>JAKLNG010000011.1:310590-1032615 GCA_022814565.1 Phaeophleospora eucalypticola
AATATTTATCTTAGCTATTAAGTTGTTCTATAGTACTTACCTATCTAGGTACTAGGCTACTATTATAAGTGCTAGATTACTCTCGGACGCAGTGCTTACGTAAGTAAGGTAAGTGGCGACGTCTATCTTATTCTCCCTTATCCTACGAGTAAAATAAGCTATTATAACCTAAATCGGGTAAGAGATAGGCGAAATAAAGAGAAACTACTTAGAGATATTAGAAATAACTAGTTAGATACTAGTACTAAACTAGTACTACCTAGTATCTAAGGTAAATTAGGACTTATACCTAATTACTCTACGCTCTATAAGTAGAACAAGCTATTAAAGATTTGTCTTAGATAGGTAATAGGCGAGGTAAATAGATATAGGCTTTATCTAGTAGGGTCGCCCTATCTAGTAGAGTCGCCCTATTAGATAGAGTCGCCCTATCTAGTAGGGTCGCCTCCCCCCCTAGGATCTAGCATCTTTAATCGCGTATATCTCGGCCGTTTCTTATTTGATTTCGACAAAAAAAGGTTTGTTAGACTTATAATAAGCTTAAGATATAGCCTAGATACCTACTTCTATTATTATACTTACCGTTCTAGGTAATAGATATTAATTAATAAGGGACACTTAAGATAGAACTAGTTAAATACTAGTACTATATTAATACTATATTAGATTCTAATCCTAAATCTACCTTATCCGGAACTCGTGTTCTTACCTCTCGAGTTCTAAACGCTCTCGACATAGCTATAAATTGTGCGCGTCTCGAGCTTATTAAAGTTTAAACTACTTACGTTCTAGTACTAGGCGTTGCTACTATGTCTCTAGAACGTAAGCCTCGTCTTACGTATAGTAAAGCATATCGCTAAGGAGACTAAAAGAATTAGTATCCTACTAGTATTAGTCTAATATCGATATGTATAAAGGAGCTCTAGAAGGACGTCTAGATATAGCTCGGCCTCTTTAAAAAGGGGTACTCGAGCGGCTTGGTATTAGTAAACTACTAGGCTTACGACTCGATAACTAACTTAGAGAACGACTCTTACTCTATAGGCTAGAAGAGCTATTTCAAACACTCGAGATCCTACGACTACTACTATATATTATAAGGAATTCGTCCTCTAAGATTAGCTAGATATTCCTAGTAATCTTCTTCTTACGCTTCCTCTCTATATATATTAGTAGAGTACTAATATAGTACTAGTAACGTATTAATACTTACTCTATCGACCTATGTCCTAGCTATATCGAGTAATAATATTAGTAGATCGATCTTCGTCCTAGACGCTATATATCCGGAAGTTATAATACTCGTCTATGTCGCGTAGATCGAGTTTTATAGCACTATAACTATTAGTAGTTATTCTATACGTCTATAGGTATACGTACTCTAGGATTATAGGGGTAAGGTTCTACTATTTTCTAAGCGAGTAGCTCTTATTTATAGATTGCTCGATAGCGTTTATATAGTTCCGCATCTACTCGAAGATATACTCTAGAGTATTAGACTATAGTACTTATTAAGCCCTAAAGTAATAGCTAAGAAGGCCTTATACTAGGCCTAGTTCGTATACCTCTCTCCGAATTCTAAACTTATTAGTAACTAGTAGAGTATCGATATTATATCTATACTACTAATAAGATCTAAGATGTCGAAGTAAGATACTTACGACTACGTAGATAGAATCGAAAGTATCTTATTACTACGAGACGATACGCTAAATACAAGTCTCTCGAGTATCTCGATAGAATAATAGAGATAGATTCGGTAGTATATAACTATACTTTAGACGTAAAAGGTCTAACTCCGATGTTTAGGATCGATTAAGGTAAGGTAGTAGCCGAATCCTAAAAACTAGTTTAGTACTAGTACGTAACTAGTATAGTACTATACCTTTTAGTTAACTAGGCTCTATATCTACCGTAATGCCTTAAAAGCCTTTACGTTCCTAATTTAAATGTCTCTATTTAATCGTTTGGCCTATAACGTTTTAAAGGAGCTAAAAAAGCCTTTTAAACATAAGCTAGTAGACCTTATAGCTCTTACTCTCGAGATACGCTCGCGCGAGCGTAATAACTAAGTACTAGTAAGTAATTAGTACTATACTAGTTATAGCTACTTACTCTTACTCTACTCCGCCTCGAGTATTATAAAGATAACCTCGTAAAGATCTCGTTATCAAATCCTTTTAAACGATATATTAAGCTTAAATGTCTCTTAGTTAAGAAATAGTTCGGCTTAACGTTTATAGAAACAAATAATCATAGGCCCTATATTATCGTCGTCCTAAATTCCCTAGATATATTACTAGTAGAGTTAGTACTAGTACTATATCGATACATTACTAGTTCTATACCTTCTCTAGGTCGAGTTACTATTAGTTATACTCGTACTATACTTCTATAAAGTATAGTCTATTTAGAAAGAAACAAAGCTTTTCGGCGTGTATCTAAGTACGAAGTCGTGCCTTATTTATAAAGGAGAGGTAGAGTTCTACTATTGATTCGACATTCTAACTATTAAGATATTCGTAAAGAAAGCTAGATTTAAGAAAGGTAGCTATACTAGTTAGTAATTAGGCGCGTATTAGTAGTATATCCATACTATTAGTAAGATTGCTATCCTCTAACTTCTTAATTACTCGTCTTATACTATTCGTAAGATTAGCTAGCATCTTCTTTAAGTGTAAAGGTAGGTAAGTATAGACACTAGTAGAGATAAAGAGTATATATCGGTTCTAGGGAATAGAGAGATTAATTAGTATAATAAGGTCGAATTTTACGCTAGTATAATTAACCTTTTAGAGCTAACTAAACTAGCTATTCGTATATAGGGTGCCTATAAACAATTAGGTACTAGTATTTAACTAGGAGTATACTAGTACTTACTATAGTTTAATAGTCGTAATGCCTAGTTCTTATAGTTCTTATATACTACTAGCTAGAATCCGTTAATACTCTCTAAGGCTTCTTCGAGAAGCGTACGTATAAGATCGATATTATACTATTACTTACGTCGTAAAGCCTTAAAGTAGTAATTCTTACTATTAGCTTCCTATAGAGGGGCACGATTCATATACGTAATAAAACTATACTAGATACTATCGAGGTCCTATAGGATTAGATACTAGTACTATATTAATATATAACTAGTACTTACTTTATTCGAGTATTTAAACTATAGCTAATAGTTGTTATATAGAGGCCTATATACGATACCCTTTACGTATCGATTAAGATATACGTGAAGTAGACCTTTCGAGTACTAGATAACTAGATCCTACTCGTTATAGTTAATACTATTACGTTCTCGTACTTAGCGCTCCTAATGCTTAATATCGATAGTAGTATGTTATAAGTTCGTAGTAGTATAAGGCATATATTTATATACCTTTACGCTAGAATAATCCTACTACTATTATATATACTTTTTACCTCGTAGGAAGGGAGACTTCGTTAGCTTAGGGTATCTAGTTTGTTAGATAGTACTATATTAGTACTATAACTTTATAAGTATACTACTAGTATGAAATCGGTATTATACTATTATCGAATCCTTTATAGATTTAGCTATCGACTCTTTATCCTACGTACTAGTCGCGTCGACATTAATATAATAGGTATAGCCTTCTAGGTCTAATTATAGGTAGTTTAGAAACATAAAGTAGTACTCTAACTAGTAAGTAGTAAGTAGGTTCCTTAGCCTATACGTAATAGGCGTAAGATACTTAGGCTACTAGTAAAGTACTAGTAGTTAGTAACATCCTAGCCTAAGAATCTTTATATACTCTTACTAGTTCTTTATCCTATAAATCGTCGTTTAAAAGTATAGATAGAATAGGCCTATATTACTAAATAATGTTCTTATATTCGACTTCGGCTATAATATACTAGTAGGCTATCGGTAGTCTACTAGTCTCCTTAGGGTATACTAGTAGTATATTAGTAGTATACTAATATAATTAGAGCGTAGATAATAAAGTTAAAAAGACAAGTCGTATGTAATCGCAAGGCATTATAGTATAAATATTTTAGGTCGCTATTCCCTAGATTACGTAAGGTGTTACGTGTAGAGCGAAATTTCTGAAACGCCAAAAATAGCATGTAGGGAAGGAACACCGAGGTTTCCGTTGGGAACAGTGACCTGTATACACAGAAAAAGGGAGATCGACACGGAGCTAGGCACGGAGAATCATTCCTCCGACATCCTGGATGCCGTCGCCCGAGCAGTCTCATACGGTCTATGTCCAAACCGCGTCTGGGCAGCAGCTGCTGGACACGCAGGGTCTGCCAGCATCTTACCTCACCTCTTTCCCGCTCACGATGAGCAGCTCCAGACCCTCTTCAACGGCGATGACGATGACGATGCGGCGAAGACTCGCGACGACGAGGCCCATCGCGGCTGCACCTTTGACTTTTGCGAGCGGTCGCAGATCAACTTCACCTCGGTGTCCCAACGGCATGAATCCCCTTCATGTCGCATCAGGCCATGCGGCCGAATGCAAGGACGATTCGCGTCTGATGTCTTGAATCGAGCGGCCAACGCCGGCAAGTCGACTGCGTGGCAGCTCTCTGGCCTGAGGACGATTCAGCTGGGCCAAAAATACATGGCTGTGTCGCATGTCTGGTCAGATGGGACAGGAGCAGGGAAATGGCCAGCAGGAGAAGTCAATACATGCCTCTACCACCTCTTCGCTACCATTGCGAGGTCCCAAGATTGCGATGGAATATGGTGGGACACGATCTGCGTGCCCACGGACAAGGTCGCCAGAGCAAAAGCGATCAACAACATGCACGAATACTATAGCCAAGCACATTTCACTGTCGTGCACGACTGCTTTCTGCGGGACATTGTCTGTACAGATCCTGAAATGGCGTGCATCGCGATCATCATGTCCCCATGGTTCAGTCGAGGCTGGACAGCTGTGGAGCTAGCGTTTTCACGCCGCGTCCGCGTGGCATTCAAGAACCTACATAGGAAATACGATCTCCGCGACTTGGATGATCTGCTTCGAAATCCGAGCACCTTACGTCACAGAATCGTGGCAGAGATCATTAAAGGCTTGAGGGCAGAGAAGATCTCGAATCTCGACACACTGCTGAATGTGCTCCATGGCCGGTATACATCTTGGTCACGGGATATGTCGATTATCGCAGCACTTTTGACTGGTACTAAAATCGAGGAACTCCAGATGATAGATGGCGACGCCAACGCTGCTGAGATATCCCAACATGACCTTCATCGAAGGATCTTGACTACGCTGGGATCAATCGGACCGGGCCACCTGTTTCATAATCTGCCCACCGTATCTGGTGGCAAGAGTTGGTGTCCAGCCCGTCTTTTGGCACTGCCGGCCTCGTCTTCTGGTGTCAGTCTTGCCGTAGACGAAAAGGCAAACGTGCTTGGGCAATGGAAGGTGCTCCGTCCTGAAGTTTACAGTGGCGCCAAATACCAGGAGACAGCACATCCGCTGATTGCAATAAAAACAAAAGCGGCATTGCAAAGGCCTGAGAAGCATCTTCTGTTGGTCGAAGAAGCAGTAAAGTATCCCCGTCGAGCGATACTTGTCGAGTATGCGGGGGAAAACCACAATGGCGAAATCTCCTGTCAATTCGTGGGCGCTGTCGACTTGCGTGGCGAATCTCTAGAGACAGTTGACGAATTTCCGACCCAGAAGGTCCGCATTCACTACGAAAGCTTCGAAGTCGAGGGCTTTCCGGCTTGCCCAAGCCAACGAAGGGCCACTTTGCGAATTGAGTCTCCTCTTGTCGGTTCTCAGGTGCCTAGAGCTGGAGAAAGCCTAGGACAAGTCCCAAGCTGGCATTTAGAGGACGTTGAAGTGGACGGATCAGACGTTCCCTCGTTCAATTCCTTTCATAGAGACTTTCGGCTCGAGAGACCCAATCTGGACCTTATGAACGCGGAACATTCATTAGTAAAGCGCAGCATACCAAATTGGCGAAGGGAGGTACACCGAGTAGATACCGACGAGCGAAGGGACTTGTTCAATGCCGCGAAGACCGGTGACGAGGTCCGCATCGTTGAGCTTCTCTCCTGTGGCACTTATGAAGAGATTCTCCATGGCAAATTACTCCATTGTGATGAGAATGGAAGGACAGCTGTGTCGTGGGCAGCCGGCGAAGGCCACTGGCCCGCCACTTGGGCTCTGCTGGATACTCGTTGCTTCCTCACGATTCCGGAAGGGATACCAGAATTGCCCAACGGACGCGCCCCCTTTGACTGGAGTCATGGCAACTTCCGTACCGTTTGTAACGCTCAGGATCAAGACGGGCTCGCACCGCTGTCCTGGGCTGCAGCTCTGGGTTGTGACTCTACTGTGGCCGGACTGCTTCGATATCCAGAAGTATTTCTCGATATACCAGACGAGCTCGGCTGGACTCCGCTGTGGTATGCTGCCAATAACAACCATATCACAGTCATGGGTACTTTGATTGAAGCAGGTGCACGCATTGACAGTCGGGACGTTGCAGACTGCAGCTTGCTGAGACGCGTTGCGGCCAATGGTACGAAGGCGGCGCTGAGGCTACTCCTTCATCATTGCGCAAGTCCGGAATCGCAAGATCAATACCTAGCTCTATGTGACGCCGTCAAATTAGGGCGGACCTCTACTGCTCAGATTCTGATCGATCACAAAACGAGTCTTTGGTCGGGTCCTTATCCGCGTCCTTATGATCTCGCAATCTCGAAAGGCGATTTGGCTATGTTCAAGCTCATTCTGCACACAGAGGACATTCGGGATGAGACCAAGGGGGCGGGTGGCCCCTTTGCTTCCGAAAGCGTGAATTTGAAGAGGCGCGCATACAGCAATGTCCTCGAATTGCTATATCGGAGACTGTTTCAAGAGTCGCCAGCCACGCTTGATGAACTCATGGGCCTCTTCACAATTCTTGGTCATCTATTTGAGACTTACGAGGCTGATGATCTAAATCTGAATCAAGAATTACCTGGCGGCTTTCAGCTTCTGCATCTCGCTGCTATGGCAGGCAATACCGACTGGGTAGATACCGTGCTGAGGACTGGCAAGATCGATGTCAATAACAGAGCCATCGAAGGTGGCCAGACAGCACTGTACGTAGCTGCTGAAAGGGGCCATCTGTCGACAGTTGAGCGTCTTTTACAAGAAGACAACATTGACCTTGGCCTCAGAGGCCCAATTACTCACATGATCAGAGCCCTCACTGCCCAGGGCATAGCTGAAACGAATGGACATCACGATGTCGCTCGGGCTATTTACAATCGTGGCAAGCAGCTCAGACCTCCAAAATTTGACTTCTGGGGCCTTCTCGATTGAATGCTACATCTGCGTTAGAACGCGCGGAGATTACCATCATTCTATCTTCTTTTCAGACCGGCGACTTAGCTCAATACTAGCATACCCGGAACAGATGCCATGCCAGCCCTTCGGGCTTACGGCCTATGGCTTTCATGAGGAAAATGTTGCCGTGGGGCCTCGAAGATCGATATGACCCTGAAAGCTTTTATCGGGACGAGTGGTTCCTAGCTGACTTGATAGAGAGCGGATAAGTCGTAAGAGAATACTAATCGAGATGCTTTATCACCCGCGAATAGAGCTTTGAAGTGTAGTGAAGCTTAGGGCTAGCCCCTCCGATCACAACGTATTGAGAAACTTCTCGGCGCTCAGAACCGCCACCACTTCAAGTCCTGCACGATCCACTTGCCACGATCAGCCTCCGCGCGGAGGAAATCAATCGGTTCCATACATTCCACTGACCCTCCAAAGGGCCTGCTAACATGATAGCCCAACAATTTCGGAGCGTTCTCAGGGTAGCTCAGGACGACGTCCTTCGGGGAATCTCTGCGGTATCGGAACGGAAGTTGGTTCCTGAGCATCCCAGCAAGCGAGGGCTGCAGTAGTCGAACAGTACTTTCTAAACGGTAGCTTTTGTTAGGATGATGATGCGCCAATGCGGGAAGACGCTATACTCACATCGGCTCAAAAAGCATCCTTTTACGGATCCCCAGGCTCAGGTACCCGCGGCGGTCGCTCGGGTCCGAAGAAGACAGGAGCCCGTTGCGGTGGTTCACGAGGCCTGGACTTCAGTGATAGCCCCGGAGGGCCAGAACCAGGGACAAGGTGCATCGGATGTTGCTGCATCACCTCGCCGACGGTAGACATTTCCCCAATCTGCATCCGCGACAGCATATCCTCCATCTCAGAAACCTTGTCCGTTCTCACGATGTCATACATGAGTCCATCGTTGGTCGGCTCTGCTTTCCTGGGAACGCCGCGCTTTTTGAACTCAGCATTAATGAAGCCTACTAACTTCCTCTTCATGACGTCTTTCTGGACTCCATTGCTCTCCCACTTCCGCCTCTCTTTCTCAGCCGCTTCGATGACTTTGGTATGCTCCTCGTTGTAGCGCTTCTGATTTGGATCCACGGAATCTTGCATCTGACGAAACATGTCTTTGAGTTGAGTAGGCATGCCGCCCTTCGGGTGCTGCTTGCAAGGCCACCGCTCTTCAGCGAGATGACCACTCGACCTGGCAATGGAAGCTTTGATAAGACAGTCGGCGCCGTGCTCGTTGATCAACGCTTCGATCGCCCGGCCGACGTCAAACAAGATGGTGTCCTCTTTTGGTTTGCCAAGGCGCTCTGCAGTAGCAGCCTCCCACAAGACCTTGTCGACGTGCTTGTGGGTGTAGACGGGGCCGTTTCGATCGAAGTGTCGCAATTGTCCCGGAAAATCAGAGATCATGCCGTCAATCAGCACTTTGCATCGGGCAAAGAGAGTGAGAAGATCGAAATTGAAAGCCGGTTCCGCCTTGACAAGTGCCTTCTCGAGCGCCTCAAGTAAGTCAAGTGGAGGCAAAGACTTCGCTTTCTTGCCAGCAGTGCGACCAGCAACAATATGCAGAATAGCATAAGACGGATCGGTGCCTGGACTCCACGCCCCATTCTTAGCAGCCTCAATCTTCTCCGAGACACCTTTGTCTACCTCAGCCTGAAGTACAGGCGAAGTCGGCTGGATCTTGGTCATTCTCGAGGAAACCTGTTTGTTAGAGGGCAATGGAGGCCTTGATGACCGATTCCTCGCAAACACGGAAGCTTTGACGCCTATCGCAAGGTCGTAATGGCGAGCATAACCCTCAACAGTCTCCGCAGAACGTACATAAGCTCCGTGAACGCTTTGGTCGGCAATCAGAAACTCCATGTCATCCCAATTTCGATCGAGAGCACCGCAGCATTTCGCAGCACGATACAGATATGCAACGCTGAGCAGGATAACCGAAAAGTTGGCTGCCGAACAAGACACTCTTCTGCTCGCGTTCACGATCTCATTGCTCCATCTTGCCGCCAGCAGAGGTAGCTTGCTAAGGAGTTTGAATCGGACAGCATTGGGACGGGGTGCGAAGTAAAGCTCCAGATCTCCAGTCATCCTTCGAAGGTTTTTTATCGCCCACTCGTCTTGCGTGTCCGCTTCGCAGTAGTTATCGACCTCGGCCTTCAACATGCGAAGCTTCGCACCTCCATAGTCTCTACCGATTGTCTGTCGTGCTCCAATGGCGTCGAAAATGTCCATGTAAATCTGTGACTGAACAACTGTGGACAACAGAACCACCTGGTGCGTGATCATTGGCAGTAGACCACGAGTGAACTCTTCCATATGTACGCCACCGATCACGGCCGTGTTGAGGTCGCCTTGGTGCGATAACGCCTTGATCTCCTCGCGGACTGAGAACAGTGCTTTGGAAAAGTGATGATCTGCAGACCACATCAAGGCAGTATGGTCCTCCTTATCGTCGCAGAACTGACCCAAGACGATTGCCGCTGGGATACAAAAGAACTCACTGGCATCTTCAGGAGCGTTTACATCATCAAAGCTGCAAAAGTATCTCCCGTCGGGGCCTCTGAACATATCCATCTGCAACATGTCCACTACGTCGTTCATGAAGGACATCTTTCCTTTGGTGTTGACCGTCAGGTGGTTCTGTAGATCTCGGATCATGGCGAAGGCCATTTCGGTTGTCTGCGTTGCGACCGCGAAAGTAATGTCGCCACTGTAGTACCGGTTCCAGACTCCTTGAGTAAATTTTCGCATTTCGTGGGCGTCCTGGAGGAAGCACCACAACGCAAATGAAAGATCATCCTCCTCGTTGTCCAGAATCACTTTGGGCGCTCGCTTGCTCGGCCTACCGGCAGCGGCCTGGCTGACCGCTGCGGTGGGCGTGATGGTCTCGGCAGGTTCTTCGAGCTCGAGGTACGCGAACAAGTTGTGCTCCACCTTCCTATCATCAGTTTCTAGGCTCTTCAACTTTGCAGACTTGGTTGAGGTGAGTTTGGATGTTGCTCGTAGGAGGCCTTGTACGTTCTCGAGAATTGAAATGAAGTATCGGTGTGTTTTGTTCCGCTTTCCAAGGCTTGTATCGTTGAGCTTGGGGTCTTGGACCAGCTCATTATAGAAATCGGCGCAAACGCGGCGTCCCTCTATCACGTCGGCTGTGACAAGCAGGATTTCGGATGGAACGGAGATCGGTGGTGTGTTGTCGCAGATGGATTGCGCCAGAATGACTAAATCGTCAACATGGAGCGGCGTGTGAACCTTAGGAGCAGGAGTTGCTCTTCTGCCCGAAGATGCCAGCCATTCGATGAGTCTGTCAGTGCCACGCTTGTACCGCCGATAGCGGTCGACTAGCGGAATCGTGGCCATGCTGAAGGTGTTGGTTGCTGATGAGACACGAGATGTCGCGGACGGCAGAATAGGCGGAAAGGAAATGGCGGCAACTCAGAGAGTGCGAGAGGATCATGTTGCACCAGCAAACGGCTCATTGTGCGGGTCCTGCCAGGATCAACGGGAAGTTGCATATCGTTTAGGAAGTCGACGAGAGTTGCAAAGCTGTTAGTACTGAGAGCAAATAAGAATGGGAGAAACAAATCTGGAAGCAAACCGTAGATATCTTCATCTCAGGGGTTTTATCAAGTCGAAGATGGCCAAATATCAGCCGTGTGGTGTGAAGACGCTGCGGAGGAAAGCAAGAAATCAGAAAAGCGAGCAGTCGCGTTTCTGCGGCAAGATGCATGAGGCCGATATTCTGAGACCGATCTGCGCGTCAATTTCGTCGTGGGTATGCCGATGAGGACTATTGATATGCTGCAATCTGACGTGTCGCAGACGAGAAGGCGGTTGCAAGTCGTATTTTGAAAGACGGGGGTCGCGGGGGAACGGAGTGGGCGATGGTCGAAGCATTCAAGTTTTGTTGTGAACGGGACGGACCAACGGGCAAGTCCGGCCCCAGCCTAAAGTGTCTCGGGGCAGTCTTATCAAAGAGTCCAAAATTTTAGTCACGCCTGCGTAAATTACAGCATAGTATACTGAATTCTTCAACCGCGGACCCTCAAGAAGCATCGAGAAAGCATGCGATGCGTGTGCGCATCCCGAGCCGTTGGAATGACCCTGCTCGTCGAGCCACCGCTCCGGCTTGAAAGATTCCGGGTCTGACCAAACATTCGGCATTCTTTGCAGAGCCTAGGGGGAGATATTCAGGCGTGTGCCCTTGAGGGTCTGTGCATCGCCGATGATGACAGGGCGTGTGGACTCACGGTTCTCAGCATGCCATCGTTGGGAGTTTTCTTCTTCCATCTCAACAAGTGCTCGACACTTGGCCGTTGCGAGACCTCGAGCGCATGTCCAATGGGTAGTGTACCCTCGGGAGCTGATGGAACTGCTCGAAGTGGAGACCAGAATGTAGCCAATGACCCCTCGTGAGTATGCGGATGTACAGGAGGGCACAGCAATTTTTCTAACAGGCTCAATGATAGAAGGAGGATGGCTGGTATCAAAAATGAAATTATGTAAGTCAAAGCCGGCGCCATCGGTCACAAAACAGCGAACCATGCAGACGCATCCTGAAGCGGCATAACCATCTTACAGAGAGTGATCAGACTTGGACCGACACGTGGCCGAGTAGCATGTACGAGGCAGAACCGCGAGTCTCGCTGAGAGGAGATCTCGGGGTACATACTATCCGGAACAAGCAAGCTCGAAACGCGGGCGGTTGAGTACTAGCCTTGCCGCTGCTCTTGCTCCTGATAAACTCAATCTTCGTCACAATCTCCAACTTTCTGCACCGACCTCAACTCCCTTTGGCCTTTGCACAAGATGGCTCCCACAAATTCCAAGGCGCAAGAGCGGCTGGCACAGATTTCAAAGCAACTATCAGCGGAACATGTCGACTTCTCCAAAGAGCCTGCGCACGTAGGCTCTTTGGCCGGCAAGACTTGTCTGATCACCGGGGGTGCCTCAGGATTAGGAGAAGCATTTACGAAGGCTCTCTGCTCCAAAGGAGCTCATGTGGCATTTCTGGACACAAATAATCAGAATGGGGTTGCTTTACAAACTGAGTTACAGCAGCATGGTCACAGGTAAGCAAAACGAATCTCCTGAGACTACGACCAGCCGGGACTTGTCAGCACAACGATCCTGGACGTTTCCGTGAACGCGTTTGAAATGGGAGATCCACTCCCGCACCTCCGTATAAATGCCTATAGGCCTGATGCTGATCAAATTTCACAGTGTGGTCTTCATCGAAGCCGACGTAACATCTTGGGAATCTCAAATGGCTGCTCTGAAACTTGCGCTTCAAAGCTCCCCTCGAGGACGCATCGACCACTTTATCGCCAATGCTGGCGTTTCGGGTCACAATCTCAGCAAGACTATGTTTCCAAAAGACAAGAACGGAGACATAGCATCGCTGCCAGCGCCGAAGCTGAATGCCATCAACGTCAGCTTGATTGGGAGTTACTACACCATGTGTCTGGCCGCCCATCACTTCACCAATTCTCCAGCGTGGAAAGACGATGCGCAGGCGGACAGGAGCCTGGTTCTCCTGGGCAGCTTGTCCTCATACCGATCCATACCCCTCGGGACGGATTACGCCGCTGCCAAAATGGGCATGAGAGGACTATTCACCTCCGCCCGCGAGACCATGCAATGGTATCGATCGAAGATTCGAGTAAATATGCTATCGCCTCAATTCATCGAGACCGCGATGACCAAGCATGCTCGCCAGTGGTATGAAAGAGAGGGATTCCGCTATTGTGACATTGGTGATGCCGTCAGAGTTCTTCTGCGGCTCGTGGAGGACGACACCATTCGCGGACGCTCGCTTGCTGTAAATGCAGAAGGTCCACATGATCTGAATGATGACGTGAGCGGCGGTGATGGATGGGTCCAGGTTGAGAAGCTTCTGCAAAGCGGTCTGCTGCCGTCCTGGAAATATTGATGCTTGGATGCAAATCACCTTCATGGCTCCCGCGAGCGCTTGCGAGCTTGATATGAGCTTCATTGTTCCCGCTTGACTTTGGAGATGTGTCTGTCGGGGGCTATGCTGTTCGCTGGGTCGAAGGTCTAAAGATTGCCGCGGGATCGCCTTGATCGATTCTTCTGCATATACTTTATTGTCTAGCCAAGTGTAAATACCGTGTCGGCGATCCTTACTCAGACGTCAAATGTCAGCGAGAAGATACGATTCATTGTTATGATGGGTCTGCACAACGCAGATGACCGGTCTTGACTCCTGACTCGTAGAAAGCTTGAAGGCTAGCGCGGCTGAACGCCATTCAAAATCTTTGGCGTTGAACGTACAATGATGTTTTTTGGACTTCCTATTTAGGTCAGTGCTATGACGGAACTCTGTGGATATATGTACGCTAGTGCGGAAACTTTTTGAGTTAAGGTTTTATCAAATCCACGAGCCCCTAAGCAATGCTTATAGAGACCTCAGCCTGCCGTGTCTGCATAGTAAATCTATGGACATTCCCAAAGAGGTTGTTCCAATTCTACATCGACGCTACTCATAGATGCTGTTACCGCTATAGCAGCTGATCAACACCGTTGAAACAAATGGAGATCTAACATAACGGGAATTGGAATATGCCACGAGAACCTCCCGTGCGTACTGCAGCAACTTGTGGTCTATACTCCATTTGTCCCGCGTTTGACCCACCACGTACACACAGTGCTCCCAATATCATCGGGACAACGGTCTCGGTGCAAGTTGCGCAAACACTGATAGGAGGTAGTTGAGGTGTGTACATTCCTGATGTAGAACGCTTCGACGAGACGTTGCGTCAATGCGGTAGCATTGTTGGGACTGGATTACACAATGCTCGTTGGTCGTGGCGCCGCCATTATTATGAATTCTAGTCAACGATGACGCAGCCGCGAGACCGAATTGATCTCGTATGAGTTCTTAACACAGGTCCATGCCCACGACCTGATGGGCCTACATGTTCTCCTTCCCTCCATCACATAACCAACCCAGCAACAACCGCAATCATGCATATTCCAAGCTACCTGGCTGCCTTCGCTGAGCTCGCTGCCCTCGCAGCTGCATCACCACCATCGTACGGCAATGCAGGCAAATCAGGCAGGCAGAATCCTCCCGGCAGCGGCCTTCAAAACTTTCTTGTCAACTACAACGTGCGTTCAGATCCTGACCGTGCTCAGAGTACTGTCACACTAACATTTCCCAGTTCGAAACCTTTACGACTTTGACCGGTCAAATCCCTGGCTCTGTTACCGTCGTCGGCAACTACGACCTCCTCAACTTCAACACCGTCCTCGTCAACCAATCCATTCCAGCCACCGGTGTTGCTTGCCACACCGCTCCCGTCTGCTCTGTCTTCACGCTGGCATCGAGCCTCTTGTCTGTTCTTTTGAACCCTAACGGCCTCCTGACTGGTCTCGATGACCCGAGCCGCCTCACAGGGCCGGCAGTCATCACAGCGGACTATCAATACTCTCCGGTCTCTTACTTCGACCCATACCTGTTCTACTACGGCTGCGTTGTTGCCGATGCGAACGGCGCCGCATCCGTTGGGGTCGACTGCACCATCACTGCGACCGGTTTCAACACTGGAGGTCAAAAGGTTTACTCACAGGACTTCGAGTACAAGTCCTCTGGCAAGCTCGTGCAGGACATGACAGCGGGCTATTTCAACCAGGGCTGGTCGGGCTTGAAAGTGAAGCGTTTGGAACTTACAGTCTCGAATAACGCTACCACCGCCGCCTTGTTTGACAACTTTCTGGCGACTGTGTATGGTCCGCAGAATGCTGCGACCACTATTGATTTCAAAAAGACTGGTTCTTCGATCTTGGGCTGAGTAATGGAGCTCTTCCCAAAGTCGCCATCGCTGAGAAGAAAAGGAAGTGTGAGGCGTGAAAAAGTCAACACGAAAAGGTGTGTAGTAATTATGTATTCAAAATCCAAGCAACAGTTGCACTGAAATACAAGTTCTTCGTTTGACACAACTTCAAATTAATCGTCAGATCTTCGCTTTTGTGTCCTTGTGATCAGAATAGCCGTACGAGAGCGCTTTGATATTGTGTTGGCCAGTAACACAGATCACCCCCTTTTTGCGAATTCTCGCCGTTATGACACCTTCAAAACATTAGCAACGGAAACAACATGGCATCGCCTAACGAACATGTTGATTTATCAAAGCTCTCAATCTCAGCTTCAATCGTGACCTCGTCCCCCAGAAAGACGGGCTTCCGCCAGAAGACATTCATACTCGTCGACACGGCCATCTTGTCCCACAAATCCGGCTTCGCGGCGCCGCACAACAAATGAAACGACGCGCGATCGAGCAGATGGCTGGCGTGAGCACCGCTCAACGAACCCGATACGTTCACGAAGGAAGCCGGAACCTTGAAGCCAAGGACCAAGCCCGTGCACGCGGGTGAGTTGGGCGGCGAGGACGGGTCGGACAACCGGAGGGATTGAATGTGCAGATTTCCTTCGGCCTCGGAAGTGACGCTGATGTTGGGGACGTTTGGGTCGTCGAGGAGTGTCCGTGCTGCGTCAATCCACACTTGGATTCGCTCGCGGGGAGGTAGGTCCATGCGAGGGAGGAAGTCGATGTAACTCCATGGGTATTTCCCGCCTTTAGACTTGTTGTCTGCCATACTTCAACTGTGGCTGTTGTTGATGTAGAAAGATCTCCAAACTGAGGCTTACCAGTGGAATAATATAGACGGGACGATGTTGACTAGATTGTTGGGCCGGCACCGAGCTAAAGTAGTGAGGGGCCGGTAAGTACGTGTACGCGGTTTCTAGGATTGCAAGTGATCTTCCGATCTCTCGATCTCCCGATCTCCGCCTTCTGACCTGGCACCGAGCATGATGGCACTTCTAGCATCGTTGACGATCGATGTTGATCAAAGCCGTGCACGCTGCAGATGTCCTTCCCAAGACAGTTCTGGAAATGACGGAAGCGACCCACATGTGTCAACCTAATACTGAGCACCTTTGCCTTCAGGAATCTTCTTATGATCTTGTCTTCCACGCAGCCGCACAACTCATGAGGAGCAATTGGGCCACTGCAACAAATTCGACTTTGAGACCCCTGCGACTTTTTCGAATCAGTATAGGTCAGCACTCAGAGCGAAAAGGAAGCTCTAGGTCGTAAGCTTGGAGAAGGAGACCTTCGACATGGCCGCCCAAGATCTCGAAGACAATACTTCAAAATCGAACGAGAAAATGGGCTCAAGCCCGGCAGAACCGCCAAAGGAAGACCTTCAGGCATGGTTGAGAGTTCTTGGGGCGTGGCTCCTTTTTGTGGCTGCATGGTAAGTCCCAGTCCGAATTCATCGTCATGCTAGTTGGTGACATTATTCATACATTCCAGCCAACTGATAATGGCAATCCAGGGGACCAGCAACAGCATACGGTGCTTTCGAACTATATTACACAAGTTCGCTCCTTTCCGAATACAGCCCTTCGAGCGTGGCTTGGATCGGCTCCGTTTCGACGGCCTTGCTGGTTTGCTCTGGAGTTCTCGCGGGCCCGCTTTTTGATCGTGGATATCTCAAGCCGATTCTTGTGCTGGGTTGCTTTCTCATGGTCCTGGGTTTGATGATGCTTAGCCTATGTACGGAATACTATCAGATCATTTTGGCGCAGGGCATATGCTTTGGTATCGGTGCCGGTCTCGTCTATGTACCGGCCTTGGCCTTCGTGACCGGCTCATTCACGAAGCTTCGATCATACGCTGTCGGGGTTGCAACGACTGGAGCAAGCGTTGGCGGCATGCTCTTTCCAATCATGTTCATCAAATTGGTTCCAGAGGTTGGATTTCCCTGGACCTGCCGCATCTTTGGATTCATCGATCTTGGACTGTCATTAGTCGGACTGGCTCTACTGTCCTCGGCTCCGGTTAAAAAGACAAGACCACGCAAGCTGCTTCAACTCAAAGCGTTTCTGGAGCCCGCGTACTTGACGTTTGCGTTGGGGGCCGGCTTTCTGCAGTTCCTCGGCTTCTGGATTCCCATTTTCTACATACCATCCTTCGCGAGTTCGGCGTTGGCCGTGGGACAGGACCTTTCAATTTACGCCGTTGCCATTTTCAACGCGGCCAGTATCTTCGGACGTCTGCTGCCGGCATTCTTAATAGCTAGACTCGGTGCCATCAATGTGGTCTTCGCCGCCACAGTCGCTACGACGGTGATCCTGTTTTGCTGGATCGCAGTCTCGCACTTTGCAGGCTTCGTGGTGTGGTGTGTGTTCCTGGGCTTTTCATCAGGCGTATTTGTCAGTGGAAATCCTGTGGTTGCTGCCCATCCGCAGATTAGCTCCCTCGCCGTGTTGGGGACGAGACTTGGCCAGCTATGGCTCTGCGCCGGGATCGCTGCTTTGGTCGGAACGCCAATCGCTGGAGCTCTCATCAATACGGCGACAGGTGATTTCTTAGACGCTCAGATCTTTGTTGGCTGCGTTCTTGGCGGAGCCTCGTTGGTACTGCTATATCCCGTTTTCAACTTGAATGCTCATGACAAGAAGTCGAAGGCGGAGAGTTGAGAAGGATGGATTTTTTCTGAGAGTAATGAAACTGGCTGTGATCATCATTACATTTTCGGTGCTGTGGCTCAGTGTTCCACCGCCGAGTGCAACGCGTCATTGTGAGCTCTTGCGGTTGCGTGACATACATGATGTTAAGGCGGACACATCTTGACTGGCGTGTGCCAAGGTAGTTCTAGGTGACAAGACTGAATCCAAGAAACGTCCAATTGATAGTAATAGCGCGGGGGAAGGAAAGTCGGAAGTCGTGTGTTGAAAGACCATGCCCGTGGTCGTGGTGGAAAGGAGTGGGCGATGAAGGATTTTGTTTTGAACGGGACACAACGGGTGAGTCCGGCTCCAGCCGCTCGTTCGCCATCTCTGAGTAGATGTCAGCATGGCTTCGAATATTTCGGCATGACTCTACCAAAGTCAAACGCGACTCCTTTTCCTCCTATGCGCGCCCCCTCCTCCTCTTGCTCTCCCGTGTTTCCATCGTTCGATCAAGGACAAAAGCAACATAACCAGCTGACAACTGGAAACATCATTCTATCAAGAGCTTCTGCCAAGAAGGATGTCACCCACCGAGATCTGTGGGAGAAGCTTAGAGCCACATTGAGGAGGTCGTTCATGAGTGTTGTCCAGACGACCTGATGGAGAAGTACGAGCTTGCAAAGGCCTTGATCAGCTTTGATGGTAGAGAATGGCGTCGAGGCATATGCAGAGGTCCCTGGAATTCTACTGAATGATTTACCGGCCGGAGAAGCAACCGCGATGTTTCAGACAGCTAGCCATGGATATTTTCAGGCATAGGAGGGCACTGCTAATCTTGAAACATCTGTGTGTCACAAATGAGCAGCTATGAATACAGAGACTAGGTCCTCACTTGCACTGTGGCACCGAACTAAATGCGATTAGCACATTGTCGAGTCCGGACGTTGATTTGGTTACACAGATCCACATTCATGCATGGTGGAGCAGCGCCAATGGTCTAGAATTCCGGTGACGGCAGATACAGAACTGTCTCCGGTACAGCCATGCAATTCGCATGTCGTTGTCGATACGTGCTGAAAACGAGACTCAATTGGATCAACCACCGCAGATGAATCCGATCACGAGTTCAACGGCTTTGCTTCAGGAAGGCAATAGCGTCTCTTGGCCACAGCCTGTCTAAATCACTTAAAGAGTGGATCTCAGCGACCTCGCCCTAGATCTAGACAAATGTCCAATTCACCGGAAGTTCTTACGCCTCGATGCACGCGTATCCAGAAACATGCAGCTTCAGATTGCTTAGGAGGCTTCCAGCCTCGACGCGTACAATTTGAGATATACGCAGCCTTTCGGGGGAGAAGATCATTCCTCTGATTGCTTGCGAGGCTTTCAGCCTCGACGCGTACAATTTGAAATGTACGCAGCCTTTCGGCGGAGATGCTCGTACCTCTGCAATGATCCTTCTTTCTCGGCCATCGCAGTTTTCTATAAAGAGTTGTGTCCAGCGCTGGAATGTTCTTCATCAGCAACAAGCACCACTATTCCACTCCAGCTCCCGAATATCCTCAAGACTCAGGACGACGAATTTCTCGAACGTCAAGCATTGCCAAATCCACCAACAAACCGACACCATGCCTTCGCTACCCCTTACCAACATTCTGGCCGCAATTGCCTTTACGGCCTGGTCCGTGAACGCATCTGCTATCCCTCCAGAGATATCAAGCTTCGACCTGGTGCAGCGTGACCTCAAGTACTGCCCGGCCTTGAACAACTTCGTCTGGACTAGCGGCGCCACCCAATGGAAAATCAGCTGTGACAGAGACACTCAGTACGACGGCGACCACGATGTTAAACTGATCCAAGCCGACGACCTTGAGTCCTGCATCAAAGTCTGTGGCGATGCTAGCCATAAAAGCTGGTGCAAGAGCGTGAGCTGGCCTGGAAACGTCAACAAACCTGGCTCATGCTACTTAAAGGGAAGTGGTACAGGCACGAAAATTGAGAGGACGGGATGGAAGTTGGCTACCAAGCTCTGAGAGAGATGATGATGATGCAGTAGATGGAGAGCTGAGGGTAGATCCGGAGATATGTTGAGGCAAGATCTGGTCAGATGATAGCGGCTTCAGTTTGCTGTAATTCTTCCACTCATTACAGACCAATCGTCGACGGAGATTAACAAGTCGACATGACCTTCCTTCAATTCATGCCTGACACAAGCCAATCATCACTTTCCCATTCTTGCTATCAGAAAGCCGTGCTTTGTCATAAGGACAATGTCCATGCCAAAGCCACAGCCTCGCTGGTCGCCTGCGCATAGGGTTTCACAATTGTGTAGAAGTAAAAGAAAGAAGATTAGGGCCTACTCGAACCACACTAGAGCGGCGGAGAGCTGTGACTTTCACGGCTACAATCCAACCTAGGGGAAGCTTGAAAATGGTAGTCGGTTGTCCTCAGCGCGGAGCTGTCACAACTTGATCTGATAATGACGTACTGATTCCAGATGGCGAAATTGAGCGCGGATGACACTGGCCACATGGTAAGGGAGAAAGCGGTCTCGACTTTTGTATGAAAAGCCTGCATTCTGGTCACTGCTACGGGGCTTTGATGCCGATGTTTTTTTTGCCCGCTAGATATCCACATGGTAAGGGAGAAAGCGGTCTCGACTTTTGTATGAAAAGCCTGCATTGTGGTCACTGCTACGGGGCTTTGATGCCGATGTTTTTTCTGCCCGCTAGATAGTCCGAATTGATGCATTCATTGTCTTCTCTGCTGTCTCAGTCCTTTCAATCGCTGCTGAAGCTGGTCTCTCTGATCGCGCTTCACATCGCGTTTCGCGAGGATATTGTGCATATGATCATCTGCTTCTTTCCATTGCTTCTCCCAATTGTCCATTGCATTCCTACGGGTCTGAGACTCTGTGCAGAAAAGTATGTCAATGGTTTTCACTCATCCTGTCTCCGAAATAGACTGTCCATACCTTGTTGATTTCTGCTCTGCTTATTTTTCCAATGCGTGCGCTCGGTGTTGCAATGCTGTTTCTTTGAAGCCCATTTCCCGTGTTGCTGTCGCAAATGCTCAATGTCGCGATTGAGGGCATCGATCTGTTGCACTAGCGATTGTTCGGCCGACATCGTTAGAAGGGATCGATTGCTTCTACTCTTGTGGCGATGATATTTGCCCCGAGTTGGAAGTATGAAGTTGATTAGAGTGAGCGAGTGACGGCCCGCGACTGGACTCAGGATATGACGAGGCTGTTGATGAAGTGAAAAGGCAGGCAATGCGTGTGCAGAAGCATTTATATGCATCGCAAGCCACAGCCTTGCCACCCACAGCCTTGCCACCCACAGCCTTGCGAATCACAGCCTTGCGAGCCGCAGCCTCGCGAGCCGCAGCCTTGCGCTCATCTACCCCGCTCCTCGAACGTGCAGTATCGCATGTCTGATCAGGCAGGTCAATGTTTAAAAACGACCGTCCTGTCAAGTGAACAATCTGCGGCTTACGTTAAGGCCAGACAGTAGCTCGCAGAGATCTCAGGGTGAGACGTTTGACATGTACAGAAGGACCCATGGAGACCTCTCTTAGACATTCGATTTCTCTGGGGTCCGGGGACCTTCCGGATCCGTTCAAGGTTGAGCGTGGCTTGAAGGATCGTTGTCTAGAACAAGAAGCTGTGGTCATCTGAGCAGAAAGCTGAGAGCCTATGGTGACGTGAACGGAGACATGTGCATGCGTTGAACAGAGATGAGCTTTTTGACCACTCACCTTTGACGACATTCCGAATGCGCTCTCTGTATACTACCTGGATCCTGAATCGAGCCTTACACGAGCCAACATCCCTAATAACTTGCTTCGTTCCTAAGCACTCCTCACAAATACCGGCATCCTCTCAATAGGACATTCAACCTCCACTTCCTTCCCGCCCTCGAACGTTTCTTTTCCATCCCAGCTGGTCCATGCAGTCCCTTTCGGCAAATACACCTTCATGTTCCTGATCCCCGCTTCCATGACTGGCGCCACGAGATACTTGTCTCCAAACATATACGTCCCTTCGACCTCCCAAGCCCTCTCGTCATTCGGAAACTCATAAAACAGCGTTCTCATAATAGGACTGCCCTTCTCATGAGCCTCCTTCATCAGCTTCCTCGTGTAGTCACGCATTTGCTCACGCATGGCAATGTGTTCGACGCAAATCTTATAAATTTCCTCGCCGTACGACCAGACTTCGTT
The DNA here is from genome assembly GCA_022814565.1 of Phaeophleospora eucalypticola. NCBI lineage: Eukaryota > Fungi > Ascomycota > Dothideomycetes > Mycosphaerellales > Mycosphaerellaceae > Phaeophleospora > Phaeophleospora eucalypticola. The sequence goes on from JAKLNG010000011.1 coordinate 332,623, forward strand.
CGGGGCACCAGGGGCGGTATCCTGCCCGGGCGGCTTAGGTTCCCGGTCACCGTGCAGACGCATCACAGGGCAGAAAGTTCCCCATTGGAACCAGCGGGTGAAGAGCTCACGGAAGGCTGGGTCGGATGGATTGCCGCCGTGGAAGCCGCCGATGTCTGTGGTCCACCATGGGATGCCGGCCATGCCTGAGAATCAATCGTCAACTGTGAGTGCTCTTAACACGGGGAACATTGCTCGACTTACCCATGTTCAAACCCGCAGCCAGTTGATTCCGAAAGGCTTCCCAACTGCTGCCGATGTCTCCACTCCACACCAACGCTCCATACTTCTGACTCCCTGCCCACGCACATCGCAACAGATTGACTACATTTTCCTGTCCCTCTTCCGTCATGCCATCGTAGAAAGCTCTCGCGTAATCCCTTGGATAGGCATTGCCCACCTCGAGATTTGGCCCCGCATGGTATCGATACAACTCGAAGTCGTAGGTGCAATACTCCGGCTCCGCTTCATCCAGCCAGAAAATCTTGATACCGTGGTCGTAGTAGTTCTTCTTGTTCTTCTGCCACACAAAGGCTCTGGATTCGGGGTTCGTGGCGTCGAAGTAGGTGCAGCTTGCTCCGACTTCTGATGCGACGCGGGGACCACGGTCGTGGCGGATGAGGAGTCCTTTGTGTAGCATCTCGTCCCAGTTCTCGGATGCCGGCTCCACAGTCGGCCAGACGGAAACCATGAGTTCGATGTTGAGGCCTTTGAGCTCGTCGACCATGGCTTTTGGGTCGGGAAAGAACTTCGAATCGAAGGACCAGTCACCCTGGTGTTTCCAGTGGAAGAAGTCAATCACGATCACGTCGATGGGAATGTTTCTCCTGCAGATAATGTCAGTCACCAGCCCGAACGATAGACGTCGCTTGAACCCACCTCTTATACTCTCTCGCAACTTCGAGCAACTCTTCTTGACTCGCATATCGTAACTTGCACTGCCAGAAGCCGAGACCGTACTCTGGCATCATTGGCACCGTGCCCGTGACACTGGCATAGGCCTCCATGATTTCCTTTGGCTCGTCTCCAGCAACGACCCAGTAATCAATGCTTTTAGCCGAGTAAGACTCGAAGCTCATAATATTCTTTCCGAGTACAGCACGTCCAATCGCAGGGTTGTTCCAGAGCAGTCCGTAGCCCAGAGAAGAGACGGCAAAAGGCACGCTAGCCTGAGAATTGCGTTGAGCAAGTTCAATGTCCATGCCCTTCAGGTTCAAGAACGGTTGCTGGTATTGACCCATCCCATAGATCCGCTCATTGGGGTCCAGCGACTCCAGCCTCATGGTCGTATGGAAGCTCTCAGAGCCCAGATTGCCTTTGAGCTCTCGGGCTTGGATTTGCAGAGCACTGCATTTCTCGTCCTGGAGGTCTAGGCGATGCCTCGCATATTCTTCCAGGATCTTTTTTCCTGTGGCGGTGTTGTACATGATCACCTTGCCACGATGGGAGACCTCTGCTCGGATCTTGCCGTTTGTGATGGTGATGGATCCTTTTGCGTTTTCATCTGAGATTGAGACTTGTCCTGTGGTCTTGGGCGCGGTCTCTGACAGGGCGCCATAGTTGCCAGAAGGTATCGATGGTAGCCTCGTCGCTCGAACCCGAAATGCGTTGGAGCCCCAAGCCTCGATGCAGAGAACATGATCTTCAAACCGGTAGGTGAGCTTGCTGGGCTCCTTGACGAACATAGTGGACGCTGATTATCTCAATCCCGATCTTGAAAGCCAAATCCAGCAACAAGTAGAAAAAGCAAGTAATTATCGATGTGCCAGCGATGGGACGAATGACTTTGGGTTTTAATATCAATAGTTGTTTTTGCCTGAGTTGTTGCTGAGGTGGATCGTGTGCCACAAGCTGCCCGAAGCCTCGCTTTGCCGTTCCGGTGGGATGGAGGCTTGGAAGCGCTGCCCAAGCCACACATGGGACTACCCCACGTACTTTTGCTATATTTGCGGAGATCCAAGTACTGCGGAGGAATTTCTTCCGTTACCCTTTGCACGACTTGTCTTCACCTCATCTCTGCTATCACTTGCTCACGGCGAACTCCCAGGCAATAGCCGTAGTCTTGTCGGTCTGATAGTATGGCAGCGAGATGGAATCGCCAGAGTAAGAATGGCTCACATAGCCAAGATCAGTAGGACCGTCCACTCTGCTGTAATGAATGTCGCCGCTGCCCACTGGAAACTTCCAAGTGCGGACATTCAAGTTTCCTGACGCTGGAAGTCCCAATGCAGAGAGCTTGTTCATCGTGACAGAGTATGTCCCAGTCGTAGGTGGCCTCACCCCCATCAAGACCTTTGCGAAGCCTCCGCCAACGGTAGCATAAGCGTCAAATTTTCCGTCAGACGACACGCTAGATCCAACCCTGTTTCCAGTCATGTTCTGCGTGTAATACTTGTAGACTTGGTAATCGCCGTTGGCAAAGTATCCTGTGCTGGCGTAGTTATTTGGATTGGGCTTTGAGAGAAGAGAAGCGGCCAAGTCGTGAAGCTGCGTGCCACTTAGCCAATTGCCACGGAGACCAATAGCATTGTATCGCTCAAGTTGGGAGATCCAAAAGGCAGATCCGGCAGGAACTTGTTCATCAAATAGAGCGTACTCGTTAATGTTGACGGTCTTGAGTGGCAGGCCGTTCTGCTTTAGAATCGTGATCAAGCCGGCATAGGAGGACGTCATAGAGGAACCGGCCCCTGATTCTTCATGCCATACGTACTGGTCAGGCACAGAGTTGTTCCTTTTCACATACGAGGCCCAACTTGTGGACCATTGGTTGTTGGCGACTGGCTGTCCTGCGGTGGTTGGACCTGAGATTTGAACCGTTCCGGCTTTGTATGCTGAGCTTCGCAGACCGTTAGTCTGGATGGATGCTGTTGCATGTCCATGGGGACTCACCGAAGCCTATAGTATCCGCGTCCCCACATGGCAAGCCACTGGTCCATGCTCCGCCCCCAAAATGGGCTATTGTCAGGTTCGTTCCAGATGTCAATCACCAAATTACTCCTCATGTTGTTCTTGTTGATGTCAGCGATGACGGCGTCCAGGAACTTGTCGTAGCTTGACCAGTCCCCATTGTCACCCGGTGCTGCACACGACGAGTTCTGAGTCGTGTCAAAGCCCCACAAGTCAAGCAGAATCAATACGAATGAGCCTCCGTGCTGACGAGTGAGCTGGTAATTGCTCAAAGCGCTGGAGAATCGTTTCTGTAGCAGGGTCAGAGAAAGCTGAGACCACTATCAAAACGTGAAGTTCCAGACCTCGTATCCCGCTTGGCCATAGCACCATCCGGCACCAACTTGAGCACCACCAGCCCTTCCATAGTTGAAACCAAAGCCAGACAAGAGGTTCGAAGGTATTTGCGCTTGATTGTCGGGCAAGCCGTAGAGGATGCCAGATGCGAGATGCTTCGGCACCCCTGTGTTGTTGCCGAAGTTGATGGTTGGACCGGCCCCGTCTCTTGGCTGCAAGACCGTGGCGCTCGTCGCCGCCGTAAGGGCAAGAAGTGAAAGCACACAGAACATGTCAACCAATACTCGCTTGTGTTGGTACGAAACTGTTGCGTGATGGGCTTCTAAGGGCAGAGTGCAAGGTCACGCTTTTTATGCGGTCATGTCATTCCGTACTTGCCATTGGAAGTCCGCATGGAGTAACAGTAACCGTTTGATGGACTGCTTCTCCGTCTTTCCAAAGTTTCCTTCCGGTGGGATAGCCAGACGCGTGTGCTCCCATAGTGTTTGGCGGAAGAATCCTGATTCTGGGGCCGCTGCAGTAGCTGCGCGTATTTGCGGGGCAATACGATGGCAAAAGGCCAGAGCTAGCGAGCGGCCCTTGACGGTGCTGGTAGACTGCACTTTGTTCTCGTCGTCGAGGACTTGGATTTCTTGGGTCTGGTTCATCCGGTCAATCCGCAGGCTGAAAGTCTCGGCCGTCTGCAGAGAATGCGCGAAGAACACGAAGCTACAGATATCTGGTAGAAGATGTGCCATTAATTCGTGATTTTGAAGGTTCAATGTTGATGATGAAGAAGTGTCAATGGTGCGAAAGGAGGAGGAGAGGAGGGACTCTGAGGAGTCTAAGTTCCGAGGAAAGACCGAAGAGAGGTCCGTGCGGGATGGCAGCGAATTTCGTGTACAGTGCTACGCGACGTGCTTTCCATCTATACAACATCATGCGACATTAACGACATCAACGACACAGAATGCACTTAACGCCTGCAAAAATATCGTGCCAGGTCAAGTCTCAGCTCTCACAACATCAAAAGCGACATCTTCCAGTTCGACCGGACCGTGGCAAATGAAGACGTGGGAGATTTCAGAAGATGACCACATCAACGAGCGTTATAATATCTTGGGCTGCTGCGAAGACCATCGCGCGCTCCTATCTGCAACAAAAAGTACATCCTTTGGCTCATCGCTGACGGTTGTTGATACAATGACGGTGTCTGGAAAATCCGTCACTCCCGCTTGACTCTCTCCCCGACAGGCGCATACGGATCCACTTCAGTGTTGGCAAACTTGCGTGCGGCAATCTTCGCGTTGAACAGAAGATCAAGCTCCTCATATGAACGATTCTGAGTCTCTGGCAGGCGGAAGATTGTCCAGACGAAGCACAGCGCGCAAGTTCCCCCCCAGAAAAGGGCTGTCTTGCCTTGCCAGTTGGCATTGCCTGGATTGATCATGTACGGCTCGATCACATTGCCCACGATCTGCGACACGTAGTATGCCATTCGAGAAAGGCACACAGACTTGTTTCGAAGCCTGACAGCTGATGTCTCGGAAATGATTGCGTAGCAGACTGGACCGACCGTCAGGTAGTAAATCAGCAACCATGCGACGACAAACCCAGCTTGAGTGTAACTTGAGGCGCTGCCGTTGGATGCTGCAGCAATGATTCCAGTCACTAGCAAGCAGCATGTCAGCAGTCCAAGGCCCCAGACGTAGAGCGTGCGTCGACCAATGCGACTGATCAAGAACCAGGATATGATCGTGCCGATCGATGCCAGTCCGAGACCGCCCACGCTGAACTTGAAGGCATTCGAGGAAGAGAGTCCTGCTTGGGTGAAGAAGTATGCTGGTGTGCCGCCAAGAGGAGATCCGCACCAGATTTGCGATGCAAAGGCCATGCAAACGATTTCCGTTCGCCGCAGATCCACGCCTTGGAAACAGCTCCAGTAGCTCGTGCCCGACTGCGTCTCCGCTTCAATCATGTTGGTGTGCCGAATCAACGCAATGGTGTCCTCAACTGATGTCGTAGATGACTTGGCCGTGAGACGCTGCAGCGAGTGTCTAGCCTCGTCGACTTTGCCTTTACTGACGAGCCACCAGGGGGACTCGGGACAGAACCAGATGACTGCGAACAGCGGAAGAGGAAAGATCCATTGGATTCCGAATGGGACACGATACGCCCACTGCGAAGTGTTGTTCGCGAAGCCTTCCAGTACGCCGGCTGCGATCAATTGACCAAACGCCCAGCAAAGATTGACGTACACGGTGAGGTAGCCACGAAGGGTGAGAGAGCTAATAGCCCGGTTAGCTGTGTGCGACAATGTACTCCTCCACTTCCGAGACATACCAGACTTCTGAAGCGAACGCAGGTGCCATAGTTGCGAACACTCCCCAGGGGATACCGCAGAGGATCAGACCGGCCAGGATCATACTCAGCGAAGTCGCAAAGAAGAGCAGAAAGATGAAAGCTGTGATCGCGACCAGTGAGACGAGCAGCACCTTGCGGTACCCGAACTTGTACGTCAGCCATCCATTGAGAAAGGCCCCAATGAGCGCGCCAATCGTTGGTGCGATGCCAAGGGCAGACTGCCACGGAGCAGGTATCTGCCATGAGTCCTTAACGGGCAGGTAAGACCCGTAGCGCTCCGCAAACGCTGGCTGAGCGAACAGCGAGGTCACCAGGACGATGTCGTATCCTTCCATGATACTACGAATCAAAGTCAGGCAACGTCGCATGCAGCAAGTGGCTCAGGAGGCCGACTCACATGGCGGTGGAAACCGCGATAGACCAAAGCACGGCTTTGGGCTCGCTCTTCAATGCTTGCCAGACGGTCTGAGCATGCTCCTCAGCGGCGGCATTGTGTGCTGCCTCATCTTTCACAGCGTTTGTTGACACCTCTTCAACGTGAATCGGGGATCCGAATTGAAATTCTTTCTCGGGCTCCATAGCGTGAGGTCGGAGGACGAGCAAGTTACGAGCACCGAGCAGGAGACCGAATGAAAACAAACTGGTATTGCAGTGAGTGGAACAAGAGGACCGATTCTGATCTTGGGGTGAAGATCGACGGCGGGTTAATGTATGGGTCTCACGTGGCGTTTAAGGTTACGGTATCCCACCCCCACAAAGGCTGACGGTTGACCACACGGTGCCCAGCTTATTAGCCTGAAATCCCACAGCGGACCGTACAAGATCTGGATCCTCCACGGCCCCGGTCCTCCGCTATCCCACCTGCTCCGCAAGTTGCATGGCATCGGCTGTCCACAGCATGACCGAGACACGTTCGGAAGATACTGTCTGCTCTCGGTGCCAGAGGACCTTCGTCAGACCAGAACACCTTCGACGCCACCTTCGTTCCGTACATGGCGAGCAGGGCACGTCCTTTAGCTGCGGAGAATGCGGCAAGTTCTTCAATCGGGCAGACAGTTGTCGACGACATCAACAGCGCCATCGAAGGATCAATGGGCCAGACACCTCTATGGCGGCAACGAGAAGTGGGGATCGCGTTCGCCGTGCTTGTCGAAACTGTGCCAAAGCCCGAACAAAGTGTAGCGGCCACGAGACGTGCTTACGCTGCCAAACGAAAACTCTTGTCTGCACGTACACCAACAAAGCCAGTCAACCTCATGATAGCAGTGCCACTTGTCAAGATGACGTGCAAGTTCATGATGCTGGATCTTATGAAACCGCTGCTTCGCAGACTGGCGGCTCACCATCAGTCATACAGGAAGAGCGCTCTTCAACGCGGGATATGGACCTTGCTACCACCCCTGCAGCAAGCGATCCACAGGATGCCCATGAGGCAGGTCAGACGGACTCCCTGATGATGCATGCAGACGATGCGTTCAACTGGAATGACAGCATCAATTGGCTACCTGTACCCGACAACGTCGACTTTTCAGTGTTGTTCGCAAATAACGCCCATGATTCAAGTGCCAATGACTGGCAAACGATTCCAACAACCGCGACGCAGGTGCAGTCTCACTCGATGCGGTCTTCGCCCAGTGACAGCTCCGATAATGATAGTGCGCCTGTGGGAAGTGTTTCATCCTTATACGCAGCTGGCCGTGGTGGAAGAAGATCGCTTTTGATGGTTTCCAAGTCCCCTCAAACGCTCAATGACGACAATGATGATGAAGACGATCAGAATCTTGGGTTTCCCGAGAGAGTTGCATCTCACGCCAGACAGCAGGACGGAAACACCTTGGCCATTGGAACGTACAACACTCTGCTCGAGCATTTCCATCTTCTATGCATTCGCCCCGTCACCTACGGAAGATCATTCAGCAGCGCAGCCTTTCCGTCATCAGATCAAATCAGTCGTTTGGTCGGTGTGTACTTGCGCTGCTTTGATCCTGACTTTCCGCTTGTCCATCGATCCACATGGCAGGATGAGACCACGCCCTGGATACTGATCCTCGCAGCTGCAACAATTGGTTCATGCTATAGCCTCGAATGCGACAGTCTTCAAACCACTGCAGCCTTGTCTGAGTTTCTGAGGCGATCAGTGCGATGGCACCTAGAGACAGGCCCCAAGTGCGAGCCATTACCACTGGCCCAAGCATCCTTACTTCATGCCTTGGTACAGCTGGGAAATACAACTGGCACGAGCGCGAGTGCAGCTCGGTATGATTTCGAGCTTGCATTGGAGTTCTACGAGACCAATGTCACTCTATTTCCTCCCGAACAAATTGACATGTCCCAACCTTGGCTCAAGTGGCAGGCTTGGGCCAATCAAGAAAGTCACATACGTCTCAAATGGCTTGCTTGGATCCTGCAGGCTCTCTCAATCTGGTTCGGTGCGCGACAGAAGTACGTCTCGCTGCCGGACCAGCACTGGAATCTTCCGTGTGAGTCAGCCTTGTGGGAAGCGGTGACACTGGACGACTGGACAGCAGGCATCTCCAAAGCTCGCCCAAGTGGAAATCTGCTCTCCTCCATGCAGGCCTTGTTCGTCAGACATCAAGTACCTGCGCGACTGAGTAGCTTTGACGAGGTCCTTCTCACTTATGTCACCCTTGCTCGAACCGATGATGTCGCCAAATCTGCTTTGCAGCCTCTACACGCCTGGAGTCCCGGCCCTGGAAGCAATCCATCAAGTGAAGAGCGCGACATCGATCTCCCGCCACAAGATCCCGTCTGGCTCCCGGCAAACCCCCAATTTGCTGCCTGGCGAAATAGTGCTTGCGATGCCCTTGACGTGCTTCATTGGGAAGCGAATGGGAATGTTGCGAAAGCATACGGATCAGAAGGCCCCATAATCCTGCATTTGCATCTTGTCAGGCTGCTACTTCTTTGCCCATACCGGGACTTTATCTCCTTGGCTGTGTCCCTCCAGAAGCGCCCTGCGAATGCGCGACGTGACCTACCCTCAGCTTCACAGCTCGACGAGAGCGTACTCAGATGGCTAACGATGGACGACCACAAGGGACGGCTGAGTCTCGTACACGCCGGAGCTATCTTCTGGTATCTCCGACGATACGCTCGCGGTCACTTCTATGAGCCTTTCTCCATCTATCTAGCTTCGCTCACAATTTGGGTATATGGCGCCTTCCTGCCACAAGTACGCGGCAACTTGCTCCGCATCAAGCAGATGAATGCTGCTGGAAAAGCACAGAGACAGCCGGAAAGTGAAAATGAAAGGCCAAGACTAAGTGAAAGCAGCAGCGAGGAAGACGAAGACGACTTGACACCAAACAACATCTTGCTCGATCGACCCTGTGACGACGAAATCGTGCAGACTTTCGTTCGGCGCGGACACACGATGCAAGCCGATATGTCTGGTGCTACCGATATTTGCTTGCCGAGCTCGCAGAAGTTTGTTCTTCAGGAAGGCATTAAGATCTTGAAACGTTCGCAGTATAGATATGTGGGCCAGAGTTTGGCGCACAGAGCTGTTCTCCAGCGTCTGCTGCAGCTCGCTTGAGCAAAACTCTCTATCTCGACACAATCAATCATCGAGGCTTTGTTTTTTGGAAGTAGATATCTAGACGAGTACCGGATGTGCTATGTATCCTGTCAAATTTTCCCGAAAGTGACTGGTGGACCAATTTTTTGGCTCCTCTCAGATGTTGCAAGATCCTGATGGCTACGCTTGAGCTGTTGACGTGCCATTCGTCGCGCTTCACTTTGACCCACAGCACTTATCCATTCTCAGCGCCTGTAGTACGCCACGTAACGATTGTCATCCACGACCGGCGAGATCAGGTTCGTTGGAAGACCTGCCTGCACAACCTGGAATGAGACGCTCTTCAAGCTTCCGAATGTGCTTTGCGGAAAAGTGGTAGTGTTCAGGCGCGATCCGAGAACACCAGGGTTGTATGCTAGCTCTTGGACGACTGTGATGCCATCTGTTCGAACGCCGGAGACTTGGAGCGTGCAGGTGACGGGCACGGTCGCTTCTAGCGTGTTGGAGACGCAACCGTAGGCGAGGCTGTTTTATGAATGTGCATGTCAGTGTCAATCCAGTCGTTGACGGTCTAGTTCCATTTTGCTCACCTTTCCTGCGAGAAATACAGGATGGAAGAGTTTCTGGGCTTCCACACCGGCTGACCACTGGCCGTCTCTCCTACAGAGCCGTACGTAGCTACATTTGGCGGGCTTTGAGCCTTGAGAGCCGGTGACAACACTTGAACGTTGTAGTACTCCCAAGTGTTGTAAACCAAAGCGCCTGTAGCGGTGTTTCCGATGGGTGATGCCGCTGGTGCCAGGCCTGGCGAGTTGTCGAACTGAGGGACAAGTCAGCCAGTGCTCGTTGGATCTTTGCAAGTGTCTTTTCATACCTTGTCAACGTATTCGACACCCCGGACAAATTGGCCTGTCACTTCTGCTATGCCAGTGACGGCGGCGATGACAAGCGGCGACTTCAGATGCATTTGGGTTTTGTTGGCTGCGTCTGATGAAGGCCCAGTTTACAAAAGCCTCACTCGAAACGCTGCCTCGAAAGGCCTTTTGGGGCCATTATATACGTAGAGCCAGGCAATGGGATGAGATCCCTTCTGCATTGACGCAAGCGGCCCAAGAAGGCGCTCATACTCCAATCAGGTAACCCCGTGACAAACAGAGTGACATGTTTGGGGTAGCACGTACCGCAAATCGAGGCTTTGGAAGGCCCAATCGAAGTCTATACAAGGTGTTCATCACGTATGTGGCTTTTTGTTGTAGGTGTCCCAGCAAATGCGTCTAGAGCGGATTCTGTACTGCCTTTCGAGGAAGAGATGTGTCCCGCTCGACCTGCATGATTGCTGAGCTCCATGCATGGCGATTGAAGGCATGCTTCTGAGCTGCATATATTTCTGGCGATCCTTTCGGAATAGCATCCGGCGTGCCGTTCTGGGGTTAAAATCTGGTGATGCAAGGCCCCTTTTAGGAAATTGATGAACAGTCCATATGGATTGCAGAGAATCGGTTCGGTAGATCGCTCAACTTGCCGCCGGGAGCGTGTAAATTAGAATAGGATCCCAACAGCTGCACCAAAAGCACATCAGAAGGGACCATGTGTAGCCAAGGTTCTGTTCAGCACATGGAAGCACAACCAGCTAAGCGTGACTGACTTTGAGAAGCAGCAATCTCTTTGTTTCTCTCAACGCACGAATACCATGTGCGTACCCAACTTTATCGCTGATGGCTTTCCACTAGCAAGTAACCAAGCAATCAATTTTCTCGACGCCATCAATTGCAACAGGACGCTTCTCAGAGGCTTGAACATCCCTTTTGGCTTTATACGGCTTGGACGGGTTTGAGCTGTCGAAAGTCTCCTCGGCCCTTCTTCTGGACACTTGAGTATCGACTTCAGCCTTGTGTAGGCCCTCGGTTTCTTGCCGCTCGACGATTGCCTTTTAGTGTCAGCTGTGCATTGAAACGGCAGATGCAGCAGATCATGTACTTTCTCAGGCAACGGACTTGCCATGCCTAGGATGCATAGAGCCATGAAAGTGGCGAAGATGGATTTAGTAGGCTTCATTAGGTCTTGCAGCGGAAGTGTGTTGAAGATCGAAGGATTCGGTCGTTTGGAATGCTTCGATGTGTCGCATCTCCAGGAGAAGGATGTGGTCAAGGCTTTGATACCACCTCGCTGCTCCATAGGCTTTTTGCATTTGCGCACTCTCCCATCTTTCCAGCGTGTCGGACAGGCAAGTTTCAGCCTCTTCCGGCGGACATTGCAATCACGCAAGCGATATCACCACTTCGCGCTGCAGCTTTCATTACCAATCCCGCAGCATAGTATTGATATTGCTCAGGCGGTAAGACAGAGCCGACCTCACTGGGCTGAAGTATCTCGTACGAGACCCTCGCCTTCAGCTCCGTGCTGCCGAAAGAAGAAGGTGTCACGGCCGTCCAATGACAGAACACCATCGCGCGGAAGAGTGGAGCGACCCACGGATCGCAAGGCTTTCGTCGCTTCCAACTCTCTCATGTTACGAAAAGGTAGTCGTACTTCGACATGTCGTCCTCAATCCATCGGCAGCAGCTGCCCCAAGACAAGAAGCATCTACCGATCGACGGCGCGGTCAATCTCTCGTGCGACTTTGGTGTTTAGTCGGTATCCATGAAATCCGTGGCGAGGCGCCCACTCAATCGTCTCCATGACTGATACTCGCTGTAGTGAACAGAGGCCCGAAGGTCTGGGGAACTCGAAACTCTCGCTGCTGGTGCTGTCATGTGACAATGGCTATCTCGCAGACGATCCATATCGATATATAGACCAGGACTGCACCTTGCATTCCCGCTAAAGCGTCAATTAATTGTCTTTGCACGAATGCTGGGACGTTTGGACTAGGCTGCCGTCTTCGCGAGAACTTAATCAAGAGCAGCACCGGAACGTACACAAAACCTCCAGCCAGAGAGAAAGCGTTCCAAGCTGGCTTAGACGGAACTTCGCTCCGGAGCAGCCATCGCCAGCGAAAGCAGGACCAGAAAAGGCTGCAGGATAGGAGGCCAGCGCCAAGCATCGTGAGCGATGCAACAGCGGCTTGGGCACATCGAACACATTGAGCTACTGGAATCCGTTCAGAGAGAAATTGACGGACACTGTCGCACCATCCGCGTGTCGAGTCTTTGAGCCGCGGAGTTCCTATCCGTTGTACGGCCGTAGATGCCAGCAAGAGACAGACGAACATTGCGACGGTCATGGCTAGGCAATGATGGTTCTGAAGAGAACTGGGAGCCAGGCTGTAAACTGTCTTGACGAATAGACAAAGGCCGCTTAGCATTGCCCCATAGCTGAGTTGCACCTCCTTATGCGAGAAAAGCGCAACGCTCAGCAGCATCAATGACACATATGCGCTGAGCAATGGCGCTTGAGAGGTCAATTCGAAAGGCGAATGAGGAAGACCAAGGATCCAGGCATATGCGATCGAGTAATACTGCCAGAATTCAGACTCTTGGATCGCTGCTTCGCCCATGATCAAAAAGATGAACTCCAGAAGGGGCAGCGTGTGATCCGTCACGATCAGCGAATCCGTGCCGATACTCCAAACAAGCCAGACGGAGAGTAAAATGTGAGAAGCAACCAATGTCCGCCGCAAGATAGATCTGAGCGTTGTAATCGACCAGGTCCCTGCGCGTAGTTGGAACTCCAGGAGAACATGACCAATGGCAAAGGCTAAGGGAATTGTTGGTCCTGGCAATCTCAGCCCACCAAGCTGAAGAGAAGGCTGTTGAGGTCCTTGGAGAAATTGCATATCCCCAATCCCGTGTGTGGCTCTGTCTTATGATTGCACTGAGACTATCGTGGCGGGATATTTGATGCTGTTCCAAACCCTTTGCGGCGGTGCGGTGCAATCATCCGGCATTCCAAGAGTCTGACGCGTGCAAAGCAGTTTGTTCCATCTCAGAAAGAAGATGTCAATAGTCCAACAGTTTCAGCAACGAAAGATGATGTAGCCGAGGATGCACCACGTTTGATATGCAGGTGTTGTACGAAGGAAGAGCATTCGGTGGATGGTCTTGGCTTCGTTCGGGCCGATAAAAAGCCGAACCGACTTCATCTCATCATCGTGTGGAACCACCCCTCTTCCCTCTTTACAACAATCTTGATCCGCATGACAACGAGCATTGCCGCACGGAAAATCTGCATGATGGTAACTACGATACCAAAGACCTCACGTCCAGGGTCTTGCCAGCGTTCACATCACACATGGCTTCCAGTCCGTTTTTAACCCTCTAGACGCAGATATGATGAAGGCTCCGGTGAACAATGTCGCGCCGGTCCAGGCCCAAGAAGCTTGATATCCGCCAGTATTCTGAAGCGCTCCGCTGATAGGGGTTCCGAAGAGGAGCGCTGTCGAGAGCACGGTAAAAGCCATGCCGAACCTTGTTCCCAGGACTGATACATCAGCTGTTAGGCGCGCGAACACAGTGGGCTGTAGAGCAAAGAAAGAGCCGCTGAAGAAGCCGTAAATGACTGCCACGGCGTAAACTGCTCCTGTGCTCCTCGTGCCCAAAAGCCCGAGACCACATGCCGCCAACGCGGCACTTGTGCCGATGATCGTGTTCATTGGCCCGAGCCTTTGCGCGAATAATGTTGGGATGATTCGACCTGGAACGGAGCTTGCATTCATTGCAGTGACCAGATACAGAGCCAGTCCTTCCGATGCGATTCCAGATCGTATGGCGAATGTCTGTACGTAGAAGAATGGTGTATACATTCCCAAGAAGACGGCGAAGCAACCGAATACGAAGCAGATGTACGGGCAATCTTTCAGAGACTCGACGTTCACGAGACTCCTGCGCTGCTTTTGGGGCGCGGGTATGCGAAGAATCAAGTTTGCGCATCCAAGCAGTGTGAGACTTATGAGCGCGATGACTCTGACAGTCCAGGCAAAACCCACCACACCCCACAGGTTTCTGACTACAATGGGAAGCACAACACTGAAGACAAAGGATGTGTCAGTATCAAGTTCTGAGAAGGATAGAACTGCAGCTTACCCTCCGACGCCACTGCCCGATGCAGCGATCCCGTTAGCGATTGGAAGACGGTATGTAAACCACATTGAAGGAATTGCCACGCTAAGAACGGCCAGGCACCCGCATCCGGTCCCAATGCATAGTCCTTGGGCAAGTAGCAGCTGCCAGTACTGCGTGCAGAAGCTCTGAGCCACCATTCCACCGATAATCAACACTGAACCGCTGGACAAAAGGTGTCTGCTGTAGCCTGCATCGTAAAGAGGCCCCGCGAGGAATCCAAGAAAGACCAGGAGAAAGCTTTGCAATGAGCCGATGACAGAGATCTGAAACGAGCTCCTGGACTCGAGCAGTTCCACTTCATAGAAAGAATGAAAGGTTCCAAAACTGGAAAGAAGGCCTATGTTCCAAAAGTCAGCCGAGTTCTTGCTATCGCAACGAAACGCCTCACCCCAGGTACTGAAGTAGAGGCAGAAAGCGCCTACGACCTGCAGCCATGCCCTGACACTGGTATCTTTCTCAGGCCCAGCGCTTCGTGAGAGCTCGACTTCATTGCTGGTCTCTACCAGATCGTTTGTCTTTGGCATTATTCCTCGAATTGGCGTTGCCGCGTATGGAAGTCAGAGGCCCTCTTGGACCCCACAGGTCAACTCTGCCGTCTCTAATGAGTACGACGTGAATGCCGAGGCGAGTTTCGTCCGAGGGCGTCAAGCATTTGAAGGCAAAAATGCTCCTTTGCTCGATCACGACATGTCTGGGAGTACTTGACATGGGCAAGTTCTAGCCTACTTCGCGAACTCATGGCCGGCCGTGGAACCGCTCTCATTTCCTAAAGCGACGACACGTGCGGACGTCGTTGCATTATTTGAGCCTCGGCATGCGTCTCGCATCTCGGGTGGCAGGGATGTCATGCTCGAGACGATGGCGAACACTAAGCACGCCGACGGTCGAAGATCATGTGGGTCTGTCTCAGTCTGCTGCAGCTACTCTCATGAACGGGCCGGAACGCCAAGCAGCTCATGCATTCGGCTATGCACCTTGCTAAGCGCACTTTTCCTTTGAGCGTCACAAGCGCCGTGGATATCGCTACGACATGATGAGGGTGTTGGCAGAGCACCTTTATCGGCAAACACTCTGAAGTCACACGGCGAAACGAGAACCCCGGGCTTCAAAATTGTTGGGATGAAGCTGTCTCTTAGTACGGCAAGGCCTCCGATGGTCTCTCCTGCAACGCGTGAAGGAGGTACGTTCGATCGAGACCCGGAGGTTGTTATGTTTGAGATCGCTTAGCTGATGAATCCGAGAGAGCAAGTCGAAGTTGACCCACAATCAAGACGCACTCTACGACTCCAACTTTGAGCGGCGTTGCATTATTACAGCTCTGCGACTACGGTATCTTTGAAAACGCTCTCGAACAATTTGGTAATTCAGTATCGTTGCAATGGGGAATCTGACAGCGTCAAGTGATGAGAAGGTCGATGTCGCAATTGTCGGAGGTCAGCAGCTTACTTCAAATCACATGTTGAAGATTTCTGACTGTGATAGGCGGTCCAACCGGCCTCTTGTCCGCACTTCTCATGCGACAACTGGGCACGACGGTGTCGGTCATTGGTGAAGTATTATACTTGTCGAGAATGAGTACATCCATCTGACTGTTCGACAACCAGATAGCAAACCTGGACCTTTGCGACTTGGCCGTGCTGATGCTTTGAATGCACGCACTCAGCAATATCTTCAAGTCGCTGGCATTCTTGATGATCTTCGCGAGAAGGGCATCGAATGCAATACCAGCTCAACATTTGGAGAAGGCGCTTTCAAGTCCAGACAGAGCGCTTGGTGGACAGGACTCCAGCACTGTTTGCATAAACATTTTCTCATGATAGGCCAGCCGGAGATCGAGGCTGCGCTTTTGGCGAATCTTGGCGAGGATGCTGTTCACTTCGATGAGCGAGCAGTGTCAATCTCTGAGGATCACGAGTGGGCGACAGTGACCACAAACCTGGGCAGAAGAATTCAAGCTCGATATATCATCGGTGCAGATGGCGCCAAATCGATGGTCCGAAACTCACTTGGAATCAGTTTCACGGGAACCAAGCCTGAGATGGTTTGGGCAGTACTGGATACCTTCATCGATACTGACTTTCCCGTCTGCTCCGAGATCATCACCTTTCAGCTCAATGAGCAATCTCGAGTTTCCTGGATCCCACGAGAAAGGGGCATGGCGCGCTTCTACGTTTTACTGGACGGTGAAGTCACTCAGGAGAAAGCAGAAGCATCGATCCGCGAGCACATGTCGCCACACAGAATTGAATTCAAGAAGACGGAATGGTTCAGCACGTTCGAAATCAAGGAACGTATCGCTTCATCCTTTATATCGAAGGAAGGCCAAGGACGTATCTTCCTCGCCGGCGATGCTGCCCATGTTCATGCCGTGAATGGTGGACAAGGACTCAATACTGGAATAGCCGATGCATTCGCTTTGGCCTGGCGATTATCTACCACATTGGAACTGGAGAAGAAGGGAATGGGAGTGCACGGTTCCCTTGTCCGAAGCTATGATGCAGAACGACGGACAGTTGCCCAGGACGTGATCAATGTGGCTGCAAGACTTGTCCGAGACACGCAACACACGGCAAAGCAGTACGTTGGGACAATCGAGAAAAATGCAGGCTACATCACTGGTAAGGCGCATGTCTCAGTTCCCTCCAACATCGACTGACATGCACGCAGGCATGGGCGTGGCCTATGACGGAATCAACTCGCCGCTGATAATTGAATCCGAACATGGTATCTGGAAGGCTGGCCGACGATGTCCCGATATCGTGCTACGTGCAACGGAACATACCAGCGAGACCCGCCTGTACTCGACAGTCAAGTATGGGCAATTCTCGGTTTTGTCCGTCGGGGCTGCGCTGAATGAAGGATGGCCCAACTTGCCGATCTCCTTGGCTCGGTACACGATCTTTTCAGCTAATCGTTCTGAATATCGGGTGAGCTGTGGTACCATCAGTGGCGAAGGCTTGACCTTCGAGTCTCCAGATGTAGCGCTCGATGAGCGCTGTGTTGCCGTGGTTCGACCAGACATGTACATTGGTTTCGTTGGATCGGAGGCCGAGGCTATCTCTTACTTGTCCAAGACTGTACTTGGACTCGAGCTTTGACGAGTCTTCGAATTCGACATCGACTCTGGTTCGGCATGAGTGGGCAGGGGGAGTTGACTATAGTTTTGTCTTTGACAAGCGCACTACGTCCCAATAAGGTATTCTTAGAGTTAAACCTTAAACCATGAGCCTTTCCTCGACTGTGAACGCATGAACGTTTCCGTTCTACTCCACGCTTTCCGACAGGACCACATAGCACCCGAAACAAGTCACGACGCTACCAAGTACCCAGCTAGTCCACTGAGAAGGCTGGATGAAAATTTTATCTGATCGCTACGACTTATCTGATCTTCGGGTAATTCAATAAGGAGCTCCGCATCTACAAACCGGCCACGATTCGGAAATGCGGAAATTCGGAAATTGAGTTTGTAGGGTATCGGCTGGCTATACGTATCTATTAGCACTCTACACGTAATCTACATCACGCGAACCTATAGGCAGAATATGTAATTCCCGAACTAAGTAGAGAGCTTATATAAATTACTATTATTATTTACTTATAATAGACCTATATTTCCATAATAGGTATATATTCATTGTCTTTTTAAGGCCCTCTATCAAAGTTAGCTAGATGGCTTAATAGTAATTAAGCTCCTATTATCGTTTAACGATAATAGAGGCGCTAAAATATATCTTTTAGTACTAAGTTCTATCCTTTCTAAACTTTTTAACTACTTCTTAAGCCTTAAACCTACTATATCGGACATCGATATAGACTAAGAGTAAGTTCTTTTTTAATCTACTACTAATCTATACTAATATCTAATAGTAAAATCTTACTTCTACTATTTCTCGTAGCTCTATACTAGCTATAGAACTCTATAAAATTTCTTTACTCTATTAACGAGTAGAATTAGCACGTGTCTTGCGCTTAAGCTCTTTATACTAGTAGTAAGTCTAAGGACAAGAAAGGTAAGTAATCTCTATATAATCTATACCTACTTAATAGCTAACTTTATTATAGACCTCTAAGTTATTATAAACTAGCTCTATAAGTACTCCGAGATTAGTAAGATTGTAGAGGAGCCTAGATATAGTAGTACTACTACTATTCTATATAGGCGTTATGTTACGAAGTCGCTAGATTATCTAGTAGTAGTTAGTAAATCTAAACACTACGTTAAGTATAAGAAGGGCTAGTAGAATATAAGCTCTTCTTTTTTAGGCTAGCTAGTATAGCAATCTATATACAATCTACTAATACTCTATTATAGAACTACGGCGCTCTTAAGGTCGCGCCCTCTACTCTACCTCTCTCTCTACTCTCTACTAAGGCGCGCGTTACTAACTTAGAGGCTATAAGTAGCGAGTAAGTAATACCCCTTTTATACGATCTATAGCCACTCTTACTTACTATCTATATATAGTTACGAGACGTCGATAGTAGCCTAGGACTACTAGCTCTATAAGCTAAGAGGTCGCGTTAAGGCCCTAGAGTAGTAATAGCCTATCGCTACTCTAGGTGTCGTTAATATTAAGTTACGTAGTACTATGTAGTTGTTATTAGAGTAGGCGCGTAGTTTCGTAGCGCTAATTATAGACAGTTTCGAAAGAGCCGTCTATAGTCTACGCTAGTATTATAGTTTAGTAATAGTGCTACTACCGCTACTAGTAGATATCTCTTAGTTCGCTAAGGTAGAGGCTGCTTTAGTCTAAATGAAAATGCTCTCTTAGTAATCTATATATACTCTCTACTTAATCTATAACGCTATACTCTCTACTACCTCTATCTTCTATTAATCGTTATACTACTAGCGCTAGTACTTAACTATAGCTATTTACTTATCTATAAACTAAGGCTCTAATACTATTCGTACTACCTCTAGTACCTCTTACTACTATATCTCTACAATCTCCTTAGGGGTTAGATTATACTCGTCTACCTATAGATCTTCCTCCTATAGCTCTACCTATATCGCTTAGTTAGCCTTATCTAGATAAAAGTATTCTTAAGCTATAGGTTTAGTTAATTTAGGTAGGTCGCTACTAGCGTTAAAGAACGCCTTTAACTCGTAGCGTAGATAGTAATACATCTATAGGTGTATATAATAGCCCTTATTATCTATATCGCTTAGGCTTATAGGTATAGTATAGCTATTCGCTTCTATTATATCTTCGTACTACTATATTGTCTCTAGGGGTAGATACTTATTAATATCGAAACTAGTAAGGTTATTAAACATCGCGTCTAACGTTACTATGCTACGGCCCTTACTCGCCTCGTCGTTAATAGATATACTTACATCCTCGAAGCCGAATAGATCTAGATTATTATATATAATATTAGGTATACTAGGTACGACGTATAGCTAATTACGTTACTTCCGGATATAATAGTAGTTCTAGAGATGTACGAAGTCTATTACTACATTAGTAATAATTAGTAAGTATACAAACAACATCGTAATACGGTCGTACTTATTTCTTTTAAGATATAGGCCCTATATATAGAGCTCTATAAAGTACTACTACTACTATGTAGTATAGGCCTTCTACTACCTCTACTAAGTCTTAATACGCTAGTTTATTCTACTTATTCTATATTAAAAGCAATTCTTAAGCAAGATAATCTCGCTAGGCTATGTAGTTACTTAGTATAGTAATAGGTAGGTATTAGTAACATACTAAGTCTCGCGGCCTACGTTAGTCTAAATAATTTTAGGTCTATCGTTGTATATTAGAATCTCTTAGCACTCTCTACCTACTCTCGGACTTATAGTATACTAGAATTATCTACTATAGTAATATACTACGCCTAGATAGAGACCTATGTTCTACTTATTATACTAATATATACTTATACGATCTTTCTCGAGGTAATATCTACTAAAGTATATATCTAAATATAGAAGTACTCGAATTTGTAGTAAGCGTCTATAGACCATTTACTATTTATAGTGTGCTTAGGTAATCTACCGCCTCGATACTAGTTTTAAGTAGTATATTATTACTATAGACCGAACGGATCTAGCTCTCTTATAACCTTATATATACGGTCCCTTAAGGTAATACTATATTTAGAACGTATGTAGTAATATAGCATTTACCTACCGAGATCCTTAACATTCGAATTATCGAGCTTATAGCCTATTACTTCGTAAGTAGAGTATCTAGAGATATAATTAAGTAACACGAACGTAGAGTATTACGTATAGCTATCTCGTCTACCTTATAGTTAGTAGTAGAGACTCTCTTATAGAGGCCTATCTGTTTCCGTAGTTCCTAGTACGTTTAAAGGCTAATATCGAACCTAGTACGAGTAAGTAGAATAACAGCCTAGTTGTTAGTAAGGTGGTTAACGTGAAAGCTATATACGATATAACTTCGAAGTAAGGGTAAATCTTACTAGTAACTATTAGGTCTATAAAGCTGTAGGCCTATATTACGTAGCTATCGCCTTATAGTACGCTCTAACACATTAATACCAAGTTTAGTATATAACGCCTATTATAGTAGTAACAACGTTATACTAGCTTCGACGTAGTAGCGTATCTACTAGGCGTACTATATCTAGTCGATAGGCATTTCTAATGCGCTTAAACTAGGTTAATAGTAGTCGTAACCTAGTATTTAAAGGATACGAATGTCGATTGTAGTATAGAGTAATAGTAGATAGCTTAGTGCTTCCTAGAGGCTAGCGACTAGCCTTATCCGACCCCTCTCGAAGTATTAATATAATACTAACGTGCCGAGCTTATATAACTTCTAGGGATTATAGTAGAGATTAATATAAAGATTAGTAGTAGAGTGTAGATACGCGCCTAGCCGTAGAGTAAATACTAGGTAGCCTACGCCCTTACTAGAGTGTCGTTACTATTATTATTATAGGTAACTAATAGGTCTACTTAAGATTTAAGATATAGAGAGAAAGCTCGTTATTAAAAACTCTAAATACCTATAAGCTATCGTATAGAGTGTACGTAGATTACGCCTAGAGTAAATGCTAAGCTATATACTAGTACTATCTAACGCTAATTTCGGACTTTATCTCCTCTAATAATCTTAACTAATACGTACTATACTTAATTAATTAGAGTAAACTACTACGGCTAGTCTACTCTATATATAATCTAGTAGCTATTCTCGATCCTAGATATGTTATACACCTGTCTATAGGAGTAGTCGATTCTTAACGCATTACTAGACTTACTTATACGACTTAGTAGAGTACGATCGATATTATACCTTCTCCTACCTTTCCTCTATAGCTTCTACTAGAGACACTCCTATTATATCTAAACAAAGAAACATCTATATACTCTACTACTACTCTCTAAGCCTATCTCGCGCTATTTACGATACTAAACTAATAGAACAAGCTTAACTAGTAGATAAAGCCTTATTTCGCGAGCTATCTCTACTCTACTATCCGGAACGCCTTCTATAAACACTACTACCTAGACAACCCCTTCTTTAACCGAAGTCTAAGCCTACTAGTAGCAGATAAAGACGCCTTAGTATCTCCGACTCTAGGTAGAGCTAGTCTAACTATTATATAGCTACGATAGCTTCGCTATAACGATATCTATAACGCTCCGCCTCCGAATGCTAGTCTAACCTATAAGTTATAGGCTCGACGCTTAATAAATCTATTTCTATCTCTACTAAACGAGGTAGAGGCCTATTATACTAGACATCTCGATAGTAGGGGCGATCGAGCTCTTACGATTAATATAGCTAGTTAGAAGCTATCGCGAAGAATGCCTACTAGTAGTACTAGGTAAGAGTACTTACTACTAGGTAAATCGAAGAGTAAGTTAGTACTATAGGTATCGAATAAGCGTAAGAAGGGTACTTACACTTATAAGCCTAATTTATTACTATCTCTAGAGGTAATAGAAGAACAAGAGTTTCTAGAGGTAATAGAAGAATAAGAGTTTAGGGCTATCTATAATATATATCTCTAGAGATTATAATTAAAGTCGAACAACTTAGATCTAGTCCTTATCTACGAGTAATACTACTTACTTTAGTAATATAAAGAGAGCCTTACTATTAGCTTCGTTATAGAGTAGTACGTTCGGCAAAAGAAATCGTTCCTTATATTCATTAGTAAGAGAGTTATAATATACTACTACCCCTATCTAGGGCTTATAGATAGTACTAATAATCGGTCTTAATACTATCGCTACTTCTTTACTTCTAATTTCGATGGCCTTACGTTCGTACTAATAGAGATTATTACGACTATTATTAACGAGGCGCCTACTACTAAGGAGAAGCTACGATTCTTTAATCTTAAGAAGCTAAAGGGTGCGAACGTAGTATATATATACACCTTTATAGTAGTAATATAGCAACTTAATTACTCCGCTCGATAAGAACTATAGATAAATAGTATAGCTATTAAAGATTAGAAGGTCGTTATCCTTAGGTAACAACCTAAGATAAAGCGCCGACGTCGAAAGGTAATAGCTGCCTTAGACGACGATATTAAATCGTCGTCTATAGTAGAGCTACTACTAGTTAAATCGTCGTCTATAGTAGAGCCTCTACTAGTTAGTACTAGAGTAAGGCGTGTAATTACTACTATAGCTAGAGCAATAATAGCTCGTAACGATACTAATAACATCGATTCTAATTGCTCTACCGAGTCTGATCTTAGTATTCGTACTATTAAGACTTGAGCGCTTTATTACTTATTAAGAGATCTCGATAAAGACCCCTCTACCTTTAATAAATAGAATCGCGCTAGGCTATCGTCTATTAAGGCGCTTATAAGATAAGCTAGAATTACGCTACTACGTAGATTAAATAGTAAAAGAACTACTATTCTACTAGATTAACTAAACGAACTAACTGTATTAGAACGTCTTCTAGGTACGGTACTAACATGCTACCTAGGTATAGTAGAGGTAGCTACTCGAGTAGCGTTACTTCGACAATACGTAATTAATCTATCTACTAATACTCTACTACTACCGTACGTAAAGTAAGAGGAGTAGCGTAACGCTATTAGATTCCGACCTCGCGAGCTAATAATATAGGGTTTTAATACTATTAATAAGTCCGACCTATAGGCCTCTATACGTAGTACTAATAGTAATAGCTCCGCTAAGGCCCTAATTAATATTAATAAACCTATACTATAGCCTACTAGATTTGCTCTACTACTCTACGTAGGGGCTCTAGATTCCGAGAAAGAATTAGATATACTAATAACACCTACTAGAGTAGCTATAGATTATATAGGTAGCGCTTTAAGGGCGGAAGATAGGGCTATTCTAGGTAGGCTACTATTATAGATATAGAGATAGTCTGTTAATAAGGAGGATAACGAGCTACTAATATAGTAGCTTATAAGCATACGTATAGATAAGGTTAAGACTACTATCGAGGTGCTAGATAGCGATCTACCTATAAGCTTACTACGCCCTTAACCGAAATAAAAGAGAAGTAGAGTAGCTATAAGAGTAGGTAGTAGAGTAGCTTCTAGTAGTTCTATAATCGGGGACTAAGGGCCTCTACCTATCGAACTATTCTCGCTACGAAGGACAAGAAAAATGCCGAAAGCCTTTTTAGTAGTACTAACGATAGATAGTCTACTAGTACGAAATACGCGTAGATATGTAAATAGACGATAAGGGCCGATAAGAGTAGTAGTATAAAGATTATAGTATAGAGTTATAGTAGAGTACTAGCTAACTCTCTTCTATTCCTCCTTAGATTAGATAATAGTATCTAGGTTATAGATACGTAGTACTAGAAGCTTATCGAAAGCACTTACAAATAAGTTCTAGAAGTCTACGTTCTATATACGTTTAAAAAGTAGCTTTAGTAAGTAAAGTAAAAGCTAGAAGCTAAAAAGAGGAAGGGTGTCGCGCTAATATATCGATCCGAGCTACCTATAGATAGATATCTATAGCTAATCTATACCGTACTCTATATACGTAAAAAGTAAAAGCAAAAATATCCGTATAGGCTACGCCTAGCCGAGGCCTACGGATAGATATCTATAGCTAATCTATAGCGTAATCTATACTAGTAAAAAGTAAAACCCTAATTAGGTAACTACGAACTTTAATAGTAACTACTACGGTCTCTATAGTAGTCTACGTTAAAATTCGTAGTCACCTAATTAGATAATCGTTTAGTAGATGTATTAATATATAAGCCTTAAAAAAGTAGTATTAGTAGGCGTTAAAATAGAGTAAAAGTTAGAAGCTAAAAAAAGGGGGGATAGTAGTCGCCCCTATATTAAACTAAGCTACCTATAGATAGACATCTATAGCTAATCTATAGCGCAATCTATACTAACAAAAAGCAAAAATCTAACCGATTACCTAGAGCTTCCTCCTAACCTCTATATATATTAGACGAATTTAGTAACTTAGCGAAACCAAGTTACTAAATTCGTCTAATACACGTAGAGGTTAGGATGAAGTTCTAGGCACCCGATTAGATAATCGTTTAGTAGATATATTAATATATAAGCCTTAAAAAAGTAGTATTAGTAGGCGTTAAAATAGAGTAAAAGTTAGAAGCTAAAAAGAGAGGAAGGTAGTCGACTCTATAACGAACCGAGCTGCCTATAGATAGACATCTACAGCTAATCTACACTGTACTCTACACGCGCAAAAAGCAAAAGCAAAAGCAAAGCAAAAATATTCGTATAGGCTACGTACGAGCCGAAGCCTACGTAATTACTAAATAGGTACTACTAACGTAGCTAGATTAAACTACTTATCGAACATCTAAAAGTAGCACGTTAGCGGCACCTACTTACCTGATTAGATGATTGTTTAGCAGATATATTAATAGATAAACCTTAAAAAGCGCGTAGTATATAATAGTATAGCTACTAGTAACAGTAAGTAAATGAATGAATAGCGTGTGTTTAGGCGGCTGCTACCGCGTGATGTAGATTACGTGTAGAGTGCTAGTAGATACGCATACCGAGGTAGCGAACTAAAAACCTAATTTCCGTTTTACCGAAATTTCTAAAGTTTGGCCAGTTTGTAGATGCGGAGCTCCGTCTTCAAGGACCCACGGGCCGCCCCATCGGTATCATCGGCTCTTGCAACGTCGTTTCTCTGCAAGTCTGCGTTGAACTTCTAGCCTCACCTCACCTCGCTTGCTTTGACCCACTACTCACTTGTTCTGTAGATCACGGTGCAGACCTTTCGCTTGCGCCAGGCGAGGAGCGAAGCAGAACACTTCGAATCATGATACCGCGCCCATGGAGTTTCGACAGAAGAGAAAAAGCTCCGTCGGCTAGCCGCGTGCACTAAGGAGGGTTGCATTGAGCAGAAGGCGCGGGCATCGAGTCGCGTTTGTTTGTCTATCATCAGGCAATCAGAATGAAGGCCGAATTGCGGCTCCCAGCCATATCGAGCGGCTAAAAGGAGGCCCAACGGCGAGAAATGCGGCGCCACTCGTTATGGGCAGTGCAGCGAGTTGCTGTGTCTGAACTCGTGCTTCAAGAGCGAATGTCCAGAGGCTATCGAAAGAGAATGAAATTGCGAAGAAGCTTATAACTCTGCAACCCAAGGCTTGCCTCAGGCTTCGAACCCCAACAACGGATGGTTGTTAGCATCCAGCTTGCACACGTCGTATGCTTTGTCATTGACATGGAAGGTCATGAAAGGAACAAGGGAAGACCCATCAGTCTTGGTCAGACGAGCGGAACCATTCCTCGCTCAGCCTTGCTGTGGATCTTGCCCAGCGCTTCTATACTACAGCACCACAAGCACCAAAGGCCCACAACAAAGCCTGCCTCAATATATGTCTAGTGCAGCACATGCTGGTCCGAAGGTCGCTCAAACCAGAAGCAATCCCGAGACATGCAGTACCGAAGCCGACCAGACCTCAAGCCATGTGCACCTTTGCGATCATGGTATTCAACGGCGTTTTGCTCGAGGCTGTACTTAATGGTGGCCGACGTCGGTGAGGTTCATGCTTGAGCTAACACTCCAGATCGTTATCACGGCTCATTGGCAACACTGTTCTTTCAGTTTAATTTTTCGTTCTGGTCCATAGCCTCGCAAAATCCCAAAAAGGTGAATCGCTCAAGGAAGTTCCCGCCCTAATGGTGACCATGGAGAACGGCAGCAGCAGTCGATGGAACTGCATTCCCATCAAGGGCTTGAAGAGAGACTCTTGGTCAAGATCTGTTTCAAGGCTATTCGGAAGAAAACGCAGCCAGCCCAAAATGCAGAAGGAGAAGCGCTTGTCCGGCAGCTCGTCGAGCGACCACCATTCTTCAACAGACATTGGCCATACAACACCCGCCGCAACTATCGAACCCGATCTTGACGGATACTCAGAACTCTCATCTCGCATTTGTGCTATCATCAGCCGCTACAAGCTTCCCGTTAAGGCAGAAACTACCCAGCAACCAAACATCCGGCTCTTGGCACAAGTCCGCGCGCAAGTATCACGCTCTCGGCCGATCGAAATGTGCCTTCCCGCGTTTCCGTTCAAATCTCCGAATACCAGCTCAAAAGTCTTGAGCGACCTACCTGACAAAGCTGAGGAGTTCGCCCTAGCTCATTTGAACGGCATGTGCGCTGCGATCGCGCACATCTACGAGCCCGGTGCGAAGCTGATGATCATCTCTGATGGTCTTGTGTATAATGGTGAGAACTAGCCGTCTACCGCGAGCTTCGACTTTCCGAGACTAACATTGCTAGATCTTCTTGGCGTTCCTGACAAGTCTGTCTGGGCTTATGGAGAAGCTCTTCGCAGCATAGCTACAGAGAACGATCTCAAGCACATTCACTTTTCGCGTCTAAAGGACTTAGCCAAAATTGACATTCCTGAGAAGCTGGACCAAATCACGTACATTGCCAACGCCACCAACTTTCGGCACGCGCTCTTGTCGCAATACAGCGATCCGAAATTTGATGCATCTTTCAAGATACACAACGATGAGAATACATGTCTCACCTATCGCGGCTACATCAAGTTCTTGGCGACTGATCTGCAGAATGTGTACCCTGTGGGACCTCAAAGAACGAAGAGCGAATATAAGAGAGGCATTGAATACATTGCGAAGCAAATGCTCTTCAGAGGCGACGTGAGTCATCTCGGCGATACCTTCAGCTCCCACTGATGCAGAGACAGGCATTCGCACGAGCTGTCAAAGAAACCTTCCCAGACTTCATCCGGCTGTCGATCCACCAGTCTGATATGGAAACCAAGACCTCCATCAGTGTACTGCCTACCAACACTTCTTTCACCACTCCTTGGCACTGTTCTATTGCGTTCAACCTCGATGGCACGACAACGACCGGGCACCATTCGCAATTTGACGCCGACGATCGCTACGAGCTGGTCTACAAGAACGGTCGACCTTCCTTCTACCTTGAAAAGACAGAGTTGTTCAGCTGGGGAGAAAACAATGGTGGCGTCTCCTGCGAGCCACTCTATCCAGCCGGTATCATGCTACGTCCCGCTGCTGGTCCAAATGCGCTCTCGGTAGAGGATGTGGATGGGGCAAAAGTCCGTGCTCTTGCGCAAAGGAACTCGCCAGTGATCCTTCGAGGTTTCGCCAAGACAAGGGACCGAGAACTATTCGTACAAGCATCGCATCGTCTTGGAAAACCAACAGGGTGGAAGTTTGGGCTCGTGCTCGAAGTCAAAGACCAAGGCAGCGACACTCGAGGCCTCAACAACGTGCTGTCGGCTGAATGGATGCCTTTCCATTACGACGGGCTCTTCAAGACTGAGAAGAGGGCACAAGCAGACGGCAATGAAGAAGTCGTCTCGACTCCTCCGGGTTTTCAATTCTTTACTTCGGTCACTGCTTCGCCAAAGGACACTGGTTTTACTCTGTTCTCCACCTCGACACTGGTGTTTCGCTACCTGCCTGAACACCTTCCCTTGGATTATCTGCGCCAACTCAAGTGGAGCGTGTCCACATCTTCCTTCAACGCTACCACGATGCGCGGGCTGCCCCTCGTGATCGACCACCCCGTCACCGACAAGCCGTGCCTACGCTTCCATGAACCTTGGCCTCAACCACGGACCAAATTTGACGCTACCCACGTGGAGATTGAGAACGCAGAGGAAGCAGGCAGCGCTAGCAGCGACTCAATCTGCCAAGCTCTGACGGACCTCCTACATGATCGCCGAGTCGTGTATTATCATTCGTGGGAGAAGGGCGACTTGCTGATTAGCGACAACGTGCTTGCGCACCATACCAGAAGCGACTTCAATGCGGGGTGCGATCGAGAGCTGTGGCGGATCAATTTCGATTGAGTGAGCGGCTGCCAGGACTGGAAAGGTAGCATTGGTTTGAGTACTGCGAATGGAGAATAGGCATAGGTGTGAAAGAAGCAGCATGCTGCTTACAGCAGGCCATATCAGATTTAAACCACTAGAGGCAAGATGCTTTCTCTATGCCTGCCACAGTAAATTTCACGCCCTGAGATGACAGTGATATCACCATATTGTCACTCAGCGCGCTTGATCTTACTTCATCTGATCCCATTTTCATAATGAAGCGATGCTCGCTTTCATGTGACAGTTTGTCATTGCGCTGCAAGCTCACGTGTCTATGCGCGGATTATTCCCGGCCATGAGGTCCTTGGATTCATATGTAAGTGCTACGCCTTTCGTGCAATACAGTAGTAGTAGCCAAGAAACAAGTGCGCGCAGTCGTTACCAACATCCGGGTTCCAAGCATAGAAATTATCGAGCGAGATCCCTGCGCTCTGTGCAATGTCGTAGCATCCATCTCCTGACACCGCTTGGTGGAATGCGGTGCAATCGTGGGCCATGCCAGACTACAGTTTCATTAGCGTAAGAATACTGTACGTTTTTGAAACCTCGACTCACCTGTGTAGGAGTCGGCGTGGTGACGCCATTGTCTGTAGCCGTTGCGGTTGGTGTATTGGAAGTCATCGGAGAAGATTCGTCGACTACACCAACACAAACATAATATCCAAGTACCAAGGCAGAGCAGTCTGTGTGTACACTTGGGTTGTACGCATAGAAGTCCTGCAAACTGATCGAGTTGTCGTTCGCTATGTCGTAGCTGTATCAAGATCAATGTCAGCAAAGATTCAGACAGATGATTAGGATTTCGAGCGCTTACCAAGTGTCCCCAGACACCACTTTGTGGAACGAGTCACATCTCGTGGTCATTCCGTCTTGAGTCGGAGTTGGGGTGGCGATGCCGTTGCCAGAGGTAGTTTTGGCAGGGCCTGTCCCGGATGCACTGGCCGTACTCTTACCAATGCATACATAATAGTCTGGGATCAGCCCACTACAGTCCGACTTCACTGCTGGATTGTATTGAACAAAGTCGTCGAGGGAAATGCCTGCAGCATTAGCGATGTCATAGCCTGCGGCAAGATAAGCAATGTATAGATCGAACAGGGCTTTGGGGAAGCTCACAACTGTCTCCCGACTTGACAAGATAAAATGACGAGCAGTCGGATGTCATTCCCGACTGTGTTGGAGTTGGTGTTGGGGACGCGCCTGTTATGCTTGAAGCTGATGATGATGTAGTGCCAGTTGGTTCGCTACTCTCCGGGTCGGCGCAGTATCGATAGCCTTGTTCCAGCACACATGCCGCTGGTTCGTCTGGATCATACTCCAGCGAGGGATTGTAACTGACAAACTGCTCTGGACTGATTCCAATGAAGTTTGCGACGTAATAACATGAGTTTGCATTGATCGTTCGATTTCTTGTGGGTGTGAGGTATTCCTCGTAGCTTGAACAATTGTCACTCGTTCCAGGTGCTAGAGGCAGTGAGGTTGGTGTATATCCTGATGTCGCTGATGAAGCAGTCTGAGTACTCGATGTTTCGGAAGCCGTGTAGGGGCCGCTCCAGTACGTATCAGTCATGGGTGACGGGTCAATGCAGCTCGATGCGATAGTTCCCTTGACCATGCAGGAGGGCGTATAGCCTGCCCCGCCAGCATATCCAGAGTAGGTATTGATATTGCCAACCGCTCTGACGCAGTACGAATATCTTTGACCTTGGGTCAGCCTGACCTCTCTCAACGCAGGAAGAGAGATACGTACCCTGAGAAAAGATTATGACAATCGCTGGAGTCGATCTCAGGATTGAGAAAATAAAAGTCTTGCAAGCTGATACCCTCCATGACCGTAACGCTGGAGCAAGTATCTCCCGGGGATACATGGTAGTACTTGCTGCACTTGACATTGGTACCATCTACTACGTCGGTTGGAACCGCGGCAGTTGTCGTGGCTTCGGTCGGGTTTATACCACTTCCAGTTGTCTGAATCCCTAAACTCCCGCCGGGGTTGCTTATGCATATCTCATACCCTGCGAGCTGAGCAAGATTACTGCAGCCGCGGTTAATGTTAGGATTCCATGATATTACTTGTGTGGCGGTGAAGGAGTAGCCGAAAGATGCTGCAATTCCGTAGCATGTGTCATTTGCTTGGACAGTGTAGACATCACACGTTGGAGGCAAGCAAAGCTCCGTTCCAGCCTCCGGAAATCCGGCACAAAACGCGGCGAGACCATTATGGAGTAGGAGACTGTTGGTGGAGACATTTTGAGCCTTGCTAATGGATTTGCAATCGTCGCCCGGCTTGATAGCGTAAGTATTCGAGCAAGGACTTCCGGTCGCACTTGGAGTTGCGGTCGCCGTTGCGGAAACATTGCCGGGCAGGGCATATGGTGTGGGGGACGTAGTGTGATAGTTTGGTTTCCCGCAGGAAGACGTGAGAGAGGCAAAGTCATCGGCCAATTCATCGCTGTAGCCGAAGTCCGAGTTGAGCTGCGTCTGCAGAGTACGCAAGTAACAATCGGAGCAATTTTGTGCTTGGGTCAAGTAGCCCGTACTGGAGCTGTTGAACCACGAGTCGATCGTTGGACCACAGTATCCAGTCGCAGATGTCCTGTTGCCCGATCTGTTTCGGGTCAGCAGCTTTCTGATTGTGTTCCGCGGCTAACACTCACGGATCTTTCAGGCACGTGTAGTTGTAGGTAAATATCAACAAGTCCAGGGAAAGCGTTGGGGGGTAGCTGAGGCCGCCAGTTACAATCGTATCCGATGTCGTGCACTTATCCAGCTGATCTTCACGAAGGGACTGCAGAGAAGTGATACAATCTGTGGTGCACACAAGATTGAGGTCGCTCTCTGTTGGGAAATAGCCGTTCACGACCGACGAGAGGAGGCCAGAGCAACTGACAGTATTGTTCAGAACGGCCCCACATTGTGCGGAAAGTCCGGAGGGAATTTCGACAAAAGTTCCGTCCTTGAAAACCTGAGCGGAGCCAAATGAGAGGAAGAGGACCAGACAAGCCACCACCGCCATGGCAAGACTCTCAGTACGCGAAATTTTGGAAGATGAGGATGAAAACCAGAGTTGGGGAACAGCAACGCAAAAGAATAGTAGCGAGCCATTTCTTGGCCCCTCATCCAGGCGCCATTCAACATACTCGCAAGCGATTTCCTGTGCTTGCCTCCCGAGTGTTTCAGGGGCAAGCTTTCACGAGCAGAGTCCGACCCACGTATAATTCGCATTGATGAACGAACCTTCCGAGTCTCGCGGCGTTGACGGGATGAAAAGACGGGACGAAAACTGGAGCTGCTGTGCCGTAGGTACAACATGCCCGCGAAGCTTCAACAAGCTCAGCATTATCCGCTACGACGGCCTTGGCAGGGGCCGCGGGCTCTTCTGCGCGATGCATAAAATTCTCGGCGCACTTCTGTGCAAAGGATCGATGTCTTTCAAGTTTTGCCTCACTCCTCTGAGCCCCCTTCCACTATGGAAAAGCATCTGAGCAGACTCATAGATGCTGATGATCTGGCTGCAATAATGTGTGTGCCACTTTGAGGAGCAGCAGTCGACCATGAGCTTTTTGGCCGAGGAATCTTGGAGTGTCTTGAACGAGGAATTCGAGCGAAGGACGCAGCCTTTGCTTTAAGGTTTGGCGCTAGTGTAAGCGCTCGGACCAGTGCTTCAACGTCACTTCATGAGGCACAGCAAAGCCCCTCCTCACACAAACCCGCCAGTGACAACTTCTGGTTTTCTTCGAGACCGAGAGAACACAGGAGTGTCCTACCAAAGCTTGTTGATCTCTGTACTTTACGAAAGCGGCAACACTCCGTGTCCTTCGGGTACCCCAACATGGCCTCTAGTGCCGGATCGACGAAATTGCATCGCTGGAATGCACCCGTACGGCGATGTGAAGGGGCCACCAACATCTTGGCAGAGCAATCAGGATTGTCCGTCAGCTGCCGACATCTCCTGGATAGACCCTCTCTATTCGTCAAACCAAGCGCGGACAGCTCTTGGGCCCATCTCAACGGTCTGGAATGGGACAATAGCCGCGTGGGGAAGCACGCTGTTCTCCCAAGCAAGCAGGATCTTCTTAACTCTAATATTCAGGGATGTGTTGGATAGCTGGAATGCTACTCACTCATATCAAAGGCTTGGTTGAAAGTGTGGCATTGTCATCCTCCCCGCTCTTGGTCGAGTCTTCCTTACACTCTTTTTGTTCTTCCCCTGTTTTCTTCCACATTGAAGCTATCGAGGCTCCGGGATCTTTACCACACATCTGGCATGCAGTGGCTCTTTCAATCCAGAGTCAGCCACCTGATCGCTGCGGTCTTGGCATTCATTGCAACATGCAGCATTCTTGGATATTACAGTCCCGTCTCAATAGACAGCACGCCTAGGCGCGACAGAAACGATGAAACCGGGCTCTTCCGGATCCATGATCCTGTTTTGGATGAGCAAACCATATTTCGTCGGGACAATGCGACGTTAGATCCTTATCACTGCACGAAGACGATCCCCTGCCACACAGAGGCCTGTTGCGGCTCTTTCATGGGCACAGATACTGGTGTATGCGGCTTTGGACCATCATTCTGCGGTGAAGATTGCACCTCACAGTGTGATGCCAAACCAGAATGCGGACAGTACGCAGATCCGTACGTTCATCATCCCTACCCGTGACTTGCTGTGCTGTGGCTGACGTCCAAGCTTTAGCCCCGGAAAAACATGTCCTCTGGTGCGTAGAACTGTTGTCTAATCATTTGTTTCTCTCATGCTAATCGTCTGCAGAATGTGTGCTGCTCAAAATATGGATTTTGTGGTTCCACGCATCTCTTCTGTGATGCCGACGAACAGTGTCAAAGCAACTGTGGCCATCCTAGCCCTCCACCCGGGGTTAGTCAAATGTCATCTTGAGAAGATATCGCGATCTCTAACACTACACAGGCCAATCCAGGACCTGTCACTAACAGAGTCATTGGTTACTACGAGTCGTGGAGCGCAAGACGGACTTGCCATCCAATGCCGCCATCGGGCATCCCCATCGATGGGTGAGTTTCTTCTATTAGCAAACGAAGAAAGCTGCTAATTGTGTAGACTGACCCATGTCAACTTCGCCTTCGCCTATATTGATCCAAACTCATTCGACATCACGCCTATGGATTCGTTGACACCAGCATCGCTGTTTGCCCAAACAGCTGACGTACGGACTCTGAAGTCTGGCAACTCCGATCTTGAAGTATTCGTAAGGGCTTTGATTTATCTCACTGTCAATTCTGAACATGACTGACCCTCAAAGATTTCCATTGGAGGATGGACTTTCTCAGACAATGGAACGGCGACTCAACCTGTGCTGGGCAACATTGCTTCGACCGCAGA
This sequence comes from Phaeophleospora eucalypticola, assembly GCA_022814565.1. Classification (NCBI taxonomy): domain Eukaryota; kingdom Fungi; phylum Ascomycota; class Dothideomycetes; order Mycosphaerellales; family Mycosphaerellaceae; genus Phaeophleospora; species Phaeophleospora eucalypticola. The sequence continues at coordinate 366,529 of JAKLNG010000011.1, forward strand.
GAACAGGCAGAAATTTGCCAATAATCTCGTATCTTTCATGCAGAACTATGGCTTTGATGGTGTTGACATCGATTGGGAGTATCCGGCAAGTATCCGGTCTTCTGTATGCAGCGTCTGAGACATCTCATTGACGTTCATTCTACAGGGAGCTCCGGACCGTGGCGGCCATAAAGCCGACACTGAGAACTTTGTCCAGCTGACACGCACCTTGAGGGAGACGTTTGACAATTCCGATCGAGGATCCTATGGTCTGACCTTTACTATTCCATCCTCGGTATGACGTTTTGATCTTCATTCGATATCGAAATCTCACTGACAACCATTAGTATTGGTATCTGCGTTGGTTTGATGTCCCGGGATTGTTGAAGTATGCCGACTGGGTGAGTCCAAAATTTCTCCCATAACGAGCTTCTCACTGCTAACGCCTTGATAGGCAAACTTGATGACCTACGATCTTCACGGGTTAGTCCAGACAAGGCCTGATTTCCATGCCCGCACCAATGCTGACCATCGTTCAATAGAGTGTGGGATAAAGAAAATCCCATTGGGTCTGTCGTATTAGCCCATACAAATCTCACCGAGATCAAGCAGTCCGTTGAGCTCCTTTGGCGAAATGACGTACCGCCTGAGAAGGTTGTCCTCGGCCTGGGCTTCTACGGTAGATCTTTCGAGCTAACTGATCCGTCTTGTCAATCTCCTGGATGTCCGTTCTCCGGAGCTGCGGCCCCTGGCACCTGTACAAATTCCGCCGGGACGCTAGCCTACTTCGAAATTCAGGACATCATTGCAGACCAGAAACCGAAGATTGTTCACGATCAAGAAGCTGCGGTGAACTACTTGACCTTCAGCAATAATCAATGGGTTTCCTGGGATGATAAGATCACGTTCAAACAAAAGACGGACTGGGCTAATTCCGTGGGACTTGGAGGCGTAAGTCGGCCTGATACAAACTCCATACACCGATTACTAACTTTCGCTTGTTTAGCTCATGATATGGAGCATAGATCAAGATGACAATCAGTTTTCCGCTTTGACGGGCCTACTTGGCCAGAATCCCGGTGAATTTGGGTCTCTGAAACGCCGCCGCGGAAACCAGGCATCGGGACATTGGGCCTCTGAGAACGGTCAGCAGTGTATCGAGACCGGTAAGCAGCTATTTCTCACTTTGCAGACCGACTAATAACCTCCGCTCACTTGTGTATCATAGATTGCGCTGTAGTTCCCAAGTGCCCAAATGGATATGAGCTCGCTCCTTTTCCAGAGCCGAAGGCATTCAAAGATACGTGCAAAAAGAAACAGTCCAGGGTAATATGCTGCCCTGTGGATGAGATGCCACAGTCCTGCGTCTGGCGAGGCGGCGAAAGGGGCAGATCTTGCCACGGGCAATGCCACCGGGGCGAATCCACCATTTTCCATTCCAAACACGCGACCGTGGACTGCCTACGGCCCGGATACCAGGCTGCTTGCTGTAAGGCATCGACATATGGCGACTTGATCGAAAAGTGCCACGTGGATAACAAAGGATGGTCGGTCTCGAAAGAGCAAGGAAAATGCACGGAGCCTGGATACTCGAAGATCGCCAACGTTATACGTCCCACAGATGAACTGCGCGTCTACTGGCATGCTGTTTGTTGTCCCGACCCACCGGCGTTTGAACGGTGTCATTGGGTAGGCAAAGGCACTTGCGATGATAACGAGTGTGCTGCTTCGGACGTTGAAGCGTTTTTGGACACATACGGAGATAGTGGTGCATGCGCGGGCGGGCTTAATGGCAGGAAAAAGGCCCTCTGCTGTTATCCGCCCGAGCACACGAGTCCATTCCTTCCGGTTGATCTCGACAAGATCTTTCCGACGCTCCCTCCAATCACCGACATTCCCCACTTCGACGAGCAACTCCTAGGCGCAGACACTCCTCCGGTGGTTGACGGACCTAATCAGCAGACATTCGGGCTTGTAGTTATCGACGGGCCCGCCGGCACGGTCACGTCGCTGAATCGCCGCGATGCACACCGCTCTCATCTCGAAGTCATCTCCTGCGACCAGATCTCCGAGCATGGGGTCAGCACGGTCAGAGCCATTTGTCCCCACGATGACCTCGAGAAATGTGACATCGGTCTGGGCGTTGTTGAAGGAACTATTCTTCGCATGCCAGATAATTGCGGCCCCGGCAGCTATGTGGTTGCCCACGCAATGTCTGTTTCCGCCAACCAGACCATTCATAACAGTCTTGCTCGGGCTCTCCCAGACACTGCGACGGTATTTGACATAAGTGTCAGCTATGATTTCTCTCTGGCTAAGAGAGACTCTGGCGATATTTACGTCCGCATAGACTATTCCAATTCGGATGATTATTGTGAGTTTTCGTGTTGTACGCTTGAGCTAGCCTGCTGACCATTCGCAAAGGGAACAAAGTTGTTCAGGGAGATCCGGTGACTAAACGCTCCCTGGACAAACGATTCTACAGCAAAGGTTCAGGTGCATGGACAGCTATTTACGATAATCTCCGGAGCGACTCGTCTAGAGGTGGAGAAGGCAGTCTAAGCAAAGAGAACTTCCATCGCGTCATCATAGGTGACGACGGAAAAAAGAAGCAATGCGCGGGCGGTAATAACGGTGACGGTTTCCTTTCCGTCAATTTGGAGGGCAGCATTGTTGATCGAATGAACTTCGGATACACCTTCGTTGGTACCATCTCCCCAACGTTCCATATCGAGGAAGCTTATGGCTACTTTGATGGTACCACAACCTACGAGGTGACTTTCCCCGAACACCCATGGGAATCTGTCATGACTGATTTCTCTATTCTAGGGATCCCTAAACTTCGACGGCAAAGGCAAGATGGACATTGAGGGGGGGCTGCGAAGCCAGCCCTTATTTCAAAGTCCGATCTCCAAGTACGCTTTCAACCATCCTGGTATATGCTCGTTGTCACCGCAGCTTAATGTCCTTGTACACGCAAGCGGTAGCGGTCACGAAGTGGATGCCAAGTTCACATCAAAGTTTGTGGGAGGCACTCGAGGATCCACCAAGGTTTCCCAGCCGCAGGGCGTCGGTAGCGCGTCCGGACATGTCTCCAACCTGGCACTCATTCATCCATTCAACGGCGCGATCTCGACATCTGACGGGTCTTCGGAGCAGAACTCCAAACGCCAAGCGGATGCCAATGACGAGACGATCTTTGCAATTACAATGCAACTTGAAGCTCTCATGGTACGTCTGATTCCTTGCATCTTCGACTTGATTTGGCAACGCTCTCAGGGCTAACGACTTGCAATACCAGAACATCCAGTTGAATCAGTTTGAGAGATCAGATCTTGAAGTCAATTCCACTTGGTCACGCTACACTAACAGCTATGTGAGGATCAAAGGCAATGGAGACTTGGTATTCAGCAACCAGGACACAGGATACCAGATCGATGCACCCGGTGGTTTGCCTGGTTGGACGGCGGTCGAACCTACTCGACTGGGCCCTCCTGGCGACACTGTCATCCTTCACACTGGAACCGGCACACCTGACCGTGATGGCGCCCCGTCGCCTGATCCAGCTGGGAACCCTCTGTTCAAAGGCAGCTTCATGACCTGTGGCTCCGGAGGTCAGCCACATGGCGAGGGTAGCGAGACGTGTGCATGCACTGCTCTTTCGAACCTTACGAAATTCGACCCGAGTCTTGCTTCAGAAGGCTCGGACGGAGAAGATGCTCTTGCAAGGCGGGGCACTGGCGGTAAGCGAGAGTTTACTGTTTCCGTGCTGGAGGGCGACAAGGTCATCGACACTTTCGATATAGAGTCACATAGTAAGCCCTCCCCACCTTTTTTGCCGGAAATGAAACCAGACTAATCACTCCATCAAGCGTATGTGAACGGTGAGAACGGGGAAGCTCTTCTGAGAGCCAATCCAAATGCAGGCTTCTACAATGGAGCCGGCAATGCTGACTGTAACGACAATTCGATCGATCCGAATAGCAAAGACCGATCGGTGAAATACGTTACTGAGCATGTTCTGGAGCTGCAGTATCTGAAGAACCTTCTCAATTTCTTCCTTGCGGCCAAGGCAGTCCGTGCGGATGGTAGCACGTACTCACAACCAGGCTTCTCCAGGGTAGACTCAGACCTTTTCTACGAAGGACCGGATGGAGATAATGGAAATTATCTACAGCGACCCTACCGAGACTGGGATGCCAACGGACCAAGAACATCTGATTACGGGACTGATACACCCCTAGATCGTCTTTGGCGAGCATTCGGAGATACGACAAACCCTGGACACAATCTCAACGCCGAAAAGAACTTGAACGGCGTCAAGGCTAGGATCTGGAAGGGAAACGACCCCATAGCCAATAACGTATGGAAGACTAATCATTTCGACCGGCCTCGCAACTGTGACGACATAGCAGTAAGTACCCCAAAAACTCCGGCGAACGTCAACTGACTGACGTTACTTCGCACATGATAGGGTGCCACGAGCGCGATCAATTCTGTCTTTCAGACATTCAACTACTTGAACTCGCCCGAGGTTGGCGTCGCCATGGCGACAGCTCTGGCAGGTCTTAAGGACGAGCTTGAATACTTCTCTGAAAGAGTCAACGCCGTCGTGCCGGGGGCTGAGTTGCCAAACCTAGGAGAAGTCCACATCAGATACTTCTATGCGGTGCAACAGCCTCGTATAGAGAATGTCGACGCTTGGGTTGATAGGCGTTTGGCGCCGCTGATCCGGGCTGCCGAAGCTCGGGCACAGAACAACCCGAACGACCAGGATGCACAGAGGCAGCTTCGAGAGCTTCGAGAAAAGGGAGTACGGGACACAGACGACCTAATGCTGGATACCACAGGATATCCAAGCGATGTCTCGGACAGTGAGCCTGACAGAAGACGGCAGCTGACGAGCGCCTTCGCCTGGAAGCATCTGCGACTACATAAATCGCGAAGGGGCAATTGGGTTTGATGATTCTATGTATCTATGATAGCACATCGTCGCACTGCTGTCGATCGAGAAAGGTTGAAACCTGTCTGGCATGTTCGCTTTCAACTCTGGCATCTGGCCTAGCGTAAATGAGGGCTGTTGCGAGCTGTTGGTATTTGGCTGGTTTCCTGAATGAATGCAACTGTACCAAATGACATATGAGTGCTGAGTCGGTTCAAAAACTTGAAAGTACTGCTCCAGTTGCAGACATGGCAAGATGTTCATACGTAAACGCGGCAAGAGCTAAATTATACGCTAGATCATTTCGGGATTAGTGTGGGTCCATGGCCCTTGGCGCACTAGGAGGTAAGGTAAGGGACGGTCCCTTCTTTCAAACGCCTCGGAGCACACTCATCGGGCCTTCATGGGCCGCTCACGTGCTAATGCGTATTTGTAGTGTACTACTACCTTCCCACTGCGCCTGCTCGCTGTTCACTGTCCCCCTAATCCGCTGTTCACTGTTCACTTTAAGCTAGCCAGCCCATATGTCGCCCTCCGACGATATGATGGCTTCATTCAATCTGGGGTCCTTACCTTCGGACATACTATTGATGATATCAGAATATTTGGACTCTGAGACGCTCCGTAATTGGGCTTTAGTGGACGAGCAAAGCCAGGTGGCCGCACGCAGCACGCTCTTTGCATCCATCACCATCAGAGCCCGGAATTTGTCTTCTGACATCGAGCAGTGGCGCTCCATTCTTCATCGTCATTCAGCATTCAAAACTATCCGACAGCTGAGAGTTGATGGCTCTTCGGGTGTGCCGCAAAAACATAATGAGGCGGAGACTCTCGACTTTGCGCCTCTCGAACAATTCCTCGCCCAACTCCCCGCTCTCTCTCAACTCACGTGGGCATGCCCGCAGAAGTTTCCTGAGCCTTTGCTCCGTGTTTTGCACGAAACACTGCCATCGTGTCGGCTCTATCTGGAGGCCTTCCAGCTACGCAGTGTCTTTGACCCAACTCAAGAGGAGTACGAACGACGCCTGCTGTCAAGCCCTAATCTAAGCGCAATCAGCGTCCCTCCGGAAAGAGTCCCTTACAGAGCAGCTCAGCGGGGACAGATCTTGCGGCACGTCGTCAGGCTCGCGCCAAACCTCCGCAGCCTCAGCCAAGCGCGGAGCGGCGACAGCCTCACGGTCTCTGAGCAGCCACGAGCGCGTCCTCCGCAAACTCATCCTTGGCTTGAAAATCTTGAGAGACAAGGGCGCCTGGACAGCTTGCAATGTGTGGGCCCTTTGACAAGCACGGCCCTTGCTGAGTGGACTGCTGCTACAGATTGGAGTCGACTTCGCACATTAGCGTTAGGGGCAAGCTGGACCGAAGAGGGTGCCGCTCAAGTGTACGAGTATTTGGACACGGAGTGCAAGTTGAGTAATCTCCAGTCTCTCGACATAAATATACCTACGGGAGGGACACCCGAGCAAGCCATTGCGGAAACCTTGGCCGCACGAAGCTTCTTATGCAACCTGCGCCCTCTACATACTTTGCGACTGTCAGGGAACTTGGATTGCGGATTTTTGCAACCTGTCCTGGAGCGCCATGGGGATAGACTGCGAACACTAGATCTGTCACCAGTTGTGGGAACGCTGCGCACGTGGCACTCCAGCCCAAAGGGCCTCTTGAACCACGTGTCAGCCAACGCTAGTGACCTTTTCAACATTTTGAGGCCATGTGCCAGACTAGAAGATATCTTCGTCCCCATTCCGCGTACGTGCAGCAACAAAGAAGAGAGCGCAATCTATCGGGCCATCGGAGAGGCACTACCGCGTGTGCAGCGCATAGATATACTTCTCGACGCCAGAGACCCAACCTTTTTTGGAGATCCTGAGCTCTGGGACGAGCAATTGATCCCAACAGATCCAGACTTTGACGAAGTCGACAACGAGTTCCTCGACGATTGGGCGACGGATCAAGGGCTTGGACCACGGAAGGGACACATCCGTCATGCCTTCATCAACAGCGCCATCGACGAAGCGCTCGTCCAGTCCATCTTCAGAGTCATCGACAGCGCAAAGCCAGAAGACCCGCTAGCGCTTCCACTGGAGGAAATACACATTACGACTGAGCCAGGTGGATGGGTTGGCGATGGCGTTACTTCCGGGGGTATCCGTTCGGCATGTAAAATCATGGGGCAAAGTTGGATAGTGCGACGCAATCCACGAGATGACAGCAGGCATGAAATCAATGCTGTTACATGGCCTGGAGATCGAGCGAAGCGCAGTGGAGTTTCCGGATCCCCAAAAGAGGAGGATGTGGCACTTGAATGGGACACCATCAGAGTGCCATTCCAAAAGGCGTTTCCGTCGCTGCAGAACGATGTTACTGGACCCGAGGGATGGCAGAGGGCTTGGTACAGCCAACCGTTGGCCACTTGACCTGTATCTTTAAAATGCATTTGCAATTCAGCCCAGCTCGCGGGCCGTGGTGTGCAGGCTGGGTTTTTGAGAGAAGGCCATGCGCTGACATGTACGTCCGAGCATGACTCTTCGCTATTGAGTCAAAGTCTCAAACTTCGCTCGGATCTCGCCAGGCTCGAGCATACGATGTGCATGATGTAGCGGTCAACATTGCTACCGTAGCCAGTTCCAGAAAGAGTCAGATAAAACTGGGCTGAAGGTATCAGTGCCTTTACCTATCCATCATGCTCTCAAAGGCCCAAACTTTTTCTTTCGACTGCTGTGATTTGGCAGTGTTCCTCAGATCCGCAGGCTGTTCACTCTCGAGAGGTGCATCCACGCCATCTTCTCTATCAGGCTCTTGAATTCGCAGACTTGCTTTGGCAGGAGCTTCCTCGCCCAGCTCTTTCTTCCAGTACTCCGGATCGTAGCCATCCATGAATTGCGTGTACTGTGCTCCAGACCTCACCCATCCTTTCACACCACCTTCAAGAACCATCACCTGCATATCCTTATCTTGAGCTGTGTTTCTGACATGGTCCAGGAACCATCCAGCACACCTAGCGCCTCTACTACCCTCCTTGCAGCTTCCGCACGTGAAGACTACCCACTCGATGTCGCTCTTGTAAGCTAGCTCGTAGAGGATGCCGCGATTCCACCAGAATCCTTGAGCTGGGATGTTGATACTTCCGCGAATAGCGCCGCCTTCGTAGTCTGTCCTCCGGACATCGACAATAAGCATGCTGGCGATCTTCATGGAAAGAACCATGAGAGCTCGCTGGCGTGGAAACACATCGGCCGTCGTGGACGGAGCTGGAAACGAGGCGTGCCACGGCTGCTGTTCAGACGCCATGACCGAGAGGCCAGATCCTTCAGTTGGTCACTTTGGAATGAAGAAAGCAGGATGCTGGGAACAGAAGCACACAATGAAGATGTATGCACAGAGGAGAGGGCGAGGTCAATCTTGGAATCCGGAAGCTATGACCGGGGAAATGTTTACCCGAAGTCAAGGCGGGAAGTCTATCGGGCCACAACCTTCGACCAACTTCTCCTCCTTCCTCCTCGCGCCTGTCAACAACGCGTCTATGAACACTTACATCTCCTCCAGAAGATTTTCACGGTTTATCACACATGACAGCGTTTTGAAAAGAATCGTAACCGGCCTACAGGAGCGCCCGTCATGATTCAAGCGGGACTGATGGCCTCCGCGAGAGATGCATTTGGCGTGCCTGGATCCTGCCGTGCCAAAAGGAGGCAATCTATACGCAATCGCAGTTGCTATACGCCGTGACTCTGTATCATGTCGACTAGCCAGGAAATCGTGCCCGGGGACACAAAGCTTGCGTACTCGGCTACACTGCTCGGACTCCTCAAGATTACAGAGGCGCCTATGCCAACCCACTTTGGTCATGAAGCGTAGGCTTGACGAGTCACGCAGTGCCCGCAACGCTCAGAAGAAAGGCAATTGTGTCTGTCAAAAGGTCTGAGTGCCTCGGATGAAGATCAACTCGATCGGCTCTTCGTCGTCTGTGGTCTCCGAGCCCCATCGAGCATAGGCAAGAAACCCGCGAGGCAATCTCAGAGTCGGAGAAATGAAGGCCGGGTGGACAGGATAGAACGCAACGATTCTCTTCGCACACCTCATTGGGGTTACTCGTTGTTCTCGAACACCCGGCTGTCGAAAACCTTTGAGCTTTAGGCGAGCAACACATCCCGATGATGGTGTATTGACCATCCGAGTCGGCAAGAATCTTGAGCGCCAGTCCGACATCATAACATCAGCCTCGGCCGAGGGGTTTTTTGAAGGGCCTACAAACAGTGTTTTGTGTATGCTGCCCCCAGTCCCTTCACCTCTTGCGGCGGTTGTCGGCAGCGAAATCTCAGCCTATGCAGGCGCATTCACGCCCACTCGGAGCATTTACAGGGCTGCATCCGTACAAGCCGTGAAGAAGCAGGCCCGCCTCCAATCGGAGCTTATCTTCAACCACAACGTGCGTCGTGCAGAGATGCTTTTCTCTCGATGGTAGCCTCAATGGGAGCTGGATTATAGGTGATGAGGCCGTTCTTCCGCCAGATTGCGCATCTGAGCAGTCAGGTGCGTGTGCGATGCCGAAAATACATTCTAGTTCCTTCATGCCATAATGGGGTGCCATTGTGCAGACCGCTACTACGAAATCGGCGAGCGAAATCTTCCACGCAGCGCCACTCGGCATGCTCACAGGAGCTGACTCCTGAACAAATGCTACCCTCGTACCCCATGTGGCAGGTGTGAGAAAATGGAAGCCCTCTCCGCGAAGCTTCGTGCCTGTTGGGCCACGCTATCGATTTCTTGCCGCCGAGCGGACCACCACGTTGCGAGAGATCCACTGACAGAACACGAGATGCGCCGAACAACCATCCCGCTGGCACATGTGCCATGAGGAGCCACGAGCTGAGCGGTGTAGTCGACCCCAGGCTGGAGGCCCACGGGACGGACAACGTGCGCGTGGCCGACGCACGCGAGCTATCGTTCCAGATCAATGGACATGTCGAGAGGTTCGTTGCCGTTTTCGACAGTGCTGGCGACATGGCTTATCGACGAATTCGGATGGCATCTTCCACACCCTAGCAGGGCGGGCCGCAGCCCTCAAAGCGAGCACCGCAAGGGTGGGCAGACGCAAGGGCCACAACAGTGCGGCTCTGACAAGGGTGCATGACGAGACGCATGGTTCATGGTTGCAGACTAGAGTGGATCTACAAGATCGTTCCCGTGGCGACATTTTTGTTCCTTGCGCGGCTCGTCAACTCGCAACGCGGGGGAGTGCCCTACGACTCCTCGCTTTTGCACATTTGGGAACGCAGGACGACGCTTTAGAGAGAATCTCAAACCGCCAACGGAGAATTTCTCGAAGGAACGTTGGCAAACGTCGTTGCCCGAAGCGCACCCGATGCAGCGGGCCGAGTGGGCGTCGGTCAGTGTGCGCGCGACCATTTTGCACTTGCATCCTCGCGCAGCCGCAGGATCTCGTCTCCTTACTCTATATCCTTGCTACACGCCGCACAATAATACTGCCAGCGCCGGGAGGAACTGCGCGTGCTGGGCAGGAGCATGCGATGCGGCGTCAAGCGAAATTTTGCTGTCGGCAGCACCGTTCCACCGCTTCTATCTTGAGCAGTCGGCGTGCCACAACACCACCCATCTCCACTGCCACGGCGAGGGCGGCAGCCGGCACGCGAAAACTGATACGCTCGAGGCTGTATCCCAAACGCCCATTGCGGTCCACCGTTGTGGCGACTCAGTGAACACGACCCGTAGCGCTTCGCAACTAAAGAAGCAGCGTTTGCTCCTATGCGCTTCTTTGATGTAGGTCTCTCCTCCCGCCTCGCTGCTTTCATTTTCCTCGTCCCTCTCGCGAAACAACCTTTTACAGCACTTTAATAATTCCTTCGTGTCTTTTGGCTTTGGTCCTTTTGTCGTTCGCTATGCGGTTACACTCCATCTTTAATTTGGCGGCCCTTGTGGCGCCCATCGCCGCCTCGGTCCTACCGAATGAACGGTTACACGCGGGGAGAGACACGCGCACAACCGCGTTCACACCAGCGCGACCAATATTATTCTCCAAGAAGCGTTCAGAACCGACCGAATTGAAGGCGCGGCAGACTGGCAATGTTCAGGTCACTTTCGACGAGTTGGTCACCACTGCCTGGGGCGAGAGCGTAATGGTTGTCGGCTCAATTGATGTTCTTGGAAACTGGGACACGTCGAGCGGTGTATCGCTTTCCGCAAGCCAGTACACTGCCGACAATCCGCTTTGGAGCGCCTCTGTCAGCATTCCAGCAGGAACGTCTTTCCAATACAAGTATATCACCATTGGCACAGACGGCACCATTACCTGGGAAGCGGATCCCAACCACAGTTATACAGTGCCTAGCAGCGGTACCAGTGCTACGGTTTCCAGCTCGTGGCAAAGTACTTCTACTGCCACTACAACTTCTGCACCTGCTGCCACCACTACAACTCCGTCCAGGGCCCCGGCGTGCACCAATGGACCGACTTCCCGAAACTGCTGGAGCGATGGCTTTGATATTGACACGGATTTTGACACGGACTGGCCAAACACTGGTAGAACTGTCACTTACGATTTCACAATCACCAACACCACCATCGCACCTGACGGCTACCAGCGCCAGGGGTTTGCGATCAACGGACAATTTCCTGGTCCAACCATATACGCGAATTGGGGAGACACCATCCAGGTCACGGTCAACAACCAGTTGCAGAACAATGGCACAGGTCTTCACTGGCACGGCATGAGGTTGTATCACCAGAACGGCATGGACGGTGTGCCCGGCGTGACCGAATGCCCCATCGCCCCCGGCTCGAGCAAGACATACACATTCCAAGCCACTCAATATGGGACTTCGTGGTATCATTCTCATTTCAGTGCGCAATATGGTGATGGCGTGTGGGGACCGATGGTCATCTACGGACCGGCCAGTGCGAACTACGACATTGATCTTGGTCCTCTCCCTATTCAGGATTGGTACTACCCAGGTGTATACGCAACCGCTGCTCGTGCTGAGCATTCCAACGCACTTGCACCAACAGCAGACAACGGCCTCATCAACGGCACCATGGTGTCCACTTCCGGTGGTGCTTACGCCCAAACCATTCTGACCGCAGGCAAGAAGCATCGTCTGCGACTGATCAACACCGCAGTGGACAATCACTTCATGTTCTCCTTGGACGGTCATACTCTCACCGTCATCGCAGCCGACTACGTCCCAATCGTCCCCTACAACACCACGTGGATCTTCCTTGGTATCGGCGAGCGATACGATGTCCTCATTGACGCTAACCAAAGCCCAGGCTCCTACTGGTTCCGCGCAGAAGCTCAAGACACAGCAGGCTGCGGCTCCAACTTCAACAATGGCAACATTCTTTCCATCTTCTCTTACGAAGGCCACGAGTCCGAGACCCCGATCAGCACTGCGACATCTTACACCCAGCGCTGCACCGACGAGACTCAACTTGTGCCATACTGGAACTCCTACGTCCCTCAGGGAGAGATCCCAGACGAGTTTGAGCAGCTTGACACAGCCATCAACCAGTCTACGGCGGCTGACGGCTCCTTAAACCTTTACTGGCAAGTAAACGGTGTCCACCTCGTCGCCGACTGGGCAGACCCAACGCTCTCTGGCGTGCGCGCGGGCCAAACTACCTGGCCAGAAGAATCCGCCATCATCAACGTCAACGAGGGACAATGGACGTACTGGGTCATCACAGAAGGCACCGGCTCACCTTTCAATGTCAACATTCCCCATCCAATCCACTTGCACGGTCACGATTTCTACGTCCTAGGCTTTGGCACGAGCGCGTGGACCGCCGCCGACAAGCAAAATTTGAACTACGACAACCCTCCACGCAGAGATGTAGCCATGTTGCCAACCAACGGGTGGCTGGCGCTCGCATTCCAGAGTGATAACCCGGGTGCTTGGATAATGCATTGCCACATCGTAAGTTTCAATCAAGCAAGATCTCAAATCGAAATTCTTGGCCATATCGCTAATTTCTACTCCAGGTCTGGCACGCCGACGAAGGCTTCGCAGTGCAGTTTCTTGAATCTCAGGATACCATGCTTGACGTCGACCCCATTCCGTCTGACTTTGATAGCGTATGCGACGCTTGGAACGACTACTATCCAACCTCTGCAGCGTATCTGCAAAGTGATTCGGGGATATGAAGTCAGCAGACAGTAGTTCTGCGTCTAATGTTTAATGTAAATGAATAGATCTGTCGACTTGACGACGACGTGATGGCGAAAACTGGGAAGGAGAGGCGAGGAGCCAGTCGAGGATCTGGTGGAATGAGAATTGCAGATGAGATGCGATTCAGAGCGCAACCAATTGGCTCATGAGCTAAGAGATAGACTCGATTGGAGATTACTGATCAAATTCAACAATTTTCCCTCGATCACTGTTTCTACCCGACTTTGAGAAGATCTGTGGGGTCATGGAAAGTCTACGTACAAATTATGCTATCAGCCCAGTCTAGCTACTGTGCAGTGATGTACAAGTGGAGAAATAGCACCTCTGAATTTTTCAACACAGATTGCGATTCAGGCGACTCAGCCCTTGAAGGAGGTCAGTATCCTCTAGGGGCCGCTAGCTGTTGTAAGACTGTCCGCTTGAGTGCTTGACTTTGGAGGTGTGTTCCGCCTTTCTGGTCCATCTCTTTGGCTTCTCCGCCCCTTGCTCGTCTATCATGTCCTCGGGAGGCAAGGGTGCAATACCCTTTTCTTTGCGGTTGTCTGTCTATGCCAGTGCCACGTCGGATGGCAAGTGAGATCGGTAATTCCAATTCAACAGAGTCCTATTTAATTGGGAAGATTAAGATGGCCCATATCAGACAGGCTTTCATATTCTGTCTGGAGTCACCTCGGCACATGCATTGGGCAGAGGGCGACCAGAAAACACGCCACAAATCCATGCAGCTGCTTCATGTAGTTTTGAGAAAGATCATATCATCGTCTTGATCTTTAGCTTGCGCCGAGGTTGTTGAGTGCAATTCTCAACTCCTTCACGGCAGTGTTCACATCTTCGAAATTGAGTGCCGAAATAGCCCATTTGGCGTGCTTCTGTGCGGCCAGAATGGATTCATCATCGGTCTTGTAGCCACCTGGGGGCGGCCCGGCATGAGATGGTGGAGCTGCAACAGGGGGTGCTTGAGCTGGCGGAGGAGCCACGACGGGCGGCAGAGGTGCCTGAGGTTGGGGAACAGGAGCTGAAGGCGGCTGTGGGGCCATCTGGTGAGGCGTGGGTCGATGCGGTCTATCCGGAGATGTGATGTTCCCAAGTTCGTGCGGGCCTGGGGCTGTTGGGGCACTTGCTGGATTTTGGTTGTAGAAGTCTGCTGGATCGCTGGTCGCGAAGGTTGATGTCGAAGAAGGATCCTGGCCGACAGGCGCCACAGCGTTGACATTAGCAGGGGCATCGGGAACGGATGGAAAGTAGCCGCCGCCAACCGAGCCTGCTCTGCTGTTGATATTGTCTGCCGGCTCTATGGGTGAGACGTCAGGCTCCGCTGCTGGAGTAGGGCCGGGTGGCGGCTGCAATGGGGCTGACTGAAATGCAGATTGAGGTCGTGATGGCTGCGTGCTATCGGGTGCGCTTTCCACGGTTGGCTTCTTGTATACTCCGGCATCGTTCTCCATGTTCTTTAATTCGGCTTCGATCCCATCATCTAGCTCGACCTCAGGCTGTTGTGGCTCCTCAACTGCGGGATTCGTCGCATTTGGGTCTTCGCCAGCCTTGATTGCTTTTGCTATTCGCAACGCATGATACTTCGCGTACTTGATCTTGGTCTGGATCTCCGGCTCAAGAGGTCCCCATATGCTCAATAAATCCATGAATGTGACTGATGCCTGGAATGTGTCCGCCGTCTGCTTGGTAACCTTGTTGTTCCGCTGTGCCTCATCTCCTTTATTGAACGTCTCCATCGCAAAGTTCTCAATATATGCTTTTGCTGCCACATCGTCCACCACGGCGTCGTTGGATGCGTTGGTCGCCTTGTAACTTTCCAGCTTGTCCATCAACTGCATTGCGTATTGGGTGCATTCTTCGTCGGAGGCGTGTAACTGTCGATTGAGGATCTGCTGGAGGACATAGTATTCACCTAAGTATCATCAGTAGCGAACGATGCGTTGAAGAAGATATCCAACGTACACCAATAAGAAACAATGGGTCGGTACTTTTCCAGCTGCGCGGCCCGGGTGACAAACCGCTGGACATCCGGCGCGGCTGCCTTGAGCTTTGCAGGAACTGCAGTAGCCATTATTGCAGGCCAAAAATTCGGCGTTTGATCAAGAAAGTGTTGTTGGAGAAGAGTAAGCTTCCATGCACAGCTGATGGCTGGGTTAAGTGAATGCTTAAGCAAGCTGTGACGAGGCTCACATGGCAGACCCGCTTATTTTGACGCTAGCGGGCTGCCCCGCACCTAACCGGCGCAGGGACCAGCTGGACATAATGACACCCAAGTGCGGCAAAGGACAAGTGTTCGACACAACATCTACTTAAGGGAAACATGTAAAAGTCCCTCCGAAAGCCTGAGCAGCCCGAGCAAACACCTCTACCGACAAAATGGTCAATTCGCAAACGATCGCTGCAGCGGCAGCATCCCTGCTGCTCGTACCCGCCGCTAGTGCTATGTACTCGAAGAGCTCGCCGGTCCTACAACTCGACGGAAAGTCCTACGATACCTTGATCGCGAAATCGAACCACACAGCCATCGTCGAATTCTATGCTCCGTGGTGTGGGCACTGTCAAAATCTCAAGCCGGCATACGAGAAGGCAGCCAAGTCTCTTTCGGGATTGGCCAAGGTGGGAGCAGTAGACTGCGATGATGAATCCAACAAGCCATTCTGTGGCTCGATGGGCGTACAAGGCTTCCCGACCTTGAAGATCGTGAAGCCGGGAAAGAAGCCAGGAAAGCCAATCGTGGAAGACTACAGGGGTGGACGCAATGCGAAGGCCATTGTCGATGCGGTGATTGACAAGATCCCAAATCACGTCAAGAGATTGAAGGGCTCGGACTACGCTACATGGATGCAAACAGACGGACCAAAAGCAATCTTATTCTCGGACAAGGGCACCGTGAGTGCACTGCTCAAGGCAGTCGCTATTGAGTTCCTGGGTGGGCTTGAGGTGGCACAGATTCGAGACAAAGAGAAGGACGCAGTTGAGGCTTTGGCGATAGAGAAGTTTCCAACACTTGTGCTTCTACCTGGTGGTGGAAAAGATCCTGTCAAGTATGACGGCGAGCTCAAGAAGGACGCCATCGTGAAGTTCCTTTCGCAGGCAGCTGAGCCAAACCCAGATCCATCACCAAAG
The DNA here is from genome assembly GCA_022814565.1 of Phaeophleospora eucalypticola. Lineage (NCBI taxonomy): Eukaryota > Fungi > Ascomycota > Dothideomycetes > Mycosphaerellales > Mycosphaerellaceae > Phaeophleospora > Phaeophleospora eucalypticola. The sequence goes on from JAKLNG010000011.1 coordinate 382,756, forward strand.
GGCAAGAAGGACAAGTCATCGGGCACAAACAAGAGCAAGGCCTCCAAATCGTCATCCAAATTCGCCGACGCCTCCGCTTCACACGCATCAAAAGAGGCCAAGACCGACGCCGCCTCCCAGACTGCCGAATCGCTCGAAGACGACCCGACGGATTCCCCCAAGCCAGCAGTAGAGACCGACAAGCCAGCGAAGATGCCCAGCGACGGCCCTGCTAAACCTATCACCTCCCTCCAAGAAGGCCTTTCCCTCCAGCAGCAATGCTTGAATGACAAAGCCGGAACCTGCATCCTCTGCGTCCTCCCGAACGAAGAAACCCCCTTCGAGAAAACCACACAAGCCATCCGCGCCCTCAGCGAACTCCACAAGAAGCACGAATCCGCCAAACGCAACCTCTTCCCCTTCTACCAACTTCCCAGCACCAACTCACAAGCCTCCCTCCTGCGCACAAAACTCCAACTCTCTTCCAGCGACGTAGAAATCATCGCCGTCAACGGAAAGCGCAGCTGGTGGAGACACTACGCCGGCGACAGCTTCACGCTCGAGAAAGTGGAAGACTGGGTTGACGCGATCCGTATGGGCGAGGGCAAGAAGTCGGACGTACCCGATGGCATCATCGTCAGCAAGTCCGAGCTTCCAGAGGAACCAGTGAAGCCCGCAGCCGGAGACGAGAACCCCGACCTCGAAGCGCTGAAGGAGAAGCTGAAAGGCCAAACGCCGGAGGGGATGGAATACGTTCTCGAAGAGATTGATGATGATGAGTATGAAAAATTAATGAACCAGAAGGGAGCGGAGGGAGCGAAGGCCGAAGATCATGATGAGCTGTAAAATTAGATAGGCATTCATGAAGTGAATTTGATTGATAGTTATTTGTTCAACGCCTCAGAAGGACTCAAAAATGATGAAAAAGAAATGCTGCCAACGAGATTCGAACTCGTGTCCCGAGTAGATTCTCATCATTTCCATGATGACCAGGGGATGGGAAACTCGGATGCTAACCTCTGCACCATAGCAGCCTCGATCGGTCGATTTTTTGATGAAAGGAGAAGAATCTAAATCTATCATATGTTTTCGTGTTTGCACAGGGCATGTGAGGAGCGGTGTGTCGCGGAAAGCCGCAGTAGTGAGGTGAAGGTGAGGTGGAAGCGTGCATGTGCATGGCTTGTGACACACGACGACGCAAACAGAGCGAAAAACGACGGACTCATCTCATATCTTCAATCATTACACATTCCGGAATATATTCACACTGTTAAGTACACTCAGCTTCTGTCGTTCGCATCCTCTTTGTATCATATTCATATCCCCAGTATCAAAACATTCCAATTTCGTGCCAAGAGAGAAAGCAAACCTACCACGCCAGATGCTTAGAAGGGTATCGATTTCCAGAGGAGTTCAAAGAACGGCAAAGCAATCCGACAACAGATTCTAGTCGTCGCGTGAGGATTGTCCGGCTTCATTGCCGCTAACGGCACCATAGTCGGCTCTCTTAACGCCCTTGGCCCGTCCAGTGATGTCTTGCCAGTCGGCCTGTGAAGATGTCAGTAAAGGTTTGGTCAAGAGCAAACTTGAGAGTAACCGACCTTGAATCTTCGGCCAGTGCTTGCCAATAGTCCTTCCTCTTCTGCCTCGCGCTCATCCTCTTCCATTTGTTCTTCATCGAGCTTCGGCACGCGGAAGAGCGTCACAATGAAGACAATGATGAAGATTACCAGGAACGCAAACTGCGCGTAGAAGTCAACAACTCCGAAGTACGGGAAGTTGGCTGTGATCCTGTTCAAGAAAGTAGAAAGCACGGTTGGCGTGCAGACCAGTTTTGCGAACTGATTGTCAGTACGTTCGCTGCAAGGCTTGATGGCCGAATGGTGTTTCGAGCAGTCAGGCTGCAGCTCTGGGTTGTTAGAGGGCCTGTCGCAGAACGTCTGAGGTCCAAAGGTGGCGTATGTCGGCGCAACGATCATTGCGAGGCTGTAATTCAGCGCGAAGACCATGAGCGTGAGGAGCACTGTTGCCATGAGCATTGCATTGGGAGTGGTGTGGCCCTTTCGGATGCGGAAAAGAACGACCCAGAGGAAGCGGATTCCGATGGTAGCCAAGCCAACAACGCTGGCACTGAAGAAGAGCAGCGTGAGGAGCAGGAAGATGATGTAGTCGATCGGAAACACACGGGCGGTGTAGGTCAGCAAGGCATTGATGGGCTGGAAAATCTTGGTCTTGCCGAGCAAGTAGCCGCACGAGGTTCCGCAGACCGAGTTCTTGATCTTGTCGACCATCGTGATCAGCATGCTTGCAAAGATGATCAGAGAGATGATCAGCAGCAGTATTCCAAAGATGAGCTTCAACGGTCGAAAGATGGCCTCAAGCTTGATCCACGCCCGCACGAAGAAGTTGCTTCCTTCTCCTGAATTCTCAGCGGCGAGACGTTCGCGACGTCGCAAAGTACGTTCTTCGCGGACCAGAGCTTCGAGTTCGCGACGGTCCCTTGGATCCAGTCCACCTTCACGGCCCTCGCTACGTCCTTCGAGTTTTCTTTGGCGCTCTTGGTTCTGCGCCAGCTGACTGGACGTTGATTCCGCAAGCTGGGGCGCAGACACGCGGGGCGCCGACTTGATCAGAGACACCGGAAGCAGAGCCAGGCCAGGAGCGGTGTACAAGCAGTAGAGAATCGTGCCGACCAGAATGAGAACACCGATTGAGAAAGTCAACGCACGTTCGCCATCTATGAGCATGTGAGCAAGCGTTACTGCAATGCGGGAAGGTGCACGTACGGTTCTCAGTGAGCAAGTCCTTGAAGTAGTCGAGATCCCTATGCTCGTCTCTTGCTTTCTTGGCCACTGGAACGAAGAATCCGACTAAGAACAAGACGACGCATAGCAGTATGAAGCCAATGGTCCACTTGAAAGCTCCCCAAAGCCTACTGCCGACGGTTTGCTGTCCTTCCTCGGTAGCAACTTCGTCGTATTCTTCATAGTAGAAGTAGGTGAAAGGCACGACCAGGAGGCACAGCACAGCATCCAGGCTGTAGAGGGTGTAGTAGACTATCTTGAGAGTATACAAGGTCTCGTCCACTTTGTCCGGTGTTGCCCAATCCTTCTTTCTTCCCAGTTTTCTTGCGGTTGTCGAGGACACAAGCGCGATGTCGACGGGCATGAGTAGCACCGTGGCAAGCAGCGCGAGCACTGTGAGCCAACATATTATGGTTACGGCGACAGACCGCTCGCCTGGCTTTTGGTAGACGAAGACGAATATGGCGGATATGAAGAAGATGATGGCCAAGCACACGGCGTAGGCCACCCAGATGAGGGACGTTTCGATGAGAGCCATTGTATCGAGGTCGATTGTTCTCGTCCGGCTAGCAGGTGAGCATTCTTTTGACACGCAATTCGGATTCTGGCAGTATCCGGTGAAGGGTCGATGCAGAGAAGAAGAGGTGAAAGTGAAGGCGGAGTTGAAGGCGCTTGCATGCGAGCTCGAGATCAAGGCAGCCAGGCCGCCGAGCAGCTGGAGCTTCGACCAGTGACGCAGCGGTTGCGTCCGTGCCGAGCTGGGGCAGTCGCGTTTCCTGGATTCGGCAGGCGCGATCTGAAGCTTCCTGCTGCATCAACACCTCGAGGAAGGAGCTGTCGCACTACCTCTTGCCGCAACAGGACAAGTGAGCAACACGCGGCAGCGGCGCATGGGGTGAAGGAAGGTGCGGAGAGCAGGCGCATATCAAAGGCCGCTGGGAAACATCGCGGGACCAGCCGTAGGCCAGCCAAGAGCAGGAACGAGAGGATAGGGATATCTTTGGGATTAGGAGTCAGTCACCGCGAGCCACCGACACGATGCAATGCTATACGGAGCTTGTACCGCCCACCGCCGTCACTCACGCCGTCGCGCTTCCCTTCCTCTCCCCGGACGCGAGCAACCTGGTCGTCGCGAAAACCTCCCTCCTCCAGGTATTCAACATCACTACTCTGCGCGATGGAACGGACAGGCTGTCGTTGGTCGGCGAATATCCCCTATCCGGCACCGTCACCTCGATTGCACGAATAAAAACGATTGAGACCGCGTCTGGAGGAGAGGCAGTCTTGTTGGCGTTCAAAGACGCGAAGCTCAGTCTGTTGGAATGGGATCCAGAGAACCACCGCACGAGCACCACCAGCATCCACTACTACGAGGCCGACAATGTCACGAGACAACCGTTCGGTCCAACCCTGGCCGAATGCGAGAACATCCTGACGGTCGACCCCAGCTCCCGATGCGCCGCGCTGAAATTTGGATCGAAGCAGCTCGCCATTCTTCCTTTTAGGCAGTCAGGAGATGACTTGGTTGGAGATGAGCAAGATCAGGGCTTTGAGGGAAAGGAGAAGGAAGCGATACAGCAGAATGGCGATGAAGAGCACAAGGAGACTCCTTACAAGGCATCGTTCGTGCTGCCTCTCACTGCCTTGGACCCTTCACTGGGCCACACCGTTTCTCTGGCATTCCTGCACGAATACCGCGAACCCACCTTTGGAATCTTGGCTGCTCCAATGGAGCCTTCACTCACATTGTTAGAGGAGCGCAAAGATGCCCTAACATACACTGTCTTTACGCTGGACCTGGAGCAAAAGGCATCGACCAACCTCGTCACAATCCAGAAGCTGCCCTCGACGTTATGGAAGGTGATTCCGCTGGCTCTTCCGGTCGGTGGTGCACTTTTAGTGGGCACCAACGAGCTCGTTCACATTGACCAAGGCGGCAAGGCCAATGCGACTGCCGTTAATGAATTTGCCAAATTGGAAAGCGACTTCGGCATGGTGGATCAGTCGCACCTCAATTTGAAGCTCGAGTACTGCTGTATCGAAGCCTTGGATCCAAGGACTGGGGAGCTGTTGATGGTATTGAATGATGGATCGCTTGCTACCATATCGTTTCAGACAATGGGACGAAGCATTAGTGCCTTGAATGTGACCAGAATTTCCGAGGACAGAGGCGGCGATCTCGTAGGCTCTGCTCCATCATGTCTGACGAGGGTGGACGAAAGCAGAGTGTTCGTCGGAAGTGAAGATGGGCCTTCCTCTTTGTTGGGCTGGTCTCGCCCGACTGCGAATCTCAGCAGGAAGCGCTCGCATGCGCAGATGCTGGGCAAAGAAACAAATGACGAAGATGAAGAAGCTCTCGAAGAGGATGATGATGACTTATACGATGCTGGACCTGAGACAAAGAAACGTGCAGTCTCCTTTGCCGATCTGAGTGCGCCAGAAGCGGCCGCTTCCTTTACTCTACAGGATTCGCTTCCTTCACTAGGCCCCATCAATGACATGTGTCTTGGAAGACGAGGAGCAGCGTCGAGCAACAAGTTGCAGCTACTCGTGGGTTCAGGTCGAGGGCGAAGCAGCAGATTGTCATGTATGAATCGAGACATTGCACCAACATTGGCCCGAAAGAGCGCGATCGAGAATGCCAAACGTGCGTGGGCTGTGCAGACTAGTGACTCTGCAGAGTCATACCACAATCTGCTTTTCGTGTACAATGGGCAGGACACAAGACCATACGATATAAGCGACTCCGTGAGCGGAGACGAGGCTTACATACCCCGAGCTGCGCCGGAGTTTGAGGGTGACGGTGAAACGCTGGATGTTCAGACGCTTGCTGGTGGCCAAATCATCGTACAAGTGCGGCCGTCAGAGCTCCGGACGTATGATTTCAACCTCGCTCTCAATCAGATCATACCAATGGTGGACGACGAGACCGATCAAGAGTTCAACATCGTTCATGTCTCTTTCTGCGACCCGTTTGTACTGGTGATCCGAGACGATAGTAGCGTTCAGGTATTGCAAGTGCAAGGGAAGGAGATAGAGCCTCTCGAACCGGAAGGTCCAATCACAGAGTCGACCTGGCTTGGCGGCTGCATCTACAGCGGCAGCCTAAGTAAAGATGCGCCTGCTCTGTTTATGCTCGGCGCTGAGAGTGGGATGCATGTATTCAGCCTGCCTGACTTACAACCGATTTACGCAGCACCAACGCTCCGCCAGCTGCCACCGCTGCTCACGACCGATGCACCGCAGCGCCGAGCTGGCCCCAAAGAAGCGCTGGCTGAGCTTCTTGTCGCAGATCTCGGGTTTGAGGGCGTCACACAACCATATCTGGTGCTACGATCGAGCATTGACGATATCATTCTTTACGAGCCATATGTGTTTTCGCAATCATCAGCATCCGACAAGTGGTATGATGGTCTGCGCTTTCGCAAGGTTCCTTTCCACTACATCCCGAAATACAACGAGAGCATCGCGGCCGATGAGAGCACACGACCACTCCCGCTGCAACCAATCCACGTGGGCGGTTATAAAGCCGTTATGATACCTGGAGCTCCGCCTTGTCTGCTGCTAAAGGAACCTTCAAGTCTGCCGGGAGCATTGGAGGTGAGGCCGGACAAAGCTTCGAAGCACGTAGCAGTTCTGTCGTCACTCCATCGAGCTGGCTGTGACCATGGCTACCTTTCCATCGAAGCAGAGGGCACTCTGGTCGAAGCACAGCTGCCAGAAAATACGTGGTATGGGACTGGCTGGAGCGTCCAACAGGTTGCTTTGGGCGAAGGAACGCAAGAGGCGCGACACTTGGCATACCACGAGACAAGAGGAATGTACGCCGTTGCGACTTGCAGACATGTCGACTTTTATTTTGCGGAGGAGGATGGGAGGCATCCAGAACAAGATCGTAAGTTCAATCTTTGCTTTGACTACAGGTGTTTGGATCCGTCACTGACAGATGAGCCTCAGACATCTCGCTCCGACCCCAAGTGCCGCAGTACACGATTCACCTGGTCTCTTCGAAAACACATAGGGTCATAGATTCCTTCAACATGCCATATCAAGAAACCATCACAGACATGCAGGTCATGCCTCTCGAAGTCTCCGAACAGACGCACGACCAGGAGCTGCGTATCGTCGTCGCGACAGCAGCTCAACGCGGAGAGGATATGCCTGCGAAGGGTGCTGTGACTGTCTTCGACGTTCTGGATGTCGTTCCCGAACCTGACGTGCCAGAGAGTGGTTACAAGTTGCATGTCGCTGCGCGAGAAGAGGCGCGCGGAGCAATAACAGCCCTGGCTCCTTTCCGAGGCGGTTTCATTGGCACCGCTCAAGGCCAAAAGATCATGATTCGCGGTCTCAAAGAAGATGGTTCCTGTCTTCCCGTTGCCTTCCTAGACGCGCAGTGCCATACTCATACGATCAAGACTCTTGGCAGTAAAGGCATGTGGCTTATTGGCGACGCTTGGAAGGGCCTTTGGTTTGGCGGCTGGACCGAAGAGCCATACAAACTCACGATCCTCGGCAGGAGTCCGAAGACAAGAATGGAAGTCATGGCTGCCGACTTTCTACCATTCGAAAAGACTCTTCATCTGCTCATTATGGACGCCAACTGCAATTTACAAGTCTTGCAATACGACCCTGAAAACCTGGAAACTCAGAACGGAATGAGGCTGCTCCACAAGAGCACGTTCCATGTTGGCCACCTTGTTACGAAAATGGCTCTGTTACCATCGACCATATCTCCGACACAACAGGATCAGCCTATGATGAACGGAGATGAGGATGCGGAGCCGCCTCAAACTCTCTTCCAAGCCCTGACCACGTCTATGACTGGATCCATCGGCCTCATCACTCCGCTCGAGGAATCCGCTTACCGTCGGCTCTCTCAGCTGCAAGGCCATCTCACCGGCATCCTAGAGCACACCGGTGGTCTGAACCCTCGTGCGTTCCGGGGCGAGACTGCTGGCGCAAAGGGCGTTGTGGACGGGAATTTGGTGCGGAGGATTGGAGAGTTGGGCCTGAGCAGGAGGGGTGACGTTTTGGGACGGGCTGGCGTGGATGTCTGGGGCTTGAGAGGGGACTTGGAAATGATTGGAGGGTTCGGATTGGGATATCTCTAGACGGTAGAAAGGACTGCAAGGCAGACATGGCATGGGACAGAGAAGTGCCTCAGGCAATAGCATGGCGCTTGGGCCAGGCGAGGGCCCCGCTTCCCAATCTTCGGCTGCTCATCTACACTTGCATTCTTCCACAAAGCACGGAACATGCCATCACATCACGTTCGACACGATTACGTATCGATTTAGCTAGACTTGTCACGCTGCTATTGCCTTCAGTCTTGCAAGATGGCAGGACGCGGCCCCACGGATCATACTTCAGGCGAGCTCAGCGAACTATCACAGTTCCTGTGGGGCAATATCCATTCGATGCAGCCCATCGAAGCACTATGCAACGAAAGTCTGCACTCTCAAACACATGATGCTGCCTAGAATCTTGCGAGACTCCCGGACATGAGAAGACTGATCAGACTCCACACGAGCTCAGCCGTACCAGCGAAGGATTGCACTTGCTCTCGAGGAACAGGTTTTCGACGTAGGTCATCGAGACACTCCCTACCAGTTCCGCGGGTTGACTGTTCCCTCTCAAGTATCAACACGGAAAGATGTATCATGTTACCCTCAGAGGGCGTTCCTATCAAGCACTTCGCACTGCACCCGAAGCACCGCGAAGGAGGCGCAGCAAAGGGCGACCAGAATTCTTGGGGTTCAGCAGAGGGCGCATTGCCTTGAGCTCGCTACTTATCTCTTCTTGTGGTAAGTCTGAATGCATGTCCAGGGCGTAGCTGGTGTTTGTGCATCGTGTTGTACGAGGGCGGCCTCAAATCTTGAGGGGTACCAAGCTGCGTTTGGGGGCTGAATTGTGGGCTGGCTTTGAGTGCGTTGGCTGAGATGCGCCCTTTTGCTTTCATGTGAGGCCGCACGCGAAGGATGCGATCCTCGAAGGATGAACATCCTGGTTTCGGTAATCCAGGGTCACGCTAACGGAGCATGTGCAAGTGCGGTGAGAAAGCACAAAGATACTTGAGGCTCTGCGCTCTGCCCGACTGTTATATGTGGACATGTCATTCCCATCTTTGGTAGAAGGCTTCTGATTTTGAAAGAAATTTTGCATCTTGCTCTTACTCTCAATCCTCTCTGCTTGAACAAGAAGTTCTTGCGAAAGCATCAACACGTTTCTTTCAACATGGGCTCCAGGCTGCAACGCTCAGATGCCTCGAAAGTCAACGACGAGACCCTCCCACTCTGATGTTCAAGAGACATTGCGGTTCCTACGACGATATCCAGCCGATGATACAGAGTGCTCAGACAGCACTGCCAACTTGGACCTGGTCATCAACTAGAATATATGGCCTGTGGGGGCCATGTTCCAAGTCATTCGCCAGCCAGCTTTTGGACATGCGTTCTGGACGACTCCCTCCCAAGGAGGCCACCTTCGGCCCCGAATGCAACATTGCGGCATGTCGACGTATTGGTCTGGTCGGTGGACTAAGCCTAGAGAAGGAGCAACTCATCTGCAGGCGGCCTCTCGCCAAGGCAGAGCCGCCTGTGGATGCTACTGCGCTTTGCTACTCCACGTGATTGAGGCACTTTTGCGCGGTCGCCTTCTTGGACACCTCAGGCACGGCCGGCCTCACATGCGACTTTGGCACTGCCCGTCGCCCATTCGTGGCCGCGTAGAGGCACCACGCTATTGGCTGCTGTGTCTTCAATCCGTTTGCCTCGCCCATGACTTTCTCTCGTCGAGAGCAGAGAGGGACAGACAGGGCGTCGCATTCATTGAGAGGGGCCGTGCTTTGGTAAGGCATATAAGGTGGCACCCCGCCACTTCTCATTCTTTCTCGTAAACATCGCAATCTTCGTGAAGTGCGTCGTCTCCAAGTCTATTGTCATCGCTCAGATGGCATTACCAGGTACTCCTCATTCCTTTCATGAGTGCATCCTTGCCTCTCCAATGTCAGCTGGGGATCAGGATATGAGCGATTCGAGCAGCGCATGCTGCGCGAGGTATGTTGGCGACGAGACTATACATACCTTCAGGCGAGCGAGGCTTATGTACCCTTCCAAAGTCAGCCGTCCATTGATTCTGTCCACACTTCATACACTTCCCTTTGCAGCAGCCCATTCGACGGCGATGCCGACGCTTTCGAACATTGCAATTTCTCACAAATCCGGAAACCCGCGCAGGCTTCGCCCTTTGCCGTCGACAATGTGAGCAGCGCCAATTGCTTCATGGGCTATGGGGCGTCAGAGAGCCAATTTACTGTAGCGAACGTAGATGGTGAGTCACATTAATGTTCAGGTCTACTCAATCGTGTTGCTTCAGTGCTGAAGCAAATCAGGCTTTGGTGGCTTCGGCTGGTCCTACGACGACTTCGACCTGTATCCTGCAATCGCGTTGCCTTCGAAACAGACCGTATGCGACATTTTCAATGATGAAATACCAGCACACTCAGTACTTGAGGACAGCGAGCTCGTTGAAGCCTCAGAGGCCGCCCTCTCAGCCTCGAACAGCCTGCTGCCTGGGCCCATACACAAAGACTCCCATTCAAGGCCGCCAGCTCCGCGTGAGAGCGGTAAAAAGATCTCGCCGTCGAAGCCGCCCTCTGCAAAGTCTCGCAAGAAGGCTGTGAAGCGACATCCGTGCATGAAGGCCAGCTGCGTCAAGTCGTTCACGCGGCACTCAGACCTCGTACGCCACGAGCAGGATGTCCATCGGCTCGGAGATACATCTTTCGAATGTTTCGCTTCCGGCTGCGGCCACACCACGAGACGGAAGGATAAGATGAAGGAGCACTGTCGAACGATGCATCGCCATGCTGCAAAGAAGGAGATATTCGGGACTTTGCAGAGCGGAGACAGGATTGAAGTTCCGGTAAGGTGCTTGCAGACGAAATGACAATTCAGGCATAGAGTGGATGCGATTGAGGCGAGTAATCGAATGTCAATATGCAGACGTGTCCGCCATGCGAACGTTGTTGTATGCAAAACCGGTGAACAAGAAAGGGCGGCACAAGGTGACGTTGACTGGCGGCCCGCCGGCTCATCATTTACCCGAAAGCTCCGAGGGCAGCGATACGCCGCTGTCGACTTCACCTCCTTCCATCCCATTCGATCATCCACTTCTCAACAACATCGTGTTTCTTGCCTTGATGTTGAGTGCATTCGATATCAAAACATCTACGTGCGCCCTTTGCGCCCATTTTCTCAGGGCGACCTGTCAAATGATGCATTTTGAGGCCGCCCTTACTTGGCGGGCCCTCCTGCATGAGGCCGTGCCATCTTGACTGCTTGAAGAGCTGAAAGTGGTTCAGCCTTACAGACCGGTGAGCTGAAAGCAAATCAAGATGCCGAAATTATCCAAAGCTGTAACAACTACCGTGCTTGCATGAGGCAAGGACCGCGAGCTGAAGTCTCGGCTGAAGAATGGAAACAAACTCATCGCAAGCTATAAGAGAACGAGGACGACTTGCCTCGCGCAAAGTCTCGCTACAATCGAATTGTGTCGATACTCTACCCCTTGTCCTTTGCAAACTACAGAGTTGAGCAGCGCGTGCATATGTGACACGCTGTCACAACCGCCGTCTGCCATTCTCATGCCCGCTCGAGAGGCCGACCTTTTTCCCAATTCAATTTCCCCCTGCGCGCTGCGTGTTTCTTTGGGCTTCAACCTCCAAGATGCAGTCGAATATTCAACAGGATCACAAGATCAGGACCTTCTCCGATCCCTCGCCGACGATCAAAAGTACCACAAGTACGGCCACAGCCACCTGTTTGCCTCGCAGGACACTTTAGCATTTGGTCCTGGACTGAATATCATGGCCCTCTGCAAAAGCTGCTGCCGCGCTCAGACATGCTGCGCCCGACCACCTCCCGTAACCTCTCCTGAGGCATCGATGGGCGGCGAAATTTGAGCGCCCTCGTGTGCTCACTGCAATGAGCTCAGATCTTTCACACGCCCTCAACATGCTCAGCGAAGGGCGCCAACTGCCAAGTCATATCTGGTTGGACGCCCTAAAGTCACGTGAGGGGTGATCAATCGTGGTCGACTTGCCATTGCTCGCCCTCGTCCAGATTGAGACGATGCCTTCGCAATTCGACGGACTGCGCCCACTCGTCACAGCCAATCCAGCAGCTTGGAGACTGTCCCTCTCCAAGCCCTCGTTGAGGTTTCGCGCCCTCTTTCACACAAAAGAGTCGGCACCCTGCTGTCGCCAGGTAGGTCGCCCTCATCGGGGCACAAAGCCAAAGGACTATACAAAATCGGGTCAGCATGGCCTGCACAGCATACCGTTGCCCTGCTACACTCATCTCTCCAAGGCCTCAATCGTGAGGCTATGTCGTTTCCAAACCTCTACAATTACCCTTCAGCCTCTGGCTCCGCTGACGAATATTATTACTCCTTCCCAAGTTCTTTTGTGCCTTTCGAGACAGATCCAGCCTATTCTCAATTTCTGACCTCCCACACCCATCCTAGTGATCTTGGCGACTATCAATCGAGCTCTCGATTCCAACATGCGTACCAGAACTCTTCCAACTTTGGTGCTCCTGCCACGCCCCGCGGCTTCACTGCCTTCGGCAATGAAGGCAGCTTCGACTTCCAGTCGCATGGGCCTTTTGTTGTCCCCGACCCCCTCCAAGCGATTGGCCCGAGACCCGCAACCCAAGGTCAGTGTAGTCTTCTGATTTTCTCAAAGCATCTTCTGATGGTCGAACAGGATCCTCCCGGCGCATAAGCGCCGTATCGGATGCCCAGCAACCACTGCAAGAATTTGAGCAATCCATTCAAAGCCCGCCATTCACCGACCGTATGATTCGGTCCATTGGTTCTCCTGGCAATCGAGAGGCCCATACAAGGAGACGCCAGACATCACGGCCTTCTTTACGATCAAGGGACTCGACTTCTATCTCGACCTTCTCATCCACGTCAAACGCTTCGAGTCATCCCGCAGACAGGGTGGCTATTCCCAGACTCCCGGTTACCCCTTCAAGCAGAACGTCGTCGTCGATCGGGTCCCATGGATGCGATCGATGCGATAAGGCGTTCAAGCGAGCTGGAGATCTGACTCGTCATCAGGATACCATTCATGGAGCGGCCAAGAAGTACTACGCTTGCAATCAATGTCGGTCGTGGAACAAGCGAAAGGACAAGATGCAAGAGCACTGTCAGGGAGTGCACAAACAGCAGCGAGGTCGAGAAAGGTTCCGAGAAGTGGAAGAAGAAGAAGAATAGAGCTCTCTTGCTGCAGCTGCGAGCTAGTGTGTCGGTTGCGTGTATGGACGTCAACGCATGTGATCGGCGGTACTACCGCGCCGCGTGGGCTCCGCGTGAGCTGTATGCCGCTCTATCGAAGCAGATCTTTTAGCGCTCAGACAAGGCTCGTCAGAAGACTAGCAGTCTGGTGTCTTCGACCCTCGGCTTCGAATCGGTATTGTTGGGAACAGCGTGTCAATCATCTCATCGGGCTTCCTACAACTTGGCGAACTTCAAAATACTGTGGCATCGCAGTCGGACTTTATCTGTGGGCCAGTAGTATCTCTTTATGGACGAAAGCAGGCGGGGTCGATCGTGGAGAGGGCAGTGCGTGATGGATCAGAGCAAAACGGCACCAAACAAGTAAAAGAGGGACTCGAATTCCCTCACAACCACATCATATGTGGAGAAGGCCATACATGCACCGATGTATCCAGACCATCATCACCACCACCATCTTCAATCTACTAGACCATCAGCATAGCATCATATCACCAGCCACGACTTGCACCACCCACAAACAAGCTCATCCAACTTCTCAATCCAGTAACAGCACAAAAAAGTATCCGACTTTCCCGTCCAGCTTACCCCGGCTCTTCAACCACAAAAAGCGCACAGCATACCTTTCTTCGCCACACTTTCGCATATTACATCAACCTTTACCACTTATTACTCTGTACTCATGTCATACATTCTCCTGTTCTGGTTTGCGCACATCTGAGTTCGTGCACACCCATTAGCGTCCTCTGTACAAGCGCGAATGAGCGACGCACTCTCTAAGCGAGCAGAGCTGACGTTTGGGTATAGGAAGCATGGTGTCACATGGCATGCAACATCCCCGTCGGCAGCTGCACGCCTCACATCATCTGTCCCATGCACCGCGCTTCGTTTGCAATCCTTCTGACGACAGCGGACCCGCGGCTTGCTCTCTTTTTTCTTGTCAGAGTTTCTGCTTTGGGAGTGTGCACAGCCTTTAGTTTGTACGTTCTTTAGCGTTGCGTTGGAAAGGACGAATGGTGGCTCTTCTTTTCGATGGGAAGGGAGGCGCGGATGCGTTCTGCCATGTGTTGTCTCGGAGTTTGTGGTAGTGTGGGTAGACCCTAGTCTATAGTCTAGCGTCTGATGGTTATGCACTGCACGTTTTGAGGTAGCGGATTTGCGCGTATGAATCAAGCGATGTGCGAGGGATACGAGTCTACTATCATGGCGATGCAGACTTCCACTTTCTGCTGAGTTGTCGAACGGAGGGCGCCCATCGCAAGGCAACGTTGACTGCCTTGTGAAATGTGTTGCGTGGTTCTTGGAACTTCGATCCACTCCTCGCCGCGGCCTCGCAAGCTTGTTCTTTGAAACCCGCGGCTTGCCGGTAACAACTCTGCAATCAGATCAAAAACTCTCCGAGATTAACTGCGATGTACGACGGCAGTACAACCACATCGAGCATCGCACGTGACCATCTTTATCCACATGCATCGCGTAAAACAGGACAAAAAAGAAGCAAAGAAAGCTGTAGGAGTAAGCTAGGACGAGAAAGAAGGTTTTCATTTTCCATTTCAGGTAACTTTAAGGTTCCTCTTTGAAGAGAACACAATGGCCGCAGCTTGGCGACCGCCGCATTGCTGCAAACCTGCAGGTGTCATTTCAAGCCTCGAGCACCGTCTGCTGCGAGGCTGCAGAGGATCGCGGATGGTGTTGCTCTGTTGCCGTAATTGGTTCTGAGTGTTGTCCATAAACGCTCAAGCCTAGGGCTAATGTTGCGAGCGGACGGAGTGGACGGAACGGGTCTCTCCAGGTCGTGCGGTTGCTACTACAGTAGATCCGGGTATTGTTGCACTTTGCGAACATGGCTGAGAGCGGCGCTGAATACTAGTTGATGCCCTAGCACATGGGCCAGCACAACTGTTGGGAAGACCAACGTCTTCCGCCAGTAGTGCGCTAAACTTTCGAGTTTGCGGAGAAGCAGCGGAAAAGCAGCCGTAATACGTAAGTTGCTTTCGGCCTTGTCTCCGTGTGATACGACCTGGCGAGATCGTGAATTTCAAGACGGCGAACGCCCATGAAGTCATGTTCTCGAAGCCACAGTCGTATCTGCGCCAGGGTGACTTGAGTACATCCTCACACATGATGTCTGAATTGTTGTAGAGAAGCGGGAGCTAGTGGGTGTCTACGCCACAAGACCACGGCGTCCGTCAAAGCTGTTTGGCTGGCTGAGGGGCCAGACTTCGTGAGAAAGAGGCGAGCTGAACTCGTCTCAAGAGATCTAGATGCGACACCCGGTGTGAGACAGTTGCGGGAAAGTGTGGCAGGACTACATCTTTGCCTTGGCAGCCTTCTGCATTATCTCCCGTGTTAGCACTTCGCCTTCTTTCTTCTTTTCATTGAGTCTCCCGATACTCAGCAACTTCGCGATCATGTCTTCGTCTCCAAAATGGCTGTTGTGCTCATACTCAGGTTCCCGACCATATGCCACTCTTGCTGCATCGACCAGTATTCGTGCTGTCATGCCAAAGACTCTGTACCTGGGCTGCTCCAGTGCATTGTTGGAATTCGTGTAGAATTTTCTGGGAAGAGGAGGCTGTAATGATGATTTGTTTGATCCTGACGCTGGGCTCTTAGATCCTGTCGTGGTCGTTGGCCTCTTCTGGTCGGGTGGTCGCGGATCAGTGTATGATGAAGGTTTGCGAGCTAGAAAGACCGTCGACGGAGTCACTGGTACAAAGAATTGATGCATACGCCAGGCCGTCTCGTGCCATGAATGCCAGCTGCCTTCGTACCATTGACCAGGCACCTTTTCACGGATCTGTGGGTCCATGTCCTTCTCGAAGAGCAGATTTTCGAAGGGAGCCGTGAAGACTGCGGCTACCTCTCTCGCATCAAGCTTCGGTAAGATGTCTCTTGCGGCATCCGGGTTTTGATTCCGTGGCGAAGGCGGAGGCGCCTTCAAATAAGCCACGCAAGGCCTTACACCGAGCTCGGTCATTGCCAGGTTAGAAGGCAGCTCCGTGAGATGTTCGACAGTGTACCCAGGCGGCAGTTTGTGATCGCTCATCGGCAGGCCGATCTCCTCAAACGCTTCTCTCCTCGCGGTAGCGAATGGTGTTTCTGAGAGGGTGTCCGACTTGCCGCCTGGCAAAGCTGCTTGTCCGGCATCTTGTACTTCGCATCAGTACCGCTCAGCACGCCCTAGCCGACAGTGCTCTCACAATTCTTCAGTCCCGTGCTCCTTATAGTCAAAACTACCCTCAAGTCGCCTCTTCTATCTGCAAAGAGCAGAATGAGCACAGCCGCTCGCCGAGTAAGCGGACATCGATACCAGTTGGTGGGTTGCGAAGTGAAGGAGCGGAGGTTCGCTAGCGCCCTCTGTGAGCTGGTCAGTCATCACATCACATATAGCACTACCCATTGTACTTGCCGTCGAGGCGGGTGTAAGAGAGGCCATATCTGCGCCATCGTCAAGAAACAATAATGTCAAAGCATTAGAGATAGAAGTTGGGCGGGTAAGCCACGTGCCTCGGCTGAGAATGCAAGCTCGACTAACCCTAACCCTAAGCTCTATGCATTCATGTGCCAGCTAGGCAACAAACCTTGCCGAATATCTGTTATTCCTCTGGCTCTGCTTTTGATCATTATCAATCCATGACCATATCTCGACCTGAACTCCTAGCTAATCCCCTGCAAAAAGTATCATCCTCTAGCCAGTGCACGGCCTCCAAACGCCGGCATTCTCTCGTTCCAATCGCAAGATTATACGGTCTGATCGTGGAAGAGGAAGTTGATGTCTCGTGGTCGCTGTCGGTTCGATTTGACGAATTCGGCGTCACCAGGCGGCCCTGAGGTGCACTTGTCAGCGAGTACATGAGTGGTTACAAGGCTCGGGCTGCACTTACTCTCGTTCTTCGTGTTGCTAGCCAGCATGCTCTGCAGGCTGATACATATGCTTTCCACATTGTGCACTGGACTCCAGCCTTGAGCGTCGAGCAGATCCAAACATATTATCCCGTTGCTGTAGATGTGCGGGTGCATAGGTATCCGCCGCGGAGGAGTTGATTGTTGTATGAACACGACTTCGGGCGCTTCGATCGGGTATGATTGGGAGAAGGCAAGCCGTAGTCGGTAGTCCTCTTCTGGGTTGTAGAGCGGGTTGTCAAGAACGCGAATGTCCATCTCCCACTGCTTAAGATCCGGAGCGGAGACCAAGGAGATGCCAGGTGGCAGAGCGCCCTGGATCTTCGCCAGCTCCTTCCCCAGTCTCTTGTTCGCCATGGAGGCCATGGTGTTTGTTGGAGCTGTTTGTAGCTATTCGCTTCGTTCGAGGAGGTTTATCGAGGAGGGTTATCGAGTTGAGCTGAGTGTATGAGTGTCGAAGAGAGTGCGTCGGCGGGTAGCGATGGAAGATTGTGGAATGTGTCTTCCTTTAGATACGAGTTTGCTGGCGGAGTGGAAGTCGGAGGTGGTCGTGAATAGAGAAGTCGAAGTTACCTAAACAAGTCCCGGAAGTGTCTCTACTCACTTCGAAAGGCACGTGCAAGAGACTAGTATAAAAGCGGATAGTGGGGGTAGTATGAAGATGGATTTGTGTAACGACCTCGAGGGTCCTCAGCTTTGCACGAACAAGGCAGCGAAGACTGTTACCGCGCTGTCGCTGGCGTGCCAAAACCGAGAGAAGAACACCTCCCAGCAAATACCATCGATTGCCCCGCGGACCCTTCCTCAGGGCTGGTGAGATCGACGCTTCAGGCACGCCCCACGTTCAGCTCACTACCAAGAAACATCACACTCTTCACGCGACCGACAACAGCGAACCCAGCATAAACCGTCATTCACAGAACGACACATCGTTTCAGCGCAGTTGACAGCCGCAAGCATCCCGACAGCTTGACCGAACCGCAATCAATCTTCCAGACTACCTAGGAAAGAGCAGTATTGAACGCGGCCTCAAGGCTGCCTCATGAGCACACGACAACATGGCCTGTGAGTCTTTCCATTTGAATAACTACTGCGTCTGCTCTCTTCCACCCCAATTTCGGCCTTGACACAATCCAATTCCATCCCGCCGCCAACCTATTCCTCGTCTGACACCCTACACCCTACATTTTTGTTTCGAGCACGGACGCTGCGTTTCACCAACCTGTTTTCGCGTCGCTGCTTGCTCACCGACGACTTGCGACCATGGTGGTCTACAATCGCTCGCCCTCTCCAAATCCATCCTGTACACAATCGCTGTACTCATGCCCTCATCCAAGAAGACATGGCTGACCCCTCCTGTTGCAGTCCAGGGAATGTTGAACAAGCTGCACGGCCAGCCAGAAAGCTATGATCGCAAGAGCAAGTATCGCATGGGCAGGACCCTTGGTGCCGGCACCTATGGTATCGTCAAGGAAGCCGACGGGCCTTCCGGAAAAGTTGCCGTCAAGATCATCCTGAAGAAGAACGTCAAGGGAAACGACCAGATGGTATACGATGAGCTGGAAATGCTGCAAACACTACGACACCCGCACATTGTACGATTCGTGGACTGGTTCGAGTCTCGCGACAAGTACTACATCATCACCGAGCTGGCACAAGGTGGAGAGCTGTTTGATCGCATTTGCGACAAGGGCAAGTTCACGGAGAAGGATGCTTCTGCGACTATCCGGCAAGTTCTGGAGGCCGTACACTACCTGCACTCGAAGGATGTCGTCCATCGCGACTTAAAGCCGGAGAACCTGCTTTATATGACCCGCGATCCAAATTCAGACCTCGTCCTTGCAGATTTCGGAATTGCCAAACATTTAGACAGTCCTGAGGGAGTTCTCAAGACCATGGCAGGCTCCTTCGGATACGCAGCTCCCGAGGTCATGATGAAGAAGGGCCATAGTAAGCCAGTCGACATGTGGTCTCTCGGAGTCATTACGTACACGCTGCTCTGCGGTTACTCTCCTTTCCGTTCCGAATCGCTGCAGGATCTGATCGACGAGACGAGAAACGGACGTGTTGTATTTCACGAACGCTACTGGAAGGATGTCTCGAAGGAAGCGAAGAACTTTATCCTATCATTACTGAAGGCAGATCCGCATTCGCGAGCGACAAGTCGGCAAGCTCTCGATGACCCATGGATTGCCGGCAAGGGTGCCACCGACCACAACTTGCTGCCCGAAATCAAAGCATACATGGCAAAGGCTCGCCTCAAGAGAGGTGTCGAGCTCGTCAAGCTTGCCAACCGCATCGAGGCCCTCAAGATGCAAGAAGACGAGGAGGAGGATGTCCCGCAGGAGGCGGACGTTCCAGCGGATGCCAAAGCTGCAGCAGAACAAGCTGTTGGCAAAGACTCCTCGGGTGGCTCGGATAGAAAACGAGCTTGGTCGAGGGCAGCGAAGAGTGCCATATTCAGAGAGGTAAGTGTCGCTGACCTGATGTTTTTAGACGGGTACTAACATTCCTTCGCAGGTCGTCCTGGCCAAAGTACGCGAGATGAAGGCAGAAGAGGAAAAGCAAAAGACGATTTCAGCTGCCACCAGCACTGACAAGTCAAAGTAAAAGCGTGCGACACTTACAGTCCGCTCCAACCATTCTTTCGACATG
Organism: Phaeophleospora eucalypticola; assembly: GCA_022814565.1. NCBI lineage: Eukaryota > Fungi > Ascomycota > Dothideomycetes > Mycosphaerellales > Mycosphaerellaceae > Phaeophleospora > Phaeophleospora eucalypticola. The sequence goes on from JAKLNG010000011.1 coordinate 402,402, forward strand.
GGAGGGGCCCGTCATTCGGGAGGCAGCTTTGCAGCAGAAACGAGAGAAGGAGACAACCATTCGAGATACCAGAGATCCGGTCATATAACGACCGCGACAGTCCATGGGAATTCATCAAACAGGTGCTGGCAGTAGCAGAATCCACGACATCCGTAGCTTTGAGAGACTGTCCATACCAGCGATGCGACAAAATGGAAATATTGACATTCGTGACCTGAAGCATTCAATAGCATATACAAGCATCTCTTCATCTCCTCCACGTCCTCGTCCCACCTCCTCTTCACTGACCTTCATCTCTACTTGCTCTTATTCACATACGCCATGCCAAACTGCACCAGACCAACGGTCGCGAGCACCGACAATCCCGTCGGCAGCGGCTTGAAGGACGTCTTGATCGCGCGAGGGTACGAGGAGCCGGCGAGGACTACGGAGGCTAGGAGTGCGAGCTCGAGGCCGTAGGATGCCTTTTGTTGCAGTCGGTAGCCGCCGAGGAGGTAGAGAGCTCCGACGGTGCAGCCGGCGGCCATGGAGGGGATCGAGCCGGCGCGCACGTAGCCTGTGATGCCGCCGGTTGCGGTGAGGGTTCCGAGGATGTAGGCGGTTGTGCTGGGAGGATGTTAGAGGGAAGGGACGGAGGTGGTGGGAGGAAGGTGGGTTGTGAGGGGGAGGTGTGTACCTGAGAGACTGGGAGGTTGTCAGCGGGATTGTGTCAATTGTTTGGAGCAGGAGAGCTTACCATGATGGGCTGTTGCTGTTGTACGGAGGGCTTGCTTGACATTGAACAGTCTCAATGGGACGTAAGAGTTGATATATCTCTTGTTCGAATGCAATGATGACAACCCGAATCTGGAGCCAGCTGGTTGGTCATAGCTCTCTCGGCAGTGCCCTACCGAATCCGAGGGTGTAAGTGAACACCCGTCTTCTGCTGCGGCATGTGATGATAGCCAGGAACCAATCCACCGTCTCCCACCTCACCCTCTGAACCACGCCTCCAACGAAACAAACCAATCCAACAACAATGCCCCCCAAAAAGAACGCCGCCGCCTCACCCACTCCAACACCACAATCAAACATCAAACCCTCCCAACTCTCCTCCGCCTCCAAGACACCCACAACCTCCACCCCCCGAAACGCCAACGATGCGCAACAAATCCTCCTCGGAATCTACAACAATTACCTCGATCAAACGCCGCAGCGGGTGAAATTGATCGATGCGTTCATGGCGTTTCTGGTCGTGGTGGGAGTGCTGCAGTTCGTGTATTGCGTGTTGGCTGGGAACTACGTACGCCCATCCTCAAACATTGCCCAGTTGAGGAATAGAAGAGCACTTGCTGATACAGACATGATGGGAATATAGCCATTCAACGCTTTCCTTGCCGGCTTCTCCGCGACTGTCGGCCAATTCGTCCTCACGGCCAGCTTGCGAATTCAGACGAACCCGGAGAACAAGAGCGATTTCGAGAGGATATCACATGAGAGGTATGTCGAACGATCACGAAGAAGAGAGGAATGGAACTGGCATGGAGAATTTGGACGTGGAATACTGACAATCCCGCGCAGGGCGTTCGCCGACTACGTCTTCGGGAGCATGATACTGCACTTCTTCTGTGTCAACTTCATCAACTAGCATTTCCGCGTGAGAGATTCAAAAGAGCGTTGAAGAGGCTGTACAATTGCAACATCCACAGCGGGTAGTTGTGGTAGAGCCCGAGGGGCACCATCAAAAGCTATGTACAACAGTCACGAAGAAGGAAGAGCTCAGAGGAGAGAAACTCGATGGAACGAACAGCGTCATGTGCATTGATTGGCTTTCTACATTTTCGTCGTGTCTATGGGTTACCAGCGACCTCAGTCTCAGCTGGCAGTTGCTTGTGCGGGGGGCAGACGGACAGCTACTGCGGCTTTTATGAACACACCGGGAGTGACTAGCATGCCGTGGCCTGCCAATGATGTCTGCCCCTCTCTGATACCTCATTGGCAATCTCGTGAAGCTGCTTAAGCAGAAGCTCCAGAGATGTAGAACCACTTGTCAATGCTGGGGTCGATGGGGGCTGGCTGCTTCTCCTCGTTTGGTGGGATGCTGAGCTTGCCAGGGTCGACACGGTCGGCGCTGTGTGGGACGGTGACGTTGGTGCTACATTTCAATTAGTACTGCACGAGCTTTCTTGACCTCTTCATCACTCACAGGTTGATCTCGCCCTTTGGAGTCTTGCCGGTGATGAGCTTCTCCCAAGCCTCGGCGCACTCACGGACGATGTCCATGGCGTACTTGCGGTTCTTGCACTCGCCAGAGAAGGCGAACTGGTTCTCAGGCTTGCCATCTGGGATCTTGTAGATACGGAACCACTCGTTGGTGGCACGGAGGAGGCCTGGAAGGTGGCGCTCAACGTCCTCGATGTCGTTCAGGCGAGGTGCGAGTGGGTCGTTGACATCGATGACAATGATCTTCCAGTCGGTCTCACCCTCGTCGAGGAGAGCCATCACACCGAGAACCTTGACCTGCTTGACCTCACCAGGCTTGGCCACGAGCTCGCCGATCTCGCAGACATCGAGCGGGTCGTTGTCACCCTTCTGCTTGGTCTCAGGGTGGGTGACATTGGGGTCCTCCCAAGTCTGTGGGAAGGCACCGTAGTTCCAGAGGTAGCCCTTGTGTGGGAAGCAGTTGCGGACGAATCGAAGCTTGCCTTTCTTGGTGTCCTGCTTGATGGGGTTGAGCTCCTCATCCTTGGAGATCTATAGGTGTGTATGTGTCAGTCCATCGCTCATGCAAGCCTCATTGATAGGCATCGTGTATGAGTGTATGGGCATAGCGGTGAAGAAGCACGATGGCTACTACCACCGCTGCTGCCGCTTGCTCTTGCTGCTGTACGCACCTCCTGCTTGGCATTGGTCCAGCGAGGGATCTCAACGACCATGTTCAAGACGGTCTGCTGCTCGTTGGCGTACAGCGGAATGTCGTGCCATGGCGAGCATGGGACGCCATCCTTCTCGATGTAGATGCGGTGCTCAAGGGTGTGAGGGGCTCCATTCTTGCGGGGAGTGTAGACGGAGGCGGCCTTGGAGTCGTAGCCGCCGCGAGTGGGAAGTGCAGTCGACATGGTGTTTGTTATGCTGCTGGGTGAGTGGTTTGAAAAGTGTTGTGAGAATAACTTTGCTCTGGTGCTCATGATGGTGGGGTTGTGCCTGCCGTGACAGAAGTCGTGCCCAGCAGGTGCAGGAGCGTGTCGTCGCAACGATGAGACGCCGAACGAAACTCCCGCAGTGCCCCCAGCAGCCCTCTGCAGCGCGGTGTGTGGAGCAGCTAGTACGCGTGAACGGAGCATAGAGATGGAGAGGGTTGATGACCGGCCTCGGCGTGAAAGTGACAGAGCAGCTTATAGTTCGGCTTCTTGCTCGGCTAATTGGACTTCACATGCTCCAACCATCCCAGAATCTTGGGACACGAGATTCTATCTAGCGTCAAGCAGCATCGCAAAGATGTGGATCCAACATTGACGGGGATGGGATGATGGAAATGATTGTGAGCTTGTTCAACGTTCAACGTCAATCAGTCTCTGATCGCAGTCGCAGAAGGTACACAATCTATCCTAGCATGACCTGCCTCTCAGTACAAAACGTTTGGCCGCCAAAAGCCAGGCATGGCATCAAAGTCTGCAATTCCACCGCCAAGATTTCTACCACTTCCAATCCTTTCGTCAATTGAGGGTTCTCGAATCGAAGGGTCGTTCATGGTCTGCTCATAATACTGCCCCGCTTCAGACTGACATGTGTAGCGATCAGTGTGACCAGCACCATTTTCCACAGAATCGTAATGGACCATGCTCGGAGATTCCTCCTTGGACCTTAGCTTAGTGGCGGGAACGCTGAGCGTGTCTCTTGCTCGAATGCGAGCCGCCGCACGAGCTCTTCAGCTCGACGCCCTTGAGTGTACGTCGCGGGCGTTGGTGCAGGATAGGATGGCCTTTGACGACCGTACAATTGCGCAGAGGTACTCCGACTGTCCTGCCGAAGGCTTGTTGCCCCAGACTGTCGGGCATTCCAAGCATGAGCGCTACCAGGTGGTAGGTTCTGGAGTGGCAGCCTCCCTTGATGCGTCCACGACCCCGTCGACCTGCTCAGTCCACGTTGGGGTAAAGTCGGCTCATGATAGTCCCTGTCGCCTTCTTTGGCAGCCCAAGTGGGCTCTATCATGCTGTCAGGCTTTCCAAATTCCGGAGGTTGATGCGCATCTCTTGTCTGGCTGTAATCGTCACTCCGCTCGGACAACTGAGACTCCGCGTTAGCCTTCAGTTGTGGTTTGGTGGCCTCACGAAAAGCGCGACGCAGGATTTCGCTCGTCGGCGTTGATATAGGGTTGACGTTCTCCTTATCCACATGTGATTCGCTGCCAGGTATGTGTTTCTGCATTGGAATTGATGTGGAGCGTGCCTCGTCACGATAGATGTCGTGGATCTTCAGAATGTCAGATGTACGGTAGCTTTCCTGGTCTCTGCCACCTGTGCGAGCCACAGGGCGTGCCTTTTTGGATAGTGGATCATTCGGGGGATCGTGGGTCGAGCGAGCCTCTTCAGATGATTGCCGGCTTTCACGATTACGTGCACTGCCGTCAAAAGGTTGATAGACATGGAGAGGTCTTGATACTTTGGCTCGATTGGTCTTTACCCACCGCCCGGATGTGTGCTCGTGGAAGTCCGCAGGTGACTCTTGACCAGCATTCCGTTGTCGCGAGTGGGGATCGTCTTCCAGCTCACTGCCTTTCTTCCTGGCAGAGTGATCTGCCAGCTGCTGCGCTTTTTCGGGGCGATTAGGCGCTATCGATTCGGACCATGTAAAGCAACTGTTGCTTGCCTTGTCGGGAGCCGGTCCCCGGCTGCCAAATCCAAGAAAAGCCTTGTCGGGAAGCTCGACTGGTGCTTTGGAGGCTTGTTCCGACACGTGTTGGGATCTGTGATTCATGGGAGGAGAGATTGCAGTTTTCTTCGCCGAATGCGCCAGTGGTGGATCTTGCTTTCGAGCGTCGCCAGTCTGCTCTGTCGATGGCTTCCGTGAGAAATAAGCGGAGACCTCCTCTTCCTGCATTTGCTTTCGGCTCTTCTTGTTCTGTTGTTGAGCCGCGTCCTTCGAAGGCAATTCGTCTTGGTGTTCTTTCGGCCGCTGCAGGAACTTCATTTCATTGAAAACCAGATCAGGTACTGCAACTCGATTAGTATCGTCTTCGCAAACGAGCGCTGTCATATTCAACCCACAGCCTGGACCACCCGAGGCCATTGGCGCCGAAGCTCTTCCATGCTTGAAGATACCAGTACTGACATGGGGTCGGAGCTAAAACTTAGCCAAGATTCACATGCTACTCGGGCATAGATGTGGTCTTACAGTCAAGCGGTTGTTCTTGGGCCCATTCTTTAGCTGAAAGCTGTGAATCAAGCCACTCGTACGGGCGCCATCTGCGCGGCCCCGGGTCTTTCGCTTTTTGGACTTGGACTTCTTGTCAACTTTGGATTCACGCTCTTTTCTCTTCTTTTTCGGCTTGGCTTCGTAGCGGTCTGCTCTTGTCTTGTGCCTAGGTCGCCTTTCGAATGTCTCCTTGACCTCCCTTGCATTCGAGCTGGCTTCACTGTCTTCGCTGCGGGAGCTGTAGGAGCTCTGCGAGGCTGATGAGGAGGATTGTACTGCTCGTCTGCGTGCATGGCTTGGGGAGCGAGCTACCAATCGTCTGCGCTTCTCAGCCGTAAGTCGTCGGTCGTCAGAGGCTGATTCGCTCGGCGCGCGCTTCCTTTTGCTGCGGCGTTGATGCGCTGGCTGGAGATCTGGAGGTGTGTCACAACCTGGTTGGAAGAAGTTTGGAAAGCCGTGGTCGTCCTGCTCCTCAGGTGGCTCCCTGTCGGCCGTGTTCTGGAGCCACTCCCGAATGTCCATCGGCAAGGGAGATGGAGCGCGCGCATGCGGTTGAGACGGGGATGCCTGGGTCAATCGTAGATCGGGGACTGCAACGGGCAATGCGATGTCGGTGGAGGGAGGAGCTCGTCGGCGGGTCTAGAGGCTAGATGCTTCACCGACATTCAGAGCCAGATACTGCTGTCGCACAGCGATATGAGCGTCGTCGCCAGGTTTCACATGGCCAGTATCGAGAGGCCGCTTGGATTGTAAGGCTGGAGGAGGTGACAGGTCGCAAATAACCGACAGAGGAAGCCACGTCTGATGGAAGGCGCTTGGCACAGGGATTCGCGCCTTCCTTCGTAGAACAAACCCGCTTTTCACTTACTGATATCTTCAAAAATGCCACTGCCTATCTGATGCTCACTCATCTGGAGCCATGGGTTTCTCGATCCGTCAGATATGCCGGTTCATTGAGGATTTTGATCATCAGGCAATCGAAGGTGTATGTCATCTGTCGCACAACACGCCTGCGTCTACAATGTGCAGGCGCGATGCCGCGTGCAGAATATAATATATGCTCCCATGGATCGTCCTTCAAGGCACGGCACGCCAAACCGGGGATGCTTAGCTGTAGCGGCCATTGCAGCCCAACGCGAGGACGGCCGTCCAGTTGTCCCAGGATGGCAGAGGGAGGTTCGGCTTCCGCTGGAGGGTATTCGGCAGGTATAATGCGCCGGCGATACATTGATACAGTACAACCTGGTGGGAGCAACATGCTTTGTCGCTTGGGCCTCTCTGGCAGGTGGGCTGTCGATCTGCGGCTCGACTGGTTTGGAGCGGCGTGTTCTCACGCGCATGTGCCATGCCATGCCAGCGATGCGGAGGCGCATTATTCATCACTTGCAGCTGTGGCCGTGATGAAGCTGTTGAAGGAGCGCTTCTCGCATTTTGGAGTGACATGCGAGGTGAGGAGCATGCCATGCCCCACCGCGGTCTAGTTCGTGACCCGCTTCTGTGCTGCTGCCGCCCCAGGGTTTTCGCTGCCAACGCTCCCGCCTTCGCACGCTTCCTGCCCTGAAGCTGCTCCGTGGTTTTGTGCGCCGCCGTCGCATCTCCAGACTTCACGGTATGCACTCTGTTTGAGATCTGTCTCACATCATCAGCCGTCTCGTTTGCAGCCCAATTGGGATGCCGCACGCCCATCTGCTTGCCGATCTCGAGCCCCAGACGTATACTTCCCTCTGGCACCGCTCGTCGATGGCGCGCTGCGCGTTGATAAGTACACGATTGATGACGCGCAATTAATAGGCAGTCCGCCTCCATGCGGCTCACCCTTGACCTAACCCAGCGCCCTACCGCGCCTGAGCCCAATAAGGTGCGCAGCTATGGACCTAGCTGCATATCATTTTGGCGGACATGGCCAACCACCGCTCTGATGCTGCTTCCAGGAAGCGCAGCCTTTGGATGGGACGCAGCCGAAGCGCAAGCCTCGCTGCCTCTTCACGGCGGAGAGCTGCATCGGGTGCGGGTGGCAGGCGTCCGGTTGGCGTGAGGTGAGGTGGGAGATGTGAAGGCTTGTGAGTGTGGAGGGGCTGCTGGCTGATGGGCTGCTGTGCCTTTGAAAGCAGAAGCAGCTCGGCAGCATGCGCTGAGCTCCTGGTCCCGGTCTTCGGTGTCACTCCATGACTACTGCTCGTGAGTGCCGCCTGAAAGCTCCCACCCGGCGACCTCTCCAGCTGCCTCGCCCTTCATCTGTCCCGGATCTACTTTCTGCATTGCGGCGACAAGTTTGCTAGTAGACTCACGTGCAGCCCTTGCCTTGGCAAACCTGAGGCCGAAAGCTTCAGCTCACTCACTGCCTTGTTTCGCATCATCACTCAACCACAAACACCCCACTGACTCGTCGACCACCCACTCCATTTCCGCCGTTTGCGACCCGAAAGAGTGCGCGCAACTGTCATCGACACCACTCACCACCTAGAAGCCCGGGCACATTGATTCGGTCCTTACCTGCTGCGACGATCTGCGATGTCTAAGCTATTCATTGGGTACGTTTGCGACGGCCGTCTGCCCGTGGCCGCACCTTCCGTCACTGACATTGCGCAACAGTGGCCTGGCATGGCACACCGACGACCAGACCCTGCGCAACAAATTCGAGGAGTTTGGCCAGGTCGATGAAGCGGTGCGTTCATCTGCATGTTGCGCATGATGCGCATCATGTCTTCGCGACCATATCGCGGCGACTGACCTACCACGCAGATTGTGGTGAAGGATCGCGATACTGGACGCAGCCGCGGTTTTGGCTTCGTTCGCTTCGCCGAGGACTCAGCTGCTGAGGCTGCCATCCAGCAGATGAACAACGTCGAGTCAGTGCAATCGACTCGTCTCTGCCTGCAGAGTACTGACGTTATCTCGCAGGTTCGACGGACGCACCATCCGTGTCGACAAGGCCTCTGATCGTGGCAGCGGCGGCGGTGGAGGCTTCGGCGGAGGCCGTGGTATGCACGCTCAGTCTTCATACGAGGGCAGTCAAGCTGACAGACGTCTAGGCGGCTACGGCGGTGGAGGCTACGGCGGCGGCCGTGGTGGATATGGCGGCGGAGGAGGATATGGCGGCCAGGGCGGCTATGGTGAGCGATATCTGTCTTCCTGAGGCAGCGAGCTCCTTGGACTGATCGATGCAGGCTACGGCGGACCCCAAGGCGGCGGCAACTGGCGCCAGGGCGGAGGATTCGGCGGCCAGCCAGGCGGTTACGGTGGAGGTGAGGAGCCCATGCTCTCCGCTGTACGTACCCTTCGCTAACGTCAGACAGGCTACCAGCAGCAACCCAACGGCGGCGGTTACCCACCACAGCAGGGAGGCGGAGGATGGTAGTCGGCGAATTGCGAACTATTTCTCCCTTCGGATTCTCCAGGTCGAAAAGTTGAGGCAATACTCTCGTGCGTTTGAGAGAACCAGAATGGAGCATGGATCTGGGGCTGGGAAATGCATTCTCTCGTTCTTATAAGTCCGACCACACATGGCCGGGACGCGATGGCTTCTTTGCTGTTATGATGACTTTGGAATCTGCTTTGCAGAAGGTTTCAAATGATACCCGATACTTCGGCAGACGGCAGGCAGTATGGCATGATCTTTTCCTTTATACCTCTTTGTTCTTTTGCAGGGCATTTTGCCATTGTCGCGGTATGTGAAATTGAGGTGTATATGTGAAATTGAGAGCAGACGTGTGAAGTGGTCACCAACGGTTCCTGAAAAACGCAACGGCCTGGGGTTCGCGTGGTGTGGAACTAACTCTATCCTCAAATGCCGGCCGGGTATGTGCACGGACTTCAGACAACCAGACCTTGAACTTTTTCTCAAAATCGCACACAGTAGTCCTCGACTTTTAAAACTCTGATCGCACAGAACCGGCATGACGACAGCACCTGGGCCTTCGCCCTTGAAGTTCACGGGATCCAAATATCTGATTCAGAGACTTTGCCTGGCCACTCTGCTGGGAAGGCCGATACGCATCTCGCAGATCAGATCTTCCTCTCACACCGCTCCGGGCCTCGCACCGCATGAGGTATCCTTCCTTCGCCTCCTCGACGCAATCACGAATGGCTCCGTCATCGAATTCTCCTACACGGGCACCACGGTGCTTTACAAGCCAGGCCTCATAACGGGCAGCGCATCTGGACATGGCGCGTCTGGGGGTGTGATACGGCATGAGCTGCCTGCAGATTGTACAAGAGGCGCCAGCTACTTCATCATCCCGCTTTGTCTGCTCGCGCCTTTCTCGAAAGCTCAGATCAATGTTCTCTTTACAGGACCTGGCGTGATCACATCCGCGACACCCACCGGCGACGTCTCTGCAGACACCGTGCGAACTGCGATACTACCACTGTTCAAGAGCTTTGGGATTGAGAGGAACCTGGAGTTGAGGATACTGCGGCGGTCAAATCCTGGGCCGGGAGGAAAAGGTGGAGGTGGAGAGGTACAGCTGGTATTCGGACACCAAGTACGGCTGCCGAAGACAATACACATACTTGACGGAGGGCGCATTAAGCGTGTCAGAGGCGTGGCATACGCGACAGGGGTAGCAGGAGGAAACAATGCGCGGATGATCGAGGCAGCGAGAGGAGTGCTCAACGAGTTCGTGCCGGACACCTACATCTATTCAGATGTGAGCTCGGCACCTCTTGTGGCAGCACCAGAGAAGAACAATGCGAATGCAAAGAAGAAGATAGGGCTTGGTTTTGGGCTGAGTCTCGTTGCGGAATCGAACACTGGCGCGCTTTACTCGGCAGACATTGCAAGCTCACCCAGCGGAGGCGAAGTACCAGAAGATTTGGGCAAGAAGTGCGCATATCAGCTACTCGAGTCTGTGGCTCAAGGCGGCAGCGTTTCTCATGTGGCCGCGCCGACCATGCTGACGATGATGGCCATGGGCAGTGAGGATGTGGGCAGGTTGGCGATGGGGAAGGAGGTTTTGGGCACTGAGCAAGTTGTGCAGCTGGCGAGGGACCTGCGGACTTTTGGAATGAACGGATGGGGTCTCAAGGACGGTGACGAGGAGGGAGAAGCAGTCGTGAGCATTGTCGGGCAGGGCGTAGGAAACGTGGGAAGAAAGATTGCGTGAACAAGGCCAATACGACCCCCACCGAGCGAACAAGCCATCACTCCCACGACAGGCTCCACGCAACACGAGTAGGATAGGGCGGCTTCAAAAACTCGCGAGAATGCCTCCTTGAGTGAGTGTCGACCTTCGATTGGTGTGGTTGCCTGAGGCACTAGGTGAGGTTATCAACTTCACGTGCATGTGACGACCGGCGCTAGTCATTATTAATCAGCGCTAGCGGCCCCTTAACTGCCGCTGCGGACATCGCCCACATCATCAACAAACAAGCCGAGGGGTAAACACAACCACCAACAACAACCCGCGCACGAAAAATTTCTCGCACCACAACAACACCATCCAAGGCAGCACACGTCCACGATGGCGGATGCGGAAGCCATGGACTACGGCGACAATTTCATAATGCACGCCGGCGAGCGAGCCGCACTTTCTGACACTTCGAGTCCAGTTGAGGCAGCACCATTAGTCGAGAGTGAAGTCGCGCTGCGGCCGATGGACTCGCCCTCCGGCGACGATATGCCGCGATTCCACATCACATTCCGCGACAGCACCATCAAGTGCACCTGCCCCGCCGGCACCAAGCGCAGCAGCAAAGACCTCGAGTACGGCGGCATCACTCAACAAGGCCCCTTCTGGATCCATAAGACGTGTAAACAGCCCTACTCAGCCTCGGAAGACTTCGCTCGCATGCTGGAATACGTCAAAGCCAAGGCCGACGGCAAGAAGCCCAAGTTCACTAGCTCAGAAGACCCAGCCATCGCACGCGTACAGCTAAAGAACTACTCGTCTGTGTTCCATTGCGATGGGCCATGCAAGGGTTCTCGGAAGTGGGAGGAGTATTTCAACTGCAAGAAGTGCTGCGCCTGGCAACACAAGCCATGCATGCTCTACGGCGAGGAAGGGGACGTGAACGGACCTGTCTGCAACCGCTGCTACATGAGCTTTCTTCTCCACCGGGACGAGATCGTCGAGTGGCAGCGCAAGCGGCTCCTCGAAGCTGTCAACGACGCCTGGCAATATCTCAAGAAGGCAAAGGAGGACAACATTGGTCTTCACTGGCGCAAGGATGTTGCCCGCAAGTTCCTCGCTCGTTTCTTCTACCATGTAAGAGACTTCGACTTACCGCTAGCTTTGACAGTGTGCTGACAAAGATGTATAGAACCAGGGCGAGTACATCAAGTTCGTCAAGCGCCGCAAGCAAGAGAAGCGGCAAGCAGCTCTGGCAGATCGATTGGCTGGGAACGACGACTCTTCCAAGGCAACGAAGCCTTCCTCACGCAAGCGAAAGCGCTCCAGTGCGCCAGCGGCAGAGTCAACGCCTTCGCTAGAGGAGATCGAGGAGAAGCTTGAAGCCGAGCGGCTTGAGGCCGAGCGGCTTGAGGCTGAGGAGTTTGAGGAAGAGGAGCCTGCATCAATGGTGGTCGACGAAGATGACGATGATTCCGGAACTGGTGACGAGATTGTCGTTGCGCCTGCCAGAAAGAAGCCTGCCGCGAAGAGGGTGACCTCTTCGCCTCCGCTAAGCTCTCCCCAGTCACCACCTTCTCAGCGCCAGCCGCGTAAGAAGCGAGTCAAGCGCGAATCGTCTCCTCCGCTTCCAGCTCCACCTGCTCTTGCCTCATCCTCAAAGGGACGTAGAGCATCTGGAAGAGTGTCTCGACAGCAGAAGTCGTACATTGTTGACCAAGCCATGGAAGTCGATGATGACGACAATGATATTATCGAAGTCAAGGCACCAACCCGAAAGAGCACACCCAACGCCAAGTTCCTCAAGGGCCCAGACAAGCGTACCTATTGCAAGTGCTCCGGCATCTTGGTCCCAGCCGCCAAGCACTGCTTCCCGTGCACCACCTGCGAGCTGCGACAGCATATCGCTTGCTCTGACGCCAAGGAAGACAGAGAAGACGAGATCTGTAACGTCTGCCTCAGCAACGTCCCAAAGCAAAAGACCGCAACTAGCAGCAAGGCTCCTCAGGCTGCTGAGACCATCGACCCAAGCCTCCGCGATGAGGTCCTCAACCTCTGCTCCACTGTCCTTTGGAAGGAGTGGGTTGCCATCCCCTCTCCGATTGACGAGGATGAGATTCCGCCCGCCCTTCCCCCAGCTGACTGGCTCCACGAAGCTCAGGAACGCCTTCTTCAGCTCGTCACCGCTACCGGCACTGATCTGACGACGGCATATCTGCAGCCTGTGTTGGCCGCTTGGCCTCGCAAGAACGCTGCGATTGTTGGTGCTATTCGCGACCTTGCCAACAATCAGATCAGCCGAGGTGTGTACAAGGGCAAGCGCGGTGAGCTCGGTCTCTTACTGGAGATCCTTGGTCTCGAGGAGAAGGGTCCGGTCTGGGATGCGGGTGCTTAAGCGAACCGACGACGACACAACGACTGCGACTTCTTTGGGATTCAGAGACGCTCCTTAGCTTAAGGCGGATGGACGTTTGGATCTTCTCTCTCCTCTTCTCCTCTACGAGGGTATAAGCGAACAGCATGTGGGAAGCATGTGGGTAACGTGAACGTGTTGAGTTTCTCGACCGTCGGTTCGTGAAAGCTGACGAGGTTTCCGTGCTCGACTCTTCACACACAGACTCGGTCTCATGCAAGTGGAAACGGATACGTGTTAGAACTATAGCCACGTGCACTTTTGGCATAAGACTGTGTACAAGGGCATACGAGGCTAGACTGGAAGTTAGTCTAGCTAGAGTGTATCGAGTAATTCAGAGCCCTTCTCTCGTACTGTCAGAGTGATTGATATCTCACCCTTTCTTTCTTATTGTTCATTGAATAAGGACAAAGACTTGATATGTTTATGCTAACCTATAATTAAGTCCTAATTGACATGTGCGGTGGTGCACGAGCCACCTCCAGACCCTGGAAGCATATCGACATGGCTATTCAAGACATCTGGCCGGAGATAGCTCATTCGTTCTTCATTAGCACCTGTGCGCCCCGCGAAGTTCTTTTTCCTTGATACAGCCAGAGTGCTCTCCAAATCACAAAGTCCCAATGACAACGGCGAATGGCACAGCACCCGCCGACGCGTTAGATGCTGGTATGCGCCTGGGCAACTGCAGCTTGAACATGAACGCGACTTCATCCTAACCCAACTATAGTGGACTATGACCCAATCGACCATTTGAATGCCCTCTTCTCCCATCCATCGACCCTCTCCTCCGTCCATACCGTCTCGACTTCCCTCCAGCGACACCAAGATGGCCTCGACTCAGACATATCCGCGCTTGTCGCAGCGCAGACGACCTCCGACTCGGACAGCGTACGACGAATACAAGATGCGAAGTCAGAATTGGCAGAGCTCTTCGCCAAGATTGAGGGAGTGCGTGAGCGGGCGCTGGAGACTGAACGAGCGATTACGGAGATGACGGCGGATATCAAGAGACTGGACAGCACGAAGAGGAATCTCACGCTCTCCATGACCGCGTTGAAGAGGCTGCAGATGTTGACAACGGCGTATGAGCAGCTGCGGGGACTCAGCCAGACCAGACAATACCGCGAATGCGCGCACTTGCTGCAGGCGGTGATTCAGCTCATGGCGCATTTCAAGAGCTACAGGAGTATAGACCAGATTGCGGAGCTGAGCAAGAAGGTGGCAGATGTGCAACGGGAACTGCTGGAACAGGTCTGCGAAGATTTTGAAGTCACATTTGCCAAGGGAGAGGTCCAGCAGAAGAGAGGTATGCTGAATGAAGCGTGCCAGGTTATGGACTCACTGGGAGACCATGCCAGATCGCGCTTGATCACATGGTATTGCAATACACAGCTACGAGAGTATAGGCAGGTCTTCAGAGGGAATGACGAGGCTGGATCGCTGGACAACATCTCACGGAGATATTCTTGGTTCAATCGCATGTTGAAAACGTACGACACAGAGCATGCCGCGCTGTTTCCACCGCATTGGAAAGTCAACGAGATGCTGGCCAATGCGTTCTGCGAGAGCACGCGAGACGACTATAAGGGTATCCTTCAAAAGTCGATGAGGAGAGCCGATGGTCAGCCACCGGACGTCAACCTTTTGCTCTCTTGTCTGCAAGAGACACTGGACTTTGAGAACAGCTTGGAACGACGATTTTCATCTGGCGAGTCAAGGTCCTCTCTGGATACCGTCACATCCGGCGAAGGCGGAAGACATGGCTTCAGTCAGGCGATCTCCGAAGCTTTCGAACCGTACTTGAGCATATGGGTGGAATCCCAGGACAAGCAGCTTTCTACGCTCATACCGAAGTATCGACAGCAGCCGATCCGGAACCTGGAAGAGGAGTTTCACTCTCAGCTGGTTATACCATCTTCTACAGAGCTGTTTCACAGCTATCGCGTCACGCTCGCGCAATGCGCGAAGCTGTCGACGGGAGGTCGGCTTTTGGAGCTGTCGAAGACTTTCGCCAAGTACCTGGATGCCTATGCGCAGCAAGTGCTGTTCTACTTTCTGTCTGAGAAGACGGGTGGACCGAGTGTTGAAGATGCTGTCATTATTCTGAACACCGCCGACTACTGCTACACTACCACCAATCAGCTTGAAGAGAGGATCAAGTCGCGGATCGACGAAGACCTTCGCGAGAAAGTAGATCTTCAATCCCAGTCCGACACATTTATGGGTGTGGCCTCTGCAGCTGTTCGAGGACTTGTCCACAAGACGGAAGCCGACTGCGAGCCTGCATGGCGGAGTATGCGGACAGTTCCATGGAGCAAGATGGACAGCGTAGGCGATCAGAGCGAATTCATCTCGACACTTCTACTGCGTGTCAAGGACAGAAGTCGAGAGATATTGCGGCATCTGCATAAACCTCAATACGCCAGAGCATACTGCGACAATATGGTCGATGCACTGACCAGCTCATACATCACGAATATCGTCGCCTGCAGGCCTATTTCTGAGACCGGAGCGGAGCAGATGCTCCTGGACTCCTATGTCCTCAAGAAGGGACTCGCCGAGCTGGCTACACTCAACGCTGAACCAGGCACTCCACCAAATCCTTCTTTCGTCAAGCGTGTCAATCAGAGCACAGGGAAGCTGGATCCTATTCTGAAGACACTTCAGGTCCGTTCGTCACCTCCAGAAGGTCTTGTGCAGGCGTACCTCATCCACATTCGGGACCGCTCGGAGCCCAACTTCCGCAAGATGCTTGAACTCAAGGGCATCACCAGGCGACAGGACCAAAGCCATCTCATCGAGCTCTTCAATGCGCACAAGGCCAGCCCGGCGAACGAGAATCTTCAAGTCAACAACCCGCTCATCGGAGGCTTGCAGCTTACAGCACAGCCTCCTGTGGGGACATCAGCAGGTCTCGGACTTGCGGCGTTGAAAGACAGTAGCGCATCGCACTCGACACCTTCTCTGCCTGCGCGATTCGATCCTTCGAACTTCGGAACTGCACTCATGAATGCTGCTCGTGATGCTGGAGATCGCTTTGCATCCGGATCGCCTAATCTGAGTATTCCTGGAAGAGATGGGACGCTTTCGACAGGAGCTGCAAGTCGGACGACATCTCCACCGCCAGCAGGTTCTGATGGGGATCGAGAGGTCACTCCCAGCCTGAACGAGAATCTCAAGAAGCTTGGGAGCTTGTTCCGGAAAGATGGTGGTGGCTTTGGTGGCTTTGGGCGGCGAGATTGATAGCGACCGGACGCTCGCACTGTTAGACAATGAAGCAGTATCGAGAAGCCTTTTCATCCTGGCAGCTCCTGAAGTCGCGGCACTGAGTCGACCGCTTCCAATTCAAACTTCTTGTCATCTGCTGGCAGCTCCACTCTCGGTGCGTCGTTCGTCTCCAGTTCAATTGCCGGGTCTTGTCTGAGCGGCAACTCAGGTAAAGGTCCACTCGCTTCCAACTCCACCGCTGCTCTCTTATTCGCCTCCCGCAGCTCGTCTAGAGAATCGTCCTCATCCAGATCACCCCTAATTTTTAGTTTCTCCGCATTGAACGGCAACTCGACATCATCCATCAACTTATCTTTATAATTGCTCACAAAGCCTTCAATCGTCTGCTTGATTGTCTCGAATTTGTAGCACGCAGCCACGTTCCTCTTCGGGACGAGACGCTTAATATCGCTGTGCACGTGTTGCGAGTAGCCTTTGATTCGATACACGCGCGCGGCGGCTTGGACATCCCGTTCGGTCGGCATCTGCGCTGTACGGTTTGCTGCGTCTTGAAAAGACCGCACCAGCGTGAGGATGAGGTCGCACGACATGGTGAGGAAGAGGCGGCAAGTCGATGGCACGACGAGGGGGACAGAAATCATGCCCGACACAATCCAGGCTGGCGCTCCGCCCGCGAATCCGGAGCCAACGTATCCCAGCGTATTGATACACTCCGCCAACGCAACCGAGAAGTCAAAGCCGACATGGTTCCAGACATTCTGCTTCAGCGCTTCAATCGCCGTGTCAGCAGAAACCGTCGGCAAGCCAAAACAGTTCAGGATGGCTTTGCAGACTTTGTTCGAGGCGGTTTTACGGTGGGCGGTAGGACCGGAGACGGTGAAAGAGACTCCTGTGGCGGTGCGTACGAGGGCTTTGTAGCGCCGCAGAACTTCTGCCAGCGCGAGGTCAACTTTTAGATCGATTCGGGTGACTTGGGCGCGGATGTAGAGTAGGCGTACTTTGTCCGTGTCGAAGCAGTGGGAGGTGGTTTTGCTCAGGGTGGCGATGGAGGCGTCGTCTTCTGTCGAAAGCGGTTGTGTTAGCATCAATGAGCCTCTGATAGGAGAGATAGGGGGGCCATACCTTGGCTGACTGCTTCGATAGCATCCAGTCTTCCGCCAGGAACAGATAGCATCTCGGTTCGAATTTGCTCCAGGCGGTTTTGCAGCTGTTCCTCTGCGTACTGCTCGCATGCTTCTTCGTCGAATGGTATCTTCTTCCTCTTCATCTCTCTGAAGTGATTGGTAAATTCGATCCCTAGCAGCTCATCTTTCTTAGTCGCTACCACGACGATGGGCACCTCATTGGCGTACAGAGACACGGCGCGGAAAAGCTTCTCTGTTGCTGTTTGAAGTGTCCTTGCGCTGTTGATGTCGATGCAGAACCTGTTATGCGTTAGTCCACGTCCTTCTCGAATTTGGTCTTCCACTACTCACCAGATAACATGCAATCGGTCCTTCACATCCAGCACGTTCGACTTCTCCTTCAGAAATTCCTCAATCGCAACAAACTCAGTCTCCGCTCCGGCTTCGAACCCGCCCGAATCATGCACGATGAGATCCGGACGCCCTGCGAACGTGATTTCCTGCTTCACATCGTGGATACCTCGTGCTCGATCCGAGCTTTGCGTAACATCCACTCCAAATGTCTTGTTGATCAACGTAGACTTCCCGACTCCTGTGTTGCCACAGACCAGCACTCGAATAGCACCGGGATCAAGATTGTCGTCGAGGTCCAGCTCGCCCCAGAAACCGAAGTTGGTGATGCCATTTGAGGAGCCGAGGAAGGTTTCTCGCCAGTCTTCGAGGCTGCGTTGGAGTTTGGCTTCTTTGGTGTCAAGGGCAACGTTGATGTGCTCATCCAGGAGGAGGTAGACGGATGGATGGACGATGGTGCCTTGAGGAGCGTGGTCGCAGAAACCGTTGAGGTAGCCATTCTTGTCAAAAGGCGTGCGTTGTTTCTTTTGTCGGATGGAGGCTCGCTGAGAATTGAGCTTGATGCCATACGTGCCGAAGGATTTGCTTTGCTCGTGGACAGGACGAAGGTCTTGGATCGTGACCACAATTCCGTTGGATGCTTTGAAAGAAGCTTTGCTGGTATCTTTTCCATTCTCCTGCTTTGGAAATACGACTGACAATGGCCGGACTGCAGTACCTCGACGAGTGGAAGATCCGTCGAAGTCGATCCAAACACCGCATGCGCTCGCTTCCAGTAGCATCCACTGAACCGGATAGAGACTCAAACCAGCTTTGAGAGACGCTCCGCCCATGTCGTTGTGGTCTCCTACAAACCATGCTTGTATGAGACTTCTCCCTAAATCCTTGAGATTTGTGCCGTAGAAGCTTTCGGGATAGATGAGCTCTGGCGTGAGCGCTTTTCTGTCCTCGTGGAGCGATACCGCATGGCGGAGATGCTGGATGGAAGTATTGAAGGAGATGTCGAAGGCGCTATCGTCGCTGACAGCTTTTATTGTGTCAAATGCGCCGAGAAACCGAATCTTGGGCGATGATCGAAAGTCGTCTGATCCCGCTGATGAGAATGAAGTCACTGTTTTAGACTACGTTCTGGTTAGTGAAACATTCCCTCTTTGCATCCAAGTTGTAACTCACACGCGAAATCGGCGATATCAGCTTCCCCTGTGCCTTGTCGTTCTCCTTCAATACCTTCCTGTACGCCTTTGCGAAGGATGGCGAACCCGCAGAAACCAGAGACCCATACTGATGTAGCAGCCCAGCTACCGCTCTCACCACGTAAGCACCTCTTCCAAAACCAAAAAACACAACCTCATCCTGCTCCCCAGCAAGTTTCGAGCAAGTCTCGTACACGTCTTGAATTTGCTGATGATAGCCTTGTCCGGGTAGTAGAGCCTGAATCTGATCCTTAGACAAGAAATCGTCTGCTGCTGTGATTCCAGAGAAGTACTTCGGGATCTGGTTATAAGAACTTCCAGTCTCGCGGTCCACGCAGACTCCGCTCTTGACACTCGAGTAAATCCGATGGACGTTGGTCTGATTGCTTCCTGAATTGGGATTGTACCGCGTGCCGTCCACACAGATGATCAGCCGTGTGGGTAAGCTGAGGTCTTCTGCTGACCTCTCCGCCTCCTTCAGCAGGACCTCTTTCTTTTCCATAGCTGCTGGTGAGCAGGCAGAAGACATCGATCAGAGACGGAAGGGCAGAGTGTATTTGGGAGCTCACCGGGGATATATGTAGTAGGTGGATGCCTGACACGATCTGGCCATGACGAGATCTTTCCGGCCTTTACACACTTCCGCAACGCACATGTACCCACGAGGCTGTGGTCAGGGATTACGACCGCAGCTCTTCGGGTTCGTGAGCAGGGATTAGCGGACCGAAGGACTGGATGCCGATGCATGGAGATATTGCCTTTACATGGCCAGTGGCATGCACATCGTTCAGCTTTGGGCTTGGCGAAGTTGCTGTCCTATCGCACATTCACTCATGTCATTCCGTTGTCGATGACGCGTGAGAGTGTGCTCAAGTCTTTGAGGAAGCATGTGAAGATCACTTGCTAAAGTGCACGCGCCAAGCAAAGCCGAGAGCGAATGCTAGGGGAATGCGAGGTCCGCGACATCCACATTGCTCGACGTGAGGCACGCGTAATCTCTGAAAGTATGATGTTCTGAATCAGACAGTCGGCAGATGAGTTGCCTTGAATTCTGCTTTTATGCGGATGTTCGTACCTCATCTCTTTGACACGCCTTCCCACCAACGCCTTGCTCAAACGCTGCAATCCAAATGCTCAAATACAGTAACGGACCGCTCTCTGAGACAATTCGCAGAGGCTGAGGTGTGGACTTGTTCTCTCAATACCTCTTTCTGTAGCCTCCTCGTCCACCGCGGCCACGGAAGCCTCCTCTGAAGTTCCAGCGCCCTGGACCTCGTTCTCCACGATCAAACTCATTCCGCATGCGCTCTTGCTCACTGTAGAACTCCTCTTCCCTCTTCTCCTGCTCTTCTTTCTCTTGCTCCGGATCCTTCATCTTCCTGACTTCCGGCTTCTTAGGATTGAGATCTTCGTCCTTCACCCAACGTGCGTGCGAGCCGTACTCGCAGCTTACGACCTTGTCTGTGTCGGGAGGATGTGCGCGGCCGTTCGGACAGAATCCGGCAAGATAGAAAGGACAGACCTTGGTGTGTTTGATGTGTCTCAGCGCGCAGTATGGCCCGAGCGGACAGAAGCCTCGCGCGTAGTGTGGGCACGCTGGTCTTCGTAATTCGGATGTGGGTGGGATGTGGAGATAGGTGCAGTCGTCGCCTTGAGGGCAGATTCCGTATCTTGAGAACTCTTTGCATTCCCTTTCGTCTCGCAGGTTGAATGTATGGGCAAACTCGCATGATTCGGCTTTCTTGCAGAGACCACGCTGGTAATGTTTGCAGATTAGGTGAGGCACACCCGAGCGCTCACTCTGAGGAAGATAGTGTCTGTCCGGACATGATGCGCCGCGAGCACATCCTTTGCCCTTGGAGTTCACGAACTCCTCGCACAGCGGACGTGTGACTTTCGAGGGGGCGCCGAGTGTTGGTAGCGCGACTTTTAGGTAGTTGTCGAATGTGAAGGTCGGCGGCGTATACGTCTGTGGGTTGAGTATCTGATCGGATAGCGACGGTCGCGCATCTGTAGTCGCCATGGCGAGCGTGTGGTGTTGGTGCCACGAACTATTGGATTGGAGAACGACGGTTCAGAAGCTCGAGCTTGGGCCAACGACTCGATTAGTAAGCGGAAGTCCACTCCGGTAACAATTCTTTTGGAAACCTAAGGTCTACGAAAGATGAATATGTCCATACATCTCAGCATTCATCGCACGTTGTAACTGCTACTTCTCATATCACGATTCTCTTCAAGCTGTCATTTTTCAGGCCTGCTGCTTCTGTCCGTAAGCTGGGCACCGCTCTCACGATAAGCTACTGCTTATTCCCTTTTCTCCGCCACTCGACGAATACATTAGATGCAGTTACTGATTCAGTTTGAGCCGTTCGTCGCTTACGTGCTACCGTGGTGTAAAGAGTTGGAGACTAGCTCTTTGAATACAGATCCATCGCGTCCTGATTCTGTTTCGTCAAGTCCGCATTGTTAGTGAACGCCGCCGCTTCTCTGAAGAAGGCCCGCATTCGTTCAAGATCTTTGTGCATGTCATCTTCAGCGTAGTGATATACTCGACCAAATTTCCGCGAAATATCCACGACGGTCTGGGAACGAGGCCGGCGAACCGCGTCGAATGCCGCGAAAGCCTTTTCGACATGGGAGACGTTGGTCACTCGTGTGAAGAGATGGTCGATGACAGCGCAATCTTCGAGGGCTTGGGCTGCTCCGTTGCCGGCGAAGGGATACATGCCTAGGAATCGAGTCAGTACAGAATAAGCTAGGGTTAGATGTGAGCCTTCTCACAGTGTGCAGCATCTCCGATCATGCAAACATTGCCACGGTAGTAGACTGGTGCATGGTCATGATCAGCGTACGACCAGGAGCCAGATACATCGTCGGCAATCATGCGGATCATAGTCTGCGCCTCTTGACTGTAGCCGATGTACTCCTCTGACTTTAAAGCCGGAGCTCCGCCGTACTTGTCTGCCTCCCACCGCAAGCCTCTTACCGCAATTCCAACGCTGAGTCGCTGGCCTCTGTCCAGCGGCATGCTGTTGATGTTTCCCTTGGCTCCACAAAGAATCGGCACAAATTTGGTCCATTGCTCATTCATGTCATATTCTCGTGCCTTGTCCATGGATATCATACGGCGGTAGTTCTGAATCCCGTCATGGTTCTTCGCTCCTACAGCTGGATGATCTGCTCCCAAGATGTAGGCTCTGGTGATGCTGTGCACTCCGTCTGCACCAACCACGCAGTCGGCTGTGATCGCACTTCCATCTGTGAAACTCACTTGTGCACCTGTGCTCGTCTCCTCAATTTTCTCCGCTCTCTTACCAAACCTGACGGTATCCTTTGGTAACAACTCCATGAAGCCCGTCATGAGCTCATGTCTCGCTATTGTCTTCCTCCCTTTTGCCTTCCCCAGCTCTGCCACAACTTCTCCGCTATTCGGGCCCTGTGCGAGGATCACCTGCGTCGCCATCTCCACGTCTTCGTCTCCCATGTTGAGTGCTCGGTCGAAATAAGTCTGCCGTACTTCGTCGCCTATGAGGGTCATGGCCCTGATCGCGTTGAGGTGGAGCGCAAGTCCGGCGCCAACATCTTTGTATTCTGGGACTGATTCGTAGATCTTGAACGAGATGTGTGGCTTCTTAGTGAGGCCTGCTCCTAATGCGAGGCCAGAGATGCCGCCTCCAAGGATGGCAATGTCGAGCTTTTCCCTATCTGCAGAACACATGTCATGTATGTCAGTCGAATTCGTCCACGGAAGCAGAGACAGCAGGAGAAGAGGGCTGGGGCTTGAAGAAAGCGATTCAAAGAAAGACTGGCTATTCAACTTTCTGATGATCCTGCTCTTGAAAGTCAGACAGCAGTGAATGAGCGAGTGTCGCAGCTCTTGTGACCAGCAACGTCGGATGTGGAAATCGCTGGTACATGAGAATCGCTGGTGTTGTAGAGGCAGCGCTTTCCTAAATTGGGGGTGGTGGATGATGGATGTCGAGTGCTGCATGAGGTGATGCTTTGAGGTTTGGTGGATCATCCTTGCACGGACTCCATGACATCGTTTCGGTCTACTTCGCGTCTTTCTCCAACTTCACATCACCCTCGGTCCATTTCATCAGCATCGCGGTGGACGTCAACGCGATGAAGTGCTGCGGAAGACCTTGTGATCAAATCTGGTTTGATGATGTTCACACTGCTGAATTCATTAAAGTATCCGAAGTTTTGGACAACGCTTCTGGCCTCCGGAACAATCATCACTCAGGTCCCAATAGATCAGTCTTCAGCCGCGATTCCATCCAGGACACGGCGTCCCATCATTCTGAGAACAAGTCGGGCTAATATTCAGATAACTGGGGCCAGATCCGAGCTCCTCAACAAGGCCTCAAATGCGCTCGCAGCCGTCAAAACATATATGTCATGCCTGTCATGCTCGAAAGCAAGCCGTTCAATTACGGACTACTGAGTCCTGACCACTCGTCATCTCATGCTACGAATAAGTTGATGAGTCTTGCTCGAACAGGACGCAAAGGGCAAGGCTCTTGTCCGCGAGAGAATGTCGAGGCCTGCTGATGCTTCTTCGCGATCAAATTCTCACAAGAATTATCCGAGCCCCTCTGCGGAAATGCCCATACGAAGCAACATATGGCATCTCGGCGTTCTGGGCATTTCAACATAGCCTGCAATGCTAGGTGCCTCCGCACTCGCATCCTCCGCCCATACGTGCTTCGGCAGAGGTAGCCGGCAGACTCCACTTGTTGGCTTGCGTGGCAAATCCGCCCCTCCGGCGGAAAAGGCGGATAAAGGTTGCGAGCTCGGCATCCTGGTTCAACTTCACTTGATATTAAATACCATACATATACACAGTCATGGATTCGAGAAACACTGACTCGGACGAAATGGCGACTACGACGACCACCATAACTGTTCCAGACGCTGGTCAAGCGTTCTCGTTGAAGCTCGCTCACCATGACGCCTCATATTTACCAATTGCGCGGTTCAAGACTATCGACGGGGTTGTAAAGAGCCATGCTGCAGAGCCTGAGCAGACACCTCTAATATGCTACCCGAAAAACGGTGCTTCGGATTACGAAGAGCATACGGGTAAAGATCTTGACCGATTCATCGATGCTGCAGTGCAGCACTACATTGGCAACGGCCTGGCGCCAGCAGTGAGTAGGACAAACAATTACCAGAGAGGCATCGCTGACGAGCACCAGGATCCATCAGCAGAGAAGGCACCGGTTGTCGCTTTGCTTGCGCATACCAGCTTCGACTATGTCATCTCCTTCTTCGCGCTGAACCGCATGGGCTGGACAGCGCTCTTTCTGTCGACAAGACTCACAGCTCCTGCATACGCCCGATTGTTAGAGCTTGCAGACTGCAAAACGCTTATTGTTCCAGACTCAAACAGGCCCGTCGTGGATGACATCAACAAGGACCGACCAGGATGCAAAGCCATTCCGATCCTCCAGCGAAAGGACTATCGCGATGTTCCACGTGCACCAGTGTTCAGGAGAGAAGGAGTCCACATGGCCAAGGAAGCAAAGAAAATGGCATGGATCTTGCACTCGTCTGGCAGTACTGGATTCCCAAAGCCAATTTTTTTGACCAACACAGCATGCCTTGCGAATTTCCGGAAAAGCTTTGGATTGAGACTCTTCTGCATATCCCCACTGTTTCACTCACACGGTCTTATGGAGCTCATGAGAGCATTCTACACTCGGGCGCCTACATACCTTGGCAACCACTCGATGCCTATCACATCTCAGAACCTTGTTGAAGCAATGGAGGTCGCAAAACCTCAGCAAGTCAGTGCAGTACCCTACGTCCTTCAACTGCTTGCAGAGAAAGAAGAGGGTGTCCGCATATTAGCAAGAGCAAAACTTGTGCTTTTCGGTGGGAGCAGCTGCCCAGACGAGCTCGGCGATAAGCTGGTTGCTAATGGAGTCAACTTGGTCGCAAACTATGGCTGTACCGAAATTGGCCAGATTATGACATCTTTCAGACCCCCAGGAGACAATGAATGGCAATACTTTCGCCTTCTTCGCCCGGCTGCAGACTTTACTCTCATGGACGAGATCGCCCCTGGAGTTTTCGAGTGCGTCGGTCTGGACGGGTTGCCTTCGAAAGGACCAAGCAACACAGAACCTCCGTACAGCGAGTCAAATCCCAAGAATGCCTTCCGAACGAAGGATCTGTTCACACGACACCCAGATCCAAAGAAGTCGAATTACTACAAGTATCTGGCTCGCTCGGACGACCGATTGACTCTTGTCAACGGAGAGAAGGTTCTGCCTATTCCAATTGAGAACAGCATCAGACTAGATCCTCTAGTTCGCGAGGCTGTGGTTTTCGGTTACCAGAAGACGGTCCCTGGCGTTCTAATCTTCCGCTCACAAGAAAGGGGCACCGAGCTCAGCACCGACGAGTACATCGCTGCTGTGTGGCCTTCTATCGAAGCAGCAAACCTGCAAGCGGAGAGCTTCTCAAGGGTGCCCAAGGAGATGGTTGTCATACAAGACGCAGATGTCACATACCCACGAACGGACAAGGGCACCTTCATTCGCGCTCAGGTCTATCAGCAATTTGCTGAGGACATCAGCAAGGCTTACGAGGCGTTTGAGGCTGGCAATGAGGCCCAGCCCGGATCACTGGAGCTTACTGTCCCTGAGCTGGAGCAGTGGCTGCTGTCGAAGTTTGCAGAGGAGCTAGATATCAAGCTACCAAGTGTCGATACAGACATCTTCTCCGCCGGCATTGACAGCTTACAAACTACCAGAATATGGCGAATCATCAAGAAGAATTTGGCCCTAGGCGAAGGTGGTGCTACTTTGAGTCAAAACATCGTCTTCGAAAAGGGGACGGTAAAACAACTTGCAAGGCATCTTTACCAGCTGCGAACCGGAGAAGAAGCTTCCGAAGAAGAGGACGAAATTCAGGTCATGCGCGAGCTCATCGATCATTACTCCAACTTCACACATCACTTCCCAACCAAGACTGAGCAACCGAAATCCCAAATCGTCTTGGTCACTGGAGGCACTGGCAATCTCGGAGCCTTCATCATTGCTGAGACTGCGAGGCGGGCAGATGTCACCGAAGTCTGGGCACTGGTGAGGGCTCCTGGCCAAGCTGCTGCTGGTGCGCGTCTGATGCAATCACTCTCATCGCGCGGTATCAAGCTCACCGACGAGGAGAGCTCTAAGATCAGGGCAGTGCCATCGGATCTCAGCAAGGCGAACCTAGGACTGAGCCAATACGATTTGGAGCACCTTCTCGACTCATTAACCTGCGTGGTCCATTCGGCCTGGGCAGTCAACTTCAATCTCGGAGTTCGCAGCTTCGAGGCCCAGCATGTCCGTGGCACATACAACCTGATCAACCTTTGTCTGCGAAGTCGCCTCCCCGCTCCAGCGAAGTTCTTCTTCTGCAGCAGTGTCAGTACTGCAAGCGGAACTCCCAAGCCCGCCACCATAGCCGAAACAGCCGTAGAAGACCTGACCCACGCCCAAAGAATGGGCTATGGCCGCAGCAAGCTCGTCACCGAACACATCACCCGCAACGCAATGCGCAAGACCGGCATGCACGCGCGCGTCCTCCGCATCGGCCAACTCAGCGGCGACACCATCGGCGCTGACTGGAACGACACCGAAGCCATCGCGCTGATGGTCCGGAGCGCTTTGACAACCGGTTGCCTCCCGGAGCTGAACGAGCGGCCCAGCTGGCTGCCTGTCGACTACTGCGCCCGCGCCGTCGCAGAACTCTCCCTCAATTCCGAACCAGAAAACGACGAAAACCTCGTCTACCATCTCGTCAACCCCTCAACCTTCAGCTTCAAGCACGACCTCCTTCCCGCTCTCAAGTCGAGCTCTCTACCCGCATTCGAAGTCGTGAGTCCGACTGAGTGGCTTGAGCGGCTGGCTCGCAGCGAGCAGGATGTGGAGAAGAATCCGAGTGTTAAGTTGATTGATTTCTGGAGGAAGAAGTACGGTGATGCCGTTGCCAGCGCGGTAGATGGAGATGATGCGGAGCCTGCAGGCTTGGACTTTGAAACGGTACGGACGACGGCGGATTGTCCGGTCTTGGGGACTGTGCGCGATCCTGTTAGTGAAGGGTTGATGAAGCGGTATGTGGAGACTTGGATGAGGAAGTGGAGTACAGTATAATGGCCACGACAGATTTTGAAAGCTTTGGCTGGCGTTGGGTAGCATGGCATAGCATAGCATTGGAGAAGATCATGATATACGAAATTGTGTTACAAGCTACGACTTCATGAAATGAGATCGTGAAGCCATGATCTGAATGGGAAGATTTCCGTCTTTGGATCCATCGTACATCATATCAGTACGTACAATAATATACACATACTCATCTCACCATTACCATCGAAAACAGCTAAAAGTTCCCTACGGATCTGTCGTCATCTTGAAGAATCGAATCGCTCGCCCAGAATACGCCCCACGCTATGCTGTAGTACCAAGTCCCAATTCAAGCTGCAATGTCCAGTTGTCTGTCAAGACTTAGAGAGCAGCAACGATTCCTCCCAAAGCCAGCAATCCAGCACTGCCAGCCCACAGCTTAGCGGCACCACCAGTGCTGGCCGCAACCGATGGCTCAGTTGAAGAGCTGGAAGAGCCGCTTGAGGCGGTGCCGCTGCTTGAGCCGCTGCTGCCACTGCCGCTAGATCCCGAGTCGGTACCTGAAGGCGCAGCCGCAGAAGAGGAGGAAGAAGCGGTCATGCTGGATGATGGAGGCTGGGAGCTGCCGGAGATGTAGGTGTAGCTTGAGGAAGCGTAGCTGGAGGCTTGGAGATATGGAGGGGTGGTGGACTAGAGAGAAGAGGATTGTTAGTCACGAAGAAAAGAAGATCTACTTGGGGAGTAGAATTTGCTCACCAGAGTTGTAACAACACTAAGACCTCCAGCAGGCGTCAAGCTGAGGTAGCTGCCACTCGTGATGCGCGGGCCAGGCGGCAGCGACGTATCGACGCTACTCTCACTGCTCTCGCTGGCAGCCGTGCTGGAAGCCGCCGCAGCACTCGACATGCCCGTGTTGGCCGCCATGCCACCGTATCCAGGCAGATACGAAGGCGAGTACGTCGCGGTGCCCTCATACGCGGCGCATCCTGGGACAGTAGTCTTAGGTGGAGCGCGTCCGCCGCCGCAGTCAAGGAAGTCGCAGATCTCGCCGGTGCCGGGCACGTAGTAGAGGACAGAAGCGCCACCGTATTTGATGACGGTAGAAGAAGTGCAGCCTTCGAGGTCGGTTTTGGCGAAGGCGAGAGAGGCCAGCGAGGCGGAGGTGAGGAGGAGGGAGCTGAAGGATGGCATCTTTGTGGTGATGGTAGTTTGTGAAGCGAGCGAGCGGTCGAGTTGAGAGAATCCTCGTAGAGAGTGACTGAAGGAGAGACGGCGAGGTAGTTCAAGACAGACAAGTAGAAGTCCTCCTCGAGCAGCAGCAAAAGCACCAGGAACAGGAAAAGTGCAAGAAACAGATCACCGCGAAACTCTTATAGGAAAGCGGACAAGCTTACTCTTTTGTCTTATACTACCGGGAAGCAGGCAGCCTCGCCGAGTCGAAGCGACATGTCCAGCGGCGAATACGAGAGAAAGACATCAGCTGGCCGCGGGAAGTACAGCAGGATCGAAGAATCAGGGGGAGTCTCGAAGAGCATAAACGCCACAAGCGTTTCGCCGATGCCGTTATTGGTTCCAGCCCGTGGAAAAGAGACAGCGTCATCCCAATAGCAACTCGCGTGGCGGCTGACTCGCAGACGCGTGCTGAGGAGAGCTGCAGTTCGTATTCCAACAGGTCCAGATGCTCGTAGAGAGATGTGTACGTAGTAGTGTGTAGGTGTAGATGTAGATGCAGTGCAACGCAGGGCTGAAGAAGAAGAGTCTATTCCTGGACACTTCCCTGTCGTCGCTTCCAAACAAACCTCCGCGGCGAAGCTGCAAAGCGGACCCAGTTCCGCTCTTAGCCATTGCTCCAGACAACGTCTCCATCGCTTAGACACTATCGCATCTCTCCACCTCACCTCCTCCCATCTTCAATCAAAATGCTCACCAAATACCTCACCGGCGTGCGAACCTCCTTCTCCCCCTTCAACGCCCGCTCCGGCAAAGTCGCGCGAAACTTCCTCGCGCTCCTGCCGCCCAACGCCCGGAGCACAATGACCATCGACGTGAAAATGCTCCCCAAAGCCCAAATGGACACGCCTTCATTTCTGGATTTGAAATTCAGTAAGACCGCCTTTCCCAACGGGTGGCTTTTTCAGAAGTAGAGGGAGACAGCGGCTGACACTAGCGGTTCCAACAGAGGACGGGAAAGAAATGCATCTGGATCTGCAAAAGATGAAAATCAAGGAGATACAGGAGGAAGTGAATCGGCATTCGCGAGCGCTGAGACGGCAGGAGGATTTGAGTGGGAATTAAGATTGAGGTTTTGAGGACATGAAGAGATTGATCATGGGATGGGTGGGAAAAGTGAGACAGCAATGGCACGTTGAGGACGAATGGAGGGTCGGACACGCCGATACACGCGCCAGGAGAGGGAAAGAGATGGTCCACGGAAGGGAAATATGGCGGTCAAGGTCACGCTCGGTGGAGAGAGATGTGGTGGACGCACCCGAGATGAAGGAGAGACATTTTGTCTGGGAGACATGAGATACCCCGAGAAGATACAGCCCTGTGCGCAGGTAGAGAAGCCACGCAGAGACTCAAGGCTTCAACTGCGCACGGAAGATATTCACAATCAGATACAGCAGTAGCTGTCATGCACAAATATGCTACCACACAGGGCTCACCTGTGCAAACATCAGTCCTCATCCTCTTCCCTATCGTCATCCTCAATAATCACATCCTCCTCTTCAGGCCACATCATCTCGCCCAGCTCTGCGCTCTCCTCGATTACAGCTCTGGCCCTGGGCAAACAGTCGTCTCCGGTGAACTTCATATCCTCCTTGACGAGCTGCTCGGCCAGATGCGGCAGCAGCACCGCCTGCACAAATCCAGACACACCGCCTTGCACACCGGCAGACGAGACGAGGCTGTCCTTGTGCGCGTGCTCGCGGATTTCGTCGGCCAGGCGTTCGAGAATATGATCCGTCCTGCAGAGAGAAGTCAGCTCGCCATCCACATATCATTGATCCTGGAGGAAAGACGCACATTATCTTCTCTCCCTTCGGCCCATAATATCCCACCAAGGCTCCAGGCCTGATCGCAGCCCGATACGACTGCTTCGCACTCTTCGTTCCGGGCTTCAACTTTGCCTCCAATTGCTCTCGATAATGCGAATCCACGGTATTGTTCAGCACGCATGTTAAAAAGTCATCATGCTTCCGCATCCGCCTCTCAAGCCCAATCCAGTCGATGTCAGGATATCTCCTTTCCCGCCATTTCGTCTCCGCTTCCAGGCGTTTATGGAACGCACAGAACCTTCGCTGCCATTTATAAGAAAAGTTCTTGCCGTGTCGGTCTTCGAAGTCTTCGTGGACGGATTTCTCAATCTCCTCCCGGCAGAAGGGACAGTGGAATGTGGAGCCAGTGTCTGTGTCGGGTATTTGGGAGTCTTCCAGAACGATGCAGAGATCTTGGTCGTCTTCCAGCTCGAGCGTGGTATTTGCATTGCCAGTGAATGGCTTCTTGAAAGAATCAGGCTGAAGAAACCTGGGGCCCTCGCTCTTCAAATCTGGCTGCTTCTTGAATCTGGCACCTTGAGGACTGTCAGGCACTTCGAGGGGTTTTTGGAATCCTTGTTTCTTCGCAGGAGCAGCTGGCCTTTGGGTATCTCTGCCATAGGTCTTCGCCTTTCCGAACACCTGCTTCTGCCTTCTGGGAGGCGCGAACACGTTGTTCACACTGGCATTGTCCACCCGACGCTTCTTAGGGTCAGGCTTGACTATCCACTCTGGGTCCCCATCCATACTTTCATCCTCCTCTTGCGAACTCCTCTTCCCGCTCGACCTCGGACTGCCCTGACTCCCAGCACCGCCGGGAACCTTGAACCTCGCAACCGGCTTCTCCTCCTCAACCACTCCCACATCCGGCCTCACAAACCCAATTGTCTTCTTCTCACTGCCCTCATCCTCACTCTCCTCCGGATCAGCATCGACATTCTCTTTCCCCATCCTTCTTCTTTTCTCCCTCTCCGCACTGCTCGCCGGCGGTGTAGGAATCTCCTTCGCACTGCCAACGTCCTTCTCTTTCGCCCTTCTCGTCTTCATGTTCTCTCTTGGCCCCAGATCCTTCCGTGGAAAGACAAACTCACTCAGCTCCACCTCTTTCTCTTCTTCGTGATCAGCAGCGGTAGCATGCGGCTTTCCGCCCACGGTCTTTAGAAGCCGACTCGCTCCAGTTCTCGTCTGCCCAAGGCGTCGTCCAGGAAGTGCCACTCGCTTGCCGGTGGACCTGTCATAGTGAACCATGTCGGAAGAAATTCATATTCAACTCGAAGTGAGGTAAGGTGAAGTGGGGTAATTGCCATGGACATCGATAGGAAGTCGCGACGTGACGCGGAATCGAGCTCTTAAGCACAGACCACATCGAAACGCGAACTCGACGCCAAATCAATCTACAGGACAGAGACATGCATGCAAACTTGACGATAGACATACTTACTGCAACAACATCTAGCAAGAATTGGCCGTGCTGAGCAAACACAAACGAAATCTTGAATTTGCATTTGCTATCGCATCGCATACAACCCAAACCCCCAAAACCCCTTCCTCCTGCATCCTTTCGCATGCCCTAGGGGTATACCATGTGTGTGAGTAGCTATCTTACAGCAATAATTAGTCTTCTGCTCGCGCAGTTTGCGGGTAGTCTAAAAAGAAGAGCCATTCGTTCCAATTGATGGCGGGAAGCACAAGAGACCCTCTTTTCCTTTTCTCCGTTTTCTTTCGTTCCATGTTCTCGTCGCCTCCGATCGCTGTTTAAAAAGAAATTTATTCCGCGTAGTGATGAGAAAGTCCGGAAACGCCAGGATGAAGCCAAGAATCGGATGTTTGCAATAACTGATGGTTGCTCGGAGGCTGATGGCTGGTGCATGCCAGGCTGGGCAGAACTCGTAGACCTGATCGCGCGCGGATGGCCCCGATCAAGACTCTTGATCGTGAACTTCCACTGACTCGATTACTGTGTCCGAAATTCTGTCCGGACTCATGGGCTCCATCTTAATAACGGTGCCAGATGAGGATACCGATGGGGATACCGATGGGGGGGATACCGATAGACCAGCAGCCCTTTGCTGAGCCTTGATTATTCGCTCAAGACGCTTCAGCTCTGCGCGGTTCTCTCGTTCGGCCTCGGTCAGATAAGCCCCCTGCGTCGCGAAGTGAGCATACAGAGCAAGAATGACCATAAAGCCTCGCCAATGCGGAGACCTCTAATAGTCACCACCAGCAGCGGGACCGTATCCAAAGTCCGGTGCTCCCTCGCCTGATGGATCCATGCCCAGGGCATTGTGGTTGGCATTGTCGAAGCTAGGAGAAGCCACATTTCCAGAGCCGCCAGCTCCGGGCTTCTGGTGCTCTCCACGAGCGACCAAGTTCTTTGTTTTGCGTCAGTAAAAATATACAGATAATTATACAGGGATCTCAGGCCAGGAATGAGAATGCTCACCTCTCGGTATCTGGCAAGATAGATCTTCAATGCCTCTCCGTAGTTCTCAAAGCCAAGACTCGTCATCGCAAAGAGAATATCCTCGCCATTGACAGTCTTTCGCTTCTCCTGCTGACACTTCTCCGATGCTGTTTCAGATATCAGCGCCTGCTGTGGCACGCTACTAGCGGCGCT
Organism: Phaeophleospora eucalypticola; assembly: GCA_022814565.1. Taxonomy (NCBI): domain Eukaryota; kingdom Fungi; phylum Ascomycota; class Dothideomycetes; order Mycosphaerellales; family Mycosphaerellaceae; genus Phaeophleospora; species Phaeophleospora eucalypticola. The sequence goes on from JAKLNG010000011.1 coordinate 434,952, forward strand.
GTACGGCGCCATCGGCAGTGGGAAGATTGACAGGTACGTACCTTCGCTCGTGATGAAGCTGATGAACTCGCTCACGCATTCCTGCATGCATTCTTTGGCCTCCTTCGCAATTTTGGCGTTCTCAGGGAGCGCTGTCTTCATGATGCGAGCGACTGGAGCAAAGTTGTGTATGTTAGCATCGTGATCAAAGTTCCTGCGGTTTGGATTCCGGGGACGATTCTGCTGTGACTGCTGGTGCGGCGAGGACGACGAGTGTGGGGATTGCGAAGGCATGGTTCGTGAGCGTGGGCGTGTGAGGTGGTCCAGTCGGCAGCAAAGGACGATGATGGCTGCAGATCGCTGGCTGGCCAAAGAGCGTCTGATTCGACAGAGCTTGCAGAAGCAGACGCGCAGTGCAGCGCAGCGTTATATGTGGGCAGATTGGCGACGCCAGTCACAGCGTGCGGATTGAATGATGTGCAGGTGTCAAAGGGAATGGGAACACAAGAATTGACGGGGAGGACAAGGATTGCACGGAGCGGTGCTTGGGACGCAAGGTGCTACAACACCAACGCAAGATTCTCGTTGCGGTGCAATGCGGCGGGCAAGGAGGCGGGCAGGGCAGGGCAGGTGGTGTCGTGTGTGCACAGCAGACTGAGGTAGGACACTCACCATTTGCGATGGGAAGCCATCGATCCTGTTCTTTGACCTCGAAGTCGTAGCCGACATCGTCGGCGGTGCGACTCATATCGTTCTGGTCGTTGTTCTCGCTGTTAGGCTGGGGCTGCTCATCGTCGTTGGGCGATGGAGCGGTAGCCGGGTCGACATCCTCTGGCTCCCTTGGGGACTGCGACATCTTTTAATCGAGTCTGGAGTGGTGAGCTGTCACTGATTCGCTGGCCACCACGTCAACGGACGACCCTGGTCTGCAGTACCACCGAACTAGCTTGCAAGCGGGTGCAGGTGGAATCGAGTTGCCGGCGCCGACGCACAGGAGCAGTAGCAGACGCGGATGTGGATGTGGATGCGTCGTGTAGGCAGCGGCTGCAGTGGAGCGGTGTGTTTTACGTTTCTAGGGCCGGGAGTGGGTGTTGTGTGTTGGCACCGAAAAGAGTATTAGATGTGTCGCTCGGGACGCCTTCCAGAGGGTTGACTCTCGACCGAGGACGCACTACGAGGAGCCTCAGGCACGGCGGTGAGGCAATGGGCCGGATGCGCGACGGATTGAGGAGCACGATCCGGGCGGTGGGATGTGAGACGATTCGCGGCGCGTCACCTCTCACCGATCGATGTCTGTCGCCGCGCTTGAGTTTGGCGATGCAGCGCAGAGCGTGGCGGACGTGGCAGCGGGCTGAACTGTGTGAGCTGCAAGGACTCTACGTACGCGCGGGAGGTATCTTCGTAGGCGCAGCAGATTGATGTGTTGTTGGTGTCTGGCGAGGCGTGGAGACGTGTGGCGCTCGGCCTTGGCGGAGTTGCAGCAAGCGCGGGAGCAGCCACCTCACAGCAACAACAAGCGCGCCCGGCGGCAACAGCTACGGCGAGGTACGGTTCCTTTGCTCTGGTGTGCGGCGAACGGCGACGATGGGGAGACGACGGCGAGGCCTGTGAAAGCGGGCTCGTATAATGCGCAATGACACCCGCCCTGACACCGGACCACAGCGGCGGATGCGAGCGGAGCAGTCGAACCAGAAAGTGCCGCCCAAAGTGCTGTCGTCGGGTATCGTACGTCAAGCAATTGTCGCGCGTCAATTCGTCCAGTCGGTCTGCAATGGGTGTTGGCAGGCGTGGCAGACAGGCGGATAGGCAGGCAGGTGGATTATGCAATGCAGAGCAGAAGCAGCCAGTGAGAAATTGGCGAGGACTGGAATTAATGATTGGGCTTGCACACGTCAAAAGACGTCGAAGCTGAGAGCTGAGGAGCTGCCCCTGAGAAGGTTCTTCCCGCCCTTCCCGCCCCTCTCCCACCAATGGCGTCCCAACGCGCCCTTCCCGCCGCTTTCACAGGCTGTCCAGCTGCGCGACGTCACGTTCTGGAGATGAGCACCATCGCACTCTCCGCCCACTCACGGCCGCCAGAGCGCGAGAGAGTGTGATATCGCAGCACTGCAGGCTTGTCAGTGCGAGAACTCATCCGCCGGCTGTGGAGTGCCGCTCGCTGGGGAAGCGCGTGAACAGCATCATGCTCGCATAACGCGTCGCATCCCACATGAACGGCAACGCCGAAAGCACGATGTCATGCATCAAGACCCGATAATGGCGCAGTTCTTACAGCAAGGTGTCCCTCTGACTGCTACCTGCTAGTACCTACAATCTCACGACGTACGCATTTCGGCCACCGCGACCGCAAAGTCATCATCATAATCATCATCATCCGCCTGTCACTCGTACATGTCTCCGCGCGTGTTGCGCATGAGCTGTCGAACTGCCTCCCCAAGGATCCTAGCGCCGCGCGCGATGTGTTGGCAACGGCACGAGGGAGGGAGAAAAAGCTCGTCATCACCTCCATTCTGCTCATGTACTCCAGCCCGATATGCACACATTCTTCGTCACTGCGAGAAGTTGCTTCACGTCAAAAGCACAGCGGCCTCACCATTGCAATAATGACATGACGTCCAGACGGACCACTCACTGCAAAGCTGTCCCTGGCATCGATGAGTGTCTTGGAACCCAATCATTTCATCGGGCTGTCTTTCTGGCGCTCAGTATTGGGCTCAGCACTAAGCGTAAGCGGGCCAGCGCATCTTGCATGCTGAGTTACAAAGGTACAAGTCCACTTAGCTTCTTTCTTTTTCGGCATGCCGCACTACATCCCATGCCCTGCCGTCGAGGTGGATACCGCTGTCCGTCATGATGCGGGCGAACTGGTTCTCACCTGCCGAAAGCCTAGTCCACAGTCCATCTTACGTCCCGCTCGGACAACGCATGCCTTTCGACACTTCCCTGTTCTGGAGCTCAGCGGAGACATCTCGTTTCTGTCAGGTGACACCCACTTCCAGCGCTGAGGTGGAGCCCGATCATGCCGTGTAACTATGGTAGGACAGCAGGCAGCATCGGCGAGCAGAATAGTCAAGGCAGAAGGGTGGTGCATTATGGAAACGAGGCTGTTGGAAGAAGTCGTGTACAGATTTCGATAACAATTGTTGATTCTGTGCAATCAGATGCAGTGCCTACACACAGCAGGGCTTTCGCTGGACACCCAGCGCAGAACTTGGACAATGATGCAACAGGGGTGATTCAACCCTCTGGCGCACATTCGCCCTCCAATGTGGAAAGCGCAAGGTACTGACAGGGCCAAAGCGTATCGTGACACTTTCAGAAACCAACCGGTCCAGCGTTTGGATGCTTTGGGATGACCTGTGATCGAATACGGCCCTGTTGCTACTCATTCAGAATCTCATCGGCTAGAGACAGGACCCATCTTCCAGGTCGCCGTTCTGGTTCTGCTGTGCATCCGCTCTCCGGTTGCATCGTTGGGATGATGCTACGAGGAACGTTGGGAAGTCGCTGTGTGACCTGGCCTGCTTTCCCGGAATGCTGCTCGTGCGATGACAGTCTGCCGGTCCGAATGCCAGTCTCTCGGGCCGAGTTGCGAGCCTCTAGGCTGTGTGGCTTGGCCAAGAAGAACGATAACAAAGATCATTGCTGAACGACCTGAATGTTGTTCTTTTTCTGCAAGGATGTCAGCACCCGCGATGTCTGCTGTCAATCGATGATGAGAAGCCTACCTTCCACGACTCCATCTCAGTCTGCTTGCTCTGATACTGCTTCACCAAGTCCTGAAGCACCTTCTTGAGGCCTTCCGCGTTGGTCTGCAACGCCGGGAGCACGTCGCTCACCGTTCTTTCGGTCAGAACGCCATTGATCATCCGGAAGCACTTTCGATCGCCAGATAGCGGCGTAAGCGTCTCTAGCACGAGTCTGTTATACTCTCGTCAGCCACATCTCCCGCCTCGAAGTGTAGCCAGAGTCATGGGACTTCATCGCATGGGTTTTAGCGAGGCGATCGCCGCGGGACAGGGGTGCAGGGACCATATGCCGGAGTTTTTGGCACATGTCTGCCTTCACAAAGACACCGGCATGATGCAGAAGCTTGGGGAAGTCGGGAGGCGAAGGTCGGTGAGTGGGCGGTGAGGGAAGGTTTATTGGCCAGTGGAGGGGAGGAAGTTCCTTCGTATACGAGAAGTTCAAAGGTCCAGAGTCGGTGAAGAGCCTCTTTGCGAAGTTTCGAGTGAAGCAGAATAGGGAAGTTGCACTTACTTGTGCTCTTCCGACTCCTGCTCGACGTCGCCAATTTTCTGCGCGATGGCCTGGAGTGTGTCCTTGTAGTTCGAATATTGTGTTTGCAGTTCTGGTGAACATCAGTATTGCTTCAAAAATCTTGTTCGGCGAGGAAATTACCTTGCTGCTTCTTTGCTGACATCTGTTGCTGAGACATCTTGGTTGTCTGTCTTGATGTTGCTGTCGCCAACGGGATCTGATGAGTGGCAGGAAGAGAAACCCGGCATGACTAAGCATGATTCGGTTATTGGCCGCACGTGACCAGGGTTTCTAGACTTCGTCTTGACATCGTAGACTTGCTCGCCACGAGTCCATCGCAACCTTTCTCGCACAAGGATATACTACTGCTCACTTGCATCTCATTCGAGTTAAGATGCATCCTCATCTTCATCGCGAAGACCAAAAGGGTATGTGATCCCATAAAAACTTCTAACCGACAGCGATTGACGAGAGTACAGGCTGCGAAGAGATCATGACCGCTCTCGAAGAGTGCCACGCGAAAGGGTTCATGTGGAAGGCGATGGGGATGTGCAGCAACACCAAGCGCGAGATGAACAAGTGCCTGCGAGCGGAGCGACTTGAACGAACCGCGAAGAACCGGGAAGAGGCCAAGAAGAAGCGCGACCATATGAAGAAGATTTTTGAGGAAATTGACGCGAACTCATGAGGAGTGAACGACTGCGATGGAAAGAAGAGAAGATTGATCGATAACGATGGTCGAATACCTCCGCTCTTAGATGGCCGACTGCACGACAACGAGGCCACCACGACAACGAGGCCACCACGACAACGAGGCCACAAGACCCGGCCAAACCCAGCTCCACCAACAACTCTGCAGCTTGCAAGCAGGACGATTGGAGAAGGTCAGAATTAGGACATACTAGATACTTGCTCGCGCAAGCTCTGGAGGAATGATAAGGACGAAGAAATAGGAGGTTTGGACAGTTGTCGTGGAAACACAAGCAGGCGAAGCTGCAGACCACGAAGTCGAGTTGCATCCAGGATGCCGTGAACCGAGCAGCAATGCAGGAGATATTTGACATCAGAATAAATATTGCACTGTTGGCAACATTATCGAACGATGCTCATCGACCGCAGCGGCTCCTTCCATGTTTACGGATCCTGCTCAGTAGAGCAATAATTAAAGCCCGCGATCGATCCTACGTGTTCTCTGTCCCTTAATCGCGGCGTAGTAGAACTCAGGCCATTTCGCATCCATTTTGAAATGCGACTTGTGGATGAATGCCTGCCAACCCGGATCCGCTTCCTGCCTGTTTCCTTCCGAGCCGGAGCGCCGGTACAACATCACCTGCAAACGAGATCTTGCAAACGCTGCAACAACAACAAGAACAACAAGAACAAGCCAACTCTGCAGTCGTCAGACATACACCAACCATGAATCCGCGTATGGTCTTTCTCACAGACCGGAAGAAGTTCGACGAGGACATGGCTGCTCTGCTCAATGCCGCTGCAGCAGCAGCTTCATCGGAGCCAGGCCCTGCCACCACTACAATCAGCGACAATCCGACTTCGCCGATTCCTGCTGACCCGCGTCTTCGCAACCGCAAGCGACCAGCACCTCAGCAGCCATCGGCCAAACGAGTGAAGCTGGAAGATGAACCAAGGCTCACTGCTACTCTGCAACCTCCTGCCATGCGCCCAGCTCGATTGCAGCTTCCCCCAAGTTTCATCGGGGACTCTCCAAGATCTCCAATCGAATCAACGACGCCGAGTTCGCCTATCGAGGAGAGGAAACCAATTCTTCAGAAGACTGGAGCCAGCGCTGCGGAGCCTGGTAGCGCCTCCTCTCCCTGTAGGTCTGAGGATAAGACCCGCAACACACTGCACAATACTGTCCATCGTCAGTGGGACTCTCGTAGAGATGACATAGGCTATGAGCGTCTACTGGAGAACCGCCGTGCAGAGAAGCTTGCCAATGTCGACCGCTACGTACCCCATGCTTCTCGACTGAGCTCGCACAACGAGGGCGCGCTCCAGCGGAAGAGCAAATCTTTCCGTTTTGGCGATCTTCCAGAGAAGATTCGTAAGAAGGTATGCTTTCTTACTTTCATGCATGATTCAAATGACATCTCACTCACACGATCTAGATTCTCGCACTTCTGCTCGTTCAACATGGCCCCATTTACATCGACTTCACATGGCTCCGTTCTTTCATCACCGGTCACTGCCGTGTACCATCTGCCAGCAAGAGCATTCAGGACAAGACTGGAATCTACAGCGTGCCACTCGACTGGAGTGAGCTGCTAACCCAAATCAAGCTGATGCAGAAGGACTGTAGCCCCTTTCACGAAGCTCTAGAAATCCGGGGAGACAAGACTCGAAAGCTCAAGGGACCATGTCGGGGGCTCACGACGGGGTTATTACAGGCATCAAAGGCTGTCTACAAGCTCGCAGCTCCGATATTCTATAGTGAGAATACTTGGAGCTTCCCTTGCAGCACTTCCGCGTGGATACAGCTGGAGTCGTATCTGGCAACAATCGGGCCTGCCAATGTTGCTCAACTGCGGAATATCAACATCCACGCTCCTTTGTGGTATCGGGGCGTTCATGAGGACTACATCGAGGGGGCTGTACTGGACCTAACATCGCCTGCCACTCGAATTGGTGTCGTCAAGCCAGTAGCCCGCGATCGACTGCTCAGCGCCATTGAATTTTGTGTTCACGCTCTTGTCGACGCGGGTCATCTCGAGAATGTTTCCATCAACCTCGAGCACGGAATGGTGACCGATCGCTGGACGGGGCGCTATCACAATGATAAGCAGCTCATGAACTCTGTGGATGCCGAGGAACACTTCAACCGCAAGCAAGAGGGCATTAGGCTGCTCCGGATCTTAAGCAGCTTCGCGAACGCCAGAAAGGCTCAGCCTATGCTGTCGGTCCACCATCCTTCTGCTCACACGAAGATTGCTCAGTACCACGTCTCCGACTTTCGCGGTATATTGCGGGAATCATCAAGGAAGCTGAGAAATACGGTTGGAACGTTGACCAGCACCTCAAGGGACGTCGTTGGTAGGCATCGACTGACTTGGTATGCCGGGTCAGCGCAGTAAAAATTGCTAGTGCATCAGATTTTGGAAGTCGAAATAGGTCTACAGTATGCCAAAAACGTGCTTGAGATTGGAAAGAACTGAGATGTCCAGCGTTTCAAGTTGCTGATACAAACGGATATAATGGTAGTCCCTCCGCTCTGCGAGAGACTTTGGCTCATTTCAACTGCTGCATCAGCATGTTCACTCACTTCAGGCCTCCCTCAATAGTCATTACTCGCTTTTCCGACCTTTTACCGTATTCCTCTCTCGAGTCGTCTCCCTCATCCGAGTCTATCTCCTCAAACTCGCCTCCCACCGTCCCGTCAACTGTGTCCCTGTAGAAACGGAGCTTCCAGTGCTCGTGGCATGCTCGAGCTTCAGCGAGATCTTTCTCGCCATTTTTATGCACTGTGGCTCGTCAGCTTGAGTCGACATGATTCGCAAGGGGTCTTTGACTTACCATTCTCCACGATCTCGTACTTCCCTCCCTTCCCGCCCATGTACTTGCGAGTCGTCTTCTCGATCCAGCAATTACACCGGATCCAGTGCTCGTAGTCCTTATCGCTTCCCATTTCGCTGTGGACTTCGTCGTGACAGTACGTGTTCAGGAGTTCGTATTGGTCATATACTTTGCTCTCGACCAAAATGGCGTCTTTCTCGGGAGATGGCATGTTGGAAGTCTTGGTGGTCTCCTTCTCCGGAGGCGACATGCTGGGACCCTTGGAGGTTCGTCGCGGATCTCCCATGGTGGTTGTCAACTAGCTGTGCGAGGATGCAGTTGTTGGTGCGTCTGTCGGAGGCCGTGGAGTCGGAGAAGTAGAGCGCGAGGGAATATTTGTCGGGGCTTCCTCGGGACTTCACGTGCGGCATGTGAAGGTCGCGCTAGTGATCTTGGGTTGACAATTTGATAGTATAATGCATTCACTCGTCACAGCGGGTACAAAAGACCTCTGCTGAGGCATCTTATCCCGTGGCCTCGCTTCACAACGGACCAGTGACTTGGGAAGATGTGCCTTTGGAATAGAACGGTGAGCTGGCCATGCTGAGGCGGTTTCGTGCTACCGCCGTGCTGCTCGTCTGTGTATACTTTCGAAACTCAATCATTTGTTGTCGTTGAATCTCGGAGCCTTTTCTGCCGTGATTATATTGCAAGAACAACAGCGGGTTATATATCGCTTGTGTACAGGGTATATAATTTTTGCGTATCACAAAGAGGAAGTGAGGCATTCGACTTTCTTTTCAAAGCTGATTGGTATTGCTTGTGCACAAATTGTGATTGTACGAGCAAACAGGGAGGCTTTGAGAGCATGGTTTGCGGATCATTCCAGTCAAAGCGAGCTGGTTCTGAGCTGCAAGTTGAGAATTGGGACAAACAATCTCATTGTCGCAGGGAGTGTTCGTTGTTGGGGGTTTCAATGTGTCAATTGGGAGGTCTAGATTACATCCATATCGTTGATACATAGGTGGTCATTGGCTGGCAGCTACGTCGTGGACTCGCCGTCTAGAGCATGCCGACCAAGACCATACCAGCTGCCACGGCTGCTGCTGGAACTGCGGTGGCGGCAGCGAAGGCTTGAGAGCTGCTGGTAGAGCTGCTGGATGAGCCGCTTCCCCCGGAGTTGGAATTGGAGTTCGAGTTCGAGTTCGAGTTGCCGTTGTTGTTGCCGTTACCGCTACCACTGCTCGTCGACGCCGCACCAGTGCTCTTCGCACCCGAAGACATCGCACCAGTATTCTGCGCCCCCTCAGCCGAGCAAGTCGAAGGCACACTTCCGCCCTGTGCACTCGCAGACTGCGTCTGCAAGTAACAGAGAATGTGCCCAAGGCACGAAAAGGCGCTCGAGCTCTCCTCAGGAGAGACCGATGTTGGGCTGAAGCCATCACTGATGATGCTGTCGGCGTACTGGCTGCATGATTGGAGCTCTGATGGAACCGATGTCGCCAGACCCGCCAGGATTGATGTCGGGATTGCCGTGAATGGTGTGATGTACGCGTTGATGGAGCTGAGCTGTGGACCAAGCTCGGATGCGACGCTGCTGAGGACTGCTGGGTCGATGGAGGTTGGGAAGTCGCTTGGGGCAGGCGTGGTTTCTTGAGCCGCAGCCACGGCGGCGAGAGAGATCAGTCCTCCGAGAGTAGTGGCGCGCATGTTGTCTGTTCTGCGAATTTGATTATGCTTGGTGATAGGTTGCTCGGTGTCTGAAGTGTTGAACCTGATTGTCGAGATGGAAAATGTCCTGCAGAGGTTAAGCGACGCGGCAAGAAACACGCGACAGTTATATACACTATCACAAACAAATCCTTCACTTTACCCCTTTTAAGGGCTCTCAGCCCTTCGTTGCCTAACCGCGCCCTGCGGCAACGGTTCCTTCGTCACCTTCCAATTTGCTGCCGCGACCGGTGAAGTGACGTGAAGGCAAGCGCCGCGGGACGAATTTGGACCAGTTCAGGGCTGCCAAGACTAAATAGGTTAGCTGAAGGATTCGAATCCAATTTACTTATTCAGCTCTCCGTGGAGTTGCCGATGTACGAAATTGCCAAGCCGAGGTGAACCGTATCTTTTGTGGCAGAATTATAGCAGAGCAAGAAGATGGTGGATAGGCTCCGGTGGCCGTGCAACATGAAGCCTTGGATAGGTATGTTACTCGCTTCTGTATATCAAAGAGGTTGGTGCTAGGCATTGTTGCATCAGGCCGGGGAGAAACATGAGCAGTGCAGATGCCTCTGTGCAGATGTGCGCTGTCTTCATGCTGTATGAAGGTAGGAAACTTGTTGACGTTGTTGGCATTACCTTTCCATCAGTTATATCGCATCATACATTCTCAACTCTTTTCGCAAAGCGCAAAACACCTCTCATCACTTTCCCCTGTTCAAATAGGCATATCCGAACGACTGACTTCATGGCCGCTCGTAGGGATGTGCCTGCACCAAATTCTCTTCGCTCCTAGAAACACCGTCAGCATAGTCGCGTTATTGTTCCATGAGCGACACAGCCTACTCATACTTCTGAGTCTGTCTCGACTGATCGACGCTCCTGTAAACTCTAATCTCATGCTTCTCGAGATCGTTTGGCTTCGTGGCCTCCGGCATTTGTGACTTCGAAGAGGCCCATCCACCATCGCCAATCTCCATAATTCCCGACCTCGATCCAAATCTTCCGGCCAGTCGAGATGCCCTTTGTGCGCCGACTCGCTCGACATGTACAGTATAGCCTGCTCCTGACTTGACGCCCCCAAGTTCGATTGAGTCGCCACGAGATGTCGAGTGTGACTCCTGCGAGGTGAACAATGTCGGGCAATAGCGTGTCGTCAAGCCCTTCAACGTCGGTACGCAGCTTGCGATGATACATACGGAGGCTTCGACGTTCGAGAGGACCGCTACCTGAGGGTTGTCGTGTGAAGGGTCCTTGGTGACGGCGATGGCGTATAAACCGTAGAATCGGACGCAGGAGACGATGCAGACGAAGAAACCCAGGCACAGGACAAATTGCACGACTCGCTTTTCCTTTTGGCGCATTTGAAGGCCGTTAACTAGTTGCAGGGTCAGCAGACGGCGAGCTGGTGGCGGACAAATCTCTATATTGCTGGTGTGACTTACCGACTGGTACCGGGAGAATAGCAATCGCAATGTCAGTTGCAACACTGAAGCTCGCATTGAAGAACCTTCGCAGCCGCAGTCAGCGACTTGTGTCGTGGTACACTAGAAGGTAGGACGCTTGCCAAAGAGGTAGCCGTGGTAGACATTTGCCCTCCACTCTGTGATCCCAGAAGCTGCATGCCTATCGTCAGTAGACATTTCGGCAAGCAGTCTGACCATTCAACGTACTGAGCGATCGGCCAGCATATGAAGATCGACTGGAAGAAAGTCCAGACCGTGAAGACCTGTAATATCTGTGAGTCGATATGTTTTATCGCATCTTCAATATCGACTCTCACAGCGATGACTGCGCCCAATATCGTTGCTGCCATCCTGGACTTCAAGTTGCGTCCGAAAATTCGCAAACATTGCAACACAACCGAGAGCTTTGCGAATCCCAGGCCGAGAAAATAGTTCCATGTTGCAATCCAGAACACCTTCTCAATGTGCAGCCTCTGGTGAGCACTCAATTCGCTGCCATGCTTTCCAAGTCCATAATGCACTTTTACAGCCTGGCAGACGGCGTCGACGATTGTGAAGCAGATGGCAGCTGTCACGCAGAAGTCGTCCCAACCCGGCGAGCGTACGATAGCAATTCTTGTCCAGAGACGCAAAAGCACACAGATTGCAGCCAGAGGAGTGAAGGTGAAGACCACACCCAAAACTGATGAAGGAGATGCCCATCCGCTTGCAGTCATAGCAGCACCTGAGGAGGTTGTCAACTTCAAAGCTCACGTCGGCACTGGCGAGGCTGTAATTGATAAGCCCTTGGCTACTAGCCTTCGTGCTTGTCAGGAGGACGGTAAGGTTGTGCGTTGCAATCAACAGGACAAGGGCATAGCGGCTTCATCCGGCCACTGGCGGGGGAGATCAGGAGATCGTAGGATGTTATGATCTGCCACAAAGCTGAATACTTGACGTTCTGAAGCCAGTGGTTGGTATATATGCCCGAGTGGTATGTTGCATGCCTGGCGAGTATGTTGTGGTGCAAACTCGAGAGACGGCCATTACAGAACCAAGCGGTGGTCAGTAGCAGCGACAAACAGTCTTATAGGCTTTTTACGAGACTTACGAGGTCCTCTGTCATAGCCAGATCGTCAGTGTGCAGCCCTAGGGTTCCTATCATAGCGATGAACCTAGACAGGCGGACGAGCTTGGCATAGTCATACATCATTCTGTACGTACCACAAATGGACTGTTAAAGCAATTCAAAGGCAGCGACGGTCCATTCTCGCACTTTGCATGGAATTGCAACCTTATGTTCTCTTGCCGCGAGGTCCCAAGCCAATTTGCCCCCAAGCTCGAGCAAATTTGAAGCTTGTCTCCGCGATCCAGAATCAGCGAAATGACCTTGAGGAATTCTAGTGGCCAGAGCGAGGACTGGCGAGACGAGACAATCTAGTCCTCCACCGTGAGCATCAACGTTCTCGAGTGTTCGCCGTGTACCGAAGGTAACATTTGCGGCCTTCCTTCATGAGGTCAATATTCGCCAGGTTCGCGTAACCTTCACTCGGCTTCAAGCACTTCCGGTAGACGAGGCGCTCGGCAATACTTGGTGGATGCGAAGATCCATAGCATTTCGGTCCGAAAACCAGCAATGGTAACAAGTATCGAGCCTGGGATGTAAGCAGCAGCCCGTATTCGAACTTCGTACAGTCCTCAAAATGTGAAACTCATGGAGATCAAGATATCGTCCGACTTATTTTGCCAACGATTTGCGTACAGACTTCCAAAACGCGTGTGATCGAGGATGTTTGGGAATGAAGTGAAGTTGTTGTCGAAGCAAGCTTGAATCGCGAAAACGCGTGCGTGTAAAGCGCGTTGCTGGAAATTGATGGGGCGCCTTGAATTGTTGATTAATGGTCCGTGCGTGCCGGCCTATGCGTCCGAGGGGTCCGGTCCCTTCCTGCTGGGATTTCCTCACCTTGACCTTGACCATACACTTCACCTCCTCTTCAACTATCTTTCCGCGCCCATGCTGCGGACGAGATGGCGTATCAATTGCCACGGCTATCTGCATGATCATCTGAAATAAGATCTCTCTGCTGAGCGCGGCCGTTCATCAAAATGGCCATTGGAAACATCCCGTCGCGAGATGTACCTGCGAAGCGAACTGTCCCGTTGGAGCCGGTATGCACCAAGAAGATTCCCAAGACGAGCAAATGTACCTCGGCTGTACGACAGAGGTCAATCTAAATCTGCTGAGGCTTGACACCTCTCCTAAAAGATTCTGCAAAGGCCAAAAAGATCAGCTGTTGACCCCACGGAAGTCAACAAAAGGCGATACGCCTCTCTTGTAGTATCTCGAGACTTGCATTTCTCACTATCGACCCATTGCAGTCGAAAAGCCATGTGCTGCCCGTTACACCACCTTCACGGGTTCTAGAGCTGTGTTAAGAGGTTCTAACGCACTTGGCGGCCCCGCGCCGAGAATGCCAACGCCAGATTTCGCTTGGCCAGCTGAAGATTTGCGCTCAATCCTGACCTTTAACAGAACAGCAACTTACTGGTCAGATCAGATAAGATCGGAGCTATTGGACACTGCTAAGACTGCAGCGGCATGTGTCCCAATTCGAGCAAAGCGGCGGCTAATAGATATGGTTGCCAAGCCGCTCATCGAACCTGCATCAGGAGCGAGGCTCTCAACCGAGCATGCGGTATCGGCGCTTTCACTACAGTATTGAACCATGATCTGCCATGCTGTGTCGCGTGGGCGCCATGTCCGGTCCTGCAAAAGGCTATTGTGGCGTGCCCAGCCGGAAACCAAGAAGGTAGAGACGAGGCAGCGTCGGATACAAAAGGCCTCACATGTGCTTCCTCGACCATTCACTCACATCTAATCTTATCAGATCTCTTCTATCCTTCATCAGGTACAACAGGCCTCAGTCCATCCAATGGGGTTCCTCAACAAGCTAAAGCCGGACGCGGGTCAGAGTCAAGGCCAGCCGGAGATCCGAAATCCTTCTGTCTCCGTTGATGAAAAGTCAGGTGCCGTGCCAACGACATACGTCGATGCCGAACAGTCCAAGAACATTGCTGTCGCTCCTGCTGAAGACAGTGACAATGAAGAAGAGCTTGTGCACAAGGACATGCAGCATGGAGTTCAAAAGATGGAGGCAATGGCTCAAGTCTGGCCAAAATGGGCGCTTTACGCGACCTACGCTTGGTGAGTTGAGCAACGACTAAATACCTTCTGTGGCAAATTCATGCTGACGTGTGAAAGGGTCTGGGTCATCTATTTTATTGACGCTCTCGAGGGGCCTGTTGGATTCAGCCTGACCCCATACGTGACCAGCGAGTTCAGTCTACATGGCCTCACAGCGATCACCACAGTGGTAGCTTCACTCGTTGGCGGCCTTTTCAGACTTCCACTTGCAAAGGTGACTATGATCTCCGTAAAGTTGTGACAAACTGCTGATTGCTTGGGCAGATTATCGATATCTGGGGCCGTCCAGAGGGCCTTGCGCTCATGGTTCTTTTCATGACCATCGGCGCCATCATGATGGCCGCTACCAACAGCGTTCAAATGTATTGCGCAGCAGAAGTATTCAGCCAGACCGGGTGAGTGAAGAGATTAAGCAGATCTGCTCGTCGAGCGTCAAACTGACGCATTGTGCAGAGGTAACGGACGCAACTACATCCTCAGCGTTCTCCTCGCCGACACCTCCCAATTGAAGAACAGAGGCCTCATCCTTGCATACATCGCTTCGCCTTACATTATTACGACCTTCATCTCTGGATACTTCGCGGACGCAATGTTGAACGGACCTGGTTGGCGATGGGCGTTTGGAACCTTCGCAATTCTCCACCCTCTGCTCAACTTGCCACTCTTTGTTGTTCTGATGTACTATCAGACCAAGGCCGTTAAGATGGGGCTCGTTCCGATTCGCGAGACTGGGCGAACCATGTTACAGTCCATCAAATACTACTTGGTCGAGTTCGACATCTTCGGGTTGCTGCTACTCGTATCCGGCCTCGCCATCTTCCTGCTGCCATTCAGCTTGTACGCCTACCAAGGTCCCACTCTGGAGCAGCAATGGACCTCAGCACTGGTCCTTTCAATGATCATCATCGGGTTCCTGCTCATCATCGCATTCGGTGTCTGGGAGGCCAAGTTCGCACCAGTTACCTTCGTGCCCTACCACTTGCTCAAAGACCGGACTGTCTTGGGAGCTTTCTTCATTGCCGCAATCCTGTTCGTCGAATTCTACATCTGGAACTCTTACTTCACGTCCTTCCTGCAAGTGGTTCCGAACCTTAATTTGGTTCAAGTTGGATACATCTCTGGAATATACAGTGTAGGGTCGTGCTTCTGGTCGTTCATTGTTGGTGCCATCACCAGGTACACTGGCGACTTCAAATACCAGAGCCTTCTCTTTGGCATGCCTCTGACCATCCTCGGCGTGGCTCTCATGATTGTGTTCCGCCAGCCGGACGTTAACGTTGGGTACATTGTCATGTGCCAGATCTTCATCGCATTTGGAGGCGGCGCTCTCGTGGTCGGACAGCAAGTTGCAGTCATGGCCGCCACTACCCATCAATACATCGCAACTGTTCTGGCTATTCTGGCCGTGGGCAACGCGATCGGTGGCGCGATTGGCAGCACTGTCGCGGGAGCAGTCTGGACTGGAACATTCCCATCTTATTTGGCGCAGAACTTGCCGCCGGAGACCATTGCCAACGCTTCCAGCATTGCTGGTAATCTGACTGCTCAGCTGAGCTACCCTGTTGGAGACCCAACACGCCTCGTCATTGAGCAAGGCTACGGGAACGCTCAGAGATACATGTTGATTGCCGCTACGGCCATCACTGCGCTTGGATTCCCAGCCGTGATGATGTGGCGCAACATCGACTGCAGGAAGAGGAAGCAGGTCAAGGGGAGAGTCTTTTGAGATGGAGGTTGTGAGAGAATCATCGTGACGATTTCTGTGTATCGTGGTATGTTCGCTAAGCATTGTTTCTGGACCAACAGCACTACTTATCATCTAGATCTGTCTTCGCATCCTTGCCGTTCCGACATAGCCGTAGCCCGTGTCAGTACACCTTCAAGCCGTCCTGCCACTTAGCCTGAAATGGACTTTCAACTGTTGTGAGGCCCAATTAACTCAGCCCTATGACCGCGTGGCAAAGTTTATTCCACATGGGCAGCCGAGCGAGGCCCAGACTGTTGGGTACCTGCGCCGCTCTCTCTCCTACTTTTCAAACTTATTCTCGTCACTGCCATTCTTTCCCTATTCTTTTTTCTGAGACCTCTCGCAGCTGTAACATCACACATCCCGTATTCGGATTCGGCTTCACTTACACCAGTCTTCGCATTCAACACATACAACAGAGTACTGCTGCCACCATGAAGCTACTCACTCTCGCCGTCGCCTCAATCGCTACTTTCACAACTCTCGTCGCAGCAGGCGGCTGCTCAGGAGGTTCGTCACACAGAGGCTACTCCATCTCATCACGTCAAGTCTGACAGCTTCACAGGTGTCCACGTCTGCTGTGGCAGCACCTCCGTCGGCTGCAGCGGCGGTGTCTGCAAAGCCTGCTGTGGCAACCAATGCGGCTGCTTCTACGAGCGCGGCTCCAAGTGCTCCAGCGACCCGAACGTTGTTCCATGTGTGGATGTCAGCAAGCCTGACTTTGCAATGAAGAATGGACAGTGCAAGAAGCCGTAAGTCGTTTCCTCCAGCTGATAGAGAAAACGTGCTAAGCTAATGTAGGAGCCGTTGGGGTTGGTAGAAATTCTGGATCTGGATCTGGATCTGGATCTGGTCTCGGCGGTATCTTGGGTGGCCTTCTTGGGGAGCTGGGATTGGAGTAAAGGAGTTTGGGATCTGTAAGGAAAATTATATCTATCTGCTGCCAAATATGACTTGGCCATTGTTCTGCGCTTCGGCTCGCTATGCCACCTTCTTTCGACTATGATCCACTGGTGCGCCCTCGAGCAAGCTCAATGCTCAATTGTCCACCAATGGAGGCTGGATCCGAAGGTCTCTTGGGAATACTCGGATCCCAGGAAACGCGAGGGGAGGCTATCGGTTCGCATGTGCACAGACTTCATGGTCACATGCTCCTTTGCGCGACCAAGTTGTGCTCCTCCTCTGCTTGGGCTCGCAAGCATGTAGAGCGCTGCTTTGAATACTCGCCGGACTGCTCATACTGGGAATAGGTCGAATTTCGATGCGTTCGAAGAGGGCACACGAAGCACTCGCTGTCTCCAAACTCCTCATCACTGCTCCTCGGTTCCGACGCCCGTTCATATTTCCAGTATGGATCAATACAAGAGCTAGCGTCTCAGCCGCAGATGATATGTGAAGCGATGTGACATGGCAGTGCCAAAGTATGGGTCGTAGCAATTGACTACTGCGGTAATAGCGCAAACACGTGCGCAAAACGTGCATGTGGGAGCAGGAAAGTTAGGGCTTGGTATTTGCTTGCCTTTCAGTGCATCGACGGTGCTGAACGGCGTGGTCTATTTGGCGTGTGGATGAACCTATGGTCGAACACTCTGAAGTCCGCGGAGAGCCGTGTCCTCGGGGTCTAACAAAAGCTTCTACGTCATTGGCTTCTGACAGAAGGATTCAGGGCTTGCAAAACTATACAATGTTGTATTCAAGCATACCAACAACATTGCTAAGGCCGCTTGTCAAAATCCTCGACCTCACCTTCCGTTCTCGAGTCTAGGACAGGAATCCTTCTGTTTAGGTCAGCAATTCCTCTGCACGCGGACGACACGACCTCAACCATTTCAGCGCGAAGTGCTTCGGTAGCCATCATGGCCTTCTATTTAACACCCAATCGAGCTCTCCTTCTCGCTGCCTTTTGCATATCCATCTTCTCCGTCAACTTCTGCGCCCTTCGAGTCTTTGGAGGTCATACACTATGCCATCCAAGTCAGCCGTTATGCGCGGCAATGTTTTCTTTATGGTGTGCTTTTGGCAACTTTTCTGTCTGCTATGTGTTTCTGCAGTTCAATCGGGTGCAGACGTGAGCGACATGTCTGTTGGCTTCCCAGTCGCAGACTCCGGGTCTGCTACTACTGAGCTGGTCCCAAGAGCGAACATGCGGTACGTCCAGCCAAAGCTCGTGGAGCAAAACCCGCTCTCATACTCATAGCTGACATGTGCCCAGAATCAAAGGTGCCAATTCGGGATTGGCGGTTGCTACGGTGACTGGCACTTTCGTTCTGGCGGCCGCCGTCTGCTCTGCTGGAGTAGGAGCGGCTTGTATCATTACCGGTGTGTTCGCTGTCATCCAGGGTTGGGCCGCCACATTCGCCATCGCCGGCAGTAGCGACTCGGGCAACCCTGGAGGCAACTCAGCCAGGGGCCTCCCATTCCCAGAGTACGAGTTCACGGTCAGCGTTGGTGGAGGAGCTTTCCACCTCGATAACGCTCTCAGCGCACTGGTGCACCCTGATCAATTTGCGGAAGATTGGTACCAGGAGATGTTGCACGACATGCGCAACAAGGAGCCGCACTACATGATGTTCAAGTCCGATGGCTTTGGCAGGTCCAGCACCATGTGGTTCATCAACGAGACCAGCCACCCAGGCATCAATGAGCTCAAGAAGCGCGACGGAACCGTCGTGACTGAGGTCTACTACACTTGGGACAACGAGAACCAGGACCGCTTCAACGAGTATGACAAGAGGAGCCCGGCCATGAACAACGATGCTAACGAGGTACGTTAACACAACACATCAATGATGGTTGCAATGCTGACGTTTTGGGCGACAGGTCTCCAACTTCTGTGCCGACAACTTTGAAAATGCTTTCTGTCTTGGCTTTGACGACGATGACCAAGCCTCGCCACAAGTCAACTATGGTGAGCTCTACTTCAACCAACAGGGTGGGATTGATGGTGCTTGCAATGCTGCCAACCAGGGCGTGTTCAAGAGGAAGATGCTCATGTGAGCATGGAGAGCAAGACGATCAGCTAGAGCACACAGATACGGGACCATCGTGTCGTCTTCTAATAAAATCGACTCCAAGACGCAGCTCTACTCTAGTATCAGACAGCCAATTCTATTTCCAAGATTTATCCTTCGATTGAAACTGTCCGATGTGTTTCTCGACATCACACACAGCTCGGCCTTTGCGCAGTCAGGAGCGGCAAGCGTATGATTTTGTCGATTGCTTCCAGGACAGTCAATTCATTTCCGCGTTTCATTAAGAGCAGCGCATTTGCTCATGCTGATTTCATCGACTCGACGGCTTGATCCCTGGCTGCTGCAAGATCGTAGTCATAGATGTTGCTTCCCCAATCCGTGAGCGTCTCTGCAACACGATCAGGGTCCAATCCGACACCAGGCAACTTTCCAGTAAGGATCATAGCTGCTCGTATGCTTGATTTTGCTATGTCTTGTCTTCGAGGACGCCGAAGGCCGTCGTAGATTTCGAATGCTCGTTCAATGTTCTCCGCTTTCGCGCACAAACCTAGCACATCCGACAGCATGAGCGAGTCTTCAATGGCCTGGCCAATACCTGGATACGATGTCAGTACAGGTCAAACAGAAATGCAAGTAGTCGTCTCTCGTACCTGCTGCCTGAGTTGGAGGGAAAGTCTGGGCTGCATCGCCTGCTAAGCACACGGAGCCTCGGTAGAGAGTGGGCGTCTCAAGATGGATGCGACTGCCAGCAGCGTATAACTCTCCTTGATCTTGGAAGACCTGCGACGAATTTGAGCACACGCTGCATCCGATAGCACTTTCAAGCTTCCAATGGCTTACCTTCAACATCGACTTTCCAAAAGTACCCCAATCTTTCAAGTTCTCCGCCAAAGTCTCTTTAGACCACGGCACCCAAGGTGAATCGTAAGGCCAGGTCTCTTTCAGTTCCAAGCCTCCTATGATGCATTCCATAGAACCTCCTTCATCGATCATGTCGGTGATCAGCAGAGCGTTGTGCCCGATCCAGCCGTGTTGACTCCGGATTTTGCAGTAGTCCTCTCCAAAGACAGATCGAGCAACTTCCATGGGTACCACCGTGCGGTGGCCGTAGCCCTTCCCGTAAATCGGCTTTGCTGAAGGATGGTCTTGGAGAACTGTCTGTCGGGTGATGCTGTTGATGCCGTCACAGCCAACAAGAGCATCCGCCTCGTAAGTCGTGCCGTCGTCGAAGGTGAGTACTAGGGGCCCAGTCTGGTCGTTTTGAGACAGCTCGATGTTTTTCAGTTTCTTGCCCATCTCGATAACGCCATCTGGAATATGCTTGGCAATCTCTCGCCAGAACGCGCCCCGATGCACGATGATTTGCGGTACCTTTGGACTAATGTCTCCGATATGCTGGCCCTGATGCCGGCCTGTTCCCTGATTAAAACGTCAGTCACATCATGCATCTTCACTGCGGAGGCTATACCATCATGATCCGTGCTGAGGGATCCATTCGGACTCCTCCGGCTTCGTCCACTGCTTTACGCAAGTCTGGTGAAATCATGGCAAGTGCTTCTTGAGCATTGCTTCCCAGCCCGACTGCTGCACTCTGCTCCCGCTTCGTGGAAGAAGCTTCGAAGATTTTGACCTCCCATTTATCTTTGTGCTTCGTCGTCAGCGCATGAGCTAGGCAAAGACTTGAGATGCCACCTCCGGCAATTGCGAGTCTTAGTTTGGTCATTGTCGTGATCGATGGTCAGTATTCAGAAGCGAATGGGGCCACAGCGCTTCCAAGGGAACATCAGGGCAGGATCGAGGCTTTATCGAGAGACTGTGGAGGATTGCTCAAGCAGAAGAACCACGTGATGTCGCAGATCAATCTCTAGAGCTTGAGGGCAATCATCCTTTGAGACCAAGTGGGTGCGGCTGAGGTCGGAGATAGTGTGCATCACCCCCCACTTAGGCTTTGGGTCTATGAAAGCTAAATCGCAGCAGCTGCATCCTGTTCCTTCCTGTGCCGCACTCGCGTCCTCTCTCGACGACCGTCCATCCCACCATTGAAATACCTTGATATGAGCTACACTCATTATGTTTTCCGAGCCGCCGCTCAGCAAGTGCGCCTGAGAAGAGCACCTCGAACAGATCTTCCGGCTGGAATTCATGTCTAATCACCATGGAGCCGTTAGTCGAGCCTACCGAAGGGAGAACGATGGCTCTGGAACCTCTGTGGAGGCGGCTAAGGACGCCAGACAGGAAGCTTCAAGAAAGCAAAGGGTGTGCGACAAATGTCGCCTCAAGAAGATGAAATGCGACAGGAAGAGTCCCACCTGCACATATTGCTCGAGCCACGGATACAACTGCACCTACAATGCGCCCCAGCAGAGACGTGGCCGTCCTCGCACTGATTCGAAAGACAACGGAGCATCCATGAGCCTTGAGCATCGCATTGAAAGTATCGAAGCTTTGCTCCAGTCTCAGGGATTGTTAGACAGAAGTGCTGGAGTATCCATGGAGACCTTGCAGAGTCGACTTGCCAAGAAAAGCGGCGAAGCCTCTCAACAGTTTGACCCGGCAAGTCAGAGTGTGACAGAGGACGATGCCCTTGCAGATCAGATGACTAGTCTGACTACAAATGAAGAGGGCCAAACACGATTTATGGGAAGCTCTTCTGGATTCTCGATCGTTTCCCCAAGGGGCAGGCAGTGGGTTGACGAGAAGGTGGGAGACAAATCCTTTTCTACCATGATTGCGTCTGCACTTGCGAAAGACCGAAACGAGTGTGATGAGGAGCCGCCGAACATCTTCGACGGGACATTCACACCTCGTGTATTCAAGCCACTGCCTAGCCGGACCGAATGCCTGTCTTTGATTGGGGACTTTTTCGATCAGTTCAATCAGATGTTCCCGCTATTCCACAAGCCGACATTTCTACATTTGGTCGATCGCCAATACAGCGATGAGCCTTATGAGGGCAGCGGATGGTGGGCAAGCCTTAACGTAGCGTTAGCAACGGCTTATCGCATACGAGCAGCCACTGGGTCTCTTCGAAGCAAGGAAGAAAATCAACATGCATGGGGCCACTTCAAGAACGCCATGGCAGTTTCAAGCGAGCTCACTATCCGCAATGCGGACTTGCTTTCAGTGCAAGCACTTCTTGGGCTTGCGTTGTTTTTGAGATGGACATCTAATCCACAAGCAGGCTTCGCTTTTATGTCAGCTGGCATACGACTGGCTCACACTATCGGCCTTCACAAATCTGGTCGTGCATTCAGATTCAATCCCGTGGAAAGCGAACAGAGGAACAGAGTGTTCTGGATCGCATACTTGCTTGACAAAGACACAGCCCTTCGATCTGGCATTTCTCCTTCACAGGACGACGACGATATGAACATACAGCTTCCAATGGAACACCCTCCGGATCATGTTGGAACAATACTTATTGATCAGGAGAAAACTCAATCGCCAAGTGCTCCTTTCAACTTCTTCCGCATCATCTGCCGACTTGCACAGATTCAGAGCATGATATACAAGCACCTTTATAGTGTCAGAGCATCCCGCAAATCCGACGCAGAAATTCTGCAGACCGTCGAGCTCCTCGACGACCAGCTAAATGCGTGGAGGACTTATATACCTGGGAGAATACGGCCGGGCCATGATCTCGAAGCTGAGTCCACACCATTCATACTCCATGCTGTCACGCTGCATTTTGCATATTATAGCTGTGTGAACACGGTGCATCGATTAGCTCTTGGTCAAAGCTCATGGTCGAGCCCACTGCAAGGCTCTCAGAGACAAGAAGCGAGACAGGCAGCGAGAGATTCCAAGATGCAAAGAAGTGCTGAACTATGCGTTGATGCTGCGCGCCGTACAATCAGTTTGATCAAATTCATACCACCTGGAGACCATTACTGGGTTTGGTACGTCAAAGCATTCCTTAGCAATGGGACTTTCAACTGATGAAGCACAGGTCCATTTTATACTACCCCGTGTCAGCGTTAGCAACTCTTTTCACTCACATCTTACAGCATCCGAAGCACATTAATGCACATGATGACTTGAAGAGGATATCAGAAGTTGTGGCTTTCCTGTCCCAGCTCAAGCGGAATACTACCCAAGGAAAAGCCAGTCTGCGGCGTATGGCGGCCACGTGTAAGGGGTTCTATGGGATTGCTGAACGCACAATCAGAAACGCCAAGGCGGAAACTGCTTCGATCAATATACAGCGAGGTGGTGAAACAATACCTGAAGACCCGATCATGAGCGAAGAAGGCCTCAATGCTGTCTCGGTGCCCGAGTCCTCTTGGCTCACATCTGCAATCCTGCCTGACGCTCCGTCAACAGAAGATTTCATCGTAAACAATGGCTCTCACGAAGCTCTAAGTGGTCCAGACGCGGCCATGGGCGCGGTGGAAAAAACAAGCACAACCGCAGTGCCTAAACCACAGTCGTTGACGTTGCCAGAGTTGTCCCTGAACATGGACAATTTTGCTGGTTTCAACCATGGCCAAAACACAGATCAGATGCTTGTCGGCCATGAGGAAACTGTATCTCAAGATCCGTGGCAGATGCCAATGTCGCTGGACTTGGGCGACGCGGATGGAGTGGGAATGGGATGGGAGCTTTTCGATGGGATGGATTTCGACGCCGATTTGACTTGTTTGGGGACTACTATTATAGATGACATGGTCCTCTCCCAAGATCGTAATGATTGATAGCGGAAATGTCAGATGAGAAGCAGGCGTTAACAGGCGCATGACTAGGAAGAGGTGGCAGCTACAAGTTTGTGCTTGAATCGAGAAGTATTTTAGTAACGATTGAAAGTTTACGCTGGCTAGATGTACAAGCTTGAGTATTGTTCGAGTAGCCCATTCTTCCAAACTTGGTCACTAGCCGAGAGCTCCACACAGAGCGCCAGCAAATCCGAAGACAGGCCCCAGCTCTGGTACAAGAGCACCAAAGCTCATGATTTGGCTAACGACATCTGGGCAGTGCACAGCATCTGCCTCATTGTGCAATCTTGCGGTCATGTGGTACCCACTTGCGTCCCCGTATTCCGTGACTGCAGCGTAGTATCCCGTTCCAGTACCGTGCAAACCATATTTTGGGTAGCCTGGTAAGATGTCGCTTACAGCAACACTCTTGTGGTTGGCGTCTCGGATGAGCGAGATGAAGTTGTCTCGCATTTGCCTGTCGGCGAAGATGCCGTCCAGTGACAAGACTAGATCTTGCCCGTCGATTCTTCCGTCCGCATCGCCAACGACGGTAATGGACTGGCTTCCATCACAATGAATGTCTCCGCAAACTTCGTCCGCGCGATCCCAGATGAAGTCTTGTGGTGCTGTTGTGCCTGTCTTCCAATTGGTCTGCCAGGCGTCGTTTTGGGTCTCGACTCTCGTATCGTATGTTGATGGATCGTGCGGGTCTCCGCGTCGGATCCAAGAGACAGCCTGGCAGCCTTTGAAAGTGCCGAACAAAGTCGAGTTCCAAGTAGGCTGAGCAACGGTATGGCCCCATTTCTCGACAAGGTACATGCCATCGCAATGAGGCTCAGCTTGGAGATCGGTAGGCATGGCCATGGCACACGCTGACAGGAGTGCCATAATGTCCAGAGTCTTTTGTGGAGTCATGGCGGTGTGGAGTGTCGTTTTTGAACAAGTTTTAGATGCAGCTGGTGGCTCTTTTGTGATTGTAGCGGGTGAATGATCGTGCTCGGTGCGAAGAATGCGACTCTTATTTATGCTCCTCCACGTGGCTGTACATCTCGATTGCAGTGTCCGCGGAGTGCGACATCGAGGGAGTATGTAGTCTCAACGCATTGCTTTCAACTTGTCCTTGATCCTGTTGGTATGCTGAAAATGTCGGGCGAGTGGGCTGGAGGATCCGACATTACGATGCCAAGGGAGTTCGCTCCAAGGAAACGGACAGCAACCATAATTGTAACCAGTGAGTGATGTCTGGTCTGCAATAGAGTCTCCTCGGGGCGTGTTGAAGGAAGGCTTGGTATACCTAGTGTTTTTCTCGTTTGCGAGCATCGCTCATCCTTTGCGCAATTCGCTGTTCACTTGCGAGATTCGCTCGCCTTTTCAAACCCCGATGTGATAGATGGCGTATTGTCGTCCGCAATCGGGTGCCACAGATGGCTCTCAACTTGATCGGAAGCTAAGTACCGCAGTGGTTTATTAATAGATGGCGGCCATCAGACTGAGAAGGGGCGTCCGCATGCCAAGAAATATCTGTGCTAGCCAAAACAGGCTAGCCTGGTTGTTGTGCAAGGCTGCACGTGCGTCTCGGCGATTTCTTGCAAGGAATAATTGCCCGAGTGCAAAGCTCAATTCCAACTTCATCTCACCACCTGCACTTACCAGACTTGTGCGCAATCATGACTTCAAGACACAATTTCGCGGCCAGAAGCATGTCTCCAGCTGATTTCCATCGAGCCGAAAAGCAAAATTCGGGCATTATGCGCTCTGAAGAGTGCATATATTCGGGTTGCATAACATGGCAGCCTTGCACAAGTCGTGCTTCAAGATGATGCTCAACTGTACAAGTTCTCCTCACTGAAGACTCCTTTCAGGAACAAGACAAATATGGCTGCTGCCTGGGTCTTTCGACTCTTAATGTCCGCCCAAGCTCGTCATCGGTTTGTTTTTCTCGACATCAAATCCACCTCCGCTTCCGCAGCTGTCCACTATGGAGCCCAGCTACAGTGGTAGTGGACACGGTCTTTCCGAAACTCGCACTCTTAACTCGATTGATCTTCGGGATCAGATTGAGCTCACTCGACTCGCACATCAGGCTCGCTCAGCTTCAGCATCAGACCAAAGTGTTTCCAAGGCCTCAAAATCGATCGACAAAGACGCAAGCGAAGACATCCTGGACCCTGGGACAAGCGCCTTCAATTTAGAGGCCTGGCTCAGGTGGACATGTGGTACGCTGAAAGATGATGAAGTTGCCCTTTCAGGTACTGGAGTACTTTTCAGAAATGTGCGGGTCGAAGGCAGAAAATCAGCAGCCAACATACAACACACTCTTGGAAGCATACTCTTAGCTCCAGTCACCTCGGCACTCAACTACAGACATAAAGAGCGGAGTATTGCCCGGACTATTCTACATGATTTCGATGGGTTTCTACGAGGTGGAGAGCTGCTGATTGTGCTCGGACGGCCTGGTTCCGGATGCTCGACCTTCTTGAAGGCTTTGACTGGCAACATGCATGGGACCCAATTTGCACCTGGTGGCGAATCTTTGATTAAATACGACGGGATACCACAAAGCCAAATGATTGACGAGTTCCGAGGCGACATCCTCTACAACCAAGATGTGGATAAGCACTTTCCGCAGCTGACGGTTGGGCAAACTCTGGAGCATGCTGCTGCACTACGCACTCCTGCTCATCGTCCGAGCACGTTTGCAGGTTCTCGTCAAGAGTTTGCAAAGTACATTACCAGGATCTTTCTGGCAGCCTATGGACTGAGTCACACATACAACACGAAAGTGGGAGACGATTACATCAGAGGGGTGTCGGGTGGTGAGAGGAAGCGTGTCTCAATCGCAGAAATGGCTCTTGCGCGACCAGCGCTGGCGGCATGGGACAACTCGACAAAAGGCCTTGGTGAGACTTGCTTTTTCCCTTCAAAGAACATTCTAGCTAACGTTTCGCCAGACGCCGCGATGGCACTGACATTCGTCAAGTCGCTTCGCCTCAGTGCTGATCTTGTCGGATCTTCTCACGTGGTCGCCATTCACCAAGCTTCGGAAGCAATCTACAGTCAGTTTGACAAAGCAGGTAAGCTCTCTCGGCAGCGTCGAGCATCCCATAGAAGATCAGTGACGCCGTTGCTTGAAATTGCGCTAACAACTCCAGCCGTCCTCTATGAGGGAAGAGAAGTTTTCTATGGATCCGCCAAGGATGCAGGGCCATACTTTGAACGGATGGGTTGGAAGCGACATCCACGACAGACGACTAGCGACTTCCTCACGAGCGTCACAAGCTCGGCTGAACGTGAAGCTAGAGAAGGATGTGAGAAAAGCGTCCCCCGTACTGCCTCCGAGTTTGAAGCATACTGGCGCCGCAGCCCCGAGAACGACGCACTGCGGGGCGACATGAGCAAGACCGAGCAGGCATGGCACTACGACAAAGCACTTCATGATCAACGAGAATACCACCGGAGCTATCAACAAGGTCCTCTCACACGGGCCAAATCATCATACATGCTTAGCTTTGCTATGCAGGTCCAACTCAATTTGAAGCGAGCCTTTCAGCGATTATGGAACAACAAGACGGCCACTTTTGCCCCAATAATCAGCAATGTCATCATGGCATTGGTGATTGGCAGCGTCTACTTCGGAGAGCCACCAACCACGAACAGCTTCCAATCGAAAGGAGCTGTCGTCTTTTTCGCGATTTTGCTCAACGCCCTGACGGCGATCACGGAGGTAAATGGTCTCTATGAGCAACGACCAATCGTCGAAAAACATAAGACCTACGCCTTCTACCATCCGTCGTCAGAGGCTATCGCAAGCCTGATCCTGGATGTGCCACTAAAATTCATGCTCGCGGTTGCATTCAATCTCACGCTATATTTCATGGCCGGACTACGTACGGAGCCTGCACAATTCTTCCTCTTTTGCCTGATCAACTACACTGCTACATTTTCAATGGTCGCCGTGTTCCGCACAGTAGCTGCCGGAACGAAGACAGTGGTAAGGTTGATTGGATCGATATTGCAACAAGACAACGCAATCTGACTACGCGCAGGCACAAGCTATGGCTCTCGCAGGAGTCCTTGTACTTGCGATTGTGCTGTATACAGGTTTTGTTGTACCAGCAACTTACATGCGCGATTGGTTCGGCTGGATTCGATGGATCAATCCGGTATTCTACGCTTTCGAGGCGCTCATAGCCAATGAGTTTCACGGGCGTGAGTTCGCCTGCGACAGCTTTTTCCCCAAGGCACCGAGCAATGCACCTCGAGATGCTAGCTTCGTTTGTCTATCAAGAGGAGCGATCGCTGGACGAATGACAGTGAGCGGTGACCGCTATATTGCTGCCGCTTATGGCTACACCTACGCTCACTTCTGGCGCAACTTCGGGATCCTCTTGTGCTTTGTCTTTGTATTTCTGTCTCTCTACTTCATCGTCGTGGAGTTGAACTCGAAGCCACCAGCAGCTGCGGAGTTTTTGGTATTCCGTAAAGGCCACAAACCAAAATATCTGGAAGCAACATCAGGGGATGATCATGAGGCATCTGGATCTTCGTCTGGTGCTTCCTCTCAGCCAATTTATGAAGAGGTCAATCCGAGTACGGTTCAGCAAGGCGCAATAGTGACTTGGCATAACATTGACTATACTATTCAAGTCAAAGGACAGGGAAAGCGCCTTCTTGACAACATATCTGGTTTCGTGGAACCTGGCTCTCTCACGGCGCTAATGGGCACCAGCGGTGCTGGTAAGACTACGCTCTTGAACGTAAGTATCATGCGTGAATGATGAACTTCAAAATTTGACATGAAGCTGACATGACTCTCCCTCCAGGTCCTCGCACAGAGAGCGAAGATTGGAGTAGTCAGTGGATCCATCTTTGCCAACGGGGCAAGTTTGGGCTTGAGTGACAGCCTCCAGCGCCGAATTGGGTATGTGCAGCAGCAAGACCTTCATCTGAATACAGCAACCGTGAGAGAATCTCTCCTCTTTTCGGCAAATTTGCGCATTCCCAATCTCTCCGACAGAGATCGACGCAACCACGTCGATGAAATCATCCAGATGCTTGGCATGTATGGCTTCGCAGAGGCAATCGTTGGTGAGCCTGGTGAGGGTCTCAACGCCGAGCAGCGGAAGCTTCTATCCATCGGCGTAGAGCTAGCTGCAAAGCCTGATCTTCTGGTTTTCTTGGATGAGCCTACTAGTGGCCTCGATGCACAGTCCGCCTGGAACATCTGCGCGTTCCTCCGCAAGCTGGCACATCAAAGCGGTCAAGCTATCTTGTGCACAATCCACCAACCTAGTGGACCGCTCTTCGAGCAGTTTGATCGTCTTCTGTTCCTGCGCAAAGGAGGACAGACAGTCTATTTTGGTGATATAGGGCCTCGTTCGCGCACTATTCTGGATTATTTCGAGAGGAATGGAGCTCGAGAGTGCAGACCCGAGGAGAATCCTGCAGAGTACATTTTGGAAGTAGTGGAAGACACGGATAAACACCGCGACTGGGTACGGACCTGGCGACAAAGTCCCGAAGCGAAGACGGTCGACCAGGAGAATGAAGCTTTGAACAGTCGCGCAAAGTCTTCCAATGCGAACATTAATCACAGTCTGCCAGAGAGAGAATTTGCAGCCTCCTTCTCTCAGCAACTTTCGGTCATTACCTACAGGCTTTTCCAGCAATACTGGCGAATGCCCTCTTATATTCTGGCCAAGATGCTGCTGGGAGGTGCTTCGGGGCTCTTCATTGGCTTCACCTTCTACGATGCCAATGTCACATTACAAGGCATGCAAAACGTTTTGTTTTCGCTGTTCATGGTAGGCTCTTCTTGATTGACTTCAATTCAGACCGCAGCCGTGGCTAACCTTTGACATTCAGGTAATCACCATATTCATTACCATGATACAGCAGATCATGCCACTTTTCGTGGCTCACCGAGCTTTGTACGAAGTCCGGGAGGGCCCAAGCAAGATCTACGGCTGGAGAGTATTCCTGCTTGGGAATTTCATTGTGGAAATACCATATCAAATCCTCACTGGGGTAATCGTTTTTGCCACATTCTATTTCGCCGTCGTTGGGACCGGACAGAGCGCGGAGCAGCAAGGCCTTGCAGTTCTCTACTGTATTGTCTTCTTCATTTACACATCGACCTTCGCACACATGGTCATTGCCGCAATTCCGGATACCCAAACTGCCAGCGCGATTGGTTCGCTGTTTTTCGGGTTCTCTCTGATCTTCAATGGCATCCTACAACCTCCAAGCAAACTCGGATGGCGGATCTGGATGTACCACTTGTCGCCACTCACATATTGGGTCTCTGGTATGTCCTCCACCATGCTTCACGACCGACCTGTGCAATGTGCTCCAGATGAGATATCGGTGTTCGATCCTCCTTCAGGCCAGTCTTGTGGTACATATCTAGAGGACAGTCTGCCAGCTTCTGCGTTGACTGGATACCTACAGGACCCCGAGGCGACAACGCGGTGCGAGTATTGTCCCGTCCGCATCGCGGATACATTTTTGGCGCAGAATGGTATCTTCTGGTCCCAAAGATGGCGAAACTTTGGCATCATGTGGGCATATGTTGTGTTCAACATTGCCATGGCTGTCTTGTTCTATTACTTCTTCCGGGTTCGAACTGGAAGAAGCAAGGGCCGTGCCCAAAACCGACTTGCGTAAACATGTTCAATCGTGTCTCCGAGTATGTAACCTCAAATCTAGGAGCTTCAAGCAGTCGTGTAACCTATCAATGGCGCTTTACATCACCAATCATATTCCCATCCCGATGCTGGCCGTTTAAATCTACTCAATCGGTGGAGCAGAGATATGCTCCCTTTGAATGCGGAAAAGAAAGTCGGCCTTGTCGAAAACTTTCCTCAAAACCTCTTTCGCATCCTCGTCAGATCTTCCAGCCAACGCACTCTTGACCTCATCAAGCCAACCCTCCCATAAACCCAATTCGAGGTCAAGCTCATCACCGTAAGTGGAATACTCTCTCACTTGAATGAGCTCCCGGTCCGTGAGGTTGACGCGAATCATAGCCCTGTTCGGCCAGAATGTATAGCCACAGAGAGTCACATGTTGCATGTACTTAAACATTGCGGCCGGAGTCTGGTCTAGCCATGGCTCGAAGTTTCTTGGCAGTCTGTTCGTTTCCTCGTACTGGTACCCTGCTGGCTCAAATTCGTTGTGAATCAACCAGAACTCGTTCTCGCCATAGAAAACAGGAAGCACCTCTTTTCGTATGGTAGTGCACCCTTTTGATCTAGGCGGTTGAATAGGTCGAATCGATTCGTCGTTACGCTTCGCCTTGCGTCCGCTCCTCGTGGCCCCATAAATGTCCCTAGGACTGCCGTTGTTCGGGCGCTGGGATGTATCTTGGATCCTGCCAATCATGAATGGCCGCTCGGACAGCACGAGGTACTGATGGATCAGTAGATGTATTTCTACAGAAAGCTCCAGCAGTCTCGAACACGAGTCGGCACGAGCCAACTTTCCGCTTTTCTTGCGAGCTTGCTTTGGTTCGATTGGTCGCTTCAAAGTGTCTCAGTGTCTCGGTTTGCGAGTCGCTGAGACCGACGAGGTGGGTCGCTCATCTTTATAATATGGTGGGAATGTTGAAAAGTTCGCCAGAGAGGTAGAGACTGGAGCAACATGGTGAGGGTCAATAGCAGCCAGCTTAGACCTCGGTAATTCATTGCAGGAAACCATCGATCGCACGTTCTCAGATCTGAACACATTGCCTTCAGGAAAATTCTGGCGATCTAGCGGCACGTTCAAATCGATGCAAAGACAAGAGTATCTCCGGAAAGTGCACCTTTCTCGAATACAGTGTCTCTGACAGAGGAAGCCAGTACTATGTCGAGCTTAATGGAACGCAGGCTCCCATTCCTCTCTGAGATCCACGATTTGTGCCATGAAGTCGTCGATGAATCGAAAAGCCTCTTGAGACCGAAAGTTGTCGGGCCATCCGTAATGTCGATAGACCTGCCTAACAAACTGCCAGTCTAGGTCCGTACCCCATTCCTCAGTCTGAGCCCGAATCTCATCTTCCACGATTACTCTGTCCAATTCTGGCACTCTCAGGCCCCCAATCTCTCGTCCAGGACATGGTATGAGTTGAAGAGATCGCAATTTTTCTTTCAAGCCCCCAAAGAAACGGCTGGCATCTTCCGGTCCACAGGTGGTCATACGAACAATATCTTCCGTGATTTCGCCATTAAACACATCGAGGATGAGCGTTGTGCCACCACTTTCATAACCGCCGGCGATAGTCAGTAGACGTGAGTGGTCTGAAGGCTTATCGTCATCTTGAGAATCACCCAGGGTGTCTTGGAGAATCTCGTCGTAGGAGTTTGCAACGTCGTGCTGCTCGGGGTCTGTATAGTCGATCAATTTCGACTTGTAGTGGACATGAGTGGACCGCTCATTTTCCTTGAAGTAAGGCATGATTTTCATGAGCGCGACTACTTCTTCTGATTTGCTGCTGACGATCGCTGGGGGCAGGACTGCTGTGTCCCAGCCTTCAGGTGGTGGCATCTTAAGATCGGCCGGGTCGTAGTGTAGAGTCGCAAGGAACTTGTAGAAGTCGATGAGGATGGCGGCGAGCTCTTGAACGCTGTATGGCGGCTCTTCGCTCGAGTCGCTCTCTGCGCCTTCCGAATTCTCATCAGGCTCACAATCGTGATCAGAATGCACCGCCAGGGGGGAATCCGGATGCTGGTCCATGTTAAGAAAGAATGGCAGTGTGATGACTGAGAGGCAGAAACAAGTTTGCAAGAAAGGAGTTCTTTGTTCATTGCATCAGCTTGAGAGTGTCTGGAATGATTAGCTAAGTTGTCCAAGAACCTCGAGCAAGCAGGCAGCACTGCAGCCATAGAGTGCCCCACCTTTGCTTGGCATCAACAAAAAGCAAACCCTTACGATAGACATGCCTGCCTACCTATTCATCCTGAACTTTGAACGACTTGCAGCGGCGATGACCTGGTCTTGCATTCTCCATTTTATCGTGCAAAAAGCTCGGACACCGTACTCACATGTCATCGCGGCTGATAATCTCTCCGACCGAAGTGAAACCGAGCTTCACAGCGGCTCAATTTACAACCGCGCCCATCCCCCCGACGGTCAACGAGGTGGAAAAATAAAAAGTACTACCTACGCGATGGCAAAACAAAAACATACAGCACGAGGGATTCTCGACTGGTCACCCACGTCAATACTAGTCTCGCGATTCCGTGATTAAGTACACGAGAGCGGACGGGATCGTCTGTTCTCACGGATCTGTGGCCGTATGTGCACTTATTAGCAATTTTGCAATATATATACCCTAATTCATGCGCCAGCCTTCGGCATCGAATTTGCAGGCCGAGGAGCGCGGTCGGACTTCGAATTCGCCCTGCAATCAATCTCTCCAAGCTGCGACTTCTGTTTGTGACCGCGAAAATATTTGCGCTAACTAAGACCAGCGCCATTCAAAGTTATGGTCCGCGAGGCAGCAAGGCCATTTCCGCAGACACACGGCGGAGAGCGCCATTACTCACACTTCTGAGGCCAAAGCTGAGTGTCATCTCCCGGCGGACAAACCTACCATGCGGCATGCAGCTTGCCAAAGATGCCGTGCCAAGAAGATCAAGGTAGTCATTTCGAGCATGGCTTCGGCCGCTACAATGTGTTTGGCTGATGAAACTACTGACCATCGTTGATAGTGCGAAGGTCCACGGCCGTGTCTCCCGTGCCGAAAGGCCAACCTCGAGTGCGCCTCGCGTGGAGTCAGCCTTAGCACTGCGACGCGTCCACTATTACCGATAGGTTCCGCGACAGCAGCACACTCTGGGCCCGCCATCCTCCAAGAGAGTAGCATCCTGGACCTGAGCAAAAGTGTAGGCAATCGTCCTTTCCTGAAACCTCAGCTACACCTTTCGGAACTGACATAGTCACTGCTATCAGCTCCTCGACAGAGACGTCGTCCACCTGCCTGGTCACTCTGCGCCTTCTGCGATCCCAGGCGGTCATGGCTGTACAAGTCAAATCGAGCCTCTTTTCTTTTGGCGCAATGATCTGCCGTTCAAACTGCCATCTCAAGCAGTTCTTGACGCTCTGGCCCAACAGTACTTCAATTCTGTGAACTGGTTCATGCATGTCAGTAGCATTGCGCCATTACCCAACACGACTGACATTCAAAGCAGGTGATTGATGAGAAGTCGTTCTCAAGTGCAGTCGCAGAGTACACAGCAACTGAATCTTCGACGAAATCCAAACGCAACTTCTACTTCCTCATGTCCTTGGTTTGGGGCTTAGGGGCTCATTACCTCTGGACGGACCCGCTTGCACAGTATGATCGGGGATTTTTGGCTACCTTCAGTCAGGACACCTTACACTACGTCGAAACCAACTTTCTGCTGGCCACAGCACATCCCGATCTCGAGTGTGTTCAGATAGGCATCCTGCTTGGAAGCTTTCATCTCTTCAATGGCTCTCCAAATCTTGGCTTTGGGGTCCTCGGTAGCACGATAAAGACTGCCCAGCTCCTTGGGTTGCATCGTGGCTTCCATACGTCTTCGACCATGGGAATGAGTTTTAGTTCTTGCGCAAAGGTCTGGTGGGCACTGGAAATTTTCGAGAAGTACGTGCTGCGCCCAATTGATCAAGCTCATGTCATCTGACTGTCCCCAGGTATGCAGCAATTGCATTCGGACGTCCTTGTGGCATCGATGACTCTGACTGCAACGTTCCGGAAATACAAATTCCGCTGGATGACCAGACAAGAATGAGCTATCACCAAGAGAAATGCCGCTTATACCGCATCATAGGCCCCTTTCTTGGGCGACGAAGAGAGTGCAAAGCATCAGCGTCACTCCCAAACGTGCATACGCAACTTCGCACCTGGTTCGCCAATCTCCCAAGGAAACTTATGGTCGCACAACGCGACAGTGTTGAAACGAACATGGAGCTTGAGGAGATGCAAGCACTGGCATTGCAGATGGCATACGACAACATCCAGATCGTTCTCCATCGACAGGCCGTGTTTGCTTCTCGGCCAAGTCAGGCGTCGGAATTAGACTGGCAGAACGAGGCATCGATCGAGCAGCTCGTTGAATCAGCCTTACGGACAGCTAATGTCCCCGACCATAAAGCTATCTTCTCAATGTGTCGATCTACTCACGCCGCGATGCATGTCGGCATTTGCCTCTTTACCGCAGGTGTGGTCTTATCTGGTCTTCACCTTGGACATGGCGCTGTCCGTCAGAGCAACGAGCTGCTGGTAGCACTTGACCGCATTATCAGTTTCTTCAGAATCTTTCCTGGAGAAGCTTACAGTCTCGTACCTCAATGCCTTCACATTCTTGAGACACTGCAGCTCAGATGCAATAAAAGTCTCCGGTCTGATCGTCCCTCAAGCCAGGGAGTTGGCTCTGAGGAGACCAAGACTGGTAAGTGTAGGCTTCGAATTAGTACTAGAAGGATCCTGACTTTGCTGACGATTCCTGTTGTGCAGAGCTTGCGGGCTCCATTTTAGAGTCTACTGCTTGGACCAACGATCACTTTTCCTACCTTGCGAACTCCGAAGAACTCAATGCGTCAAGCTTGCTTGACTATGCCTCAGGCGTTTCTCTAGACGGCGTTGCACAATCTTGGCTGTGGACAGATTCTGAAGCGATGTGACCGATCAATCGCGAAGTCACAACATGATCGACCACTGAATTGCAGCTCAAGTGGTCCATTCCTTGGGTCTCCAATGCTCGAGGCCAATCCTCTGAAGCTTGGTATCCATCAGCCGGAGAACTCTCCAATCATGGCTCACCAAGCTCCGAAGCCTGAGAGCTCCAGCTCTCTCGGGGAGGAGATCTTCGTCATTGGCTGAGTACCCGGATGCAGCTCGATGAGGCCAGAATGTAAGAGCATATAAACCAACACGCTCCAGATCTTGATCATAGTTCCTTGAAACACACCTCGGAAAGCAGCCAAAATGTCCGATCGCAAACCTGTTGCCGACCAGGCTGAAGCCGACGCCTGGTTTCCATCTCCCTACTCGCTCACTCAATACGTGCCACCAAAGACCGACTTTGATGGCGCCGACTATCCCAACGCATACAAAGGAGGGAAATGGCGAATTCTCCTCATTGCCACGCAGGAGCGCTACCTCGCGATGGCTGGAGGCGAGTTTTTCTCGACTGGTATGTGGTCCGTCGCTAGCCCTCTGTGTTCTGATGCGGAACACCGACTGACCTTCAACACTAGGTAATCATCCCGTTGAGATGCTATTGCCTCTTCTGCACCTGGACAAAGCAGGCTTCGAAATTGACATTGCCACTATCTCCGGCGACCCCGTCAAGTTCGAAATGTGGGCTTTCCCGGAGCAAGATCAGGCTGTCAAAGATGTCTTCGCCAAGTACAAAACAAAACTTCGGAAGCCGCTGAACCTTCGCACCCTTTGGGACGAGCGAGGTGGATTCGACAAGGACACGCCTTACATTGGCGTCTTCATCCCAGGTGGACACGGCGTCCTCAATGATGTGCCTTTCTCCGAAATCGTTGGCTCCATCCTTCGCTGGGCCGACAAGAACGACAGATACTACATCTCGCTCTGCCACGGTCCTGCAAGTATGCTGGCCGCCAATGTTGGCAAGCCAAAAGGCGACAAATTCATCTACGAAGGCTATGAGGTGGCGGTCTTCCCTGACAGCCTTGACACGGGCGCGAATATCGACATTGGGTACATTCCCGGAAAGATGCCATGGCTCGTGGGAGAGGAACTGAAGAAGCTGGGTGTGACCTTGGTCAACAAAGGTATCACTGGCCAGACTCATCAGGATCGATTCGTCCTGACGGGCGATTCACCGCTTGCATCGAACAATCTGGGCAAGTTGGCCGCGAAAACCTTGTTGGAGGATGTTGCGAAGCGAGGCGACTAAGTCTTGATGTTTCTAGAGCAGCATCTCCAAATAAAGAACTCCTTGACACAAACAGCAATGAAGATAGCACCCCGATCATTGTGGTCGCTTGAGCGCCCTCCATTCAGGGCTTCTCTCGAGAATTCAGTCCAACATGTGGAACAAATCCAATATTCCAGGCCTTGTTGGTGCGCTTCTGAGTGAACGTGCTTACACCTCTGTACCAGACTGAGATGAGGTGGCACGATCCGTGAGACCGCTTTGCAGGGAGCCGAGTGGACGCACTACGGGTGACTTTCCGCGACGACCGAAGTTCGTCCTTCGGAGCTTCAGAAGCCCATTGATCAGCCCTTCTGGTACCAGATGGTCGCTTCGACATGAAGCCGTACCTCAAGTAAGCCCTAGATGCAATGCCTGAGAACCCATGCATGAGGACGACGTATAGGAGACCTTTGTAATGCTGGCGACGCCAGAACGGGCATGTGTAATTGGCACTGAATTCATCACTTAGGTTCGATGTTGTCCGTCCAGAATGACTGGAGAGCACACAATCCGGATCCGGTACTAGGGAGAGATCAACCCGTATTCCGTGTTCGAAAGGTGACTGGAAAAGAGTCAATCCGAATCCGAGGAGAAAGATGATATAAATCAGATGTGCAAAACGACACTTGGGCTTCACTGACATCGAAATCAGTGAACTCCTCTCAGCAAGAACTCTCAGCCAGTACAGAATGCAGCGTGAGTCTGCCCCTGACGAAGACTGAACGGCTTCAGCTGATGTGCTTTGCTTCCAGTCTCAACCATTATCACGACCATTATCAGCATCGCTGCTGTCGCGAACGCAGCATGCAAAATGACTCCGACGCCTGAGGCGTGTGACCTGCCCAGCTGGTGTACGTATTCCTCTGCCTTGCTATCGACAGTTGGATGGTGAAGTGTAAGCTGACCTGGGCTACCTTTCCAACTAGGCGAAGGCATTTGCACAGATGCTTGGAAGAACTGTCTCGCCAAGAAATGCATTGAATGAGATGCTTGGGCAATTGATCCGGAGGGATGGAAGACAGAGGCAAGTAGCTCGAGCATTGGGTGATTCGCTACGTCGATGATGACTTTGATCCTGATGAGACACCATGCTGGAAATACACAGCGAAGCCAAGTTGTGTAAGGAGCAATCTGAGTAGTGTGAACAAGAACGCATAACCCATTTGCAGAGGTATTAGAGATTTGTACGGAACTTAGAAGCCACTTTCATTGCCTGCCCTCCTCCAAGTCTCCCCTAAGTGTACGGCGCTACGGCTTGAATTTGATGACAACAACTCAGGGTCAAAGAAATGGAATTTCAGTTCGTTGCCGAAAGAAGAAATTTGATCAAACTATTGATCCCCTCCCCAAGACCCAAGCATGACCTTTCTGAAGGTCACATGCCCTCTCCGCTCATCAGAGAGCATTGCATTACCATTCTCGCTCTTTTGACGGACGGCTTGCATGATGGACACGCCATCAGTCGATAAGGCATCGTGAAACTGAAGATTGCCAACATGCCCAGCCAACATGGCTTTCGGTAATTTTGCTCGCCAAGTCATACTATCCGCATCTCCTTGGACGATGTTTGGTGACGGAGGTAGAGAAGCTCTTCCAGAAGACTCGGCTCTAGGAATCGTTTCCAACGGCCAGTCGATCCTCCATTGTCTGTGAAAGGTGACAAGGGGAGTTCTTGCGTCTTCGCTCGGACTTGGAGACGACGCGTCCATCACAAACCCGGTGGACATTTGAGAGATTTCAAAAGTTGTCGTTGTTGTTCCCAGATATCGAGCCATGGAGGGGCACTGCTGCACAGCGTTCTGGACGGATGTGCCTTCGCCATTCACCATTTCTTTACAGAAAAAATGCGTCTGCTCAGCTCTGAAGACTGGATCATTCTCTCATAGATAGCTGCGACGGAGATGCCGTCTTGGGCATCTGTTTGTGTGCTTGCGGGCCCAGGAGAAGTCGAGGGTAAGACTGTCATCCGCTCGTCAGAACCCTGGACAACAGCTTGAGCTGGCGCGGCTTCCGCAAGTGCCTCGGGTTCAATGCGTATATCAAAGTCGGTATGCTCGCTGCCTTGCTCAATGTGGTGGCCACGTATTCGCAAATGGGCCTTGGGCGGCATGTCCAGTTGCTGTTGGATGTACTTCCCGAAACACGAGACCGAGTCTAGAGTTGGGGATATCTGCACTGGCGACAAAGCGACTACATCGTGAGCGTCGGGCATGTTTGAAGCTGTCGATGTTGGGGAAGAGGACTATGTCCGATGTCTCGTCGTTGAAACGCACCCAAGCTTTTGATAGTTGTCATACACGCGTGACCAAAGCCTCTCAACAGACGCATCAGAACGACGTGGTCTACCGGGCTGATCTGCCATGTGCTCTCTCGTACCAAGTTATCGCCGCCAGTGACTGTGTATGTTCGGCACCGGCATGTGAAGAAGTTGACCCGGCTCCTTGGTTGGATATGCGGTGGTTCCTGATTCCTGCTACTATTGAACAATTTTTTCCAGTTGATTGCCGAATCCCAAAAGCACAGTGAGGAAGATGATGAACATGACTCGAACGAAGCTGGACCCAGAAGAGACGCTCGCGATCGCCTAGCAAGTCTCCGGGTACTCCGGTATATAGGCTCGGTTGCTCGGGTGTTGACTTGTGAAATAGCAAGCATCTCCTTCCAACAACCACCAAGAGATCAACCACTTCCCGAACCTGCACATAGAAGCGCATATGCACGATCGTACTCCCCACCCGAAGACCACCACTTCGGTCGGGCTTGGATGCGAAACCGTGACACCGCCAAGCCAACAACCACAAGCAATGTCCAAGACACTCCCCTTTCCCCTTTGGGAAAGGAAGTACGACGGACTTTTGCAGGGTGATACGATTTGGCGAGCGCACGCGACGTATGTGAGCACGTACATACATAGTCTTCGACTCGCCCTTGTAAGACTCTTTCGTTTGTCTCCTTGACCTCCGTTGGTTCCAGCCATGTTCTGTGTTCGTTCACTTTCAACATCTTCTCATTCCTCAAAAAAGGTATGTACACCGAAGGTCTCGCAGAAGCTGGCTAATCTGTACACATAGAACACATCCTCAACTCATAATGCATTCCGCCTTCAAACTCTGGGTATGCTCCTAACGCTCGCGCGCCTTTCCTCAACCACCTCCATGGTTGGACCGTTGTAGTTCGACCGCCCCCAGATGTAGTACCACGCAAAAGCGATCGCCAGGCCACCCACGAACACAACGGAGGCGTAGTTCATCGACTCTGCGTCAACGGGCAGACCGGAAGGCATCGAGAAGAGTGGAATGGCAAACGCGCACCAGCCTGGAAAGGAAGCACTGTTAGCATACGAAATTCTTTGAGCGAGACCTTGTGTCTTCCTGGCGGACTTACCAATGGACACAACATTCATGCAAGCGCCAACCCATCCCAGGTTGAATTTGCCAGAAGAAATGGTTTTGCGGCCAGTGGCGAAAGAGATTGCGATCGGGGTCACGTAGCTGAGCGTCAAGAAAATGACTCCGGAGCTGTTGAAGG
This sequence comes from Phaeophleospora eucalypticola, assembly GCA_022814565.1. NCBI lineage: Eukaryota > Fungi > Ascomycota > Dothideomycetes > Mycosphaerellales > Mycosphaerellaceae > Phaeophleospora > Phaeophleospora eucalypticola. The sequence goes on from JAKLNG010000011.1 coordinate 474,925, forward strand.
CGTTGAAAGCCGCGCTGTTACCCAGGTAGATCAGGCCAAGAAGCAGCTGGATGACGGTGCTGAGCAACATCGAGTTGAGCGGAATGCCAGTCTTCTCGTTGACCTTATCGAATCCGAGCACGCGAGAGCCTGGAATGGCACCGTCTCTGGCGAAAGCCCAGGTGCACCTGGAAGCAGCAGTGCAGCATCCGATACCGCAGAAGAAACCGAGGATGATGAGCGGTACGGTCAAGACAAAGGCACCAACTTCACTGCCAACAGCAGAGCGGATGATGGCGGGAACTGGCTGTCCAGACTGGTCTGCCACCACAGCGGCAATGTCCTTGAGGACGAAGCAGATCGGCACAAGGAAGATGAAGCCGCAAGTCATGTTGAGCAGAATAGCACCCACAAGAGCCTTGGGAACCTGTGTAGCGGGCTTCTGCACCTCTTCGCACATGGATACGACCATTCCGGTGGCGGAGGTGGCATACGCTGCGTGCAGCAGTCCAATGCAGAAGGCCCATCCTGGAGGGCTCCAGCCAGACTGCGGCTCGAAACCACCAAAAGCATACGACGCGCTGTTCCTTCCCTGCTTTGCAATGGCGAGAATGGTACAGATGATCGCGAGCACACCAATGAAGGTGAAGATCACAGCACCAGTGTCGAGCATGGGCAGCCATCTGTTTCCATAAGTCGACACAGCGGTGCAGATCAAAGTGATTCCAAGGAAGATCAGATACGTCTGGTACGGTGTCGCCGGGAAGATGGAGTTGCCGTCGGCATCCGTAAAGACGTTGATGCACCCGATCAGGAAGAGGGTGGTACCGAAATTGACTGACAGGGTAATGATGATGTTGCCGAGCACGAATGCCCATCCAGTCAGCCAGGCGGTCAATTTACGGCACCATGCAGGCGACAGCATATATGTCTGGTAGTAGACACCACCAGAGAGAGGGTAAACCTGGGAGAGGTAAGTCTACATCATTTTCCTTTCCAAAACGACTAACTCAAGACCAAACGATTTTCAATCACGCTGTAGGCACATCTCTTTCAAATGGGGGCACGCTGGAAAGGCTTATTTGCGCGAACCGAGGAAAGCAGCAGCAACATACCGAAGTGATTTCTCCAAGCGAAGCGGCAACGCAAACCATCAAAAGGCACACGGCGACCCAGCCCCAAATGATGGTCGCTGGTCCACCATTTGTGAGAGGATATACAAGCGTTGTTGACAGTCCGTACGGCACAGATGCTAGGACGAAGGACATGAAAGTGACGCTCCAAGTCGATCGTGATCGCGCAAGTTGCTGAGTGTATCCCATTGCTTCGAGCAAGTCTTCGGCGGGACCGGAGGAGCCTGAGCTGCGCGGTGGTACATCTTCCTTGTCCTTGGAGAAGATTCCGGCTTTGGAAGGTCGTCGTTGCGAAGTCGAATCCGACGAGTTGGTCCCATACTGGGCCATGGGCATAGAGGCGGCCATGATGGGCGTTCGTTCGCTTTCGAAGTCGCTGTCGCTGTCGGGACGAGTGAGGCTGCTTTGTCGCAATCAAAAGTAAGTAACCTTGTCACTCATATAGCGATATCGATGTTCGAGAGTTGCGTAGGGCTGTGGCAGGCGCAGTGGATGTGGGTATGTCGCTGTGGGCTTGATTGGATGGACGGATGTATCTCCAGGCTTATCTCGGTCACGGACGTCTCTTCAATATGGCTGCGCTTGTCGCTTTGGGAAGTATGATCCAATCCTGGCTGTCGATGATCTTTTGTCGCTTTGGCTTCCAAGGGAGGTTCGAAGGTAAAGTCGCTTTGGGTCTCGCAGGAGGTCACGAGTGATAAGTCGCGATGGGGGCCTCGGATCGAAGAGAGGAGCAGCAGCTGAGGGGCACCGTCGATGATACAGAAAGCTTGGTTTTCTTTCTATCCAACAGAAATGCAAGGAGTGTAACTGGTGTACCAAGTGGCGGCAGGGCTGAGAAAGTGAGCAAGACAACCCGACAGAGGTATTTGAGGGATGTCAAGGTGAGTAGTGTGCCAGTGTCGCACCACATATTTGCGAGTTTTACGGCCCATTGTTTTAATACGCTGAAGGACACCAGACTTCCGATGGGATGCCATTACGTTACAGAGCGCGCGAGCATCGGCTTCTGCAGGTGACTGCGCCGCGCTTGGGCCTGGGGTGAGAAAATTTCTTGCCAAGGAACAAGTGGGACTTGGCCAATCGTTTTTGCCACGAGTTGCGGTCTTGGTGTGCGAACGAAGATGCACCGATGGTTGATAAGAGCGGACGAAGAGCTGCTTCTGGGTCGCAGGCGCGTTCCCACGACACCGTTAGCAGCAGTCCTACGCGATGGAGGCTTGCCGCGCATATTGCTCTGCACCCATCGGCGGGTATACGAGGTATTGGCATGCCACGCTCCGAGTCAAGCAAACTGTCGCGTGTCCAGCCAGCTCTCGACGAACGTCTGGAAGGATGTGGGATCGTGCAGCTGAAAAGCATGTTCTTCGCTTCTTCGAGAACGTAGAGCATCCTCCCTGGTCGATGGGTACAACAGTGGGTATGATGGAACGTCCCGACGCATCCGAGACACAGTCCACTGCAAAGATCTCTCGGCATAATCGTGTTCGCCCGGTTGCGAGATAGGTGTAACGGATGATGACCGCGACGTCAAAAGACACGCTCGCTTCGTTTTGCTGTGCCGCGTTCACGCGAGATAATCCATTCGGAAGAAGACTGGGCAATTGCGATGAAAATGGAGCTGGCGGACCACTCGGAAAGGACTCATGACAGAAAGAAACATCACAACTTACCGCGGCCTGCATCGTGAGTCGTCGGCCATGGTGAAGACGCTTTCTGGTGGTTGTCGTCAGTTGTGGATGTGTCGACGTAGCGGATGTGGTGGACTGGTGAAAAACAAGGGCAATCTCAAAATGTCTTGGCACTCGTGACTTCCCTCAGGATGCCCGGCGCCGATGAACCTCCTTTCTGCTTCACTTCGACATCATTCCTGTTTCCTGTGCCATCACAGATACATCACCAAGCTCAGTGACACAGAGCAACAGCGCGTCCGTGGCTGAGAAATCGCATTGGAAGTACTTCGCAAATTCAAACCATCACTACCCTCCGCTGGACGTGCGACCCATTCACTTCCATTGTCATGTGCACAGGGGCAAGAGCTCTCTTGTGCATGCACAGCGCTGGCAATGCAGTTGTACACAAATGTACGGAGCACAGTCTCTCTGGCTGACAAGATAATAGCAGCGAAACTTCACTAAACGAGATTGCCGACGCCGTTCCTGAGCATCCAGCCGCGTTGTAGCTTTATCTCCGCCTCCGCCTCCGTTCTACGTGCATACACTCGAGACCCTCGATAGACGAAACTCTCACATTGACAGCAGACAGTTTGGTCAGCAGTCACGTCTGCTGCTACATACAAAGGCCAGCATGTCTCTGCTCGTAGCTAGAACTGTCCGCAGACCTCCCGCCGACTTCTGTTCAACCTCCTCATTGCGTCACTGCTCGCGGGGTTTCACGGCGCTCACTCCAAGGCAAGAGAACATCCACCACAATCCATTGCAACTCGGAAGATCACAGAGTCCGCATATCAACCATGTCGATCGTCAACACAGACCATTTTACCACCGTCTCCGAAGGTTAGTAGCACTTCCGCTCGCCAGTCAGAAACGATACAAATCAAAGGCGGCAGAATCCAAGCAGAATCCACTCTCTGGGCTATGGAAACCCACGCACCTGCAACGCCTGTACTATGGATCCGATAGTGTCAAAAGACACCTATTAGAATGCCTGCCGAGCGAGAGCTCCAAAGCTTTCATCCTGACCGGCTCGTCCCTCGCGAACAAGACCTCCCTGATCAAGCAGGTCGAGGAACAGCTAGGATCGCGACATGCCGGTACTTTTAGCAAGATCGGGCAGCACGCGCCTGTGAAAGAGCTAGATGAAGCCACAGAGTTGGTCATGAAAGATGAGAACATCGATACCATCATCAGCGTTGGTGGTGGCAGCCCAATCGATTCGGCCAAGGCAATCAGCTATCGCTTGAACGAGAAGAAGAAGGGAAAGTTCTTGTACCACATCACGATCCCGACGACACTCAGTGCCGCGGAATGTACGCTTGGTGCTGGCTATACAAACGAGCAGGGCTTGAAGACGGGAGTCGCTCATTCAGCACTAGCTCCGCACGTCATCATCTATGACAGCAAGTTTGCACTCGAGACTCCGCCCTGGCTGTGGATGAGCACCGCTATGAGAGCTATGGATCATGCGATGGAGCTCATGTATCACCCAACGTCAACCGAGATGCCATGTCGCTGGATGTGCTTGCAGGCCGCCGGAGATCTTTTCGCAAACTTGAGAAAGTACAAGCAGAACCCCAAAGATGAGCAGGTCATTACGAAACTCCAGCTGGCCGCCTTCGCGTCGCTCGGGTTCATTGCTCTCAACGTGTCAGGAGGGCTAGGCCTGTCCCACACGCTTGGATACGCGCTCGGATCTCCTTACCAGATCCCGCATGGAATCACGAGCTGCCTCACACTTGGTCACGTCGTGAAGCTGAAGGCGGAGAGCTCTGATGAAGATGCTGAGCAGCTTGCTCGAATGGCGCCTTTTATCGGACTTTCCAAATCTGGCAACAACAAGAAGGACGCTATTGCCGTCGGCGATGCTATCCTGGAATTGGTCAAAGACCTAGGGTTGAAGACGACGCTCACTGAGAAAGGCGTTGGACAAGATCAAATTCCTGTTATCACGAAGCTGGCGACGAGAGCAGAAAGTGGACCTCTGTATGAGAAGGTAAAGGCGCTCGTTGAGAATCTGTATTAGCCGGAAGCACCAAATCCTACTGCGAGCGATCCACCAATCCTCGGAATCTGTAGAATATGATAACAAGACCAATTGAAGTACAGACGTCAGTTTACGTCATCTTTGCGATTGACCACATGCGGGCAGTACACGACCTCGAGCGCTCAGTTATACATTCATCACTGAACCAACAACACATCTTCGCCATGTCAGCTCCCAACGCTCACCACGAGATCGCTCAAACTCGCTACTCCATCTTACAGCAACGCGCCCAAGCTTTCTGCGGAGCTTTCCTAGACCTCGCCAACAACCCGCCTGACAAGATCCTTTCGGAGCACTTCACCCCTGGCAACCCGAAGATCACGGAGCATGGCCCTGAATGGTATATACCTAACTAGAATTTGCTGCTTCATGTTTGCTGATAAAAGATCCCAGGGCTTCTAAACGCCTCCCGTTCCTAGGCAACACATTCCACGGTCCAGAAGAATGCTTGCAGTACTTCGATTTGCTCTCCAAGACCCTGGAATTCATTCCGAGCAAAGACACGTTCGGTGGCAAAGAGAACTTGATCGTGGATGAGAGGGCGAGTGCGGTTGAAGGTGGGAAGCATGGTAGTTCTGGGGTGAGTTGATCATGATCGGAATTATGCTTGGAGGGCGCTTGGAGCTGATTGAATAGATGGTGAGTGTCAAGGGTAAAGCTGTATTCAAGGCAATCGAGACCGGCAGGGCTTGGGAGGAAGAATTCATCTACAGGCTCAGTGAGTTTGATGAGGAGGGGAAGATTGGTCATTGGGAGATTTGGGCGGATCCTTTGAGTGCCTTCGGTGCTGTTGGTGGAGAAGATATTGCATGAGAACGACGGTCTGAGAACGACCTGAATTCACTGATGTTGGTTTACCAAGGCTGAGAAGTGAAAGTTGCAGCGTGGCAGGTCTTGGTCGCACCTGCTGTTTACATGTGAAAGCCAAGAAATAGGGTTTCGCGCGGGCCGCTCGCTAGTGCTGCCAAAACATCTTCCAAAGACCATTTTTAGAACTCCAAGCTCAAATACGCGACAAACACTCTGCGTCAATTACCTGGAACGACTCCGCCACAACATGTCTCGCCCCCATCGCAGAGCACATAAGAGACCACTACTTGAGCAACTTCCCTCAGGCGTTCAGCAAAGATTCAGCACGCTGAGCGGAACATTCGCAGTCACGGACGCAATCGAGGAATGGGACTCTGCGCCCTCGGAGACTTGGAGGCTCAAAAACGACAAAATTTGGAACTACAGGCTGAAGGATCATAACTTCGACAAGTGGATCATAGCAATGCAGAAGGTTCTTGAGAAGCTTGGACTGTGGACGTTCGTGAAGTATCCGTGGCTGGCAAGGCTGCAGCTGGGCGAGGACTGGGAAGAAGAGATGGAGAAGATGGATATTTGGGCCACAAACATTCTGCTCATGCATATCATGCCCGGCACCCTCGCGCGCTACAATCTGCCTCGCCCTCTTACTGCGCCGCAACTTATCGAGAGGCTCGCCAAGGGACCAGAGCCATTCCGCTTGTTGACCTTGCCTCGAGAGTTACGAGATAGGATATACGAGTTCTCTTTAGTGACACACCCCAGTCATGAAGGAGCAAAAAATCTCACAAACAAGAGTGTTGTGAAAACCAAGGGAGACGACGGCGGCGCATTTTGGCGCAAGACAAAGGCTGCTTTTGCGAATGAGGACCTCGAAGAATATCCATTTGTCCAGGGTGATCACCCTCTGATGCTCGTTTCCCGCCAAGTACGTCAAGAGTGCGACCCGATTTACTGGAGTCAAAACACGTGGAGAATTTACCTCGCCACGCGGAGCGAGGCTTCCTCATTCGACCCATTTGCGGCACTATATTACTTCAAAGCCTGGGTCAACATCGTTGGAGTGGATCGCCTTCGGCATCTTCGAGACCTGCAGGTAAAAGTGAGCGGTTGCTACAAGTCCGGCTGCGGTTGTTCAGACGAGTACATCAGGCTACAGTACATCGAGGGCAGCGGACTTCACGTCACCTATGTCAACGTTGAGAGTGAGAAGAGGCAACTGGAATTGGACTGGCGCTTTGCGGTTGTGGATTTGCGGGCGCGGGAGAATGGCTGGAAGGGAGAGGCCATCATTGACTACTTCATGAGCGCCCCTGATGTGTGGGCTGGTGAGAGATTCGAAGAAGGGGAGAACGAGGACGATTATGTGATGCTATCGACAGGCATCGAGAATCCGGAAAGATACGACAGGTATAATTCCGATATTCAGGATCGGTATCAGGACTTACACGACAACTGGTATGGGGCCAACTCCGTGGACGACTTCAAGGACGAGTGTGAGAACGAAGAGCAGGAAGAGATGATCTGGTCTCGAATGAGGAGCCTCATGGATGAGAGAAATTACGCCCATTATGTGAAGCGAGGAGGATATTGGGTTGCCATGCGCCCTGTCACCGAATGATGTGCGCTGACTTCTGAATCGGAGAAAGGAGTGCAGGGAGCCTCATCAGTTAAGGCGCAAATGTCCATAAGAGTAGTGCAGGTCGTGCTTTACTGCAACTTCAACATCTTCTTCGCATTCCGATTGTACAAGTCTTCAATCTGTTCCTCGTCAAAGAGCTCCTTGACACCCTTGTCCATCTGACCCAGCAACATCTCTACCCCATTTGCTCTGGTGAAAGGGAAGTCACTGCCATACAGAAGTCTCGAATGCGGAACGCCCACGCCGTACAGTAGTCCGCGAATCTGACTCGGCATCACGAACCCAGCCATATCAAACCACACATTCGTCTTAAAAGCCTCCAGCACCTCCTCCTCCGGTATACCTTCCCACGGCCCCGGAACCAGACCCGAGAATCCCGTCCAGCGAGACAGCAGCGGCGGGAACGCTCCCCCCAGATGCGGCAAAATGATTTTGAGATTCGGACACCGTCTCATCGTCCCGGACATGAACAGATTCGTCACCACACGCGCCGTATCAAAAAAGAATTCCAACATCGGATTCGGCAATCTTCCAGCAAACGGCGCGGCTTTCACGGCCTGCTTCCCAGCTGCTTCGTCTTGCGGCGAGCACGGACACGTCGGTGTTGTGGGGTGAATGAAAATTAGAGCGTGTCTACGGTTCAGCTCGTCGAAGATGGGATTGAAAATCTCGTCTCCAAGGTAGTGGCCATGGCAGTTCGTCTCAAAGACAAACCCATCACAGCCTTCTTGACTCGCGACTTCGATTTCCTTTAGGCAGCCTTCGACGTCTGGGATCGGTAAAGAGGCGAAGAAGCCGAAGCGATCCGGCATTCGTTTCTTCAGATCTGCGGCGTAGGCGTTGCAATCTCGCGCGAGCTTGCGGGCGAGGAAGTCGTTTCCGGGGACGAGGTGAGTTCCTGGGCTGGAGATTGAGAGGATGGATTTTGAAATGTTGAGTTTGTCCATTAGTTGCAGATGTTCTTCAGGACTCCAGTCTGGGAGGTAGGGCATTCCGTCGGGGTTCGCGTGGCCATTTTCGCGGCAGGCTTCTTGGTAGAATGGGGGCAGGAAATGGGAGTGAACGTCGATCTTGTGGGGCATTGAGGGGGTCATTATTGTGCTGGAATTCGCTGATATATTGAGCTGAGGAAGCGATGAAAGTGAAGTAGGAGGTACAAGTGAGATTGGAGGGACCTGCAGGTCGCTCTGGTCCGAAACTTTGTCCGGCCACGACGGCGATTCTGCTGATTGTTTTGTCTTACCGATTCATATAGCTGCATCTTCTACAGCTTGTGCGATCTTATCCCGGCACTCGTGTTGTTGATCACGGGAAGAGCACTATCAAGGAGGTGAAGTGAAGTGAAGTCTTCCAGCATCCCGGTCGGCAAGGCTCCCCGCAATTTCTCCGATGTCGTTGCCAGGGGCGTTTTCTTCCACTCCATTCCGTCCATAATCCTTTCCTTCAATGACCTACCTTTATCTGTGCCCTAATCCCTCTTCCAAGCCTAGCAATGGACCAACGACGAGCTCCGATCGCGAGCGGGTCTCGCAGCTGTTCCTGCAGAGCAATCTCATTGCCCCGCGAAACGCTTGCTACACTTGCTTCCTAACGACATCCGGCCACTGCTCACCCTCGCGTCGGCGCTGAAGAATGGAAGCGCAATCCGCAGCTGAACAAGTTCGCTCTGTAAGCAGCAGTGAGGCCTCCAGATTATCCGCTGCATCGTCCAGGATCATTGCCGGAGAGGGGAATTATAATCTTTCTTCCTCAGTTCTCGCGATCGGCTCTCCGCTCCTTTGAAGGTAGATTCCGTTTCCAATCTTCTTCCTCTTTCGTATCCATCATTCCAGAAAAATGGCTTCTTCATTCCTAATCAAAGACGTCCGTATTTTCGACGGATTCAACACGATCGAGAGCGGTTCCGTGCTCGTAGAAGATGGCAAGATCTCCCAAATCTCTTCTGAACCTATCTCTTTCGGTGGCAAGATCATCTCCAAGCCCGGTCATACCTTGCTTCCAGGACTAATCGACGTCCACGTGCACTGCGATGGCGGGAACGAAGTCGCCTTACCACAAAGCTTGCGATTCGGCGTGACAACGGTCTGTGACATGGCCAACGAATGGTACAACATCCAAAAACTCCGTAAGCAACGAGAAAGCGGCGACTGCGCGGACTTGAAAACCACGAGTTTCGCGGCGACAATCGATGGAGGCTGGCCGATGCCAATCGTGCTGATGCATAACGACACGCCGCAGGTGAGAAAGAAACCGAAGTAGAAAAGAACGAAAGGTCTAACAGTACCATGAAGTCCAGAGAAGAAATCTCCACCTGGCCCAAACTCGTCACCCCTGAAGACGGCCGGCAGTACGTCCAGGACCGTCTAGCTGAAGGCGTCGACTACATCAAACTAATGCACGAATCCGGCACCGTGATGGGCCAGTCCTTCCCGAAACCCTCTCTCTCCCTCCAGAAATCAATCATTTCCGCCGCCCATGAGGCAGGGCTGCTCGTAGTCGCGCATTCCACCTGCCTAGCCGACACGATTGAGATACTTCACGCCGGCGTCGATGGGTTGACGCACACATTCATCGACCAGCCGCCTACCCAGGAACTCATTAACGCGTATCTGACGAACAACGCGCATTGCAATCCGACGCTCGCGTGCATGGGCTCTGGCACGACTGAGGGCAAATCTGTGCAGGAGAAGTTCGCGCACGACCACAGAGCGCAGCACCTTCTTGACTCTGCAACACGAGAGCGGATGTGCATGTGCATGGGTTTCGCTCAGAGCAGCGATGCCAAAAGCGAGTATGCCTTCGAGACTGTTCGGCAGCTGAAGAAAGCGGGCGTTCCGATCTTGATGGGATCGGATTCCGCAGGTCCAGCAGTCGGGACAGCCTGGGGACTCTCAGCACACCATGAATTGAGCCTGTTCGTGAACGAGTGTGGTTTCACGCCAGAAGAAGCGCTGAAAGCGGCGACGTCGTTACCGGCGCGGAGGTTCGGGTTCAAGGATCGCGGGCAGATCAAGAAGGGGATGAGAGCGGATTTGGTTCTGGTGGAGGGAAATCCGTTGGAGGAGATCGATCATACGTTGGATTTGAGGGGTGTGTGGTCGGAGGGCCTGTTGTGTTCTGCTTATCACGGGCTATAGAGAACTAGCTCTGTAAACATCGACAGCGTTTCGTAGCATTAAACCATCTAGCCTCGCTATCTACTCTCGCACTCGCTAGCTACATTAACACCAGGGCACTACAGCGTCTTCGCACATCTGAGGGTTATCTCGACGAAACAGGCCGCTCTCATAATGTTGTATGACTGGCCAGAGCCCCTGCTTTCGCTAGGATACTCGGGAACGGAATAACCTTCCGATGTGCAAAGACGCTGTAAGTCTGTCGATTTCTTTCACTCATGCGTATTTACTGATTCAACCATTCAAAATCGCATCTGCCGCCTTCTCCGCGATCATCATGATCGGCGCCTGAATAAAGACACCTGGGATCTTGGGAAAGACGGAAGCATCCACCACCCTGAGCCCTGTCACGCCTCTAACCCGGAACTTGCTATCCAACACTGCCATAGGATCGCTATCCGCACCAATCTTCGCCGTACAGCACGCGTGATGTCCCCATGCGACGTCTTTGACATACTGCTCCAGCTCCGCATCGCTCTGGACGCCAGGGCCGGGGAGCTGCTCGGTGAAGTTGCTGCCCCCAAAGACAGCGTAGTCATTGTAACGCGCGAGGGCTTCGCGGGACATTTTGATAGCTTGCACGAGGGCTGCAACGTCTTTGGTGTCGGCGCCGTCGGCCGTTGTGCCCGTGTCGAAGTAGTTGAAGTTGATGGCTGGAGGGTCCAGCGGATCCGTGGATTTGAGCGTCACGGTGCCGGCGTGGTTGCGCGAGTGCGCTTTTAGAGTAGACCAGGAGAAAGACTTGTGCGTGGCGACGGCCGCGTCGGCCCAGCGGGGAAAGTAGCCTGTGAAATTGATAGGGCCGCCGAAGATGAAGAGGTCGAGGTCGGAGGTGTCGGCGGAGTCGGAGTTGATGGCCATGGTGGCTGCGATGCCGTTGCTGGCGTAGGCGCCTCTGGCACTGGCGTTTCCAGGGTGGGAGTTCCAAGTCTTGAAGCATTCGTCGTGCGGTTTGGCGTCGAATGTGCAGCCGTTGAGGCCGGCGAAGTCGTTAGGGTGGACGCTGGTTACGGGGACTTCGTAGCGGTCTTGCATGTTCGATCCCAAGCCTGGACTGTCTTTAATTACCTTGATGCCGAGATTCTGTAGTTCTTGAGCTGGACCGATGCCTGAGAGCTTCAGCGCTTGAATGGTGTTGTAGCTGCCGCCAGACATGATGATCTCTTTAGAGGCCTTTGCTGAGCCAGGGGTGCCGGGGTCTCCACTGAGTGGGCTCGCTTTGTACAGATGCTTGCCATCGAGCAATTCGACTCCGGTGGCTCGGTGTACACTGCCGCTCGTATCGAAATCGATCTTTGTGACGAAGCAGTTGGTTCGGACAGTAAGAGGGTATCCTTGATTTACTGTGTCGACGATGTGATCTCGTACGCTGACTCTGGCGCCACCTCGCTGCCACATCATTTAGCTAGATCTAGCAGTATGTGCTTTCGTAGGCATCGTAGGCATACCTGAGTCATTGGAATCTGGTAGAATCCCTCCTGCGAATCCTTGCCAGGGGTATTGTTGGGATCAACATGGAGCGCCTTCTCGAGACCTGTCGCCTCAGCGAGCGGGTCTGGCCCAAGCCCCATCACAGCAGCGCCACCAGCAAGATGCTGAGCCAGCATGTCGTCCTGAACAAGAAGTGCAGGATCAATCGATGCTGTCGGCAGCCACTGGTAGACCGTCTGGAGATACTGCTGCATATTTGACGAAGCCCAGGACCTGTCGCCAGTGATCTGAGCAATGTTATCCCAGTCGCTCGCGTGAGGAGTGATCCAGATCATAGCGTTGTGCGAGGTACATCCGCCAAGAGTGCCAGCTCGCGGGTACAAAATGCCCTTTCCTTTGATGTACTTGGGATCTCGCCGTGCGCGTGTCTGGTCTGTGTAATGGTTGACATACACTGCCACTTGTCAGCACACTGATTCTACAGATTTGCCAACCTTTTCTCAACTCACTGTTCCAAGCAACTTTGGGATCCTGTGTCATGGCACCCTGCAATCCGGGCACAGAGTAGTTGTAATTCATTCCTTGATCATCTCCCGATTCGATCAAAAGGACTGTGTGATTCGCGCGAGCAAGTCGAGCTGCGAGAGGACCGCCTCCAGCACCGCTTCCGATGACTATGTATTCGTAGCTCAGTTCCTGTCGTCCTCCAACCATGGGCGACGCTGTGACAGCAGCCACCATCGCGAGAGCGAGAGCCAACAGGCCCATCATTTTCTGAATGAAAGGCATCGTCAGTCGCATATGGCGCGAATTGTCAAGCTGAATGAGGATGGTGGTAAAAAGAGAGGTACCTGTACTTATGCTGGTGAGGCGCAGAGCAAATTGCGGAGGGAATCCCAGGTGGTAAAAATATTGCTGGCAACGGCAAGCGTCGTAAAGTTTCTATTCAGTTACTGTTGATGCTCGCTCATGCCAAAATCGGCGGAGTCTTGTCTGTCCAGCACTGCAGTCCTCACGAGCAGGTCCAATAACGGCTGCTCTTCCTCCTAGGATGGTCATTCTTCAGCTACTAAGCTATAGCGTCGAGCTTAATTCCGAATCGCGTGGGGATGGACCCTTCAACCAACCTTTCCGTCTACAGCTGTTGGTGTAGACACTTGCCTTGGTGGATACTTTGGCATGGGACACGTGTTCGGGCAACCCAGGGTACGGTCTCGAAGGGTACAGTTCGTGCCCTGAGAGAAGGGTGCTTCCTGTCTCCGCAAATCCCTGGCCAGTAGCATGTGGCCACACATGGCCCCTTCCACGGTGTCATATGCGCTCGCATGATTCCCAGCGCCTAATGCAGCATTGCAACTCGAAAGAAGCGCGTGCTCACATGCGAGAATTCTCCGCATGCAAGGTATGTTGAGAGTCTAGCGATATCTGTTCGTCTTTCTTGCCATCCTGAAAAGCTGGACAAGCATCAGTCCTCTTGAAGGTCCCAGGCTATTTCGCTCAAGCTGGAGCGTCCGGAGAGAACTTGGCGAAATGATTTTCCCAGAATCTGATCCCATCCAGACATTGATCTCGGCACAAAGCTCCGGTCTCTTCTGCCATTTCTAGCTCTTCGGTCGCAACTCCAACGCTCCAGCCAAATCGTTCTGCGGCTTCCTGTGCTGTGACTCCAGTACCAAAAGCTCGACGAAGTTCGACGTCCCCAGAGTGGGAGGCGCCATGACCATCGCGTAGCCAACTCAGAAGAGTCGATATTGTTTTCTCATCCGTCCTACTTCGTTCCTGGACCACGAGAAGGCCGCTCTTGAAGCGTCGAAGACGTACGGGCAAGCTGAGAGAGTCCCAAAGATTGGCGGCCTTTTCGAAGTCCAGTGGAGAGACAAGCTCAATGCCATTCCGCGTACGGTTGAAGACCTGCCAAAGGTCTACAAGTGACATGATGCCACCTTCTTTGCGTAGTACGCCTTTTCTATCATCCGTCAAGAACTCTGCCAGATCACGGGACAGCTCAGTCACGTAAAGCTGCTCTGCAGAAGATCCACTTCCCAGCATATCCTTGGTAGTCACCAAGCCCAGGGCTGAGGCTGAGTCCGAGATCAGTCTTCTGGCATCAGAGTCACCCTCGGCATGACCGTTCGATTGCCTAGCGAACTGTTCAGCCATTTGAATAACTTCTTTAGCGGATGTCATAAGCGCCTCCAAATCCTCGAACGCAGTTCCAATGACGGCCTGGTTGTTCTGCCGAAGTTCGGCGCCTCGTTGCTCTAGACCAGCAATGCCAACTACCCTCTGAGGTGTGACTGGAGATGGCGTAGTGCCATTCTGTGGTCTAGACAATCCACCTGATTGAGGAGGTGTAGCTGTTGACCTTGGCACTGGAGGCGCACTTTGCAAAAGCCACTTTCGCTGGGTGAGCGCACTTTTGAGTCGATCTAGGAACGTTTGCGCTCCACCCATGCGAAATGAGAATTTTATTGTTTCAATAGTGTCATCACCAATGATACTTGAGGCTCCTAGACTGGGGCCAGGCGACTCCGGACGTCTCCCAGCACCTTCAACTAGGTGCGGTCGTCTCTCCGCCGCGTTCTGCAGCGGCGCTCCACAGACTTCGCAGGCAGTAAGTGATGGGTGATTTTGAAATGTGCATCTCGGACATTGACCAGGTGGCGACTGAGCTTGTCCTGAAGACGCATAGCTGCTGGCTACTTCCGACGAGTTGCGCTGGGTAGAATTTGCAGCAGCACCGCTCGGCCGATTTGACATGGCCGCGATGGCTGCCTTGACCATATGGACAAGCTCAGGTTTGATGCCGCATGCTTGACAGGGAGGCAGAGGGGTGTGTTGATTGGCTCTCGATGGATCGAAGTTTGGCGGCACTGGGTTCGATAGACCACAGATAGTACAAATCCATGTTGCATTGACGTCTCTCGCCGGCGCAGGAGACTGAGCTGTTGGACGGGGCGAAGAGGTAGGTCCAGCAACCAAAGCGTCCGCAGGTGAGGCATATCGAGGCACAGGGCTTTTGATGCCCGGAATCGGCTTCTTGCCCGCCTTGGGGAAGAGCGTGACCTTCGGTGATGACTTTAAGAATCCAGCATAGAACTCCGTTCGATCTATCTCCTTCAGATCTACTGCCACCGAGTATTTCCTGGGCTCATCATTGTCGATGTAGCATACTCGATGGGAGGTTAGATAGGCGTGGCCGTTCTGGTAGCTGGGGATTTTGTATTTGCCTTCATACAGGCCAACGCCATCCTGCACGAACAGGAGAGACTCATCATCGTACAGAGATGGTCGAAGCGCGGTTGTCAGATCCAGCTGGCGAAGAAACATCCGCAGACATGGAGGAGGACTCGTGGGTGATGTCGTACAATGGTCGGTTTTGCACGCTGCTGTATCCGATCGGCCTCGATCAGATGTTTCTCAAATTGGATACTCCGGCCTCAGTGCTAATCAAGCGAATGGAACGTGAGCCACTGAGGTCGATCTCGATGTTGCCGTCGTCGCTGCCGTTTGGGAAAGATTGGAAAGATTCCACAGTCATATCGACGCGACGGCCTGCCAGCCGAAGAGTGGTGACGAGGGTCACGTGCTGGTGGTCCGTGTCCTCACCTATCACGCACTCAAGCCAACTTCCTTTCTTCTCCTCTGCATTCTTCTACCACTTCACCTTCACCGCACATCCCCAACTATACTGCCCACCGACGCGTATCGACAGCAGCAAAAGAACGCTTTTACAAACACACACCTCTCAACTCAAGTCTCTCTCCTCGTCTCTATACATCGCGTGCGCGCCACCCCTCGAGACGCCTCGAACCTCGCGGTCGCATCCCACAGGCGGTGACCGCTATGGCCGCACAATCCGCCTACACGTCCGTCGCGGCGCGGCGGACTCTTGCCAGGCCAGAAGCGCCTGCTCCTGCTCCGGTCAAGACAGATTTCTCTCCCACCGTCGTCGACTACGTACAGCGTGCGTTCTTTGAATTTAATAAGATCAAGGGTACACCAGCTTGCGCGGGCATCACGGATGAGCACGTTCGAAACAAGCTCTCAGCTATAGTCAACCAGGCATCAGTCGAGGGAGACCCGAACGCGAGAGACTGGTCACAGTACCCTCTACCGCACGAACTGCTTCTCCAGGAGCGGTCAACCACTGCCTTGCAAGTGACGCAAGACGCAATTCTAGCTAACATCAATGCATCATCGGATCCCTATTCCTCTTCTCCGCTTTCTCCCGGCATGAACTCGAGGAAGCGTAAATCTCCAGACCAGGAAGTAACAGGCGACGACACCAGGCCCGTCACGCCGCCGTGGAAGAAGAAGAACACCAAGGCCAGTCTCGCAGACCGCATCACCGGAAAGAGTAAGAATCAGGACAAGAAGCGCAAGGACAACGGCACCGCGCATGGCAGCTGGTTCGATACCAGCTCGGACGCCCTAGAGCGGCGGCGACAGCGCTTTGGTCACGTCTCTCCCGAACCATCCCCTTTTCATTCTTCACGTGGTGAATCACCTGCTGCCAATGCCAACGCTGGGCCCATTGTCGGAACTTGCCAGACTCTGGAGAAGAATTATTTCAGATTGACTGCGCCTCCCAACCCTAGCACTGTGCGACCTGTGCCAGTGCTTCAGAAGGCACTCGAGTTCATTCTGGCCAAGTGGAAGGACGAGCATGACTATACGTATGTCTGTGACCAACTAAAGTCTCTGCGTCAGGATCTTACAGTCCAACGCATCAAAACGCCATTCACCATCAAGGTGTACGAGATGCACGCACGCATCGCGCTGCAGATGAAGGATTTGGGTGAGTACAATCAGTGTCAGACGCAACTTCGCGCGTTGTATAAGTTGAAACTGGGGGAGAATGGGAGTAGTGGTGGAAGGCAGGACGAGTTCACGGCCTACCGCATATTGTACTTGATTTACACGCGCAGCCGGGCCGACATGAACAATATGTTGGCCGATCTAACCCCAGCAGACAAGAAAGGCAGCTTCGTGCAGCTTGCGCTCAAAGTGCGCGCGGCACTAGCCTCGGGCAACTACCACAGATTCTTCCAACTGTACAGCCAGTCGCAGAACCGCAACATGGTGCCGTATCTCATGGACATGTTCATCGAGAGGGAGCGCCTCGCAGCCATGGCATCAATGTGCAGAGCGTGAGTCATCCTCGATCTCCCAAACAGGCTTCCACTGACATATTTCACAGATACAAGCCAGATATCAGCAGCAACTTCCTCACCAAAGAACTCGCCTTTGAGTGTGAAGAAGCTGAGCTGTTCGAAGGCGACGTACATCGAGCATGCCTCGATTTCGTTGCACGATACAGCGGCGACGCGCTCCTGCAGCAAAAAGACGACGACATACGGATCCTTACGGGCAAGGCTGGCAACACATTCGAAGCGGCCAAGCAGGCGGCATTCGGCTCGGTGGACATCAAGGGACAGATATGATACCCCTTTCGACTTCTACGTTCATGGCGTGCTCTCATTCTGCCTACCATAGCCCTGGGCGCCTCACTAACATGATATCATCGACGATTCCTCCGGCATCCGAGGGTGGACAAGAGGCCAGGCCGGACAATTGCATTTTTCCACATGCTTTTTCCCTTTGAGTTTCATGCATCTTCAGCATTCCTCAGCGCCATTCCATCTGCATTCAGCGCGGCTCACCAAAAGAAGGGAAGGGTTGGAAACGACGGGGGCGTCGAGGGGATTTGCAGGATTGTCGAGGGGAGTTTGAAGGAGTGGCGTGAGGCTCATACGAAGCAACAGGCATTCGAGGTAGCCCGAGGTCGGTAGTGAGGCAGCTCAGTAGCCTTGCGATCTCGCGAGTCGCGAATTTTCTTCATCACATTTGCAAGTTCAGACGTCGCATGGTGCATGATTCGGGCGGGCCGAGTGAGGCCAAGTCGAGTGGATGGTGAGGCACGGCGAGACTACGTACCTTTGATGGAAGCGGATACAAGTCATCTCCGTTGTGTGCTCTTTGAGATTTGTGGGATGCCTGTAGCCGTGGGCACAAACGATTTCAGATGTTTTCTGTAGATCGTAGCACATGAATATTTTCCGATTTTGGGATGAGGCTTGAGGATTGGCGGGGTGAGGTCTGATGGATTGGATGGATTGGATGGATTTGATCGATGTCTACGGTTGTACCTCAAAGGAATGAGAGCTTTTGATGCGGGTACCTACCTTTGAGGTTCCTGCATGTGGCTTTGAGGTCGTGTGGTTGTCAAGCGTGACGTCTTAGGTCGCCTCAAGCTCTCCACCTCTCGAACGAAATTCTTGGGGTTGTAACACACTGGGAGGTTTGGTCATGAAGGATTCGAGAAGTCATGCTGCTCAGCTTCGGGTCCATCTCCGGTTCTTCCTTGATGAAAGAATATCTCGTTAATCCATCTCAGAGCTCTCCACTTTTGTGTTGATGGAAAGACGAATGAAACATGATGCACAATGGGAGGTTTGGAGAGGCCGAAAGGGAGGCATTCCTGGCCAAGGTGTGTTTGAGGATTTGTGGAGCTTGGTGGTCGAGACTTTGGATGACGAAGAGGACAAGATGTGTGGTGAGAGAACAGAGATTTCCTACCTGTCCATGGTCACGATTTCCGGGAACCGTCATTTCGAGTGGATTGATCGAGTGGATTGAATAGATTGCTTTCCGGCGGCTGTCGTGTGTCGTTTGCTTGGTTGGACGTCGACGCGCGTGATGGACGAATCAGCAGCGTCGGGGAGCATGCAGCCTTGTGCATATGCTGCTTCCTTCGAGTCCACCGAGAGTCCATCATTTTTGCGTGGTGTGGTGCTGTGTGCTGCTGTGGAGCGCAGCGCCGTTTTCGCGTGCAGCGGGATGTGCAGGCTTGGTGCTTTGGTGCTTGGTTGGTGCTTGTGAATCTGTCGGTTCGTATGCAAGCTGTTGGGTACCTGTGCCTGCTGTGCCTGTGGGAACATTGAAAGTATTGGATGCGTGGAGCTGCTGCAGCAGTCGTCGTCGTCAACCTGTACTTCCGACCTCATCTTTTTCTTCAGATTTTTACTTGTTCTTGGAGATCTGACTTTTGTTCTTTGCTGTTGTTGCTCTGGACGTTTTTGACTTTGACCGCGGCTCCCCTTGGCAACGAACGAAGGCGTCAGACTACGAAGGCTTTTGGATTTACTACTGCTGCCGGGATCTTGGTGTGCTGAAGCCGAACCGGTGCTTCAGCAGGATTCTGTGCAAGAGAGAGCGCTGTGAAGGAGAGGCAGCCCCGTGGAATCTCCTGGCGTTCGCGTGGGCTGACGGGGATTGGATTGATTGTTGAGCGAGAGCTGTCGGGGCAGTTGTCGTTGTTGGGCAGGTGCGCGAGCGGCAGTTCCTCGTGGCCGCGTCAAAGCAGCCCAAAGACGGCAGAGCAGACAAAGAGCCGGCCGTCGATCAATCGCCAGAACGTCCAGCCAGACCAGCACGACCGGGTTGTGGGCAGAATCGCGAGTCTGTTGCTGCACGAACTTGCGGCTGTTTCAGACTTCACTACTTGCAAAAGTTGTTGGTGGTCAGGTCGGGAAGAAGGGCAGCAAAGAAGGTTCGCTCCCGCGCAGAGGGGCAGCACACACATCGAGGCAGCACGCTGCAAAACGACACAGTGCATCCTCCTGCATAACACACACACACAGAGCCATCCTCCACCGCATTCACTGCTGCACGATATCGCCGTCTCCGTTCCACGCACGAGACCGTCTCCCGAAATACACACTCGCTCCCGCCGGCCAAGCGAGCCTCACGCTCATCACGCATACACATACACATACGCACCGCTCCGCGCCCGCCCTCCTCGCCACTCTCCGCGCCGCCTTCCCCCACCGCGCGCTGGCCTGTGTGCCGTCGACGTGAGAGGAGCTGCTGCTGCATTGTGCCTTGTGCCCTGCGCTTTGTTCAACTTGCCAGCACAGACACCACACTCTCGGACACTGCGTCGCCGCTGCCGTCACTGCCTCCTCCACTGCCACATTCCCACCACGTCCTTTCCACGCCCTCGCCCACATTGCGCCCCGCGACTTCCTTTCCTGAACATTGCGCCGACATCTGCCACGCTCTGCATCGCATTCACCCACACACCGCTTTCACGTGCGATCCCGCGACACGCTTGCGCTAGACCCCGAGTCCCTCGTTGTTCCCCGCGCGCGCCTGAGCCTCCCTCGCCGAATTCAGCCTCCCCTCTTTCACGACGATAAATTTCACCATGAAGGTGAGCACAAGAGCACTGTACACCCCACAAGCGCCGAGAGCGATATACTGACATGCACAAGTTCCGAAGGAGTATAAAGAGCGACAAGCACGACTCGGCCAAGCCAGTCCAGGTCTCGGTCCCGCAAAAGGACGCTATAGCCATTGAACCACCCAAGAAGGTGCGCTACTTGATATAGGCTTGTCGCAAGGCATGGAAACTGACACCCGCTCTCCAGGTCATAAAAGCCATATACGACCACAATGCGCCCTCCGACTCCGACATGTACCTCTCCTTCTCTGCCGGCGATTTCCTCCACGTTGTAGCCCGTGAAAACGACCCCGACTGGTATGAAGCATGCAACCCCTTGCGCAACGAACGCGGCCTGGTGCCCGTGAAATACTTTGAGAACGTCGGCAAAACTGTGCGCGATAGCGGCGACTCGTCGAAATCGACCAACAGCACGACACACGATAGCGGCTACGCGGAAGGTTCAACACCTCCGAACGTCACTTCTGCGCCCCGAATGAGCGCAATGGGCCCACCTGCAATCCCTGGCATGGGACATCGCCCTACGAAATCTTTGACGAAGCAGGCGGGTGGGATATACGGCATTGTCTCTTACGATTTTCACGCCGAGAGGCAGGACGAGCTGGATGCGAAAGAGGGAGAGGCCATTATTGTGATTGCGCAGTCGAACCCGGAATGGTTTGTGGCGAAGCCCATAACACGACTTGGAGGTCCTGGGTTGATCCCGGTCTCTTTCATTGAAATCCGCGACATGACAACTGGAAAGGCCGCGGACGACCCGATTGCTGCAGTGCAAGCAGCTGGCATCCCCAGAGTTGAAGAGTGGAAAAAGATGGCCGCGGAGTATAAGAACACAAGCATCCCTCTTGGCACTGTATCGTCATCTGGAGCGGGAAGTCTGACGCCGGGCATGGATCGCCTGAGCGTGCAGAATGGCCATGCCAACGGACATCAAAGGAGTAACTCCTTCCAAACGCAACAGCAGCAGAACCTTTTTGCACCTGTGCGCGCATCGGTACCGCGATATATCTTTGGGGATGAGAAGTTCCAGTTCGTTGTCGAGTGCAAGCTCTCCAACGAGACACATTGGGACTTGTCCCGAATCTATGAGGATTTCTACGAGCTGCAGATTAACTTGATCAACGCATTCCCAGAGGAAGCCGGCCAAGTCTCGGGGAAGCAACGGATCCTGCCGTACATGCCAGGCCCCGTCAAGTACGTGACTGATAACATCACAGAGGGGCGAAGGGTGAACTTGGACGAGTACTTGCGGGATCTTTTGCGACTACCACAGCACATTGTGTGCTCCTCGCTTGTGCGCAACTTCTTTTCGCCTCGAGAAGGAGACTATGAAGTGGACCCGAGCGCCGTGGATCTGAATGACCACGCTCGTCCTGCGACCGCGAGATCCAACGATCGCTACTCGGCAGCTTCATCGCAAGGATCTTATCAAAGTCAACAATACCAGCAGCCTGGTCAGGCTCGGGGTCCTCCGAACGGCGCAGGGCACCAGTACAATCCATCGCAGAGCTCGACTGCACCATATGGCCACCAAAGAGCTCAACAATCACAGGCAAGCAACAGCTTTACTTCTCAGTCACCACCCAACGCAGGTGGCATGCCTCCTAATCAACGGACTGTGACCAATACAACTACTGGCTCACACACAAATACCGCACCTGTCAAGGTGAAAGCCTGGTTCGACCGCGACACGTGTGTGGTGATCCGCATGCCTGCACGTGGCCAATTTTCCTTCGACGACCTGCACCGTAAGATTGTCGAAAGGCGAAGACTAGAATACAAAGGCCAAGACCAGAACGACGACGTTCTCGATATAGAGTACCGGGACGAGAAGGATGGAGAATACTACCGTCTAGAAGGCGATGAAGATTTGGATATCGCGGTGGAGCGGAATGAGAAGTTGACGTTGGCGGTCAGAGCTGCTGATTCGTAGACGCGACCAGCCTGTAGCCTTTTGGGGCTATCGCCGAGGATGAATTCGGCTTTATATTTGGGGGAGATGGCGAGGGAGGGAGCATCATCATCTGTTCTTTACTTTGCTTTTGAGAGCTGCAGCGGCCCAGTGCTGGATGAGGAATGCTATGCAATGGAACGCAATGGATGGATGGATGGAACGACAAAATGGATGAATGGCTGCTCAATATCTATCATGGGATACCCTTCGCGCGTGTGGGATCGTTTTGAGGTACTGCGGTTTTGAACAAAGTTCGGAGTTCAGGGGAGGATTGAGGTTGTCTGTTTCATGGCTTGCTTGCTTCTTTGGCTCTGCTTGGAGTTTCTTGGCATCGTTTGAATTCTTTGGTTTGAGTTGTGAAAGTTTGAGTTTCTGTCTGGGCGAAGGGGGCGATGTGAAACTTGGGATGGTCCGTGGAAAATGTTATCCATTCTAGAGATGGGGTCGGGAGGAGAGGAGTGATGCTTTGAGGTAGTTTGAGGTAGTTGAGTGTTGCTGAATTGGGATTTTGATCGTTGCAAGCATCTTGCATCCTCCCTTATCTGTGGTTGGTACTTTCTCATGTTACATCTGATGATCCAGCATTGGTTTATGGAGAGAGTCACATCGACGGCGAAGTGACATTCACTTGAAGGCGCTTGGACCTTATCTTAGCGCCGGACGCGGGTCCGCTCGTACCCCGCGAGCTGGCCGCCTCGCTGTCCGTGCTTCGACTTCACATCACATCCTCCACCAGATCTCTTCATCATCTTCGCATGAACGCGGCCCTCAGCATCGTCGATATTGAAAAGATGACGGATGCCAGGCAGCTCATCGATTATGTCAGTCCATCCATCCACAAAAAGCCTATCATCGGAAAGAAAGTGCATCACATACTGACATCCAAGCTCTCCTCAGGCTTGCAACCAATTCAACGAAATCGCCTCCGACGTAGAACGACACTTCGACCTCGTTGCCGAAAGCCTTCGCGATCGCTTCAATCGAGGCTCCCTCTTGCAGTCGCCGCCTGCCCGCCCTCCGCCTCCGCCTCCTACGACGTTCCAGCTTGTCCAGCGATGGGTCGATCGCCACAAAGCTCTCACAGCCGCCCTCGTGGCGTTCTTCGTCACTGGATCCGTCGGCACGCTGGTTTACATTAACACGCAGAACACACGAAGGAAGCGAAGAGCCAGGAGATCGCGTAGCGGCGCGAGGACGGATGTTGTGATTGTTGCAGGCGCGGTCGCGAACCCGCTCACAAATGCTCTATACCTGGATTTAGAACGCCGAGGATTCGTGGTTTACGTGGTCGCCCATACGGCGGAAGACGAGCACTTCATTCGAAACCAGAATCGGGCGGATCTGTTGCCTTTACCGCTGGATTTGGTGGATCCGTTTACGGCGCAGGGACAGCGGAGACACTTGCAGGAGTTCCTGAGGAAAGAGCATTTTGCGTTTGAAGAAGCGGAACCACACAAACTGAGACTTTGTGCATTGGTGTTGGTTCCGGATACGCATTCGGCGGCGGCGAGGGTGGAGGATATCTCGTCGGAGGAGTGGAGCGATGCGCTGAATGCGAAGGTTTTGAACACGATTGCCATCACGCAACTCCTCTTGCCGGTGGTGGTGGAGCACAAGGCGAAGGTGTTGCTGTTGACGCCGAGTATGACGCCCGCGATTGCGCCGCCGATGCACGCGCTGGAAAGCGCCGTGTACGGAGGTCTGAAAGGATTTGCGGAGTCGTTGGCGGCAGAACTGCAACAAGACGGAGTAGCGTTCTCGCACTTCAAGCTCGGGAACATCGACATCCCGGCCATCACAGCGCGGAATCGAAGGAATGGCCTCCCTGCCCCTCGCCTTCGCCCAACACCTTTACGAACTCTGCACGACGCGGTGTTCGACACGATCGTTGCAAAGCGAACGCCGAGGACGAAGTATGTGGGCAGAGGCGGGTTCACGTACGATTTCCTCGGGAGGACGTTGCCGCCGGGGTTGATCTCGTGGATGCTGGAGTTGGGAAAGAAGGCGAAGATAGAGAAGACGGGAAGTGAGGAGAGTCTGCTCGGGAGTCAGGGCAGTTTGACGTGGGAGAAAGTGGAGGGGGAGGTGTGATTGAGCTGACTTGAACTGGGGGTGATGATGATTGCTCTTTGATATTTGAGGCGTGTGTAGGATGGATGATACCAATGAACTTTTCTCTTCTCTTCTCTTCTCAACTCTAAGTTATGGGGATTTTCTCAGGCTCTGTTATGCTCGTACACATTGCAATTCTTCAGCTACTCAAGTCTGGTGCGGGCTTCCGTTGAGAATTATATCGATGAGAATCGCTCGATTGGACAAAGTCATTTTCGAACAGTCGTTGGTTTCTAGTCTACAGCTGACAAACTCGGCTTGATAGCCTTCACCCAGTGTGTCATTTTATTCTTCATCTGGGCCTCAGCGCCCGCGAAATTCGATGCCATGCAGTCTGCCTTGCCGCCCAGCCAAGGCACGTCCCCGCTCCGAAATGCACAATCTTTTCTCGATACGTCCGTGGGCTATAACACAACACTCTACTCTCACACCTTTCATGCCTCATTCACTCATGCCGCCCATGCCTAACCACACCCATCTCGCCGCGTGCCCTGTGAAACTTCTCTGCGCCTCCACTCCCTCCCTTCAACCTGAGAACCTGAACCGAGTAGCCTCCAAGCGACCCAATCCCTCTCGCGGCGCGACGTTCCTCCTCCGATAACTGTTGGTGAAGTCCTGAAGCAGTCCACGGATTTTTCGCAGCTCTCCGGTGTCGATGCGCTGCTGGATGTTCCGCAGAAGGCGTTCTTGCTCCTGTGGTGCGATGCTTCCTTGAGGCAACATCGACACGGTTTTTCCGGTCCATTGAGCGACTTCTCTTGGCATGAGCTGGAACATGGCCAGCAAGACGCCAGAGGCATCCGGGAAGCAGTCTTGTGGGAAGGTGTACATCATTCCGGTCATGCAGCGTTGTACGATGTTGTCTCCCTCCTCGGCGACCAGCTTCTTGACAGTATTCTGGATTTGAGGAGGGTTGGGTCGGTTGTTGTAGGTTCCATCGGTGGCGTTAAAGCTTGAGGATGGTGCATCTTCGCCGCCGTAGGCCAGGAAGTCGCGCAGGAAGTGGAGCGTTGCAATAAGGGGCTCTTCTTTGAGGAGCGTCAACGACGTCGATGCTGCGGAGAGGATAGAGGACATGAGCTCGGACGCCACGATCTTGTTGGGATGGTACATCAACACATCCGTGGTCAAGCGGAAGAAGTCCTCAATGACGTCGGGAAGGTCCTCAGGCGGGAGGTCGTTCAGAGCGCGTAGGAACGCGGTCGCCTGCTGCTCGTAGAAGACGTATATTTGGTCAGTCACTTCGCGAGAGACGTAGTCGGAGACATCTGAAAACTCTCGCACTATGCTGTCAGTTGCCCACAAGAAGCAGCCCTGTCTGCTCGCGGTGAAACCAGCAGAAAGCTTGTCTGCAAGCTGTGGTAGAAGTGGTGCAGTGTGTATCCGGTAGGATAGGACAATGTACCGCCAGCATCTACACACACGCTCAACAATCGGGACAAAATCGATGAAGTGCTCGCAGATGGTGGCCAGTGTTCCAAAGATCTCACCACAGTATTGAACCGCAGGATGTTGAGCTGCAGGTTCTACGTACGGCGTGACCCATTGTACGAAGATGGTGATCAGATTCAGATGATCAGCGATGGCGAGCTTCTGCTCCTTCTCCGTGGCAGCCTGAGACATGCTCATCAGCCGCTTCACGATCGGGTCACAGCAAAGCTTCATCGATTGGTATAGAGTGTCTAGCGGCTGCTTGGCAAGCACCGAAGCGACTCCTTCTGTCGTCTCCTCCTGGCTGGTGGTCGGAAGCTTGTCCAGATTGGCCTCATAAAATTGCTGCAGTTGAGGCATATAGTCCTTCAGCAAGCTTGCGCAGTCATTGCAGAAGAACTTGAAACTGAGTGCGGCTGCACGAATGACCTCTTTTGAAGGATGATTGAACGCGGCCATGATGAAATTGAGTTGATCTTGCAGGGTCTCCGGATGCTGTGCGGTCCATTCGGTGTATCGTCCTAGCGCCATGACTGCCTGGAAGCGCACCTTCTCTTGGTCTGGAATCTGTACAATAAGTGGGATCAGCCGCGGCAACATGATGTTCTCATCTGGGGAAACTTGACGGCCCATAGCCCGCATGCTAAACAGGGGTGCCTCAAGCTCCTGCCAATGTGGCACATTGCCCGCGCTTGCCTGCGATCCATATTGGCTGACCCATTTTTCGATGAGCAGGTAGCTCTTCTGCAAGCAGTCAGTCACGCCAATGACCTCACAGCAGTCTTTAAGAACGTCGCCAAGCTGATGTCGGAATTCCCTGAACCGATCCTCTGCTTCGCGATCGCCATCAAAGAGATCGGCTTCATTTCCATCTTCGGCTTGAGGGTATTGCAGGTGCTTGATCATGATGTCGACCAGAGTTGAGTAAACGTCGACGAACTGCAGCCGTGCCTCCATGTACCGCTCAAGGGTAATGTACTGCTTGAGTTCGAACCAGAAGTTGAAAGTCTGGGAGACAGCTTCTCGCTCCTTGTCCCGCAGACAACATTCAAGGACACATTCCACCAGAGCTCGGAAATCGGTGGGCTGTCTCGCAATTAGGACCACCCAAGCCTCCCCCGCCTCTGCGAACACTCGAGTCACTCCTTTGAAAGTCTCCCAATCTTCATCGTCGGCGCACGACTGGATCCGCGCCTTGAGTGCCGCTAGTCTTGGATATAGAGCCTTGATAGTTTCCATGCTCTCGTCCACCTCTCGTGTCTCCTTAAAAATCGCGCAAAGAGTCTCCACAGCAGCATCAAAAGACGAGTCCGACTGCACGGCAGCCATGACAACGTCCATGAGCGGCGAGTTGACGATGTCGTTCAAAGGGACTTCTCGTATCCAGGATGTTATGCATTCCATCAATTGTGGGTTCTTTGGTGCCTCCGGCGAGGACTGTGCGTACTGAACGAGTAGCTGCAGAACATGCTGTCCGTTCTGCTCAAGCAACTCCACTTGCCGATCTCTCAACTCGTCTTCTGCCAGATTGATCTTTCTGCCCTCCGTGACCTCCTCCGGGAGCACGTGCAAGAATTCCAGCACGCATGAAATGCCGGCCGGATCATTGCCCAATGCCGAGACCACTGTTTGTAGGACATCCTTCCAGTCCAGCATCAAAATCGCGAGGTTGGCTAAGCAGACGCACAGCTGGGTTCGAATAGGCTTCGGGCCTTTGGCGTAGGAAGCGACTACTTGTAGTAGTGTTTCTCGGAGTTGTGGTAGGGCTTCTTTGGGTAGTTGGTGGAAGTCAAATACAATCTGAATAAGTTAGTCTCGTCTAGATACGCACAGCTCAGCCAGCTTACCATACCTTTCCCTTCAACGTTGTTGCTGCGAACAACTTCGCCTCATCGGTTGCCTGAGCGGACTGGAGGATCGCAAAAGTGGAAGTCCAGGCCTCGGAGGACTTCTGGAATTGCTCGAGGTATGTGTGTGCCTGGCTCTTCTGTGACCGGTCCACATTGCTAGACATGGTGGCCAGCGCCGAAAGCACAGGCGCAAAGGCCTGCTGCGCTCCATTCATTGCCGTCGCTGCTGCCATGTTGACAGTCAAATGCTTCGCCCACCCAAATTCCCTCTAGCCCGCTCTGCTGCTTCTGATCGCTCTGCTCGCTCTCTGCTTTCCGCGAAAAGATGTCTCGCTTTTGCTTCACGCGAGCCAGCTGAGGTCGCGCGTTGTGTTTTCGAAAATCGTGGTAGGCGCACTGGAAAGCGCAGCGGTTGCGAAAAGGCGTCGGCGAAATTGTCTAGCAGTTATCGCTGTTTACTGCCCGCTCGATCATTGCCGCACAGTCGCGTAGTAGGAATGTGCTGGTGTGAGAGTAGGCAAAGGTGGGTGTTGGCGTAGAGTGAGGTATGTTTCCAAACCAAACATGAAAGAAGTTAGAGAACGCACCCCACTACCGACTGGCTGATGACTGCAGGTGCGGCGGACATGTGAGGCGGAAAGAGCCGGTCGGCCTTCAAAACTCTAAATCCAAGCATCCTTGCAACCAAGATGGGACTGCGACACAACCACCTTCTCGATCTCTAAGCCACTTTCGCCCATTCCATCCGATCCCACGAAAGAGTGATCGCGTAGCACACACCCTCGGGCTCACGCAGTTCAAAGTCTCGAAGCCAACCCGAAGAGCGCAAGAACCTCCGCGACACGAACACGCGACTTTCCCGCACGAGATACTTCCAACACCACCACATCCGTCAAGATGTCTGGCCGCGGCGGACAGCGCAAGGTCTTGCTGCCACCTATCAACTTCATCTTCAAGCTCCTCCAGCAGCGCAACACCGTACAAATCTGGCTGTTCGAGCAAGTGGGAAGCAGGATTGAGGGCAAGATCCGGGGATTCGACGAGTTCATGAACCTCGTGGTGGACGATGCTGTTGAGGTGAAGCAGCCAGGAAAGGGACAGACTGCGGAAGATGTCAAGGGCCAGAGACGGGAATTGGGTGAGTCGGAAGAGGAGCTACACCGGTATTTGGCGGAGGTACAGATGCTAACTCGTGTGCAGGTCAAATTCTGCTCAAGGGAGACAACGTCGCCCTTATTCAGGCCTTGGACTAGAGCGCTGAGCCAGAGGATGGAATGAACGAAGCTTGTTGAATGAAGCTTGTTGAAACTGCCATGTTCCGCATGAAAGCATAAGGAATGATCACGCAAGGCAGACAGTCAGGTTGGGAGGAATGGATCGAGACTTGCCAGCACACCACGTCAAAGGCTCGCATAGTCGCCAGAGTACAACTGTGGAGGACAAGTGATTGAGTGAAGCCGATGCGAATGTGAGTTGCCCAGCGCATACGACTAGCTCATGAATGAAAAACTCATTGAATGCCATTTGAAGTCAGCAAGCTGCCATCTCCGACGGCGACCGCATCCACTCTCCAATCCCATGTCTCCATGACCAGCTCTCCCGGCGGCAGTATCTGTTCTGCAAGGCAAAGACCGACTGGCGGAAGTCAGGGAACATGTATTTGAGGACGGGGTCTGGGAGGTCATACCTAGAAAGGGCTTTCTGCGCTTACCATCTTCGCAGAACCTCGCCAGAAACTTGTCGTAGAAGCCTGCGCCATGGCCCGTTCGATTCATCTGCGGATCGAAAGCAACTCCGGGCACCACAATCAAGTCCAAGGCGCTTGGCTCCGTCATCTCCTTCGAAGAACCGTTCTCGGTATTCAGAGATAATCCAGTTCCTCCAATCGCATTCTCTCGATCTTCTCTACCTTCCCTCGAGAGCTTCGGAATACCCCAAGCATCACGCTCTAGGCTTTGATATTCGTTCAAGGAGTCCAGGCGAAGCATATCCATGACCTTGGGCTTGGGCTTCTCAGTGCCAACGGCGTAGATATGAGGCACGAACACAGCTTTGCCACTTCTCAGCGCATCGCGTACAAGGAGATCCGTTTGTGCTTCGGCCTTCGGCATCGAGAGGTAAATTCCCACGCGTTTCGCTTGCTTGTATTGGGGAAGCGAAAGGATCAGCTGTTGCGCTTTTTCCGACTGAACAGCGATCGAGTCTTCGCTTAGTGCTGACAGTCGCTGCTTGATCTCTGAGCGAAGCTTCTTCTTCGCGTCTTGTCTTGCTTCGGTAGCCATGCTTCTACGCAAGGCAGAGTGCTTCGCTATCTCAAGGGTGGATGGAGATGATCTGAAGGCAGAACTAATCCGGCATTGCATAGTTCTCGAATCCTTCACATGCTCATCTCATGTCATCAGCATGTCGCCATTCCAATGTCGACCGTGAATCTTGAAGGTGATTTGTTTCTTGGTTGGCAGCGCTGGACAGAGACGCATGTGGCTTGAGACAAGTTTAGCCGGTGCCAAGCATCCCGTCCTCCTTCGCGACTTCCAGGGACCGCGTACGTCGGAAACGACTTCATCTTTGTCGCTGCAAACAACACAACGCCTTCCACGCTCTCTTCCCAACGCAATACACCGCCCACACTCGCTTTCGAACATACACGACACCATACAGCTGTACTGAACTGCACGACTCCATTCCCGCGGCCACGATGCTGCTCTACCACTCGCTTGCCGCCGCTCTCCCGCTCCTGTCCCTCTCCGCCGCGCAGACATGGCCCTCAGATATCGTCGGAACCTGGACGACCAAGTCTAATAAGACAATCACCGGACCGGTATGTCCTTCAACCTGTATCAATATCTTAGCGCCCGTGCTAATCATGGTGTACTTGCAGTCATTCTACGATCCCCTCAACGACGAGTTCATCGAGCCCGAACGAACAGGGATCTCCTATTCCTTTACCGAAGACGGTCACTACGAGGAGGCGTACTACCGCGCAATTGCAAATCCGCAAGACCCATCATGTCCTTCAGGAATCATGCAGTGGCAGCACGGAAGCTGGGTCATGAATGCGAACAATAGCCTGAGCTTGACGCCGATTGGGGTGGATGGAAGACAATTGATGAGCGAGCCATGCAAGTACAGCAAGGGTGTCTACACTCGATACAATCAGTCGGAGCTTATGGAGGTAAGCATGTCCAACAAGAAAGGGCGAAAGTGGGCAGAGATGCTGACAAAAGATTGCAGAAATACGAGGTGCTCGTAGATCCATACCACAACATCCCGCGCCTGAACCTCTACCAATTCGATGGATCGCCTTTAGCGCCCATGTACCAGGTCTACAAGCCTCCAGAGATGTTGCCAACTACGACGCTCAACCCGACCAACACTGCCACCGCAACTGCAGGTGCGACTGGCAAGGCGAAGCGAGGACTCGATCGAGAGGTGCCGCTCGACTGGAAGCTCAAGTTCGACAACCGCGAGACACGTGAGATGGTCCATCGCATCAATGCAGACAGACTGTGGTGGATCGGATTGGGATTCACTGGAATTGGTGGCCTGCTCTACTTTGGACCTCGCAGGCTGGGACTGCGGATTTGAGAAAGCGTATCATGAATGGTCCTGAAGAGTTGGAAGACGTTTTAATGCGGAGCATCGTCTGCTTGTACAAATACCCAAAATAGGATATGGGAAACGGCCTTTTAAGGAGTTCAGCGGATACGGCGTAAGCAGCGCTGGAATGCACGGTACGAGGATGGGATCGGATGGAGTTCTTTGCAGGGCATTACTTCAACTATGGCATGAAACTGTCTCGGATTCTCTGAGTCCGACCCGCATGGCAGGACAGCAGGCTAATCAAAATCAAAATCAAGATGAACTCGTAACCATCATCATCATCATCACCATCGCACTCCTCTCAACTCTCCTCTCCATCATATCACCCACGAACTTCCTCAATCTCACTCGTAGATCAAGACTCTCGATGGTCAGTAGATCGTCCGAGTATCTCACTTGCCACCGGCTTCTCGCATACGACGGACGTGCGGTGGCACCTTCTTGTTCTCTTCGTTGATGCCCTTCGCAGCGTCCAAGTCGCCCATGCCGAAGACGTTCTTGCCCTTGTCTTTGGCAGCGGAGGCAGAGGCCTTGGCTGCGGTAGCGACCGCCGCAGTAGCTGCTGCAGGCGCGTCGTCTCTCCACTTGACTGCCTTAGACGGGCCCCAAGCATCGGCGCTCTCCTCTGTCACCTTGGCCTTGCCCTTGGCTTTCTCTCCATTCGCGGCCTTCCGCCTCACGGCGGCGAGGCCGTTGGGCGTGGCTGCGGTATGGCTGGGTGCAGGCTTCTGGGCTCCGTTGAATTTTGGGAAGGGCTTCTTCCCGTTCGCCTTGGATCCAGATGGGGTAGACGCAGCCGCAGCTGGAATCGTAAGCGTCTTGAAAGTCTCCATCATATTCTCAAACTTGGGGTCCCATCCCACGCACTGCATGTACTCCCAGTAGAGCCGCAAGCCGGGCGGCAGATCGGCGTCAGGCTTGAACATGAAGTCGTAGATTTCCTGGTCGGGGATGCAGCAAACTGACATGTCGGCTTTCTTCTTGTGGTCCTTGAGCTCCTCCGCGTATTTCTCTAGGTCCTTCATCACGCGACGTTCGAGGCCGTCGGCGCTGCCGGCTGCTGTAACGGTGGTCTCTGGAGTGTTGACGGCGGAGTCGGTCGGGATGCGGCCACTGTACACTGGGTTTGGGAAGAATTGGTTTCTGAGTTCATCTGTCACCCATTGTGGTCGGCCGACGGCAGCGAGCTGCTCAGCCCAGTGGCGGCGCACGGAATCGGGAATGTGATCTGCAATGTTCGATTAGTCTCTGCTCGATGTTACGACGGTAAAGGGAGCTTGAGAGTATCTTACCCATCATAGTGTCGTAGCCAATCTTGTCAGAGAATCGGCTCTGGCTATACTGTCCATAGTAACGGTATTCGGACTCTCCCTTTCGGCGAATGAACACTGGACAATCATTGTAGTTCTCCGGCGTCGGGGCAGGCTTGCAGTCAGTGTTGTTGAAGAAGGCTGTGATCTTAGCGCCATGCTGGCCAGGCTTCTTGGGGATGAATGGCTCGTGCTCTTCGTCGAGAATCCAGTAAGCTTTCGAATCAAGGTATGGGTGTTTTACGCTGATGAAGTAGTAGCCGTCGCACCACTCTTCACCCTTCAAGACGTTGTGGATGTGCTCGAATGAGAACGTCTTCTGTGAGGCTGGAACATCCGCAGGACTTGGAGGCATGATGCGGATGGCGTAGGGCATCCAGTTGTCTTTGCCAGATTTTGATGCTTCGGGTCGCTCCTCGCTCGCATTGCCTGTAGCTTTTGGCTGCTCTTCCGACTTTGACTTTTCTGCCCGCGCCTCGAGCTTCGCAGGTTCTGGAGCCTTGATCTCAATTGCATGTGGACGAGGTCGAGACAGCTCCCGGGCTGATGTTGGCTGCAGTGCAGCTTCTGGCTTCTTGCCCTCCTTAAGTGCTGAGCCCGTGTTGGCCATGTGCGACTTCTCGAAATGCTCAGACATTGCCTCCAACGAATCTAGTGCAACACCGCAGCAGGCGAAGCCGATCACCTTGTCTCCAGGGCGAGGGATGGCTTCGAGCTCCTCAATTGTGGCACTTGCATCGGCGCCATCTGAAAAGGCTCTTGCAGCGCGACGCAGCTTAGCGGCCGCAGCCTCCTTCTCTTCTGCGCGGGCAACGTAGGCCTTGGCGATATCCTCGTCAGACCCTTCGAAGACCTCATTTGGCATGTCGCTGGACGTGCGATGTGTGTAATTTATGCCAGAGACCACGTCGTCGTCGGCCGCCTCGAGCGCTTCGATCTTTCGCTGAAGAGTTCGCAAGTCTCTCTGCATGATTTCTTTCAGCTCCACGTATCGAGTAGCATTCTCGTGAGTCGCTTGCTGCAGCGTCGTCATGTGGTACTCTTGGCTGTGACGAGCACCAAGCTGATGAAGTCTCAGTTCATAGATCTGCCGCTCAAGGCTCTGTGACTGCTGCTGTGGTGCTGAACGTGGCTCTGAGTATCGCGCGATGTCCATGCTGATCGGCTGGTGTCTGCTTGGCTGGAAGCTGGGCTGCGATGGATCGAAATTGGATTGCACCATCTGCTGGCTCTGATGCTGGGTTCCGGGGGAGGCCCATCGCGAGTCCCGCAGGGTTCCAAGGTATGTCATACTACTGACGTCGTAGTCTTGAGTGGTTGTACGGGCTGGATGCTGAGCGTGACTGTTGCTCGTGTCCATGTTGAAGTAGACGGAGGTTGACTGTCTAGAAGGAACTTGAAAGGATCAGGCAATCACAAGTGGCTGCCTGTGACTTGCAAAGTCAGCCTGAGTCATTGGCAGTTGCCCTGATGCTATTGTCGCCGAGCGACTGTGAACGTTCACTGGAGGCTGCAATATGGCTCCATTAGGATGCACTTACGCAAAAATGACCACCTCCTTTGAGATGGGTGATTCGTTGCAATGCTCGTGGTTGCTTGCGGTGTGGAGCGTTGGCGGCCACTTGAGCAGGCGGAGTATCGAATAAGTGCTGTTGATAGTGGGGAAAGCTGCTCTGTGCTGTTGATGGTGGTCGGATGAGCAGTTCAAAAAAGATCGGCGAAAGAAGTTGAAAGTCATTCAGTAGAAGAAGCGGTGGAGCCGTCCAGGCACACACGGACCACAAGCATGTGGAAGCATATGGCCAGTGAGGCATGTGACGACGCAATATTGAGGATTCCGTGCCATATCTGCCCCAGTCTGAATCTCAAAGTGATGGCTAGGAGGCCGCAAGTGTTTCATTCATTGAAGCGACCAGTCTTGCCGGACTCATGTGGTACCTATCACGTCCACCCGTTGGTTCGCGCTAGAGTACCATGTGACTCCGTTTCATTTAGCTGCGTCTGCTTGGACTCAGCGAACAGGATCCTCAGAGAATTGCCCAAACGCTTAGATTCGTCAGACCAGATACCGCTTTTCTGCCACCACAAAGATCCAGCATCACTACGCAGCCAAAGAAGACTTCCCGTAGATCTCTGACAAGTGTGGCCAGCGGTCAGATATACACGGTAGTAAGCGCCATCGGACCAATCTAGACGAACCCGGGCTGCGTCGAGATGCCATGTCTCCCAAGCCCAGTTCGAGGCCCAGATCATTTCCAAGGAGTCGCGAGACGGGTGTCTGCCATCTCAACGCCAATTCTGTAATGCAATTGACCAAGAGGTACTCGCATAGCGAGGACAGGATAATATTGTATTGAGCCTGGATATATTGAGATCATTGTGAGGCCGGGGGATTTGGAGCGACTTTGCACTCGGAAGGAAAGTGCTGTTGTTAGCGGCGGAGCGCTAAGGTACGGCCCGACAGACTGCCGGAAAGCTTGGCCTCTGTCATCGCGGTCCCTTCGTCGGCGTCTGAAAGGCCGAGCTCGAAGCCGTCGCGTGTCTGAGGAGAAGCGGGAGGTGAGCGTGACCTTCTTTCTTCGACATTACTACACGACTGCTGCTCAATTGAGTGCTCTTGGTGGCCAACTACCTTGCGAGATGATATACACACACCTCTTGTTCATTTGTACTTTTCGACACGACCGAACGTAGCCTCGAGATTGCTACAACGAGATGCCACCGAAATCGCAGGACGCGCGAGCCGACGCTCAAACCGTACGGGAACGACAGATTGCCGCGGCAGCACATGCAAGGAGCAAGAAGCAGCAAGCGGCGGCAGCTGCACAACAGAACAGCAATGGCGGAGGAAGCAGTCTAAAAGACCTGACCCTTGTAAATATCGATTCTGGGTCAATTTCCGCTCCTGGTCAGGGTACAGGAGTAAGTAGACAACCCCAAAGATCTCAAGACGGCATGGATGTTCCGGTGTACGGAATTGAAGCAGAGAAGACATGCTGACAGAATGGAACGCAAGATGTCTTGGAATACGGCTCCTCTAGAGCTGCTCAACACCTACCGCGTTGCACACAATATCCCCTCGCCAGCCGCCTTCACGACTCCGCTCCGACAAGCACAGCTATCGAACCCTGGCATCGGCCGACAATCGCCCACAATGGCACGGAAGAAAGAGAAGAGACGGGTGTCGAAAGAGCAGCTAGCGTTGGCCGTGAGAAAGAATTTTAACGGCGCGGCCGTGAACGAGATTGATGTCGTGGTAGACTTGGTGTACAAAGTGAGAAATCAGGGTATGTGCTGATGTTCCGGATGGCATATCCGATCTAGGTCGACGAGGTCCTGGTGTGAGGATTGTACTGACATTCGGTGCAGACAAAGCGTTTCGGATGCGATCGATGCCTGGTGTGACGAAGAAGTAATGACTATTGATATACCCCCGGAAGAGAACCATCAGGTCGGATGAGCTCAGTGCGAGCTGGGAAGCTCATACATACATACGGTGCAACACGGTGCAGGATGGAATGGCGTTTGGCGTACTTGAGGAGCAGGCCTAGAGGCGAGATGTCCGTTGCATAGGGAATTTTTCTGTCGATGCAGAGAAGCTAGGTTCCAGGGATATCTTTCGGCTCTTGTGAGGAATTTCGAGGCTCAATGATAAATTGTACATTGCTGCCATTCATTGCGTTTATTTTTTCCGATCCTGAGGCTGTCTAACAGCCGCCAAGCGAATTAATCGGCAAAGCGAACAGCAAGCATGGCTTGAGGCTCACCACGGGACAAGCGCTTCTTGCAATGACCTCGTGCATTCGAAACGCTGTCGAGGCAACAACAATGTCTTGAGTCCAATTGTAGACTATCGCATCACCAACAAGTTGTTTTTGCTCTGCTTCCATCGTCATCTCGAATCTTCGAAGCTCCCCCGGAACCCCGGTTGGCTTTTCAAGTGCCGAGAATCTGCCGTCAGATTTCCCTCCATAGTTTCAATGATTTGTTTCTAACCATCGCTCTCCATCTTCCATCAGTTATCACGGCAACGACAGCCTTGGAGATCGCACGCCATGAGCTTAGCATCGCCGGCATTGATGCCAAGGGCCGCAGCGCCCCTGCGTGTCCTGGCTGTGAGCCGGCCAACGGCGCAAGGATACCAACAAGACCGCCAACAATCATGCGCATACCACCATCGCACGTACTCAACAAGCGCATCCGGGAATCAACATCGACCGCGATTATCACCTCAAACTCGCACGAATCATGAACGGATACAGCAGCGACGAGCCTTCCACGCTTCGCCTACGTCATTTGCGATGAAAGATCCTTACGCTGCGCTGGGAGTGAACAAGGGCTCTTCAGCAGGCGAGATCAAGAAGGCGTACTATGGACTGGCGAAGAAATATCACCCAGACACGAACAAGGACCCGAAAGCGAAGGAGAAATTCGCCGAGGCGCAGTCGGCTTATGAGATTCTGAGCGATTCTAAGAAGAAAGAGATGTACGATAACTATGGCTCTGCCGCCTTCGATCAATCAGGTGGATTTGACCCTGGTGCGGCTGGAGCTGGTGGAGGGCCTGGTGGTAATCCATTCGCAGGAGGAGGATTTGGTGGATTTGGAGGCGCTGGAGGGTTTGGGGCAGAATTCAATTTTGAGGATTTGTTCTCTGCTTTTGGAGCTGGAGGGGCAAGGCGAGGGAGGAGAGGTGGTTCGCCATTTCAAGAGGAGGTCATGGTGGGAGAGAACATCGAAGTCCAGACAAATATCAGCTTCATGGATGCTGCGAAGGGCGTGCAAAAGGACATCGTTATTACGCCACTGGTGCAGTGTAAGACCTGTTCTGGGAGTGGACTGAAAAAGGGCTCGAGTAGAAGTCAGTGCAAGACTTGCGATGGAACAGGTACGAGAGTGCATTTCATGCAGGGCGGATTCCAGATGGCAAGCACTTGCGGAAGCTGTGGTGGTACTGGGCAGACGGTGCCCAAGGGCAGCGAGTGCGGAACGTGTCGAGGAAATGGTGCTACAAGAGAAAAGAGAACGGTGACGGTGGACATTCCAGGAGGCGTGGAAGATGGGATGAGATTACGAGTGATGGGAGAGGGTGATCATCCACCCACTGGACAAGCCACGAACCCGAACGCCAACGTTCAGAAGGGAGACCTTTACGTCTTCATTCATGTTGCGCCGGACTCAAAGTTCTCCCGCAACGGATCTGACATTCTCTACACAGCCAGCATACCCTTGACAACAGCGATCCTTGGTGGCGAGATCAAGGTGCCGACACTGGATGGCGAAGTGAAGGTCAAGGTTGCTACTGGAACCGGTACGGGCGACAAGATTACGATGTCTGGCATGGGAATGAAGAAGCTGAGCTCGAGACGCGGCAACAATGGCGATCTGCGCGTCGAGTTCAAGGTGCAGATGCCGAAGTACTTGTCTGTCAACCAGAGAACGATCGTGGAGATGCTCGCGGACGAGATGGACGACAAGTCGGCCAAGCGCATCATGAACCTCAACAACCTTCAGCATGATCCATCAAAACAGAACGCCAACAAGGATAGCTCAACGCCGGAAGACCACAAGAATGAAGGCTTCATCAAGAACATGTGGCACAACATAACTGGACAGCATGATAACTTGAACAACCAAGATGGAAAGGAGCAACCGAAGAAGGACAATAAGGAGCAGCAGGATGACGAGCCGAAGAAAGCGTCCGGGTCTGGATCCGGTTGAGGCAGGACGGGACTTGTACAAAGATATATTTGACTGGAGTTCGGGCGGATCAGTGTCGAGCGCGCGTGGTATGCATTTTTCACGGCTTGCTCACGAGCAATGCGACGACTTGTACAGCAGAGAGCAGCGAATGGGATGAGTGAGCGGACGAAGCAGGAAAGAGAGTGTACAGTACGTGTAGAGATTAGGTGTAGCATTGCCTCGTTGTGTTTGTCTTCTGAATAGGAAAAGACAATCTCGACTCTGATACCTATCTACTCGCTACAATCGTCTTCACAGTAATAACTCAATATTGTCAGGCTGTCTGAGTCTACGCAAGGTCGCCTCTCGTCGTCAAGCGCGCCTGTGCTGCCGCCGCCCAAGCGCGGAGACCGAATCGGGCAGGATGTTGGTTTGGGCGCTTAAGAGGAGAGGCCAACAAGTCGTCCTTTGACTGCTCACTGGCCGGACCACATGACTCTCACGCCTCACCATCTCGTGCCCGTTGGCGCTGACTGCTCCGCCTCAGGCGCGTGGACGAGTCCAAGGTGTGGCAGATTGAATGAATTCAAGTACAAGTATATAGCTTTCGCGCCTGGCCGTGTTCTTGGCGGGGCATCCGGTGCTGCGAGTAAAGCTGTCAGTTCCTGCGGCACGCCGACTCATCGGACTGCAGCGCATTGCATGTGAACCAGTTTGGTGCGAACGAGTTGACAGTTGACAGCAGGAACAAATCGTGGCAGAATCGCGGCCAGTTTCGAGGCCCGCCGCCGCCAGCTGCCCGCGGAGACGTCATTTCGCTTCCTGGACGCTGTGCTGCGTGGACCTGAGGTGTCGTCTCGAGCCAACTTTACGCCGTGAGCAAACAAACATACCACCACAATACGGGAAAGAAGGAGATCTTGTCTGAGCGGAGAAAAAGGATACAGAATAGAAGGGAAAGAGTGGCAAGGAGAAGTATTACACGAACAGCGGTATCCACTTTGCGGCTGCCTTGGGGGCATGATCCAGATGGCAGATTGAAGAGCAAGGATTCGCGCTGCATTCGACTCGACTCAGGACGTGGAAGCTCCCCATTGCGCGCCTCACATCCCACGACACCTCGCCGACTGTCCCGATCACGAGAGACATACACAGGACGGCCAGCCGTGAGCACGACGAAGCGGCGGCAACCCTCTTCGCCTGCCCGCCTTCCTCTTAATGCTCCCCATCCGTCCCGGGCTGTCGAGGCAGCTCTCAGCCGCCGACATGCAGGTCCCGATGATATCCTGCCCGCTCAAGCAGACCAACGAGATCGACTGGGTGGC
The DNA here is from genome assembly GCA_022814565.1 of Phaeophleospora eucalypticola. Lineage (NCBI taxonomy): Eukaryota > Fungi > Ascomycota > Dothideomycetes > Mycosphaerellales > Mycosphaerellaceae > Phaeophleospora > Phaeophleospora eucalypticola. The sequence goes on from JAKLNG010000011.1 coordinate 514,330, forward strand.
ACCGATCAAACACCACATCCGCTCCGCCTACGGCGACGACCCGGAGCGATACAACGAAGAATGCGCGCAGCTCAATCGCTTGCGGCAGGACATGCGAGGAGCTGGCAAGGACAGTGCGGCGGGTAGGGACCTCTTGTACCGATACTATGGCCAGCTCGAACTCTTGGATCTGCGCTTCCCGGTCGACGAGAATCATATCAAGATCAGCTTTACTTGGTTCGATGCTTTCACACACAAGCCGACGAGTCAGTATAGTCTGGCATACGAGAAGGCGAGCATCATTTTCAATATTTCGGCGGTGTTGAGCTGTCATGCGGCGAATCAGAATCGACATGAGGATACTGGCTTGAAGACGGCGTATCATTCGTTTCAGGCAAGTGCGGGCATGTTCACATATATCAATGAGAACTTTTTGCACGCTCCTTCGACGGATTTGAGCCGGGAGACGGTCAAGACGTTGATCAGTGTCATGCTGGCACAGGGGCAAGAGGTGTTCATTGAGAAGCAGGTGATGGACAAGAAGAAGCCCGGTCTGATCGCGAAGCTGGCCGCGCAGGCAGCATATCTATACGCACAAGCCGTGGAGGGGACGCAGGAGAACGTGTCAAGAGCCGTGTTTGAGCGGGTATGGCTGCTCATGACACAAATCAAGCAGCACAATATGGCGAGCGTTGCGCAGTACTACCAGGCCATTGCGGACTACGAAGCCAACAAGTACGGCGAGTCGATCAGCAGGCTCAACGCTGCGATGACTGCCAGCAAGGAGGCAACTCGGCTTGCAAATGCTTTCCCGGGCACCGTGCCGGCGAGTAGCAATCTCCAAGCAGAGACTGGCTCCATTCTAGTGGATATGACGAAGAAGCACGCTTCGGCGATACAGGAGCTCCTGGCTGAGTACAACCGCGACAATGACATGATCTATCATCAGATTGTCCCTTCGGAAACAAACCTGCCCCCGATACCAAAGCTACCTGCTGCAAAGGCGATCCCTGTGTCTGAACTTTATCAGGGTCAGGATATTCAGAGGATCATCGGACCAGATATCTTCCAGCGGATCGTGCCTATGTCTGTTACGGAAAGCGCGAGTTTGTACGATGAAGAGAAGGCCAAGCTCATTAGAGCCGAAGGCGAACGGGTGGAGACCGCAGACGACGAGCTTGCAACGTCATTAGACTACCTGAAGCTGCCGGGTAGTTTGAACATCCTGAAGGGCGCCGCAGATCAGGACTCCATGAGCGTGGACGAGGAGTTCCGGAATTGGTGCGCTGAGCTGGCAGGACATAGTCCATTTGGACCTGTCTTCGACCAGTTGCGAGACGACAAGCAAAACATCGTTTCTACGCTTGAGACGAGCGTGAAGCAACTGGACATGGAAGAGTCAGTATGTGAAAAGATGCGGAGCAAGTACGGGGCAGAATGGACACAACAACCTTCAAGTCGCCTCACGCAGACATTACGAACGGATGCACGCAGCTACAAGTCAGCAGTGGAAGAGGCCTCGACAAGCGACGCACAGCTTTACAGCACTTTCCGACAATACGAATCGGACCTTGACGAAATGAGGTCGGCTGGTGAGACAGATGAAGCGGATGTCCTGTATCAGCGAGCAATGATCAAGGCTGGGGCTGGGAAGAAGGGCGTACAGAGCCCGGGGGCTGCTGATGAGGGTAACTTGCTGGACGATGACTTTGCGGACGAGTCGAGACAGTCTGTGGCTGAGCAAATCGAGCGAGTAGAAGCGCTGATCAACAAGTTGCAACTGGTGAAGCGAGAGCGATCGCAGGTGCTGAAGGACTTGAAGGAAAAGGTGAGTTTACTTTGCCCTTAGCGTACGCATGCAATGCTGACGAAGATAACCAGATTCACAACGACGACATCAGCAATGTTCTCATTCTCAACAAAAAGGCCATCACAAATCAGGAAGCCCAACTATTCAAGTCGGAATTGGAGAAGTTTAGGCCTCACCAGAACCGCATCCTGCAAGCTGTGCACAAGCAGTCTTCCCTTATGAAGGAACTCACACGGACATACAGCGAGCTTCTGCAGGACAAGCGAGTACGGGGAGAGCAGAACAAGTACGAGGCTTTCTCTCGACAACGCAATTCGGTCCTCAGCAAATATAGGAAGGTCTACCAGGCCTACAAAGATTTGACAGCGGGCCTCTCACGCGCACAGCAATTCTACGACGAGATGAAGGACACTGTAGACAGCCTGAAGAAGAACGTCGACTCGTTTGTTGAGAACCGAAGATCAGAAGGAGGCCAGTTGCTCAGTTCGATAGAGGCATCCAAGGGCAGCGGAGCAGACCGGGAACAAGCCCGGCTGAAGGAGCTCATGGAACGCATGAGCGTTAGTCCAAGCAGCCAGCAAAGCCACTCGCCCGTGCCCAGCTTTGACGCACACCGGAGCAGCAACCGGCCTCCACCTCTCCAACAGCAGACGAGCTACGGCCAACAGCCTCCCTACAATCCTGCCACGAGCCCTCCCATCACACCCGCCTACCGCGCCAACGGGATGCAATCACCTGGCTACAACCCCAACATGTACGGCGCCATCTCTCCACCCGCTCACCAACAATACTTCTCCCCACCGCCCAACCAGCAGTACAGCAACTACGCACAGCCTTCGACAACGCAGTACAGCCAGCAAGCGCAGCAGCCACAGCAGTATGGCAACATGCCCGCTGGCTGGCAGCCTCCACCTCCACCTCCTGGCCCTCCACCCCCGAATCAGGACTACAGTGCCATTCAGGCTACACAGTATCCTTCTGGGCCAGGAGGGTATGCGCATGATCCGAGACGGAGTGCTCAGGGTGCTCCGCCGCAGCAGAATGGCGGCGGTGCAGATCCGTGGGCTGGGCTGAGTGCTTGGAAATAGATGAGAGCGGCGGGAGAAAGCTCTTGTGTCTGTTGTTGTGGCATAGGCCAATATGTTCCACGACTACTCTTTTGTTCGAAAACCCGACCTGCATGGCGTGGCGTTTGCTTTAGTTGTCTCTTTCCTGCATTGGGTGGCATGGCAGTGCATATGGTATGAGAATGATGAGGGTCCTGGGAAAGGCCACGATGGTACGTAGCGTTTACAGGACTTCCATGGTTGTCAATATGAAAGTATGAGTTACTCTTCAGGGCCCCTTTTGCCCGATTTCCTACGAAAAGATACGACGGCGATGCCTGCATTCTCAGTTGTTCTCCCTATTCGTCAGCGCGCTTTTCTCCCTTCGTCTCCCCTGACTTCTGTACCCATGGCCCCTGCACCCACTCGTCCTCTACCCATCCGTCCTCTTCGTTCTCGTTCTTTCCCTCCTCGTCCTCTCCAACCTTGTCTTCTTCCTCCTCAACTTCTCCAATCTCGTCTTCTCTTATCTCGTCTCCTTTCCCCTTCTCCTCTACGCTCGCGCCCTCTCCATCCTTGCCCTCTTCGCGCTTCTCCTTTTCCCTCTCCTCCGCCTCCTCCAGAGCTCTCCGCACCTTCAACCCCTGACACTGCCGGCAATTACACCCCGACGTCGGCCCCAGCCTCAAATTCACCGCCTCCCCACCAAAACAATGCGAAACGAACAGTTGAATGGTCCACAGCGCCGACACCGCCAGTTCAGACATCTCGTCTTTCCAGGCCTCCTGCTCCTCCTCCGGGATAGCGGGCAGAGCGTACATCCTCCTGGCGTAGCGAAGGTTGTTAATTGGACCAGTGCTGCAGATGATTTGCAGCGCTTGACCCGCTGCTCCGAGGTTGTGAGAAACTGATAGAGGTTCCGAGAGCGCGACGTTGAGGTGTTCGATTATCAACCACTTGCGCAGAGCCAGCGCAGAACTTATGTCACCCGTGTCTTCCGGTCGGATATTGGTGAGATGGCGCCGGTATGGCTGCATTCGCATCTCGCGGCCGAAGAAGTGCTCTCGCAAGGCGCGGACGAGGAGGATGAAGGATTGTTCTGCGTAGGCGTGGCAGGCGCGGGTGTAGAGCGGGGTTGGTAGGATGGTTGGGGTGGGAAGGTTGCTGCAGAGGTGCTGGAGGAGGGAGATGATGGCGGAGATGTGGGGAGATATGGGAAGGAGGGGTTGTTGGAGGGCGGTTGTGAGGCGGGCGTGGAGGTCGTGGATGAGCGTTTGGGAGGAGGGGGTTGGCGCGTGTTGGAGACCGTGTGGTTGGGGAGGGGTGGTGGTGTTGTTGTTGGTGATCGTGGACATCTTGGTCGTTCGGTCGATGGGTCAGCGTCGATGAAGATTTCCTCAGCAGATGAGAGGATTGAGGACTACCTTTAAGCGACGGACGAAGGCTGGGTAAGACGTCAACTTGGTCCTTCTGTTTGCTCCTGGAAACGGCAAGGCCATTTTCATTCATCGACAAGACGCTAGAGCTTGTTGTCACACCTGCTAGAAATTTGCAAGAAACGAACGCAGGGAAGTAGCAAACAGATTCGGCCGCTGCGGTATTGCTTTGATTAACATGTTCTGGCAGATAGAGAGGCATTGGACTTGACTGAGCGATGACGGGTTGGAAAAGTAAGTAGCTAGTGATCGCCACGATTGATGCTTCTCTACTAATGGCTTCTCACCCGATCCTGACCCAACTACTTCGATGCCAAATTCAGCCTCTCCAAAACGGATACACCCTGGAAGTCGTCCAATTCGCCCGGGGACCTTTCCTCGTCTTCACATTTTTATCCTGAAGTACCCAATGACCCCTATTGGATCGACAGGACTGAACCTTTCGACCCCACATAACAACATCCTCATGACCAAAGACCACGGCATGGAACTCTGCTATGCCAATCACAGCCCATCGAGCGTACTGAAGAAGATCCCTGCGACGCCACACCTCTCCCAATGTCTCTGGTGGACCTACTAAACTTAGCCTGGGAAGGTCGACTCCAGAGCGGTTCGTTTTGTGGATCCATTGATCTGGGAAGACGGAATTGACAGGCTCGCCAAAGCACATGGCTAAGATCTCTGCCAACAGATTGAAGCGTGATGAGGTTTCTGGTGGCGAGCGATACATCTCGTCGAGCAGGCTGAGAATCAACCACTGTCGGATTTCGAAGGCGTTGGTGTGGCTCTTTATATCCGGCTTGTCGACGATCTCATAGTCTCCAAGGAGGCTCGGATCCTCGAATCCTTTCTTACGCAGCTGTTGATGTTCCTGAAGTCTGCGGCCTGCGTCGAGATGACCCTCATCTATCAGAACCTCAACATCATCCTCGGGCACTATCCCCATCATGATCCGTCCAGTGTTCGACTTGCAATGCCACGGCCTATGATCAGAGCTCGGAGCAAAATCGTCATCTAGCGCGATGCTTCCTGGTTCAATGTAGAATGCTGAAGCACTGTCATCAACGAGGTCGGACAGATGCTTCAACCCAAACAGACTGCATCTCGAGATTGCTAGAAAGTGCTCTCGAGAGAGGCATTTGGAAAGACGGCAACGATTTGCTGACTTTCGTGCGTTCATCATCAGACTTTGTACGCCTGCTGCATGCCTTTCGAGCGCCGCCGTCGTCCAAGCTGCAGGAGGAAGTCGTTTTATGTTTCCAATGTCGAGTTTCAAAGACTTCCAACAGTGTTCCAGCAGAGAGCTGTGAGATCCAAAAGCCGGCTGGCCTGCCAAAGGATCGATGCGACGAAGCGTGCAAGCCTCTGCCCTCGTCTTGATGGCCTCTTTTCCTGCAGTTGGCTTGTCTGGCCTATGCAGTCCAAATTTTTGAGGTACCTGGTGGCCGCAGAGCACAACAACATCTTTCAGCTCCGGAAATACGCATCGCAGTTGGTAGCGTCCTAGCATACCGAGAGTGAAGAAAGCCATCATCTGAGCAAGCATCTCGATCTTCTTCCTAGGAAATGTGTGTCGGTGTACGACCATCGACCTCTCCTGGTCTCCAGTCTGCATTTCAATGGTGGTCTCTTGTAGAGAGCAGAGCTTCAGCATCACGAGCGCGAGGTCGAGAGTAAGGTCCAATCCCATCTTGTGAGAATCCGTCCAGCACAGCTCGTCCATGCAAATACCAAACAGCGCAAAGCGGCTGGAAACTGACTTTCCATCCCGAATGGCCTTCTGCCCATCTCGATAGCCTGAGCGCCCCCATACCATGTTCTCAAAGCCGACGCGAAGACCACTCTTGAATTGGGCTTCAATAGCATCTCCAATCGTCTGCATGGTTACCCGTCCGAAGTACAATAGCTCAAGCTTTTGCTCAAGAGTCGCTTCCTGTTGGAACTTGTCGTCTTCTGCCAGGCTCCAGCACTGTCGAAGAATCGGTATCATCTGGCATGAGCGAATGATGATACTCGAGCAAGGGTCCGTTGTCTTGCGAGCAAGTGCATAGGCCACTTTTTGAAGCTGCCTTTCGCAGTATCTCGATGTCGCCATTTGTATGTCCATGGAAGCGAGAGCTCAAGGAGTGCAAATAGTTGACTTCGATGATATGTTCTGAATCGCTGCGCTGCTTAATGGGTGTTGATGGAAGCTCACAAAGGATATACCGCAAGCGAAAGGATATGGTCCAGCAAACAAATACTTGGAAGACTTTGTTGTGCGAGATAAGTTAGAGGTCGGTGTCTGTGGTAGCATATGTGAGTATTCCAGTGCTTCCGGAAATACGCAAGACTCTTTTGGAAGGGACAGCTGCCGCGCTTCCTTCTTTCCCTCTGCATCGCAACGTCGCTTCCTTTGTAAACAAGTCCTCAAAATAGCTTCTGTCGCAATCTCCTGGTCGCAATTAGCTCCATCAGAGAGCTACAACTCTGTTCTCATCAATTTGCAAAATCCAAAACCCCAGCCATCTATCTGCCAAGAACGCACGGACGTAATCTTCACAAGCCGATCCCAGGACACTCCATCCTCGAATTGCAGACCTTGATCCTCAAATTCCCTGCACTGCCTTCTCCGTCTATTGCAGCAACGACTCTGGTGGCATTCTTCTCAACGGCGCCCAACCTTCCACTCTCTTCGGAGCCGTCTTCGGAACCTGCTTTCCCCACAACAAGACCTGTCTTCCATCAAAATGCCACATCAGATACTGCGCAACGCCCACCAAGGCGCATCGCAGATACACGACCAGCTCCAACTTCCAGTCATGTCGCATCGTCTTCCAGTTGATGGGCTGCACCACCGGGAAGTCAACTTCTTTCTCATCGTCATCTTTCTCGGTGTGGGGTCCTGTCGTACTGCAAAGCTCCATAATCTCATTCGCAATCTCCATCCGTTTCGCATCTGCTAGCGGCAAGCGCGAAAGTTTCCGCAGTCTGTGTTCGAACAGCAACTTTCGACAACGGTGGTAGAAGGCATCGTCTCGTTTGGAGGCTGGGTGTGGAGCTTCTAGGATGGGCGGGTCTCGATCGCCATACGCCCAGAGTTCGAATTGGTTCGACGCTTGAGAAACGATCGTGCTGTCAATCTTCTTGGTAATAGCATCCAGAGCGTCCTGAGCGGAATTGAACAGGTCGTCGACATGGCTTGACGGGATGAGGTGCTTGGGAACTCCATCGAGCTGCACACCCTCAGCTGCGTTCTCAACGATGGAGAAAGCGAATCTGGCCAGGCTGTCGAGGTCGATCAGCTTATCTTCTCGCCAAGACGGTAACTGCTTCCGCAAGACTCTCAAGTTGTCGGTCGTTTTGCCTTGCTTGTCGTGTTTTGTGGACAGCGCCGCCAGTCCCAGCTTTGGATCTATTGTCGCTTGCTGAGCCGGCAGCGCTGGACTCCCAAACAATATGACTTGTCCACAATCAGGTCCAAAGAGCTTCGTATGCATCCTCCCAAGCTCTCTCAGGGTGATGACCACGCACTTGAATGCGAAATCACAGCCCTCTTGGCTCCAAGTCGAAATGTCCCTCCTCTCCAGACGAAGTCTTGTGTTGTTGTTCAACAGGTCCATCTCCATCTCTTCACCTGAACAGAGGCGAAGCAAAGTACCCGCAAGCTTCAGCAATCGTTCAGGCTCATGCTCTCCGCGCGGGAACGGAAAGCAGATCTGATCCATGTACGCATCAATAAGGAAGAATCTGGTGGCCAGAGAGGTCTGCTTTTCGTTCGGCTCGCGAGACCTGACCACCGGGACCCAAGTGAGATCATTCAGCGCGATTTGTATGGCTGCCGGTTGTCTGAGCTGTTTTACCGCCTCTTGGGCGGCCTGGCGCAGGAAGTCTTGTCCACTGAACCAGCTCAACTGTTTCCATTCCTCATACTTTAGTGACTTCCAGGAATTCAGAAGGATTGATGAGAGCCCATCCCCTGCGAAGCACGCGAGAGGGTATTCGCGTATGTATCGCTGTTTTGCATCGGTAAAGATGACGGCTCTGCGCTCAGACATGTGGCGTAGTTCAGACGGCAGTTCATCAGACATGATGCGGTACGAGCACGATGTGAGTAGTGATGAGGGGAATAAAGTGTCAAAGTAAAGCGAGTGTCGATTAAATCACGCTGAGTGGTTACCGCAACAAACAAAGGAAAGACATGCATATGTTCGATTTGCACGTGCTGCTCGATTCTGGAATTTCTCAATTGCTTCTAAGCTACGGAATTCCTTTGATAACCTTCCCCTTTTCCGATGCGTTCCTGGAGAGCAAGCAACGACGACTGTGAATTTCAAAGTGCGGCTGTCTTACTGAGCGTCGCTGCAGAACGTCAGAGACATGTTGCAGGTGATTCTTGACGAGAAAGATCCAGCTCACTCATAGTCCACCCCGACGATCTCGAACCTGCGATCTTTCGTCGGGTGTACCAGCGCGTTTCTGATGGTCTCTGGAAGGCCCTCGAGGCGGTAACTTGCAATGTCTGTCTTATGCACTCCACCATCCGAGATGTGAAGCCTGGCCCCATTCTCAGGTCCCTTCCCCAGGGGCTTCAGATCTTGCGTAGGAAGGGAGACTGTTTGTCCCCAAAGCTTCGGGATAGGCACAGCTCTCGTTCCAGCATGGAAGAAGTCTGCCTGATCTCGCAGCAGAACAACGAGTGAGTAGGTGATGCTGTCGAACAGTGGCTTGCTGGGTGATCTCCCGCGTAGGAGGAGTGGAGAAAAGTCCGTGTCGGCATCATCCCTTTTCTTGAAGCGGTAGCTGTCTTCGAGTCCCGCGAAGATTGCCTGCACGAGGCCAGGAACCGATGTCCTGCAACCGCCTTCTGCATGCCGGTGAAGCATATCCATTAGTCCCGCCAGCCTTCCAAGGCCAGCCGTTCCTTCAGTCCACCAAGCTCGACTGCGCGAGATCGGGATCTCCCACTTGAGTTCCTCAAGCTGAGGAGCAAATTGGACAAACTGCACCTGCAGAGCTAGTGCGATGCTCTGCATAGTCTGAGTGGATAGAGCAAGGAGCTTCGCCCTTTCCTTCTTGCCGACGTGAACTGCGTACTCTTGGGCGCAAAGGCGGATGCCTTGCAAGATGTGAGCCATCGTGGTGCCGGCCTCACTCAGCCCAATCTCCGCCTCCTCCACGCTTCTTCTCAGCGCCTCGATGCGCCGCTGCAGGGTAGCGATCTGCTCTGACAGCGCGGCAGCATCTGGCTCGATGGGGATATTGTCGGCAGAGTCGCAAGTGAGCGCGCCTTTCACAACGGTCTTCGAGTGGTTGGCGCTGGGTACTCGGGAGCAGGTGAAAGCGGCTGCTATAGAAATGGCTGCAATGGCAGCTATGCCGCCGACAGTCCAGAAGACAGAGTCCATTGGTGTGCTGTCCATAGTTGCGAATGCTGTCTCACTCGTTGCCTAAGAGAGAGCCGACGTGATGTATAGGATGTCGGAGGAGGGAGCGCTTATAGGTATTAGAGTAGCTGAAGGCGACCTTCTCCGATAGTCTTGTTGCGGTCGGACGAGTCGCAATTCCAAATGTGGTGATTTTGCTCTCTAGTCGTGTTGTTGAACGTGTTGTGTATAATCCGTCAAGTGCAGAGTCGTGTAATCTTATACCCCAAAGAAACAACTCCGAAAATCCAAGAAAATCCAACAATACCATTCTTCACCATTGTCCTCACAAGCCAAACTCCCCAAATCTTCACCTCTCTCCGCACAATAAAGAAACATCTGACAATAGGATTCATTGTCATATGCGTGGATTGTCATATGCATAGGTTTCTTCCTTGCTGTGAGAAAAAGGGCGAAAAAGAGTAGATCTGTTCAAGGAGAGGAGATATGAAGAGGGTGAAGAAGTGACATGGTAGAGTAAAGATGTTGCTCTCTCGACAAGGCAGGCAGGAGGTTAATATCTGTAGGAGATAGTCAGCCATGATTGCTGCGTGGTGTTTGTGGCAGCCAGAGGCTCGACAGCGGCCGCAGGGAGTTGCGGGATGCCGTCCAGACGTCCAACAATGCTTTGAGAGTCTCGCAGCACAAACGCCGTACGCATGTAGATACTGCACCTAGGTTTCCAAAAGCAATACGTTTTGCCTCGCAGTACACATGACTATCCAAACACATCTCAATCTACCCACCCCTCGCAATCCACCTCAACACCTTAAACGGCACAGCCAAAGGCCACAACAACACCTCCAGCAAATGCATAACCGCCGACCCCAGCTTCCATAGCATTGATAGCGTCGTGCAAACCGCCAGTGCATGCGCAGCAAGCGATACCAGGGCCTTGAGAGCCTCCACTCTCTCCTGCGTCGGCGCGTCTTGCGACATCAACAGGTCGATTTGCCCGCTCTTAGGGATTTTGATGCGCGTCATGTAGCTGAGCAAAGCCTCTAGCACCCCTAGAGCGATCTCGGCGTGGCTAGTAGGATTCGGAGAGGATGCTGCTGTTGCCTGCTCTGTTTGAGAAGATGGGGGCGGTGTCGCTGGCGGCGGGTCAACTTCAAACGGTGAAGTTCGCCGGACGGTGCCTGAAGAAGGCATTCTTCTTTCGACACACTCTCCATCGCTGGCCGTTTGTTCGCAGCCAGAAGAGCACTGCCTATTATCAAGCTCTCCATCGCTGCGTCTTGGCCGATGACAATGATCATGATGAGGCAAGGCGGCGCACTCTGGGCGTACCAATCTGACGCGCGGCAATTTGCGAAGGTCAATAGCCGACGATGATGAATCCGAATCAGAAGCACGTCTGGGCGATTTCTTCTTTATCTTGCAATCGACAAGCTCATAATAGTGATCGCCGTTGGCAGCGTTATTGTGTCTGGGCGCCGAGCCATGCGCTGGCTCTCCCGATATAGCACCCGTTGCCGAGCAGATCTGGGCATGCTTGGTGTTTCGGTAAGCCTCCGGGACGGGATGGGGGACATTGTCGGAGCACTGAGAGGAGCATGCGTGCATATCGGATTTCTGAGGAGATGTAAAAGGAGCAGATAGGACGGCGGACTTGGCTCCTGACAAAGCGTGCTTAGCTTTGCCAACATCGGCATGGACATCGCCCTTGTCTCCATGCTTGACTTTGTCTACTTTGGCGCTCCTCTTGCGCACGGCGATGCTGGGCGGCTCTGTAATGTCGCAATTATTGCTGATGTTTCGATACGCACTGAAGTATTGGCCCGTGATGGGACAGACAACCAGGTCTTCGGCTGTTTCATCAGAGCTTGGCGGTTGCTCAGTCGGAACAGGCGTTGACGGTCGTTTTCTAGAGCCATGCGAGGCGTGTATTAGTCGCTGATCATATCCCTCGCTCGACACACGCCTGCTCTTGTCTCGGTAGTGCTCGTATGCTTCAATTTGCTCTGCGGAATAGCCAGGATAGGCAAATGGTTGTGGCTCCCGAGCAGAGGGCATGTGGACAACGAACTCATCGTCTTTCAGCAGTGAGGAACAGAAGCTCCCAGGCCGTGCTTGTCTCTGCTCTTCTGGAGAATAATGCGCGGGAGAGGAGCCCAGCCTTTCAATGTAGCATCCATCTGCATTCGCACTCCATTTGCGTACTCTTCCTCCGCTCAGCTTCCTGCCTTCGTTCGCTCGACTTATAGGTGGTCTCGTTCGGATTTCTGGAGTTGGCGAGAGCTGGTGCACGCTGCGAAGCTTCAGTGCATCGCCTGGAGAGTCAGGAGTGCACGGTGTCCGTGTTCCTACGCTTGGCGAAATCAGTCCAGTACGAGGATTGGCAGCTCGCGCAGTGATGTAGTCGTCGCTGTCCTTCATTCGCATTGCTGGTCGCCGAATAGGCTCTTCGCTCTCGAGCGGTGAAGTTTCTTGTATCAAAGCCGGCCAATCCTTGCAAATAATAGATTTCAAGGTCGAGAGCACTCTTGGCTTTGTCCGTCCTCGCGATTGGCGTGTTGATAGATGGCTGTGTAGTCGTGTCTGAGTGTAGCAGTTCGAGAGCGGCGTCGTCGGAGGTGGAGTAATCAATATGGGTCGAACATGTTCGTGGTGCGTCGGCGCTCTAGCAGTCAGCTTCGCGTGTTCCATCCTTGCGTCCAGACAATGTTTGAGTGTTGGAATGCGGGCACACTGGCACAGCAACAGAGAATGAAATTGACGATATGGAGATGACTGCCACACATACCTGCCTCAGCCTACCTTCATCCCCTCGCACCTGCGTAACTTGGTCGCGCCTTCTACATTACCACAGCTCTTGCACGCGCCTGCAACTCTTCGTCCGGAAGGAGCGACCGCTGTCAACCTCACATCCTGCGACGCGACCGAGACGCAACAAAGATGTGACTATTGACTCCATCCACATGCCCCAGAGAAGCTCGTGCAAGGTTTCATTTCCTCAACCAGACGTGGGCGTCACGTCGACAAGACGTTCGAAGCTTCCCGCAGCCACAGGACGTGAGCCGCCGCCGATTCAGTGTCCCTGAGGATATGGCTTGGAGGAGGTGCGCATTGAAGAGCTCGTCAGCTGCAGATTGATTGCTGAGCTCGGGATACTCGGACAATGGCGGATGTTGCTCAGAACCTTAAAGCTGACATAAAGCTGCTGACCGGGTCGTAAGCCTGTCGCCATGACAGGTACGTGGCAGCCAAGAGAGCTTATTGTCACAGTCAACGACAGTCCGAATTAATTGTTCCTGAATCGGCCACCCTGGGTGTTGTCAGCGAGCATTATTGCGTTGGATGAAGTCTTGGTGGCGCTTCCGGAGCTCTGTCGAAAGCTGACCAGCGAATCGCCATAAGTGCTTCCCTGACAGCTCTGGGAGCAATTGATCCGCGCTTCGTCCGCGCCTCAACTCTGCGTAACCGGGACAGGCATGTAAGTCGGCTATACACGAACTCGAACGTTGAGTTCGTCGTCAATTTGGGCCAAGCATCCGCCGTACCAGGCACGATCTGCAGCGCTGGAAGGCTTGGAATCAATACCAAGGGTTGCAAGTTCACATTGGCAGTGCGTTGGCGCTTCGCTCTCCGTGCTTTGCGGTTGGATTCGGAAGACAACAGGTGGGCGTGGATCGTCGACTCCTGTCGTCGCAGCGCGCAACTTCCAAGAGGTGAGTGCGACGCTCAGCGATCACGGTGAGAGCGCTGGCGATGCGGACAAGAAAGGCCAAGTCGGTGGTGAAACGAAAAGTCCGTCGCGGCAGGAAGGCGAGGCACAAGGACGGATTGGTGATACAGTGAGGAAGCGGTTTCGGATCGGGATGTAGCTGGTCCAAGTACCTCGCCGGGTCGTTGGAGGACGTGAAAGTACCGGGTTGACGACATTGGCAGTCGCTTGCGTTGTCCTCCGTGGACCGTGGAGGAGAGCGTGCGGGTTCGGCGCCGCTTTGACGGCTGCGACGGCACCGATTGATAGATGTAGCAGACAAAAAATGCCTCATACTGTGGCTGGCCTCGACGGATCTAGCGGTCTGCAGAGTGTCTCCAGAAGAAAAAAAATCTGCAAGGGCGTGTGGAATCTGGCGGCGGCAGTAGCGATACGGATGCTGCCCTTCAATCGGCGAGTCGCGGGTAGGGCGAACGCAAATGCAAAGCGAGGCACACGAGCGCAAGCGCAAGCCGACTGAGCCGTTGAAGTCTGCTGAGTTTGCTGCAGATTCACTACGGAGGTGCTGGCGCTTCCGCAGCGTGCGAGCACGCGACGTCAACGCGGCATCTTCGAACCTAGGAAGTACCGTCGCCATCTCGACCACTGCGAGGCGTTTGCGCAGACGTCAACCTGTATACACCGACGTGCGAGCTACATTGTGGACATGCGAAGGAATCTGTGGGAGTGTGCCACTCCAGGGTAGAACCACACACGCTGGACCAAGTGGACGGACGTGCCGCCGCTGCGAGGGCCTTGCTCACAGGCTTGCTGCTGCTGCTTGCTCTGCTGGTGTCTCAAGTTGATGCGCCAACTCCCGCACGCAGCAAAGTCTCGCAGTCGTCCAAGCACTCCAAGCTGGCCAAGCACCCGACGACGGAGATGGACATCGAGACGGTGACTGTCGGGTATCACACGTACCCTGCTCGCAGGCCGAGAGCGTGACGAACTGCCACAGAACTGCAACAGATGACAGCCTGTAATCAGAATGTGAAGACGGCTAGCAGGATAGCATGTCGATGGCGAGTAGATGGCGAATTACCAGCAGAAACACATCAAATTTGAATCAGATTTAGGCGGAGGACGAACGCGAGGCCGGTGATGAGGTGCTACGATTGTGATTGCAGCAGTGTTTGTTTTGGCGGTCGGGTGTTGCCCTGCAGCGAATTCCGCACGCAAGCAGCTGGGGCGCCTCATTTCGGTTCTTGGCTCGAGGCCTAGCAGGTCCACCTGTATAGCTTCATTCTAGCCTTTCTAGAGTGCAAGAAGTTCTGATGAGCGATGAGGGCGCGCGCGGAGCTACTGGCCAGAATCGCAATGGAGCAATGTAATTATTCGGACGTTTGGCGCGCGCCCGCCGGCCAGCGTCGCCAGTGTGAGGGCTTCGATTAGTTGGGGTGAGGACGGCCGAAATTGGCCAAGCTCGCTGGTAATTGACATCGACGCTGTGGACGAAGCTCCAAGCCCACACCGTTGCAGACGAGAAGCTGGGCCGGAGCACGCCACGGCGGCGTGTCAGTGTTCAGTGTGGCCTCAGGCTGTACCACCGCGTGCACTGCAATAACAATGCCTGATGACGGGATGTCCTGTTGGGGGGGATGGTAGCGTTGCAGCAACAGCGGAAAAAGCACATGGAATCACGGAGCAGCAGCCATCACATCGCATCGCAACGCATGAGGGCATCATGTCGCCAGCCGCACGTCGCATGTCGGACGAGTGTTTGTTGCGAACGACGAATGGAAGTGCGCGGCGGGCGCCGGTGGCCGTCGACGTCACCGCGCGCATCCCATCGTGCTTTCCCGCGCGCCGTGCGCATCTCGCGAGGCGAATTGGAGATGGAGGCACAAGCGGCGTGTGGGAGGATTTGGGAGGAGCTGCCGGGATGTACACTCTGGGAAGGCACGACACGGCGGCAGAAGGAGCAGCAGTGAGGAGAGCGTCGAGAGGAAGGCGCGGCTGCACGTTGGCAGACGGCGGGCGCTGTGAGGGCACTTTACACTACAAGCGAGCTGCGGCCTTGTAACCTTGAGAATGGTAGTAATTGATTTTTGCTGCTGCGAAGGTTGTCGCGGAAGAGCAGCGTGAAGACATGTCGCTGGCTGACCGGTGGGAGTCCAATGGCACAGCGCTCGTTATCCACCGTGGAGAGCGGCTCATCAAAGACGTGGGCACGCCGGGTCAGCATGAGCGACGGCGCTGATTGGAGGATAGCGGGGAGCCCTGCTCGTGAAACCCGTGGAGGCCCGTGCAGCCGTGCAGCCACTAGCTGAATTCAGACCTAGCGCGGTGTGTGACGCTGGATGGATGGGCATTTTTCGGGCCTTTGGATTGAGCTGGAGTGGGCCTCGCGCCGGGCTAGGATGAAGTAAAATCCCTCAACTCACGTAGAACGCACACGGTATCGGCGGGCATTGCTCCAATTGCGCCTTACGTTATTCGCACAATCTGCTTCGAACGGTCCGACCGCGCATCATCTGCTGTGAGGACAGGGTGCTGCCCACTGCACATTTCTCGGCAGCGCGGCAAAGCCCGCGGCTTCTTGGGCCAATCCACCCATCCTTTAATTGCCCCGGCACTCCTCGCGCTGTCGAAGCTTCTCTTCCTTTTCTACCACGGGCTCTTCGTGTCACGCAGGACATCTCCGCAACTTCATCTTTCATCGGCGACAACCATTAACTTGGACATCGCTACACGACAAGATGGCGGCCCCGCGTGTGAGCTTCTCCGACAAGGACCTGGAGAACGGTGAGGGTGCAGGCGAGAGGTATGAACTCCCATCTTTCGCGTTACCGCGGGCGTTGAGCGCACAGCATGCATCTGCATCCCCGGCTGTTGTTGTTGTTGCTGCTGCAGCCATTCCGCGCAGCTTCATCACCACCACAACCACCACCTTCACCACCTTCACACGCACCTCACTCGCGCTCTTCGCGCCTGCTGCGAGCGCGACATGGCTGACGACGGCAACTACAGATCCCGCAAATGGTCTCAGGCACCTGGCAACATCGAGGATCTCGGTAAATAACACCCACACTCGCGATTTTCGCGATGTCTCAACAGCATTATCATGATACTGACGAGCATTCTGCACATTCAGACGAGTACACCGCACTTCAGAAGTACATTTCCACCTACCGGGATCCCAAGGCCGCCGGCCAGGAAGAGGCCGCTGAGGGCACGGATGATAAGAAGAAGAAGAAGTCGTGGCAGGTGAGCTCTCCCACTCTTCTCTCGTCGCACCTCGACGCGTCGCATGCTGATATCTCTCGCTGCAGTTCTGGAAGAGCAGCAAGAAGGGCGGTGATGACGAGAATGCCGGCGTTGTCCCCGAGGAGTGGCTCAACGCCGACATCAAGCAGGGTATCTCTGCCCACGATGTCGAGTCTCGCCGCAAGCGCTTCGGCTGGAACGAAATCACCACCGAGAAGGAGAACATGTTCTTGAAGTTCTTGTCCTTCTTCACGGGTCCCATTCTTTACGGTATGTCTCTCCCCAGCTTCCCCCACCAAGAGCAGCCGCGATCGCGATCAATTGCGTCTGCAATGCCTCCCCGCCCGCGTCTGGAGCATCGACTTGCTTTTTCGAGCAAGCTGCAAGCTCTTCCGCTGCGGGCTTGGAGCTCCTCTAGCTAGAGCTTCGGTCGCAAAAGGCTTGGCCCGCATCGCCCCGATCGCGCTGCTGCACGACACGATCGCCGACATGTAGCTAACAATTCTTGGCAGTCATGGAACTCGCTGTCCTCCTCGCCGCCGGTCTCCGTGACTGGATCGATTTTGGTGTCATTATTGGTATCCTCATGCTCAACGCCGCCGTCGGTTGGTACCAGGAAAAGCAAGCTGCCGATGTCGTCGCTTCGTTGAAGGGTGACATTGCCATGAAGGCGACTGTCATCCGTGATGGTCAGGAACAGGATATCAAGGCCCGCGAGCTGGTTCCCGGTGACATTGTTGTCATCGAGGAAGGCCAGTCCGTCCCAGCTGACGCCCGCCTCATCTGCGACTACGAGCACCCCGAAGATTTCGAGAAGTACAAGGAGCTGCGTGAGCAGCATGCGCTCGACCCTGAGGAGGACCCAGCCGGATCTGAAGACGCCGAGGGCGAAGAGGGTGAGGGTATCCAGCACCAAGGTCACGCTATCGTCGCTACCGACCAGTCTGCCATCACTGGTGAATCGCTCGCTGTCGACAAGTTCATGGGAGACATCGTCTACTACACCACCGGATGCAAGCGCGGAAAGGCCTACGCCGTCTGCCAGACCTCTGCCAAGTTCTCTTTCGTCGGTCGTACCGCTACTCTCGTGCAGGGCGCCAAGGACCAGGGTCACTTCAAGGCCATCATGAACTCCATCGGTACGGCGCTCTTGGTTCTCGTCATGTTCTGGATTCTCGCTGCCTGGATTGGTGGTTTCTTCCGCAACTTGGGCATTGCTACCCCCGAGGACTCCGACAACACCCTCCTCAAGTACGTCCTGATCCTGTTCATCATCGGTGTTCCAGTCGGTCTTCCTGTCGTCACCACCACCACTCTGGCCGTCGGTGCCGCCTACCTCGCTCAGCAGCAAGCCATTGTCCAGAAGCTTACCGCCATCGAGTCGCTCGCTGGTGTCGATGTGCTCTGCTCTGACAAGACCGGTACTCTTACTGCCAACCAGCTCTCCATCCGTGAGCCATACGTCGCTGAGGGTGAGGATGTCAACTGGATGATGGCCTGTGCCGCTCTTGCCTCGTCTCACAACATCAAGTCTCTTGACCCCATCGACAAGGTCACCATCTTGACCCTCAAGCGCTACCCCAAGGCCCGTGACATCCTCAAGGATGACTGGAAGACTGAGAAGTTCACGCCTTTCGACCCTGTCTCCAAGCGGATCACCACTGTCTGCACGCTCCGCGGCGACCGCTTCACTTGCGCCAAGGGCGCGCCCAAGGCTGTTCTTAACCTGACTGAGTGCTCCAAGGAGACCGCCGACCTCTTCAAGGAGAAGGCGTCTGAGTTCGCTCGCCGTGGTTTCCGCTCTCTCGGTGTCGCCTACCAGAAGAACAACGACCCCTGGGTCCTCCTCGGTATGCTTTCCATGTTCGACCCTCCACGTGAGGATACCGCCCAGACCATCGTCGAGGCCCAGCAGCTCGGTGTCCCCGTCAAGATGCTTACTGGTGACGCTATCGCTATTGCCAAGGAAACTTGCAAGATGCTTGCTCTCGGTACCAAGGTCTACAACTCTCAGAAGCTCATCCACGGTGGTCTGTCGGGTACTACTCAGCACGATCTCGTCGAGCGTGCCGACGGTTTCGCTGAGGTCTTCCCCGAGCACAAGTACCAGGTCGTCGAGATGCTTCAGCAGCGTGGTCACTTGACTGCCATGACTGGTGACGGTGTCAACGACGCTCCATCTCTCAAGAAGGCCGACTGTGGTATCGCCGTCGAGGGTTCCTCCGAGGCCGCCCAGGCCGCCGCCGACATTGTCTTCTTGGCTCCTGGTCTCTCCACCATCGTCTTCGCCATCAAGACTGCTCGTCAGATCTTCCAGCGCATGAAGGCCTACATCCAGTACCGTATCGCCCTCTGTCTCCACCTGGAGATCTACCTGGTCACCTCGATGATCATCATCAACGAGACCATCAGCTCCGAGCTCATTGTCTTCATCGCCCTGTTCGCTGACTTGGCCACTGTCGCCGTCGCCTACGATAACGCCCACTCCGAGCAGCGCCCAGTCGAGTGGCAGCTTCCCAAGATTTGGATCATCTCCGTCATCCTCGGTATTGAACTTGCCATTGCCACCTGGATCATCCGCGGTACCCTCTACCTCCCAAGCGGTGGTATCGTCCAGAACTGGGGTAACGTGCAGGAGATTCTCTTCCTCGAGGTCGCCCTTACCGAGAACTGGCTCATCTTCATCACCCGTGGTGCCAGCACCCTCCCATCGTGGCAGCTCGTTGGTGCCATCGGTGGTGTCGATGCCCTCGCTACCCTCTTCTGTATCTTTGGTTGGTTGAACCCCAACATCTACCAGGAGCCTCTGCCAGACCCGATGTCCTCCTTCCAGCAGACCGTCAACGGCCACACTGACGTCGTCACCGTTGTTGTCATCTGGGCTTACTCCATCGGTGTCCTCATCTTCATCGCCATCACCTACTACTTGCTCAACAAGATTCCGGGTCTCGCAGACCTTGGCCGTAAGAACCGTTCGCTCCACGACACCCAGATGGAGAACATCATCGGTCACCTTAGCAAGTTGGCCCTCAAGCACGAGAAGGACATGGACGGCGAGGGCCGATGGACATTGGTTGGCAAGTCATCGGAAGAAGAGGAAGATGATTAGATGCATCGTCGAGATACCATTTCTTTTTTCATTATAACTTGGGAACAGAATAACAAGGAAAGACGAGTGTGTTACTACCGACAGAGGAAGTAATGTGCGAGTGTCCCATTTTCGTTAGGGAGAAGGCACTGTACATAATCTTCTGGTAGATGTCTACAACGAGACAGTGAACTAGTCCTCTGGTGCGGTTCTTTCTGCTCGTCTTTTGCGAATATAATCTGTAATGTCTAACTTTGGACGTCTCCAGCAGCAAAATTAACTGCCACAGGAATTTCTACCAAGCAATGCCTATGGCTTTTGTCGACGTGTACTTCATCTTGCGAAGAAGCACCAATACCACGATCTCGATAGGGCAAGTAGAAGCACACGAGCAATAGCTGGGACAACGCATGCACGCGTGCATACGCCGAAAGCGATAGCCGACATTACAAGGTGGAACAAGAGTGGAACCGGGCGGCGCGCAGGGATCGTATGCATGTTACGCAGGTTCAACGATCGCGCGCCGCCGTACCATACCATTCTTTCTTTAGTATAGTTCTAGTTCTGCTGGACCAAAACAAATGATTTGCGCACGGATTGTTTTGATTTGGCTGCACACTGGCGCACTGGTAGGTGGATCATGGAGCGATTGTGGTTTCTGTGTCTGTGTCCGCGGAGGTTGAGCGTGGTGGGTTTGGAGGTCGTGTTGTGCTGTTTTGTGGGATAATTTTGGGAGTGGTTTCGCTGGTGGCTCGTTTTTCGTCTCCTCCACTTGCCGACGGGTGAAGCGGCATCGTTTCGTGTTCTGTTTGGTGTTTGGTGCTCGCGTGACGGTGCGGAAGAATTGGTGACGTGGTGGTGGGCTCGTGAGGATGGAGGTCTCTTTTTTTTTTGTCTGTGCTGGACGCGGTTTGTGGGACTCCGCTGGAGGTGAGTTTGAGAGTGTGATGGGTTTGGAGCGGGTGAATTGGGGAGTTGGAGGAGGTGATCACAAGGACACGGCCATGAGGTCGACCTTGACGAGGGCTGGGACAGAATGAGGAAGGAAGCGTGTTTCTTTCACAGCTTTCTGGTTGACGATGGCTTGCGCTGCTCATGCCCTCGCTCAATTGATCGTGTACCCTACGATGCCACATGTCAGTGCATGCCGGAGAAGGGGAGGTGGAGGCGAACGAAAAGACTTACCGCCATCCACTACCATCGCTGCTCCTTGCACAAATGTCGCCTTCGAGCTGGAGAGGAACAACACCGCATCTGCGACTTCTTGCGCAGTACCAGGGCGGTCCATCGGGGCAATGGATATTGCTGAACCCAGAACGTCCATATTTGGTCTTGTCATGGGCGTATCGATAACGCCGGGACAGACGCTGAATGGATATGTCAGCAGATGCACGATGGATTAAGTTGTAATGAGGCGCTTACCAGTTGATGCGGATGTTGTGCTTTGAGTACTGCGTTCGTCTTCAGCTGAGGAACGGATTCCGGAGGGGAAAGCATGTGTCGTTACTCACGTCGGTTGCGTCGCATTGGGTCATGCTAATGACTGCCGCCTTGCTCGCACAGTAAGGAGCTGTGAATATTGGAGAAATCATCCATCCGCAGCTCGTGCAATGTCTCTGCTTGGAGGAAATGCACTTGAAAGTGAGGGCAACTTACCTGCAGCAGGCCGTCCAACAATCCCAAGCTGACTAGCGATATTGACAACATTTCCTCTGTTCCCTGGCCTACCATCGTGCGTGGGAAGCGGCTCTTGCTTGAGCATCTGCGTGATCTCCGCTCGTGAGGAGAGCCAACATCCGCGGTAGTTGACACCATTGATGCGGTCGAAGGTGCTGAGCGTGGTATCGTGTGAGAGTTGGTTGTTGCTCAGAATTCCCTACTCTTCATCAGATTTTCAAGTCTTCTGGCAGGTGATCATTAAACGTCTCTCACAGCAGCGTTGACGGCGTAATCTATTCTTCCAAATTCGATTACCACAGCTTGGACAACCTGTTGTACTTGATCTTCCTGGCTGATGTCCAACTTGCGAGCAATGACCTGTGCATCGCCGTACTCGTCTGCTTCGAGGATGGCCTTTTTGGTTTCTTGCAGACCTTGCTCGTTCAAGTCGGCTATGGCAATTTTTCGACAGCCTTCTCGAACGAAAGAAATGGCAACTGCTTGTCCGATACCTTCATAGAGCCAGTGAGCTCAGCTGAGCTAAGCTCCAAATGTTGGTGCGAAAGTGGCTCACCAGATGCTGATCCAGTTATGAACGCCACGCCTGGAAAGAGCGTCATCTTGGGTCTCGTGTATCTCGATTCGAACGACACTTGAAGCGGTGATGCTGTGTTACAGAGCTCAACAGATGAGGTGAGGAGTTGCAGATAGGCCCGGCGAGGCCAAAAGTCTGTTTTGGCCGACGGGGCGATGTGCATCAGACCCCTACCATAGCTCCTCGAATGGGACCCGCTCAGGCTTGGAGCTCTCCCAATCGATAATATAAAACATCATCAGAGTCCGAGACACCAGCTCTTCTGAAATCCACTCCTGCCCTTGAAGAGGTCTGATCACTTCTTCAATGACTTTCAGCTGATCCGGCCCAACGATGTCAGTTTGAGGAGATCTCCAGCTTCGAACAGAGACCAACCGACAGACATGTTCGCATATGCTCATGATAGCTTCAATGCAACCAAATCTTTGGATTGCAGAGTATCCTGCATTCCCAAAATTGAATTGATGCAGATCTTCATCGCCTTTCATCGCCACGCATTCCGTCAAGCTTTGAACAGACAGCTGATTGACAATGCCCTCGACACACATGATGGAGACCTGAGATTACTCGCGCGTGCGTCGTCTGACGCAGAACACAAGACCGCTCAGCTCTCAGTGTCGAAGAGGCCTGTGTTCAAAGGGTGCACACTGCATGGATATGTCAAACTCTGAGCGCCGAGTCGTTGGACTACTGTACGCTAGCCGACACGGACAGAAGGCCTCCTCAACGCAGCAGCGTAATAGTTGATCGCGCCCAGTAGTCAACCAAGAGTACCTATATTTGGTGCAGATTCTTCCGGCGGACTTTTGGCACGTCTCCAAATGGAATCAAAGTGATCGTTGTCCCCAAGGCAGGGCCCCATTGCTCCAGTCCCTGCCAGACTCATCGGCCTTGAAGCTGAAGGAGATTTCAACAATCAGCTACCAAGCCTCCTCCATCCCATCCTCGGTGAAAGGGTGAAAGAGACAAAAGCTCAAGC
Source organism: Phaeophleospora eucalypticola (assembly GCA_022814565.1). Taxonomy (NCBI): domain Eukaryota; kingdom Fungi; phylum Ascomycota; class Dothideomycetes; order Mycosphaerellales; family Mycosphaerellaceae; genus Phaeophleospora; species Phaeophleospora eucalypticola. Next base: position 537,240 of record JAKLNG010000011.1, read on the forward strand.
TCTCAAAACTCATCTCCGGGTCCTCTCCCGTCTCTTCCCAAAACTCCCTCGCGAGCTTCAAAGACATATCGTGCAGATCCCCAAACGTAACTCCTCTTGGGTTATAGACAGTCAGAGATCCACCATAAGGATCGCGACGAATGAAATCATAGTTTACAGCAGTAACAGGCGGTTGTGTGAGAAGCATTCTTCGCCACGAAGCATCCTCATGAGCAATCTTGGCTTCGTAGACTGGGATGCCTTTGATTTCGAATTGAAGGAAGAGATTCTGGTCTGAGATTCCAAAGGTGGCTAGAGGAGTTCTGTGACCTCGGCCGGAGGGCTCGTTGATCAACCCGAGAGCGTCTGCGGCGGGATTGAGGCGAACGGGAGCTGGACGGTATAGAGAGCGAGTCCTCCCCGCGTAGACATTATACGCGTCTTCGATGGGTCGCAGAGGGGACCCTTCCGCAGATAAGAACATGGTCTCATGGATTTGGGAGGAGCGATGAATGAGGGAATGCCATACTTTGCAGGCGCGTTGGAGCGTGAAGAGATCATGAAAGGGCAAAAAGAGCAAGATTCTCTCCAGAAGCTCGTAGGTCTGAAGCACCTTTTGTGACGAGGAGATCATGACTGACTTGGACGAGGATGTTGTTCCTGGTCTATCTCCATCTTCTTGCTTGGTAGATGGAGGTGACGTGGAATATTGCTCTGCAATTGGCCGCCGCAGAGAACACGCTAATGGCAGTACAGCGGGCGACTGTGGTCGACCGTCGGCACTAGGGGCAGCTACTGTTTTCCTTCAAATTTGAAGGCCGCAGAATCAATATTCATCAATTAGCGTGCTTCCAACAAGAAGACCTGAGGAAGAAAGCGAGAGCTGGGGTATATCATACAATCTAATGGATTCATGCACCGCATCGCTACAAGTAGAAGTCATACACTCATGCCAATTCAACCCAACCTAATCATCCTCAAACGCCAATACGAAACCCCTTTTCATCCTCCACTCTACCTCCCCAACGAACTCCCAATACTCGAAGGTGTCCAAGTGCTCACCTTACTACTAACCCAACTCCCGCTACTACTCATCCAACTGGGCAAACTCATCTTGCTCCCCGTACTCCTCTTGCTGCCAGCAACACTACTGCCGCCTCCAAACTTGGCCTTCTGCGTCCACTTCAACTTGCCATCCGCAATCGAGTGCACCACATTGATGACCAAAAACGCACTGCTGCCCAGAGCGCGGAAAAGCGCCAAGCAGGCTACGCTCCAGAGGATAAATTTCAGGTAGTAGTTGTCCGCCACATGCGTGTTGCTGTAGATCTCGCTGACACCCATGGCTAGGATTGCGTTGCAGACCATCCATACAATGACCACGTACGTGCGAACGGCGCGGTAGTAGTCTTCCTGCATCTGGGTCTCTGAGGTTCCTGGGGCGGGGACTTCGACCCGGTCGCGGAGATTGCGGAGGGCTTCATCGTAGCCCGAGTCGATGTCGAGCTGCTCAGAGGGCATTTCCAGTTCCACGGTGCCGTTCTTGTTCGTCTTGGCTGCACCGAGATCTTTGTTGATGACGTTGTCACCCTTCGTTCCCCATGTGACGTCGTGCGCGTTACAGAAGGCGTAGACTTGCAGCGTGCAGACGTAGGAGGGCAGCAGGGCGAAGTACTGCGCGGAAGAGGTGAACATGTGCCATGGGTCGAGGTACATGAAGGACATGAGGAAGTACAGTCCGACAGTCGATAGCGTCGAGACGACCAAGTTGGTGAAGACGTTGTTACCGAAGCCGATGTCACTACCGTCCGAGAGCTGTCGAGCCACGATGTAGATGGCTGCGAAGGTGTTGTAGACCATGATGATGCTGAAGGTGATGAGCGAGGCCAGGAACATCTTCTTTGCTCCTTGCGGTCGATTGCCCATGGACAAGATGAATTGCACCATGATGAGCAACACACAAGCGTAGCGCAGGACGATGAAGATGAAGTTTCCGATTCCATGTCCAAACGGATCGACTTTCTTATCCGCAAGCGACCCAGCGATGAAATAGAAGGTCAAGTAGAAGTTGCCAAGCGAGAAGAAGGTGAAGAGCAGCTGCACGAACTGGTAGACGAATTCGATGTGCAGAAGGATCTTCCTCGCAAACGTGTGGTCGGTTTTCCAGATCTGCTTAAAGTGGAGGAGCGAGTAAACGGCTTCAAAGAAAGCTCCGTTCAACCATCTTCGACGCTGCGAGATAAATTCCGGAACGGCGTCAGGCACATCAGTCTCTCCAGTTGCCTTGCGGACGTATTTGAGGACCCATCTTTCGCTTCGCTTTGCGACCAGTTCCCAACACAGAATTCGATCTTCTGCAAGATACATGTTTGCGGTAAACACGTCTGCATCCTGGCCATGGAGAGTCTCTCCCTTAAAATATTGGCTCAGCGGTCCGTGACCTGTTTCATCGTTCTGCAATGCGTGGTATCGATAGGCACTCAGAGCACCCGGCAAGACTGTGATGTATCCGAAGACGGACTCCAGTGGCTTGTCCAAGATATTGGACATCTTGTATTCGAAATTTTGACTTGCAACCAGAGGATTCAGCAGTTGCAGCCATGCTTTGCCCTTTGCCGCCTTGATTTCACCAGCAGCTCCTGCAACGTTCGAGTCCTTGTCGAAAGCCTTCCAGAGATGATACAGCGAGTCATCTCCGGGTCTTGTCCCCACGTCCAGCAAGATGCACACGTTTGGGTTGAGAGCTTTGCCAATCGCATTGAAAAACCAACGATGGCTGTTCAGCTTTTTGGCGTTCTTTTCCTTCAGACAGAAGATCATCTGGCAAGGAACAATTCCCTTCTCTGCACCCTTGAACTTCAAGTCGGAATCAAGAGAAACCTGTGTAGTGTACTCATACACGTGCGCAGTGACCTCGCGCTGGTTGACCAAGTTCTTCGCAATTCCAGATTGATAGCAGCCCATGGCCGCCAGAGCGTCCAGCGTTCTCGGGTGTACTTTTGCTCGTCCGTCCGAAATAATGCAGACAACAATTTTCTGCCAACCATCTTTGCCCCAAGTTCGAGACTTGGCACGACTGCAGAAGTGTGAGATGTTGCGCATCACACCGTGCATGGTGCGAGTGAAGTCGATTTCGTTCTCGTTGTACATGGTGATGCAAATCAGCAGCTCAGTTTCGCGAGCAGTGAATCCGATATTTTGTCGCAGCTTGTATCCTCGATCCACAAAGTCGTCAGGATCGCAAGTAACGGCAGTGTATCGCATATGTGTGAACTCGACATCGTCGCGTCGTGGCAGGAAAGAGTACAGGATTGTCGGGATCTTGCACTCGAGAATCAGCTCGCCGTTGATGAGCTTGACTTCTTTCTTGGTCATCTGTGCTTGACGTGCTCCTCGTCGCTCTTGCTTGCCAGTAGGAGCGGGACCATAAAGTTCGTCGTCGTCGTCAAGCTTGTGCGAGTACACCCCATCGCTATCTGTGAGCGTCGATTCCGACACGAAACTACCGCGTGATTCGAGTCCAGGTCTTTGAAAGTCATCGCTTTCTCCAGTTGGCGGTCCGAACACATCATCAGGACCATCGATGGGTATGCTGGTCATGTCTGGTTCCTTGTCCTCGGTATGCATTGAAGGCGGCCGTCCTCCCGCGAAAAGCGGAGCTGGAGGCAATGGGCGCTTCGGAGAACCGCCATATTGCGATGATGGCGTGCCTGGTCGGGGACCACCATTGATGTCCGCCGGCTCGTACGGTACATTAGTAGCAGGTGGTCGTGCGTATTCCCTCGATCCTCGTGGTGTTCCGTATGTCTTCGAAGGGCTCTGCGATGATCGCGACGACGGTCGGAAAGGGTCGTAGTCGGCAGAAGCAGGAGGCGGAATACCCGGCGCACTGTCCAAGACAGATGGCTGCCTACTAAGCGGCCTGGTCGGAGACTGCTGGTGAAATCGCTGGACTGGACTAGGCGGCCTGTTGTAAGAAGGTAATGAGCCTAGGTCGCTAGCAGGGGCGTTCATAGCATCTCTAATGTTTTCACTGCTCTTGTCGCGGAAGTGGACCTTGTATCTCTTCGTTCTGGGCACCGAAGGTCTGTTGCTTTGGGAAAGGTCGCTTTCAACATCACGTAACAGGGAGTTGAGCTCCTCTTGGCTCTGCTGCTGAGGCTGGTTCTCAGGACGCTGGGGTGATGGATGATGTGGGGAGGGCCGGGTTGGTGAAGCTTCGGAGTACTGTGGACCTGCTCGAAGGCGTTCTTGCGCGCGCAGAAACAGATCGTGGGGAGAAGGCCGCGATTCGGATGGTACTGACGCTTGGTAGGGAGCATTGTTTTCGTCGTCGTTGTGGGTTAGCAGACGCATGGTCGCGCCATGCTGGGGGTGGTTGTTGGGAGTCGTGTCTTCATCGTAGTCCGGCGGCGGACCATAGCCATGCGGAGCAGACATCTCGTCGTCGTTGTCGTCGTCGTCAAGTGCAGCGAGCGGAATGCAATCTCGAGGAATGCAGCGGGATGTACGGTCTGTTGTGCAATTGCGATTACGCGCTCATTTTCGTGCTCGGGATGATCAGATTCTTGCTGTTCTAGACATGCGGCGTATGAATCTGGAAATGTGTACTTGGAGCGAATTGTCCAAGACGAAGGTTCCGAGTGCAGATGGAGTGAGGTGGTGTTTGCTGTTGCTGACTCTCGGCACCTGTGGTCGCGGCTTCCAAACTTGTGTGACGCACCTGCCGTCGACCCAGCAACAACGCCTTATCGATAAACTCTGTTTGGGGCCGATTCCCGCGGAGCCATTGATGAGACGACGAGCGGCCTTCGCAACTTCACTTTTACCAATCAACATCCTCCTGTTCAATACAATATCTGGATATCAACGTTGTGAAAACGATCAAACGTCCCGCATACAACGTCTTCGCCCAGATTCCCACATCCTCCGGCCCAAAATCCCCAACTTCCATCAACTCCATATCATCCCCCCTCTCCTCCTTCTCTACCCACTACTCTGACACCAATACGGCGCCCCCACCCCAAACCGCAACGTCGCAGTCCCCGGCGGATAATCACCCGAAATCGTATAATCATGCTCTGTCGTCTGTCCATGTGCACATAAACAAATCGCCGTACCGCCCACCACATCACCCGTCGAGCTGTAACTCGATCCATGGGCTGTCAGTTCACTGCCGCCGATGCCTTGACAAGCCTGGAGCAGCCAGCGGTCGACGCCATCGGGGTCGCATGGAGTTGCGCTGCAGGAGTACTCGAACTGGCCCGGTTTGTTGTCGCCGCGGGCGGAGGTGAGGGCCGGGAGGAGGAGGGAGAGCAGAACGAGGAACTCTATGAGGGCATAGTTAGAAGCGTGGAATCAGAGAAAAAGATACGTTGACTCACTCATTATGGTAGGAGATTTGAGCGATAGTAAAGATGCTGTCTGTTTTGCACCAGTGGCCCTTTCAATGGCGTGTTCATCGTGAATGACTACTAACATATATATTTACGCGACGACTTTGCTTTCTATCTACTCTCGTATAAATCACTCAGACAAATCAGTTCATATAGTCTAGGCTTCAAACAATGATTCTCGCGCCTTACTGTTCAAGGTAAGACCTCCTAGTAGACGAGGTGTAGATGTCCGAGTAGTAAGACCGGAGGTCTCGGTCCTGGATAAGAATTAAGCCAGCAAATGGTTGAGCTCGATCGGTTGCCGATGTCGAAGCCGCAGCATCGGAACTCAGTAGTCTACTGTTTCTAGAAGTTTTGGTACCAACCCCCAAGCTCTTCTCATAGACAACAGGTCTCAGAGGCTGACAACATCCGATAAGAAAAGATCAAAGCTTCAGTGGCCTGTCATTTCACATTCATTGTGATTTCATCATATGATATATTGTGAGGGGACTTTTCGCCTCGCGTCTACTACTACATAATCGTCCGTCTCAAACAGAGAGAAAAGGAGGTGGCAGTCTCGCTCTGATCTTGCGAGCCGCGCGGTAGTATCGTCATGATTGATCCAAATGCCTGCCGGCCCCGTCCCAAAGATATATAGTTCCCGCCCAATTTCGCTCAATCCGGCATCCCCTTTTTTTCCGTGGAATCTTACAGACACCCGCGCGCCTCGCTTGAACGAACACTTTGCAGCAAAATATAACACAGGAAATCCTTCACCCAAGGTGGCGTGTCGCCGTTTCATGTCTTGGTCGCATCGCTGGTGGCATCTTCCATCTTGACGTCTTCGTCAATAGCAGAACCTTCTTGCGCCGCCTTCGCCTCTGAAGAGGATGATGGCTGAAGCGGGGGTACCACAGGTCCCGACATCGTTGACGCTGGCGAGCTTTCTCTCTCTACCTTGGCCTCGTTGTCCTTATCTTTGGCCTTCCTGCGTGTGTAGTCGCTAAGGCTGAGCTTCTTTCGGACGGGGCTCGGGGTTACAGCTGCAGTGACCGAGGGCGAGAAGATCGAATTTGGTCCGAGTGTTGCAGGAGATTGAACGACTGGATTCGAAGCCGATCCACTCGACAGCGGTGGAGCTGGTTGAGTGAAAGGGTTGGTCGCAGGTGGCGGCATTTCGAGGTGCATTTCGCCCGCTTTTGGGGGAACTGACGTTTCCGCTTCAGCGGAAGGCGCTTTCTGAGGCCAAGGCGGCGCCGGAGGTTCGGCGGGAGGCGAGCTCTTACTTGGGTCAGACGCTTCTTCCGACGGCGCGTCAGCGCTAGGGCGTGGTGACGGTGCCTTTCCTTCGGACGGTGGCACATCCTCCATTTCAACATCGTTCGTTTCCTCGTTTTCAGCAGGAGCGTCAGGCATCTCGGATTGCGCTTTTTCAACGAGCTGTTGAGGAGCCGACTCCTGTACAGGGGGCGACGATGGGCCTGGCACCACAGCGACATGAGAGTCGACTTCCATTTTGACAGGCCGAGCACTGGCAGCAGGGGAAGACATCGTACTTTTGGCTGCCCGACTCGCTAAGATGCGCGCATTCCTTTCTGCGCAAAGATTGAGCAGCCGCTGCCGAGTGGAGAGGAAGGGCCTTCGAGTGAATGGCGTGCCCGCACGTCGATCGGCGTCTTCTTGGTCCATGTCGCATTGGATTTCCGCGTCGGCGTAGACTGGCTTGACACGTTTGACGACTCTGCTAACAGGTCGAGAAGCCGTCTTTTGCGTCTTTGGTTTCCGTCCTGGAACACCCTTCGCTGGCAGCCCGGACTGGCGCGATGTGCTGGCATCCACATACCGAGACGAGCCATTGGGAGGAAACCCAAGCTGCTTCGAAGCCGAAGGGTTTGGAGTGGCCAGACTCGAGCCACCACTGCCGCGCTTTTTCTTGGCCTGTCTGCCGGCTTGCTCTTCTTCTTGCCGCCTGAATATTTCCTCCTCTTTGGCAAGCTTCTTGCGCTCCCTCTCTGACAGTTCCGTCATACCGGAATGCAGCCCGTTCGTGGAGTAGTGCGTGCTTGGAGTGATATCTCGGCTGGCGGAGCCTCTGCCAGCAGAACCCGACGTCGATCGAGAGTCGGTGCCGTCATCCTCTACATCCATCTTGCGGGCCTCGCTGCCTGACCGGCTGTTCAGGTGAGTATTCAGAGGTGAGATGTGGTGGCCAGCCTTCCGTTTCTTGGACTTTGCGGGCTTGGAGTCGTCTTGCGAGCCCTTGATCCGTCGATCAAAGCGAGTCATTCTGCATTCAGTCTCTGGGAGTGAGCACGCACAAGGCCCGCAGTTAGCGAGCGCAGTGGATACCCAGCCAGACAGTCGCTCCAGCTCGTTGTCGGAATAGGCATTTCTCGACGCCAGCTCGGGTAGGCCATCTGCAGTGTCCCACCCGACCGCAATCTCAGTGCCCGGTTCAATCTGCTGTGTCGCCATGAAGCAGAAGTGGTAATTGACACCTTCAGTGATGAGGATCCGTAGAGTTGCATTGGGCATGCAACTCCGGCGCACATATCGCAGCTCGGTGCCCTCGTTCCGCGCATCGATGAAGATGGGCAGTCGGGGATGGAAGAACACGAACGGCTCTGGATGTCGCAAGGTCGACCATCGGTTCTCGTCTTGGTAGTCCTTCTTGAAGCCGACGTGCCCTTTCAACTCGCCGATGTACGCGCCGTGCGGAACAGGCTCTTCCACTGTCAATGTCTTCCAGGTGGGGAACTGTCCGTGGTATTGCACGCTCTGGTCTTGGTTTTCGGCAATCTGAATCATCGCCTTACCAGGAATGTCGTCAAGATTGCCGTCCCACCGCATCAGGACTTCTCCCTTCTCTTGCTTGTGGGCGTCTCTGAACTCGTCTTCGCTCCAGTTCAGCCACTCAGACATGGCATTAGAGACGGCAATACTCGTGTAGAGGTTGGCGTCAGTGACCTTCCAGTCGTCATCTTGATAGCACTGAAGAAATTCTTCCGAGTACTGTTCGATTGGTGAGTCAGGCGACCGAGAGAGGCTTCGTCGGTGGTTGACATTGGAGGCGTTGCGCTTCCGCGAGTGGCCTTTCGTAGTGTTCGCGGTTGTGGTGGTCGAGTCAGAAGCGCGGTGTGCAGTTTTGGGTCTCTTTGCGGGCGGAGGCTGATCTCGTGGGCTTGCGCTGTTGCGATCGTGCCGCAATTTGTCGATAGGCCATCCATTTGTTTGTGTCGACGGCTCCTTGACCTTCTTTTTGTGGCTCTTCGTCGATACGCGCTTCACACCGTTCGTCAGCTGTTCAGCGTGCTCGCGTTTTTGCACCTGACGCTGGCGCGCCCGGGTAGTGTCCACGGGCCTGGGGCGACACTGGACGCAGTAATGCTGCACCTCTTCGGGCAGCGTGAGTTCATCATATTGTGGATAGTAGCATGACTGATGTTGCCACTTGTTACATAGATCGCACGCGACCGTCCAGCCGTCGTCGTCTGTGAAGCCACAGATGCAGCTGATCTGGCCGTCGTCTTCGGGTATCCCGATCTCTGCGGGAGCGTGGTAATGCGATTGTCGTGACGGATACGCGGCGGCGAGCGAAGCCTGAGAGAGATCGGGACCATTGATAGCCTTGACAGGGAAAGAGGTGTCTGTCATGCTATCCTTCGTGGAAAAGAGCGCTTCGAGGTTAGGTAACGGGATCTTGGCCAGGTCGGCGGCGCATGACTGAACGGCGACAGTCTGCGCGTGCTCGACGCTCTGGCACGTCAGTATGTCCACCGCGCCGTTTGGTAGTCGAGTTGTGCGCGTTTTTTCACGGCCCTTGGGCGGACAAAGGGCGCCTCGATGGCGCGAGACTGAGGCGACGGGTGGCGGTGTTCGCCGTCGGCGACGACAATGTGGGGTACGAGCACCTCCTAAACGCCGCTACACAGTGTCGAGATGTGTGCCGATGGGTCATGGAAGGAGAGCGCGAGGTTTTCGAGTGGTGGCCGGCGGCGGTGGTCGACGCCCGGATGCAGCTGAAGAGGGCGTGGGCGCAGAATTCGCAGTCGCTGCAAGAGTGTGTCGAAAAGGAGTCGCCGAGAAGGAGAATTGAAGCCTGAGAAAGCAGCTGTGAGAGCGGAATCAGTGGATGTCGAGGGAGAGGATGAGGGTGGTGGAGGATGGGAGAGCAGATTCGGTCGCAGCAGAGGGCCTCTCAAGCAGCACACTGTCTGGCACTCGCACTGGCTGCCGCAGCCAACGAGAGCGCCAGAGTTAGGCTTGGTCCGCTTGGACCGTGCTCCGTGCGCTAATCCGAATTCGTTATTGTGCTGGATTTCCGCTCAACGATTACTCTCCCCCGCGCACGGAATTGCCAGCAAGCCACTGCTTGCTCCCCCTTCATTCCGTCCTTCGTGGCCACCGCGGGGATGCATCTGCAGCCGTCCATTGCAACCATTGTCTCTGGCGCGGCGCTTGCGAGCGGCAGCAATGCGAGTCGCCGGCGAAGAAGAAAGGTCGCAGAGGAAGCAGGTCTGCACAGCAGCGGAACGATGAGGTCAGATGCCGTGCGAAATCGACAGGCAGGCGGTTGATAAGAGAGCGTAGCAGGCAAAGCCGCGCGCTGATTGGCGGGGCGAGCAGGGATGCCCGCTGTTTCCCGAGCGCAGATCACGCGCGGCTTCTGGGAGAGCGTGCTTGTCCTTTCCTTGCCCAAGTCGCTCCCTCCAAAAACAACCTACTCTCCGCCATCTGCTTTCCGACATCCTCATCTCTCTCCTCCATCTACGCCCTGTACAAAGTGGTGGGTTACCATGCATTTGGCCTCGCATCTCGCAGCACCTTCCAGCAGCTGGCAGCCGGGATCGCGATAGGCAGGCGGCGGCGTCGCATACGCTAAACCCAAACTCGCAGCACAGCATTTTTAGCTCGTCAACTTCCCCTCTCGCTCCCACTCCGCTGCACTGTGTCGAGACTCAGATCGAACCGCCCTCTCCCTCCTCCCTCCTGCGACGCCTGACATATCCGCCCCATGTCGTTCAGTCTCTGCTTGGCACTGACTCTGAACAAGGCTATGGGGTAGCGATATGTTCTGCGTATTCCATACAAGAACGCGTGTCCTGCGACTGGACGCGACCTTAGACGACCGTTGCGAAACCTAACCCTGCGCTACTCACAAACAGGCATTCCATCAACAATGCACCTCACCGAAAACGACAACCTAACGATCTCTTTTACAAACTCTTCGACCGAAGCTGCATCTCCAGCAAGAGTTCTGCTGTCGTTGTGTTGATCAACTCGTCCTCCGCGTCGCACAGCACTCGAACATTGGGAAAAAGAAAAGGCGCAAGCACGTTATAGGATCCCGAGCGGTCTGTACAACCTACTTCTCTGCACTGCTTCAGCGTGGCGTTCAGCATAGCACAGTCCATGGAAGAAACATTTGCTACCAGAGTTCGAGAAGGTCGTACACGGTCTACCGGCTTTTGCTGGTGCAACTCAGTGGCTGCTGGACCCCTTGGAAGGAAGATTGCAGACCCAAACTTGGAGGCCAGAGAACGCCTCATTGATCTTGCATGAGCAAGCTGCATATTTCACTAAGAGCTTCGGAAATCGTTCCAATGAGTGCCGATATGCATTTCGTGCCATCAACACTCAGACTGCTGGTCATACACAATCGGATCCATAAGACTCACCGCTGAGATCGCGCTGCTCAAGAGCAATCCGCCCATGCGTACAACCGGTCAATAACGCTGCACGGGTTTCCGTTACCGGTGCAAGGGCTTCCCTATATCTCTCCAGACAACGCACTTCTCGCGTGCAGGATTTCAAAGCTGGAGCTCTGCATACCGAAGTGCACTTGTAAATGTCAGCGCCCATGCAGACGCCCGTGTCTCCGGTGATACAAGTCTAGCATTCATCAGTTCAGTCGCTGGACTCTGCGGTGATGTCGTGATCTCTTACATCCGCGTTCGCGGATGTCAGGAGCGCGAACAGCACTGAGGTGATTGCGAGCTTCATTTTGAAGGAGGTGAGTGATTTGAGGAATGAGAAAACTAATCTTTGATGGAATAGAATTTCGGACTCGGGATCACGAGATTTGGCGAGTTGATATATTTTCTATGCCAAGTGACAACGTGGTTGATCCGCAGTGGTGCCATGACCGACGAGACGAAGGTGAGACCAAGGAGGTCAATGGAAGCCCGGATCATCGAATTCCGTGCGCTTGCGAGACACGAGAGTTGCTGTTGAGTAATCTCTTGCTCTTCACTCCGCTTGTGTCCTCCCACCAGCTCTCCGACCTCTTCGTGTCCGAGCGAGAAGTTCAAGAAATTCAAGGCCATGGTTACACGTACAAAATCATCATATGAGCATCTTTCGTTCTCTACAAGAAGCATCTTCTCACGACCTCACCCTCACCTCCCTTGCAACCGCATGGCACAATTCCACCTTCACCCCAGCGCCAGACAAGACATCAATCCACATCCTCTGCGTCTCGCTCAGCCGATCATTCTCGCTCTTGACTTCCGCAAACATCACCTCCCCGGTCCTTCTATCCTCCCCTGTCCTCCAAAGAAACAAATCCGGCACCCCGCCGCCTCGCTGCCCATATTCCTGCACAATCGTCTTCATAACCGTGCTCAACGCCTCCGGCCGCCAACACCTCACAATCTCCACCAAATCCTCAAGCGCGTACGTCCAATCCAACCCCACGACGCAGGTTTTCCGCTCAAAATGCTGCTCCCACACGCCTTTCACCAACTTCTCCGCCTCGCCGTTGGAGATTTCGTTCAGACGGGCGTTCACTTCGCTGATGCGTGAGGGGTAGAAGGCGTCCGAATGCAGGTCGAGAGGGCAGGTTTGGTAGGGTGTTTGGAAGACGTTGGGGATGTAGAGGAAGAGGATGTCGTAGAAGAGGTAGGCGAAGAGGGTCCGCAGGACGCGGCCTTCGCTGTGGTAGCCTTTCCAGCCTAGCAGGCGGTAGTTGGAGAGACACATTTCTTCTACGGAGCACTCGGCTTCTAGGGGTTTGGCGTGGGCGGGGGCGGGCGAGTCTTTGATGGGGTCGGGGTCTTCTGCCTTTGGGGGAGAGGGCACTGCTTGAGCGTCGATTTCGGGGTCGAGCCAGATGGTTTTCGCGCCGCGAAAAGTGGTTTTGCTGCCGTTTTGGTCGCTGTTGCGTCTGCTGTTGTTGTGATTCTCGCGTTCGATGCGGATTCCTTCGAAGGTGCGTTCGTCGGCTTTCGTGAGACGCACATGCTCAAAGTCATGCTGCTGGCGTTTAGGAATCTTTAGCGCCTTCTCCAGCTTCGTCGTGCGCTTCTGAAGATCGCGATGGAAGATGAGATGTGTGAGTTGGTCTTGCAGGCCCTCCTCACAAGTCGCTAGCGCAACGCGTTTCCAGTGCTTCTTCTTCGCTTCGATGTCTTTGCACTCTGGCGGCGAGGGGAGGTGAAGATGCATGTAGTGCTCCTCGAGCAGGGCTTTGCGTTGATACCAGTCACCTCGTCGTGAGGTGTGGAAAAGTCTTTGGTCGAGCAGCTCGCAAAGGATTTCGTGCTCGCGCTTGTGCTCTTTGAACTTGCCCAGCACGTAAGCGCCTTTGTGGACGATACGAGTGTAGACCCATGCAGGCGACAGGCGGCGCAAGTACGCTCCCTCGCCAGTACTGTAGATGCTGTCTTCCTTCTTCTGCTCTTCTGCCAAGAGCACTCGCCAACGCGGAAGCACCTCCTCAAAGATTTCGATGATTAGCTGCAGTCCTTCCTTAGTTGGCGTGCCGTTGAATTCCAGTATGTTGTCAACACGGAACTGAGTGCGAACTGCAGCTTCAAATTCCAACAGCAACGATCTCGAAGCGAAGATGTTCGCTGAGCGCGAGACGATGTACTCTGGGAAGTTTCGTCTAGCAATCCGAGCCAAGATGATAGTCGTCAAGGATTTCTCCGTCCATTCGGTTGAACGGTAAAACACTAGATGAACACGTTCAAAGAGCTTCAGGGTTGGCAATGACAGTCGAATGCATGGCCCAGTCTCAGCCATGATTTTGTCAACGAAATAGGAATCGCGATTCTCCAACCTTGCAGGCGTCGTCTCTCGACTGTCCTGGTCTACAGAAGCAGCTCCCGCAGACGCTGTGCTTTCTTCCGTGTCTGAGCGCTTCAGACCCACGAAGCCTGACAGAGCAGTCTGTTGTCCGCTTGATTTCCGAAAAGCTCGGAGAAGCTCCTTCTTGTTCTTCCCTTGAACTTTGGACTCTTTAGCCAAAGCTTTCAGCTCGTCCAGCAACAGGAGAGACGATGCTTCTTCAAGATCTGTGATGCACTCCTGCGACTTGTCCGCGAACGTGAAGCTCTCGCCGAGTGTAGTACCGTCAGGCGGGTCCAGCTCGCCTGGATTCTCCTGCGGCTGAGAGGAGTGTAGAGGCAGTTCTCTCACGCTCTGTATCTCATCGATCGCGTTCTGTAAATCCGCGATGTCGCTATGATACCCCAAGCGATTGATCCGATGCCAGCTCGACGTCTTCCGCAGAAACAGTCGCACGTATAGGTATTGCCCTTCATAGCTCAGTTCCAGCCACTGTTTGAAGACCGCGTGTTCCGCCTCGTCAAATAGATGGCTTTCCTCTTCTAACACCGTTTCCAGCGCGAGATTGAAAGCATCCACATAGATCGAACTCTTTCCTTTGACCCATTTCTGGCCATCAAGGCGTTCCTGCAGACCTAACTCAGCCTGCTCGGCTGCCCTCGACGCTTCATAGGCCTCGATTGCTTCCTTGTCCGTCTGGATCGGTGGGAGAGCGGTCTCGAGGTCGGTCTGGCGCGAGTGCTCGTCGGGATGATAAAACTCATCTTCGCTGTCTTCCTCCGAGTCTGGGATCTCGGTTCTGTTGGCAAACTTGTTCGGGCTGCTCTTCGTCACGAAATCGGAAATGTCACGTTTGATTCGCTTCGACGGAGGCGTAGGGAAGTCGCTGCTGTCATCGTGGTCGAAGTTTGTCGATCTGGGATGCGGAATCTTTTTGCCGAGCATTGAATTGTGTTTGGAGGAGTTGCTGTCCTGCAGCATTTTGTGAAAGCGAAAAGATCATCGAGTCAGATCCTTGAGGTGATGTCGCGTGAAGGCGCGAGCTTGAGCAGGACGCGTTTTTCGCGCGTCAGCATATCCAAGGATGAGGTCCTCTCGACTATGTTTGACTCTCCCGAAGACGCTAAAGTCCGCAATAGCCCGTAGCAGATTCCGTTGCACCAAAGCAACGACGTTGAGGAGAACTGCAGAACGCCTCTTTGCGGAAGTGCTCGCCTAGCGACACGTGAGCACGTGAAACCCTTGTACATGACGTAGCGGCCCTTTCCACCTCAACCCGCTCGCTGCAGTTCACCTTGCGCAACAATTAGATCCCTACATTCAACTCCTGTTTCTCGATCGCACTTCGAATACAATGCGCTCGATAATTACCCTCTCAACCTTTCTCCTATCAACCCAAGCCCAACTAATCCCCTTCCTCACCAACGCCAAACCTAACCAACCTCACCACCAAGCGCAAGCACCACCCTCCACCGACAACAACCTCCAATACCCGATGTCTCCCACAACCAACTCCGCCGTCCTCCTCACCGACATCCTGGGCTCCCACCGGCAAATAACAACCTTCACCTCCCTCTGCAACTCCCTCTCCTCCGTCCAAACCCGTCTCGACTCGGCCTCCCAAAATTCCACACTCCTCGCCCCTTCGAACTCCGCAATGTCCTCTCTCCCGCGAAAGCCGTGGGAAGATCCTGAAGACTATAACGCGCTAGGGGAGAAAGCGTATTCGGGCGGAGATGGGGAGGAGAGGGCGCAGAAGAATTTGGAGAAGTTTGTGCAGGCGCATGTGCTGCCGCAGAGTCCGTGGGGAGAGGGGGAGAAGGTGAAGGCGCTCGCGGGTGGAGAGGTTTGGTGGGAAGAGAAGGACGGGGGGAGGAGGGTGGTGATGCCGCAGGGGGTGGAGGTGGAGGGGGTTGTGGGGAAGGTGGGGAATGGGGAGGTTTGGGTTTTGAAGGGGGTGTTGGGGAAGTAGTCCAAAGTTGAGAAGAGGCGTTGCTGGTTTGGACAGGTACAGGCGTGGATCGCTACGAGGATGAGAATCAGATATGAGTGACGATTGCTATGATCATTTCAATTGAAGAAGGGAAGAGGACAACGGTTTCCGATGAGTACAAACGACAGACACGTTGCAATTCCAGCGCTTGGGTATGCTGTGTCTTCACTCGACATTCCTCTCCAACTGCATCTCATACGGCCAGTGTTGAGGCATTCTCTGAGGCCGTGCCAGGTGCCTTTTCGCGTGCAACATCTGCAGGCATATCCAACTCTGCCTGATCAGCAGTCCGCTTTATTCCAGCTGTTTGAGGCGGTTGCTTCTCTTCATTCTCCTTGTCACTGCTGCCCTGCTGCGCTGCCTTGTTCAGCTTCTTGCGCTCTGCTTTTGTCAATTTGGGCTTTTCGAAAACGCCAATCTCCAACCTCCGATCGACATCCTTCGCTTCTTCCACAAACTCTTCGTAGCCCAGTACTTTGACAATATCGCTGTAGCTCTTCGTTGCCATCATGGCTTTGTAAGCTTGCTGCTTCCCAGGAATCATCTGTCCGAGGAGGTATTTCGTGTTTCCCCATCGGTTTTCCACTTCCATTGACGTTTTGACATACTCCTTCACGACTTCTTCCCAGCTGGCCTTGCCACCTTCTGATTCTGGGCGGAAAACGGATGAGTTGGTCTCGGCTGCTGTGGCGATCATCGCACCATCGGCGCCATACTCTTTCATGAGTTCGAGTGCTTCGTCACGGCTTGTGACGTCTCCGTTCATGAGACACGCCACACCAGCTTCGTGGCACACATTTACAATCATTTTCAATTGGTCTCGGATCGCGCGCTCGCGTGGTCGCATTGGTGTTGTTCGACAGTGCACGGTCAAGCCAGTGATTCCGGTCGCACAAAGCTTTCGCACGAGCGCTTCTGTCTCTTCGGGCGTGTCCAGAATGCGAATTTTGACGCTGATCCCGATCTCATTTGGCTCGCCGACGTCTTTTACCAGCGCCTCGAGGATCGAACATAGCCTATCTGGAGTTTTTAGCAGTGCTGCGCCCATGCCGCCACTTGTGCTGAACGGCTTGGGACATCCTGCGTTTACGTCGATGCCTGCTACATCACGTGCGATCAATTTTGCAGCCGCTACGGCGGTGTCTGGATTCGCAGTGCCAATCTGGTATATGAGTTGACGACCTTCGCGCTCCGGATGCAGCCTGTAAATGACGCTTTCCTTCTGGTCGGGATTGAGCGCAGGATTCTTGACGCCATTTGAAGATACCCTTGTGAAGTCGACTGTCTTTGTGATGGGGTTCTCTTGTCTCGTGGTTCCGATCAGGGCTTTGTCGATCGTTTC
This sequence comes from Phaeophleospora eucalypticola, assembly GCA_022814565.1. Lineage (NCBI taxonomy): Eukaryota > Fungi > Ascomycota > Dothideomycetes > Mycosphaerellales > Mycosphaerellaceae > Phaeophleospora > Phaeophleospora eucalypticola. Next base: position 554,002 of record JAKLNG010000011.1, read on the forward strand.
AGGCCCCCAAACCAAGTCAGCTCCATATTTGAGTGCGAGCAGGCGAGAGGGACATTCGCCTGAACGGACCATAGGCGCCAGGACGATTTTGCCTCTGTAGTCGACACCATTCTTCGGAATGGGAACCCTCTTGGCGGCAGACGTCATGGCTCGTAACATGGAGCAAGTATCATGTCCGAGGAGAAAAAGTCGGCTGGTGAGTAAGAGGCTTGTCGGTGGTGTAGGCCGAAGGAATGAGGGTTTGCGGCACCAGAGTTTTGTAAATGGTGCGTGAGAAGTGAGTTATTTGTGCGCACTATCAGATGCGATGCAATTTGTGAAAGAAAGAGAATGATGAAAGTGATGGTGGCCAGAGTCGCAATTTTTGGCGGCAGGTGATGGGAGCGACCGATGTGTGAGGTCCAGAAAGCCTTCCGCGGCGCTAGGCCCGAAGCAGAAGACGTCTGCGCTGTCCACTTCACGGCAGAAGGCTGCCGGCGCTGAGAGGATCAAAACTCACGGTTAACAGATGTCGACCTGAAACACAGATGCAACCATAATTCCAGGCCGGGCAAAACGCTGTGTCAAGTTTCAGGCGAAAAGCAAGACCACAGCGCGCAGGAATTGGATTTTCAATTCTAGCGGCAGGTATATCAGTCGGCGGCTTACGAGCTTCGAACGTGAGCGCAAACGGTAGCTGAGGAGGAGAGTAGTCGATGTATGGGGAGGGGAAGGACAGCGGTTGGAGAGATGAGGGCGTGGGCGGCCTTCTTTGTTGTATTGTAAGCTAGGGATCCAGTCATTGGCCGGGGCTGGCGACAACGAGTCTCGCTTGCGTTGCCGTCGGAAGAGGTGGCCGGCTCATCATCGAGTGCTGCTGTCCTGCCGAACGCATCGGAACAAGCAAAAGACGTAGGAGCACGTGTCGAGATGGACGTGATCATGTTATCGATGGGGAATGAGAGTACCGATGGTCGCACACTTGGCGGAAGTGCAGCACCTGGCCTGACGGGAGCAGCCGGCACGTAAGCTAGTAGTAAGGGAGAGAGTTGAGAGGAGGAGGGAAGTGGTCGGCAGCCCAGCGCCCATAAGATTCGACGTGAAATCGAAAAAGTACGCTAACCACTAAGGGCGGCCACGCCCGTCCAGGCCGCATCGCCCATCGACACCTTCCACCGTCCACGCTCCATCTTTCCAAATCCATTCCGCTTCCTCTCGCCATCCTTTGCCGTCCACCGACATCACCCACCTCTACCTCTCCCCCGATTCCCTCTTCTAACTCTCCCCAACTCCCTCTGCCATCTCCCTTCCATCGACGCCCATCTACCCGTCTGGACGCCGACGCGGGCCGGCTACGCTGCGCGCCTTTTCCCCGTCGATTCTGGTCCGCGTCTGATACGCTACTGGCGATCCTGTCTCGTCGTGTGCGTGCGAGGCCTGCTGGCGTTGTTGCCCTCTGACCTCTCCTACGCCACGCCTCGCGACTTCTCCATCCGTCGCAGGCTTCAGCTCACTGTCGCCATTGTCTTCCCCACGTCTGCCGTCAATTTCACCGTCAACTGATGTGCGGCTTCCTGCGTGGCGGATCCGACTATCATGGCCCAACCTGCTCCAGGTGAGCAGGCTGCGGTCCCGCCGACGGCCAAAGGCACCCCCAACGGCGGATTCAGACCTGGTGCTGCATCTCGTGCCAGCAGCCCGGGCTCGAGAATGTCTCCAGCAGCGCCACCAGGCTCATTCCAGGCCATCAACACCTCGCGAGCGCCTTCGGAAAATGCTCGACTGGCTAGCCCGGCTGCCGCTTCCCAACACCACTCCGGCACGCCGCCGAGTAGCGTGGTCGCACACGGAAGCGCTTCACAAACACCACAAACTCATCCTTCCACGTTGTCTTCGCAGGTCGATGCTAATCTCGACACCGTCATGGCCGACTCTACCTACGGCACGCGGTCACGCAACCGGACCAATACGCGCCCTAACTACGCCGAAGACCAGGACATGGACTTTGAATTCTCCTCCGCGGCCACCACCACCACGACAAAGAGGAAGGCCGCTGATGCGCCAGCCTCCGCCGCTCAGGATGCATCTCAACCCAAACGCGCCCCGGAGTCAGCCTCGTTCACAGCAGTGAACAGCAATGGCACGCCGACTGCCAAGGAACCGAGTGGTAACACTGGTGCTGGCACAGGAACCAAGAAACGCAAAGCTGCTGGCGCTCCGGCCGCAGCCTTGCAACAGACGTCTGGGGCTACTTCTACTCCTCCACCGACGCGGAAGCCCACGGCGTCGACATCGTCGACTTTGGCTCGTGAGACGAATGTGATGACATTTTCGAAACATCGAAATTGCCTGAACAAAAAGGGAGAGCTGATTGCGGATGACGGGACGAAATTGAGTGTCAACGGTAAGCTTTGCACCCTTTGTAACTTTCGCCGATGCTTGAGTTGGGAGATGGGAGGTTGCACGGCTGCGATGCGGGGTCACCTGGTAGATTCTTTCACGCTAACATTCCATGACAGATCACGTGTACCTAGTATGTGAGCCGCCTGGCGACCCATACTACCTTTGCCGTATTATGGAGTTTCTGCATGTCGATTCGGATAACCCAAATTCGCCCGTCGATTCCCTGCGCGTCAATTGGTATTACCGGCCCCGAGATGTGCAACGATTCAGCAGCGACACAAGGCTTGTCTACGGAACCATGCATTCAGACATGTGTCCAATTACCTCTCTGAGAGGCAAATGCACCATCAAGCATCGTTCAGAAATCGAGGATTTGGACGCTTATCGCAAGGAACGCGACTCCTTCTACTTTGTGCAAGTCTTTGATCGTTTCATCCGACGATCATACGAATGCATACCCGTACGCCAAATTGTGAACGTCCCCGAGAAGGTCAAAAAGGCACTGGACGAACGATGGAAGTTTGTGGTCGTCGAGATTGGACGTGTCAAGGAGCTCACGAGTGCTGCAAAGACATGCAAGCGCTGTGCGAGATATGCTGCCTCGAGCGATTCGGTGGACTGCGCAATTTGCAAGAATTCATATCACATGAATTGCGTCCAGCCACCACTTCCCAAGAAGCCATCTCGAGGATTTGCGTGGGCATGTGGCCCTTGTAGTCGAGCTTCTGAGCGAGAAATGGAAGCGAGGAATACGCCAACGCAGAGCGGCGAAGCGACAGAAGCCGAGGAGGAGGTTGTGGAGGAAGAGCAAGTTCCGGCAGCCTCGAACGATACGACCCGCGCGCCTAGTCCAAGTGGCGATGACATGATTGTTGACGATCATCCTGCGACGCAAGCTGAGATTGCGCTTGCGAAGATGTGGCCCATGCGATATCTTGGAATTCACGCGAGAGTCGAAGACGCGCTCCAGTACGACGACAGGGCGATCTATCCGCGAGCCAGCTCTCGTCTCGGTCCGCGTCATCAAGCGAGTGTCAACATGTGGCATGGTCGTCCGGTGGAGCTCGTTAAGCCTGCGGAGATCAAGAAGCGCTACAACAAGGGCCCTGCTGGAAAGAAAGAGGGCAAGATGACCAAGGAGACGCTAGCCGCCATCGAGGCTGACCGTGAGGAGAAAGCCAAGCGCCCTAAATGGGTTCAGGATGAACCACCAGGATACGTTGCTCGTGGCGAAGATTACCCCAACGACGACCCGAGGTGCACCGCAAAGGTCATGTTCAAAATGCCGTCGATTGATGAGCACCCAAAGACCGTCGCAGGGCCTGAAAGCGATCCCGTGGAGAAACGACAGGAGGAGTTCGTTGAGAAGTACGTTGCCCGTGCTAAAGGATGTTCTCGGGCTGTCGGTGTCCCTCCCTTCGGCACGAACTTTCTGGACAAAGCCATGGAGCTGCTCACCATGAACAACTACAATGTGGATGCTGCTCTGAAGCAGTTGTGCAAGGTGGACCGACGAGCAGATCTCCATGAGCCAGTGCTCAGCAAATCAGATCTCATCAAGTTTGAGGAGGGTGTTGCAAAGTATGGCTCAGAACATCGTCTCATTCGCCTCCACATGAAGACAAATTTGCCGCATGCCGATGTCGTGCGCTTCTACTACCTCTGGAAGAAGACACCGAAGGGTAAAGAGATATGGGGCAACTATGGAGGCCGAAAGAAGCGAAAGGTTGAGAGTGATGCGGGTGCGCGATTGCAAGCCGAGGTCGCCAACGATGTCGACGACTCAGCGTTTGATAACGACAAGGCTGTGCGCAAGAACCGCAGCTTCCAGTGCAAGTTCTGCAGTACTCAACGGTCTCGACAATGGCGGAGAGCGCCTGGTGTTTCTCCTGGCCAAGTCGCTCCAGGCGAGAAGGGCGCGGGCGAAAAGAAGCGCGACCGTCCTTTGCTTGCTTTGTGCCTGAGGTGTGCAGGTCTCTGGCGGAAATATGCCATTCAATGGGAAGAAATCGACGAAGTCGCGAAGAAGGTGGCTGCGAACGGCGGGCGAGCTTGGAAGAAGAAGATTGACGAAGAACTTCTGCGCGAGCTGCTGGCTGCGAATGACCCAGCGAATCAACCAATCCAAGAGCCGCCTTTGCCGCCCCTCGAAGGCGCCGAGCCACCCAAGAAGAAGTCAAAGACTGATAAAGATGGTGGACCAGCTGCCGCTGCCGTGCCCAAGAAAGAAAAGCCTCCGCCGCCGCCCAAGGAGCCAACTCCTCCGCCTCCACCCATCATTCCTGCGCAGCCGACGTGGAAGGTTCTGCCGTGCGCCATCTGCAAGGACATTGGCAATACCATTTCTTGCTCTCACTGCAAGCTGACAGTCCACCGACGCTGCTTTGGTGTAGATGAGAGCGAGTGCGTCGGCAGGAATGGTGAGATGCACTGGGTCTGCGAGCAGTGTCAAAACGATCGTAATCCGAGCGTTTCGACTGACTACTCGTGCTGCCTGTGCTTGACGGAGGAGACTCAAGTGGATCTTGTTGAGCCGCCAAAGGTTTCTCACAAGAAGAAGACCGATCGTGAACGCGAAAAAGAGCGACTCGAAAAGGAGCTTTGTGATGGGATGCGCGCCGACTATCGAGCAAAGCAACTCTCCTTAAATCGGCCTGTCATTCCTCGCGAACCGCTAAAGCGCACCACCGGCAACAATTGGGTGCACGTGCACTGTGCGATGTGGGCTCCGGAAATTCGCTTCAGCGACGCGAAGAAGTTTGAAGTTGCTGAAGGAATCCAGTCCATACCGCTAAACAAGTTTGAGGCGGTCTGCAAGCTGTGCAAGAACAAGGACCATCAAAATAAAGTGCGTCAGAACGCGGGTGCATGCACTTTCTGCTTCCAGTGCGGCGCCAGCTTCCATGCGTCGTGCGCGCACGAGGCTGGCTATTTATTCGGCTTCGATGTGCAGCCGGTCAAAGGATCCCGCAAGGATCAGGTTCAGACAGCGACTTTGGGACAGGAGACAGGTCTTGTCTCCGCAATAATCCTTTGCAAGGAACATACCGTCAAAGGACTACTTCACCCGATCAACGAGGTCGTTGACGAGAGCGGCAAGACGTCTCTGCAGGTCTACGCTGAGAATTACAAGCAAGCAGACCTGACATTGACCGGCACAGTGCGAAAGGCTGCACAGGCTCAACTTTCTAAGGAAAAGGCTCTGCCACCGGCAGTCTCTGCGCACAATGGTAACAGACGAGAATCTGCAGGTCATAGCATTGCCGCCGCTGTGCGAAGAGGTGCCCGAAACTCGACTGCGATCTCCGATACGAAGACAGAAGCGGAGGACTCAGCTGAGGTGTCGAGCGCGCCAGATGCGCAGACGGAGCGCCGCTGTGCGAAGTGCAACATCGATGTAACACCAAAATGGCATCCTATTCTGAAGGAGTCTCCAGAAGAGCGGCCGCGCTCTCCTGGAAAGGCCGACGAAGCAGATCCGAACAAGCCAGATGCGCAGCCAAACCAGCCCAAGCCACAGAACATAAGATTCATGGCGCCAGGCGCCAGTGGTCGTGCTTGGGATGGCATGCCCGATCGGTATGGATCGAGGAATGTGGCAAACGGCGAGCGCAACCCCGGAGAGCCTTCCTTCGGAGTGCCTATTGGGACACCTTCACGAGATCCAGCTATGCCACCGCCAGCGGAGGCGAATGGCGAGCTGCAGCCGCCCATGGAAGATGGAGCTCGACGAGATACGGATGAAGGCTATCACAATCATGCATTGCCACGATACCAGAATCCTGCTTCTCGCATGACACCACCAGGCCCGCCAGAGCCGGAAGAGCCACCCAAAGAAGAGGAGCCGCAGTCCTATCTTTGTCACAAATGCTTCCTCAAGAAGAAGTTGGACCCGACACCACCGCCGGAAGATCTCAAAGACCGCATGGATGTGTCTCCCAAGCAGGCTGATGAGGCTCCTGCAGTACAAACCATTGAGCAGCAATTCGAGGTGTGGGATAGACCACCTCCCCAACCCACGCCAGCTCCTCCGCCGATGCATCAGCCACCTATGATGAATGGGTATGGCCCGCCGTCTCACTATGGCCCTTCACCTGGCGCGATGCCGCACCCACATCAAGCATACGCGCCGCATCCTTTCGGTCCGCCGAACGGCTACCCTCATCCTGTTCCACATCCCCCACCACATGCAGGTCCTCCGCCTCCGCCACTTCACGAACGACACAGCAGCTACGGTTATCCTCCTCATGCATCACCAAATCTAGGGCCTCACTTCGCGCCGCCGCCGCCTCCATCGCGCGGTCCGCCCGTCAATGGGTATGGGCCACCTCCCAATCCGCCGATGGCAAATGGCATGCCTTCACCGCATACGTCTGCACCTCCAATGCAGTCGCCGACGTACCAGCATCCTCAGCATCAGCCAATGCAAGGGCCTCCTCGCCCTGATCAGCAATATTCGGGCGTGCAGCTGCAGCCACTTGCTCCGCCATTGCACAGCAGTCCGAATGCGCCGTTTGGTAGACCGCGCTCAGAACACATGAACGGCCCCTCTCCTGGCCTTCCGCCGCACCAGCCGCATCCGCACCAACCGCACGGACATCCCACCCAGCCTCCGACTCCTCAGCCCATGGCAGGAAGTCCACAGCCTGGTGCAGCGAGACCTGAGAGCCAGCCGCCACGACCGACGACGCCTCGAAGCGGTCAAGGCAATGGGACGCCAAACCCCAATGGCGTCGGAGCCAGTGCGAGCCCGAATTTGATGAATCTGATACACTAGCATGGTACAGATGGTCATAGGGATGGAACTCCAACGCCGGCTCCAAAACAGGCTGGCGCAAGCGCGAGTCCGAATGTGTCGAATTTGCTACACCAAGGCTCTCAAGATGAGGCGACGAAGTCGGACAGCGTCATTGATCCTCAATTGCGCTGATGAGCAAGGCTGCAGGCAATATTCAAGGGGAGCAGTCGCGATTCGAATCGTGAAAGGAGCGAGAGCAGGTGTATTTGTTTGTACTATTGACGGGAAGGGATGGCTGGATGCCACAAGGCGAGGCAGTGTGGCGCACTACAGACTCTCGTTGCAGGCATTTCTTTATTTGTTGTTGCTACTGGTGATTTAAGTGATTGGGTTAGTGTTGTATGATATCCCCAGATATGGCACCGGGAGAATCGAGTGCCTTGAGTGCTCGAAATGGATTACTGTCTACAATTTACGATGTACTCGATATCTTTCTTCTATTCATATTCATGAGATTTTATGGGACAACTGACTGAACGTGGATGGAACAGTTTTGAAATTGATTGATCTTCATTTCGAGTTGAATGCGCTAGCTAGAAATGGCTATGCATTTTTGGAGTGAGGATGTCATTTTCCATCCAAGACGAGAGTGTCCATACTCGCCGTCATCTATTGTAGTAACACAAACCGCGAGTCCGCTTTCTTTCAAAACAAACGAAAGCCAGTCACTCGCGACAGAAACGCCCCTTTTACGCGCCGCTGCGGTCATTCTATTATCCTTTCGCTTTCTATTCCCACAGACGCCTTCCCTCTTTCTTACTGTCGCGATCTTCTTTTAAGGCGCTCGGTCGCTCTTCACCTGGTCCATCTTCTCCTTTGTGGGGCTTGGACCGCCTTCTGTGCCTGCACTCGAAGTTTCCAACTCTTCATGCTGATGCTGGTCCTTCGCAGATGTTGTGGCCTTGGCTTCTTGCTGCTGACGGTCCAGGTCGGATTCGGCGTCGGACATTTCTCTCGCGGCCTCGTCGGCGTGCTGCTTGTTTAGAGCGACTTCCTGCTTCTGCTCTTCCTCCTTCTCGTCGATGTCCTCCTTGTCGTTGACGTTGGTCGCCTCGCGGCCAGAAGCTTTCTGCTGCTCTGTTTGCTCGTTCTCCTCTTGGATCAGCTCTTGCTGCTCGCGGATGACTTGCAGACGCTGCTTGTTGGTCGTGGCGCCTTCGGCGTTGTGGACTTCGAGTTCGATTTCGTGGAAGAGCTCTTCGGGAATGGAGGAGAGGACGGCTTGCAGGGCGGAGAGCTGGGAGTCGAATTCGGTCTCTTTGCCCTGGGCGTACATGAAGGCGTTGCTCAGGACGAGGAGAGTGCTAGGAACGCCGTATTTGAGTCGTAGGTCTAGCCAGAGACCGAGGTCGTCCCGCAGGCGTCCAGGGGACATGCCGTGGGTTCGGAGACCGCGCGCGGCGCAAGCAGTCTGAAGCTCGGGAACGGAGAGTGATTCGACGCCTTCGAAGGAGATGGCACGGTCGTCGCGCTTGATTTGTCGCATTCGGTGGCGGATCTGGTATCGGAGCATCGCGTCTGTGCCGAAAGTTGACAGGTTCATGTATCTGCAGATTCCAACAAGCTGTGGTCTTGACAGATTGTCCAGTGTGAGGTCATCCTTGAACAGCTTGCAGACCTTAATCACATCCGACTTGGTAGGCTCCTCTCCTGTTGCACGCAGCTTCCGGAAGAACTCAGTAAACTCTTCCTTTTGCGCCGTGGCAGCAGAGATGGGCAGACCAGACTCCCTCATGGTCTGCCGCAAGAATTGCGAAACCTCTTTTCTTGAAGACCGCAATCTTGTGGCTTTGTTCTCCTTGCTCTTTGCGTCCTCGTACGTTGAAGGAAGCATGTTCGGGAATAATCTGAGAGCCACTGGAAGTAGCAATTCGGCAAATGGTACTATCACGAACATCGAGAAGGGCACCAGGCGACCAATATCTTGCACGGTCCTGGTCAACTGCCTGTGCTCTCTTCGCGTGAGCTCATACCCAGCAGCCATCTTCAGTGCAAGTTTTGAGGAAATCTTGACCTCAGTTGCGAGAAGCTTTGTGCCATCCCAGTAATGTTGCGCTTCATGCTTGACCTTCTGCCACAGGGTCATCTTCTTCTTCTCCTCCTTCTTGGCCGCCTCCTTCTTATGCTCAGCCTTGTCTTCCGCCAGCTTTTCCACAGCCAATTCATTCAGAGCCGCGTCCTCAGCGGCCTTGGTTGGAGGAGCTTCAGATGGCGCCGCTGAAGGTATGCTGAGATCTGAGTCCTTTTTCGAGGCAGATTTCTCCTGGCTCTTGGGGAGAGGCTTCTTAGCCTGCTCCATGTTGAAACCCGGTGGCGGGCCATTTTCGCTGTTCTGTTGAGAGGTGTTTGTAGAAGCGGCCTTGTGCGGCACTAGAATAGCAACGGCGGGCATCTGGCGAGGGATGCGCGCGGCGCGCTGGAAGGCGGTTCGATTGCCATGGCGTAGTAATAGGGGTGCCAGCTGGGCGGAGTATCTGGTGTTCATCATGCTGCCGGCAGCAAGAGGTGGTCGCTGGCCGTGAGGAGAGCCTCACAGCGGATGCTAAGAGACTGTATGCGCAGAGTGGTGGCGGATGGTGGAATGCTGGGTGTTTCGATGATGTTGAGACGAAACACTTCTGCGTTCAGTCAAAGAAGTCGACGTCGCATCGGACATCGGCGGCCGATAAGTCCGTCTGCACGTGCGCGGCTAGATCTATTCTCGTTGCTGACTGAGGCATCCCTCGTCGCTCTCGCGTTCAACGAAGTCTCCATCATTCGCCGGCATCGCTGTGTCAGGTAGCTGACAATTCTAATTCATAATTGAACGACTACGCGCGCATTTGACCATCACCTCAGCCGCGACTGATTGAAGGGACTTGATTGACAGATTGACAGGGCCATTGCTCAATTGAATCCTGATAGCCGGGCGCGCGGGTGGGGTAGCATCTCCGAGGCTCGTGGGCGACAGGGCAAGCTGCAGCATCACCCGCTCCCAAGACGACACAAGCAACCGGCGATCAACGACACCTCGTCTATTTTGGCTGACAGGATTTCCTTCCTCCTTCCCTTCACCTTTAAGACCTACTCCACCACCTATATTCACCATGTCGCTGTACGATAGGGGCTAGTCCGACCAGCACGACGAAGACTCGCGAGTCTTCACAACCGCACCTATACCGTCTTCACCTCCATTCGACCTTCCGGCCGCCCGCGACTGTAGTATTTGTCTATCAATATTGGATCGCTCGGATTTAAATACCATACCTATCAACATGCCGACGTCACGGCTGCGCAAAGCCGCGCGACTCATCCTCATCGGCGCACCAGGCGTCGGCAAAGGTACTCAGACCGAGCGACTCTTGTCTCGCTTCAATCAGCTCTCCGCGATAAGTTCCGGAGATTTACTGCGAGAGAATGTGAGGAATAGAACGCCTCTCGGTAAGTATTATTTCGCAGAATCACGATTCAGTGTCGAGGGTGCCATATCGCTAATGTCACGCGACAGGCATCCAAGCCGAATCGCTCATGAAAACCGGCGCCCTCGTCCCCGATAGCATGATCCTGCGCCTGATCCGCAACGCCCTCACAACCCGCGGCTGGCTCATTCCCGCCGACGGCATCCAACCCATTACCCTCAACTCCGTCGCTGCCTCCGTCGATCTCAACCCCGACTCCTCCAACGAAGCTCTGCGCAGCAACCCGGGCGTCAACATCCCCTCCGACCTCGACTCCGAGTACCGCTATTCCGACCATCCCGACGCCTCCTTCATTCTCGACGGCTTCCCACGCAACGCGACCCAAGCCGCGCAGCTGGAAAAGATGGTCCCCGTCAACATGGCGATCCACGTGCACACGCCCGCAGATATCATCATCGAGCGAATCGGCAATCGCTGGGTCCATCCCGCGTCGGGGAGAGTGTACAATACCACCTACAATGCGCCGAAGTTTGAGGGAAAGGATGACGTGACAGGAGAGCCGCTGGTCCAGCGGGAAGACGACAAGCCCGAAGTCTGGCGCTCGCGGCTAAAAACGTTCGAGGAGAGCAGCGCGTCCCTCCTCGAACACTACGCGAAGAAGAACGTACTCTGGAAAGTGGAGGGCAACAGCAGCGACGAAATCACACCAAAGCTGTTCGCGGAGTTCACAAAGCGATTCGGCGCGTCATGATCCCACTCGAGGAGAGACAGATTCGACACGAGAGATGGGATATCCGCTCGACTCCATGGAGAGTCTGAGAGCAGGCTCAGAAAGCCACAACACCACTTATTGCCGTTGAAGAGGAAGGAGGGAAACACTTCGCACGTCACGGCCTTGATTCACATGTACACATCTTACCAGCTAGCTTATCAGCAGCGAGCGACCTCAATGGCAGCAGCATCAGATATCGCAATGCGCTGGGCGTATGCATGCTTGTTCAGAAATCTATAGAAAATACCGAAAGCTTGAAATACCACGTCGACTACAGCGTCTTCGCACATCGGAAGGTTATTTCGACGGACGAGGCCGCTCTCACTACGATGTGTGACCGATCAGAGGCCCTGGTCTCGACATCATACTCGGGAACGACTAACCTTCCGACGTGCGAAGACGCTATATTATGGCATTCTGTCTCATTGCCATAGCTAGCTCGTAGACACAGCTCATGGTTGGTATTGGTCTTCTACACGAGCCGCTTCCGGCTGCTTCTAAACCTTCATCTCGTATTATCTGGCCGCGCGGCATGTCCTTGCAACCGCAATTCCAACACGCAGGATAAGGCCCCAAATTCCCGCAAGTCTGGATCTCTGCAGCTGCTCGGGAAGGTTATTAGAACTGTCGATGTTCAGCCCGCGGAATTTTGAGACTTCACTTCTGTTTCAGCAATACTCCAGGCATAGGGATGTTTGCTGTCTCCTTATGACACGTCTATGCACTTGAGCAGACCTCGCTCAGGTCCTCATTTCGCTCTACTCTAAGCTACGGACGAACCTCCTGCTCTTCAAAAGTCCCTCATATCCTCCCTCCTCTGGAATGGAATCTCTCCCCAGTACTCGGAACCGGCTTCTCCGCCCTGATCAACCATAAAAACAGATCCTCAAACGGCAACAGGACGTAAAAGATCTTATTGCACGCGAACGCGATCACGCAGTAACAGAACGCCACCATCGCGTCAAGAAAGTAGTGGTTCGCCGTTGCGATGATGGTGACGAGGATGGTGCTTGGATATCCCACGCCGAGGATGAGGTAGAAGAGTTTCCAGAAGGTGTTCTTGCGGGTTTCGAATTTCTCGAAGCGCGTGCGGAAGAGGCCGGAGTGGTAGATGAGGGTGCAGCCGATGGCGAAGGAGTAGCCGAAGTGCATGCTGGGGTTGAAGGTTAGTATGAATTACTGGGGGTTGGAAGGGGAAAAGAATTGCTTACCTGGGCATGGCCGCAAGGGAGTTGACATGCTTGCCGGACTGGAAGAGGGACTCCGCGTCCTCGTTGTGCACGGTATCGAGAAATCCGTATTCTTTGGGGAGCAAACGCGGCGGCATCGTGGGGTACATGATGAACGTCGTAAAGGCCATGAAGTTGGTGAGTGTCATGGTTCGCCGCACAGCCGCAAAGGTGGAGTGCGATGGCGCGACGTAATAGTACCAGGCGATGAAGCTCATCGAAGCTGGAAGGTGGACGAGAGAGTAGAAGCGGTTCAAGAAGGCGAGGAAATCCTGGTGGCCGCTCATGAACCATTGCTGCAGGTCTCTTTCGCGAATAGGGAAGAGGAAGCTCAGCCAGCTAAACTCCTCAAACTCCAGAATATTGAGCCCGTGTTGCTCCGATACAACCCAGATGCCTTGGCCTGCGAAGATCCTGTTGGAAAGTACCGTGGTCATGCGGTAGAAGAGATAGTTGAGGACCCAGTAGAACATCTCTACCAGGAACGGGAATTTCTGGAATAGGCGGCTATGAATATGATTCTTGAATCTGGACGAGTTCGGTGTTTGGACCGTGCACAGACCGCAACAACTTCTGGACTTGGGCCGCCGTGTATCTCTAGTCTGGACTTGCTGTTGATCGTCATCGTTGTCACTGTCGTACTCCAATAGCTCTTGCTCTGAAGGCCTCTCTTTGTCGAGTATGGATCCGAGGAAACCCTTCTGACCGCTGAAGATGCTGTAGTTCTTTCTCCGCGTCAAGAACATCCCTCCAAACAGAATCGTCACAAACATGACAGCCTCTCCCCAGTTGGGTAGGATCCATTCGGGCTTCACTGTCCATGGTGGATAGTTGGCGAGAACTTCAGGATCCACAGCAAGTTTATCGTTGAGGTTTGGGTCCATGTTGTCCGCTAAATGCTTTCTCTGCTCTTTCACTGGATTTCTGGGTCAAGCTCCCCCTTCCACCTGCTGTGATCTTCAGTTCCCCAGACCCCCGGATGATCTGGAGATCAACTTGGCGAAGTGGGCCGACGATGGACGTAGAATGTAGTTTCGATCAGGTGCCTGCTGCCTTCGCAGCTGTTGAGTGAAGCTATAGCTCGGTCTGTTGAGGACTGGTTATGCCTTCGCGGGAGAAGTTCTGAAACACGAATCGCTTGGAGGACCATGCATGGACTTGGAATCGCTGGAACGCCGGACAACGAGAGCCGTCGAATGCTTCTATGCTGAAAGGAAAGTGAAGAAAACCGCAAACGCCGCAAGACCGAAGAGATGTGAGACTTGCAGTAACAGCCGCAGGCAGGCGGCTCCTGACGATGCAAAGCCCCAAAGGAAGGGCTTGGCCAAGAGGAGGACTGCGCAATACAAGCCCGGAATAGACTTCTTAGCGCATCTGGGGACGATCGCCGCACTGCAGCCACTTTTTGAAGCCACCCGATCGACTGTCGCGTGAGCTTCTGCCGCAATGGGCGCGGTGTCGCGTGACTGCGTGTTGCTGTAATATCTCGGGATTTTGTCGAAGAATTGAATGCGAGGCCATTCTTAAAGGTAATCTGGATAAGCAATGCAATTGCAGGAAGGCACGATCTCAACCCTGAGGCAACCAAAACTGGGTCATCATCTCGTCGGTCCGGACAGGGATCATCAATTAGCCTTTCGCCAAGACATTCATTTCCACCTCTTCCGAGAGGTCAGCGACGTCAGCTCTACTTCAACATCTCCAATTCTCCTATGCCACATATGCCATCTCAAGTGATGGTTACGACAACGTCCAGGATCCGTTTCGACGAGACATCGCCGCTCACTTCATTTCGTTGCTGAACCATGCTGGACTGGATTAGGATTCAATGCCGCGAGGAGACGAGCTGAAGCAGAATTGGATGGCTGTGTGGGTGCAGCAGCAGAATTGGAATTGGCTCTGTGAATCTACACCCCGTTGCAGCTTGAGGATCTCCGAATATGCATGCTGAGGTGGCCAAGCATACGTTGCGCGGCCACTCGGGTGCTGAATGTTTTGTACGATGCTACAAAGTCTCGATACTTCCTCTTGCTAGCACGAACAGCTCACCGAGCTCATCTCTGGACTTCATGCGTGGCAATTCCTCTTATAGCATGGCAATGGAAGGAAACGATCACGAGACGTCTCTTCGACACTGTCACAGGAATGCTTCAATGCTCTAGAACACGCAAGAGAGTACGCGTATGAGCCATCCAGTGGCTTGACTCCAAGGCAAGTGGTGCTTCTTCTTGCTTCGCCTGGTCTCACAGCATTTATACCATTTCATTTGTTAAATAGTCTCGAGGAAGTTCAATTGAACGAGACCCCTGCAATCGATATCTGAGGCTCTGTGCAACCTCAGTAACAATGACGTATTTATGTAAACATCACCTTTAAAGACCTTCAGATGAGCGCATCGGATTCCTCCAGAACACAAGACTTCACCAGACGAACATGGCGCAAAACAAGACTGCAATCATTTCCGGAGGCGCTCGCGGCATCGGCAGAGCTCTGGTTCGCCGCTTCCTCGAGAAAGGCTACCACGTCTACATCTTCGATATCGACAAGGAGGAACTCAGCCACACGACCGACGTCCACTTCAAACAGTACTCAGACTCGAGAGCTTTGGGCTCTGCGATCTGCAATCTGCGCGATGTGGAGGATATTCGTGAGAAGGTCCAGCTAGCAGCCAAATTCCTGGGCGGACGAATCGATGTCTTGGTCAATAATGGTGGTATTGCGTCTCCGAAGTGGAAGGACGACAAGATTATGATTGATCCAGAGACGATGAATGAGTGGCAAGCGTAAGATACTCCAACCCAAAACCGAAGTCAGTATCATGACTGACCACAATGCCAGCTACGTCGAAACCAACCTCACGGCCCCCTTCGCCGTCTCCCAAGCTTGTCTCCCCTACATGAAATCCCCCGAGTCCAACGCCCCCGCCAACAACTCCTCCAGCACCGGCACCTCTCCAGGCCCCTGCATCATCCACATCGGCTCCTTCCGCGCCCACCAGTCCGACCCGAATCAGGAAGGCTACGCTTCCACCAAAGCCGGCCAGCTAGGTCTCATGCACAGCATGGCGATCTCGCTCCAGCAGTTTGGGATCCGCGTCAACCTCGTCGCGCCTGGACGCATCAAGGTCGCGCATGAGTGCAAGGACGGGGATGAAAAGGGGCTGGAGTGGGCGCAATTGAACGAGGATAAGGATGTCGATGATCATCCGACTAATCGTGCGGGCACTCCCGAGGATGTCGTGGGTGCAGTGGAGTACCTTGTTGGTGCTGGGTTTGTAACGGGGCAGGATGTTACTGTTGATGGTGGGGCTACGAGAAAGAAGAACTAACGAGGAGAAGTCACTGTAGTACTGACTCGGCAAAGGGAAAAACGCTTCGAGGTTTGAGTGATCCAATTCATTTCTGCTGTTACAATTCTCGCTCTCTTATAAGTCTGTAGAGCCTACAGATCCAATGCATCCACATCTACACTAGTCTCGCTGTCCGTTCCGTTCCAAACCCAACCAATCCGTGTCTCATGTATTGGATGTAGCCGGTCGCGAACAGTCCGGTTCATCTTGATCACCTGCAGTGCTCTCAAGACTCAAATTCGCAAGCTCATCGACCGCTTTCTCCTCTTCTTGCTCTAATCCGCGACTTCTGAACCGAGTTCTCGATCTCTGGCAAGTCTCATCGGCCTCCTTGCTGACGCGATCTCCAGAAGTTTTGATCATCTTCTCCAACATCGAAGCGACCAAGCCCAATTTCGTCACCTTCAAGTCCGTGTGCAATTTGAAGGCCCCATCTATGGTTTGGTAGGACATGACTTCGATCAAAATGGCGCGGACGATCTCGATCTGGAGGTGCAGATCCTCCATTTTGATCAGCTTTCCAGGATTCTTGAGGCAGAGGTTCCAAATCTTATCCAGCATGGTCTTGCACTCTTTCCAAATCGCCGAGTGGTCGAAGTAGAGTTCAGCTTCGTCCCTGATCATTGCCGACTTGAAAATCTCGAGACGCTTGATCACGCTGTTGCCGCCAGCTTTGCTAGCCATCTCGTCGATAGCCAATTGTTCGTAGTCGACTCGGCTGCTGGGATTGCCTTCGTGGTCAGAGTGCTTAACCTTGATCGCTGCTTGAGTTGCTATGTATTCAATACCGCTAGAAAGCTTAGGCGCCCTCTTGCGAAATTTTTCCAGCGCACTGGCTCTGGTCGTTTTTCCCTGAGCAGACTTCCCCATCATGTACAGTGACAAGTGCGTGTGGAACTGCACAAAATTGCCATGCCGGGGAACGTCTTGTACGAGAGCAGGAGCATGAGACCTAGCCTGGTTCGCGATAAGACGTTCCATGTCGGGCCATTCGGGGGTCATACCGAGCCAAACAGCCGCCCGATACATGTAGGCGAAGAACTGGACCACGACGTCAATGTTGGCGATGCCAAAAGAGACGATTTGCGTTTGGAGAATCAAGTTTCTCACACGAAGCGCCAATTGCATCGGAAAAGCTCTCAAGAGGACAACTTCGCGTGGCACCGGAGTTTCTTGCGATCCAAATCGGTCATAGGCTCTTGTTTCCACAACCTTAAATTCCGAGACCAAAGAGCTGATCTGCGTTTGATGGCTCGATGGCGAGCCGGATCCGTATTTGGAGAGAAAGTCCGCAAAGGAGCTCGTTGTGAACTTCAGTCGTTCGATTGCATCGCTATATTCGCGCGCACCGAACTCGAAGTCTCCCCCAAACTCGTCGTAGATGTCCATGTACGATTGACAGATGGAGACATCAGCAAGTGTGACTTTCGAGTGTCTTTGCATCCTCCAGAGTGATTGCACAAACACACAGTCCTCCGAGTCCATTGAAGTGTCGCGATTCTCGGGCTCCTCCGCCCACGTCTCAGGAAACCATCCAAGGAGAGTCTTCAAGAACGGATGAGTTTTCTCCGCAAATTCCATAGCCTCTGCGTTGGGACTGTAATTGTGAGCGCCCTTTTTGCGGTTAGTGCGAAAGCCATCGTACTCTCGCAAAAGCTTGGTCAGTGCGACTAGAGCAACAGGGCAGAGCATGTCCGAGACATTTGAGGTCTCGCTCGTTCCGCAATTGACGAAACGAGTTCGCAATTTGCCATCGTCCAGCTCCTTCTGCTCAAGTGTCAGCTTCAGCGAGCGCGCGATATCCATGGGGTCAAGCTTGCCTGCGACCTTCTTCTCGTAGTCCGAGACGAGATAGACCATGGATTTGAAAGCTGCTTGCGTGACTGAAGCGGCGACGAAGTTGCTCAGCTCACCGCTGGCATACTCTTTCCAGGCTTCTTGGACGACATTGCGAAGGTCTTGCAGATCCTTGAGGATGCAGAAGATCATGAATTTGTCGTCTGACTCTGTCTTAAGAGTACGCTGCTGAGGCCGTGACCGAGACTGCTTCTGGGCCTGACGTGCTGAGGTTGAATATCCAAGAGGGTCGGTCGCAACCTCCTCGACCTTTAACATTTCGTAAATGTTCGCAACAGCTTCTTGCTCGTTTAGTGGCTCGGCAGTTTGAAGCGGTGCATTTCGAGGAACTTCTCTTGCCTGTGTCCTCTGCAAGCACCGCTTTTCCTTTAAGGTACGAAGGATCTCTCGAAGCACATCTATGAAATGCTGATGGCTCTGGTTCTTCTCTAGGTCGCTGTCGGCTTGCACGGCGTACCAGTCAGCAAAGATCTGTCGACCAATGATCACGTCCTCGAGTAGCTCTGTGATGTTGCTTGGGATATCCACAGAGCTCTTAGCCACAGCATCGGCACATTGCTTCAGTTTGGCCACTGTGATATTGGCATCTCTTGAGTTTGGGTCGCCATATCCCACCGAGGCAGCAGTTGCGACTACCCAAGAAGTAAACCGGCTCGTCCCAGCCTTGTAAAGTTCGTATCGTGCAAATATTTGATGTTCGAGTAGCATCGTGAAGGTGTTCTGAAGTTGTCGTTGCTTGGCCTGCAAGCTTGAGGTTATGTGATAGATTCCAAGGCGATGGACCCAGGCGCGTGGCAGGAGTTCTTAAACCCATCTCGAAACTTTACGCGCAGTAGACATACACTTTGTTCGACTCGGAACCGTGAATGCGTCCCGTACTGACACAACCATTGTGCTGAGTCTGCCTAGTGAGGAGTGGGCAGACGAACAAAGGCATTGTAAGCGAGACCAATTCCAGACAGCGAGAACGATGGATTTCCAGATTGATTAATCCGATGGCATCACAAAGCTGCCATTATGTCTTTCTTTGTTTGAGTCGCAGCTCCCGGAGATCGGGACACTGGCCGCTGCGAGAGGTGAGCAGCATGTGGCGGAGCTAAAGTGCAGAGACGACATTTTAGCAGGCATTGTAGACTCGCTCCAGCAACCTGGGGCTGCCCGTTGTATACTGAGATACAGCGTCTTCGCGTGTCGGAAGGTTATTTTGTTCCCGAGTATCCTGGCGAAAACAGGGCCTCTACCTCCTAGCCAGTCACACATGGTAACGAGAGCGGGCTGATCCGTCGAGATAACCCTCCGATGTGCGAAGACGCTGTACTGTCAGTAGTTGCAAAAACTGAACGGGATCTGTAAGTCGTCGAGGTGAAGTCAACCAAAGTGAGGTATACGTACCCTAGCCTTTCGTCCGGGGTATGAGCGGAGCTCAGGAAACTCCTGCCGAGTGACGTTCCTACATCACAATTGCATCCAACATCCACTCTGGCTTGACGATATCAAGGTCCAAGCCAAACATCGACTTGGCATCTCATCCACAGATCACAATTCAGAGAAAGATGGGCTCAATCCAGCAGTCGAACAAGCCAGATGTGCTTATTGTATGCCTCCACGATTGGCCGAGTCAAATATAATTTTACTGATACGTTCATATAGATCGGAGGCTCTCTCGGCGGCCTATTCGCAGGTGTTGCGCTGAAGAGCCATGGGTATAACACTACGATAGTGAGTTTCGTCGTGCGTATGTAGTCATTCTGAGCTGACGCCGCTAAGCTGGAAAGGACTCCATCTTTCCTTCTGGACAATCAAGGAGCGGGAATTGTTGCAGGCGGCGATACCATCGACTTTTTCAAGAAGTATGATCGAACAGGAAAGCCAGTAGCCGTGCCGAGCTACAAGAGATTGTACCTGAATCAGAAGGGCGAGGTAATCCACGAAGAGGTCAATCGACAGAACATGACGAGTTGGGATCTCGTCTACTATCTGTTGCGGGCCGTAAGTCGATACTCAAAGCCTCAGATGCGGACGCTGACTTGCTGTAGAACTACGACCGAGTCGATAGCGGATACCTGGAAGGCGGCAAGCTACCGGAACAGAGACCAACCGATGGTCAAGTCAACTATCGATACGGCTGCATTGTGACGCATATCCAAGACGAAGGCGAAAGGGTCCGTGTCAAGTTCAAGCGCCAAACAGATGATGGTGCCGAAGTGGAGGACGAGATGACCACCAAGTTCCTCGTGGCTGCTGATGGCCCTTCATCGACCATTCGAAAGATCCTAGAACCGCAGATCGAAAGAAAGTACGCCGGATACTGTGTCATCCGAGGCACTGTTCCCGAGCCAGAGGCTTCACAATCAGCGCTCGTCGTCTTCCGCGAGCGTTTCTGCTTCTTCCATGCGCCGGGGATCCAGAATTTGACATACACCATCGCAGGAGAAAATGGTAGTACGGAACCTGGAAAGCGACTCTTGAACTTCGTATGGTATGCAAATTTTGAAGATGGAAGTCCGGAGCTCGACAAGATCATGACCGACAAGAATGGTCGAAGAAGACATATCACCATTCCACCAGGCATGATTTCCTGGGATGCCTGGGAGCTGCTCAAGTCCAAGGCGGCAGATAGGCTACCACCTCAAATGGCCGAAATGGCAAACAAGACCAGAACGCCATTCGTGCAGGCCATCACAGATGTAACATCCCCAAAGAACATGTACATGGGCGACAAGGTGGCCTTGGTGGGAGATGCTCTCGCTGGCTTTCGTCCGCATACTGTAGCGTCCACCTCTCAGGCAGCGTTCGACGTGATGACTTTGGTGGAATGGTTGGACGGAAGCATCGATCGAAAGACCTTCGTGCGCCGGACGATGGAGTATGCCAGAGACATTCAGGCCAAAGGCATCAAGATCGGCAATCGCTCCCAATTCGAGACATTGTCTGTGCAAGAATATATCGATGACCGCAACATGATGTCCATCCCTCACAAAGACATTGAGTTCCCAGAGTGGACACGCGAGGGCATAGATAGAATCTAGGTCCTGAAGAAATTCCGATCAGCTGAACATCTTCTCATAGTAGTGCTCTCCAGTTTCCAGAACATCGATCTTGTCGCCGACTCGAATTACGCCGTGTGCAAATAGAGGTATCATCGACAGTCCAAGGCACGGATGTGGCTTTGCGCCTTCGTCGACCTGTCGGGTTCGCTTCAGAGTTGCGTGGGGCTCGTTTCTATCCTTCACGCCTGTGTCTGGATGCACATTCGGAAGTGTGCATCGGGCTGTCCGGCACGCAACGTGATATGCAGCAGGTTCGACGTGTCCATTCCAAGCTATGGCACGACCAATTGCGATTCTCATCCAGTCGTCTTCGGCAGAGGCAGGAACACCATCAACATAGATGTTTGCTCTGAATCTCACAGCATCCAATTCGTCTTTGACAGACGCATTCTTCGGCAATTGTGTGTCGACTTCACGAATGCTAGCTATGCTGAGAAGATGCACCGGAAAAGCATCGGCAAAGCCCACGGTAAACTTCTCATCAAGGCGGTCCTTTGGCAAACTGCGAGAGATCCTGCGAAGGTTGTCGAAGTCCACTCGGAATAGCCCGAGGGGGTTCTTCATCCCAAGAAAATGCCCCAGCTTCTTGAGGCTGTTCGTATGGATTTCGGTAGTGATGTTAGTGGACATAGGGACGTCTTTCCAGATCGCCATGGGTTCTGAAGTATAATTCTTCTGATGAACACGCTGCGGAGTAGGCACCAATGGAATCCTCAACGTGACGAATTCCGTCCTGATACCAAGCATGGCTGGATTTGTCTCATTTGGAAAGCGAATGATGAGACATCCGCCTTGTCTGACCCAGTCCTCATTTGCAGGTTGTTGAGAAGCTCGAGAAGGCCGTATCGATTGAGTCTGCTTCTGCTTTTTCAACTCTTCTTTCCTCGGATCTGGTATCCACAACTCCGTCGCAAGAAGTGCAAGCTTCGGATATTCCCTCTGCGTGATGAATCTCCATTGCTTTCCATTTGGCTCATGATCCTCATCAGAGCCCCGTTCAACTTGCTGCGCAAAAGAGAACATTCGATCATATCTTAACCCAGTGCCCGAGACCTCTGAAGCCGGGAGCTCAATGCCTCGACAAGACTTGACAGGGTATACGTATATGGCCTTGACACGTGGTACTCTGGATTGGGTGTCGTCATCTGCATTGTACTGATCCTGAAGATTGCTCTTCCCTCGGAGGCCGACCTGAAAGCATCCTGAGATTGCGTTTCTGGAAAGGTTTCTGTGCGGATCTTGAATTTCGGTGTGAAGGTATAAAAGGATCGGAAAAGCGATCAAGATCGAAAGTATTCCCTTTGAGGTAAAAAGGTAATCCACGTAATGCTGCACGAATGTCTGCTGCTCCATGGCTTTGTTCCTTCACCGCGAATGGTTCCGATGTCCAGGGTTAACGCCAGTAAGATGCGAGCACCTGCTTACCAGGCGATGCCATTGCTCAGAATCCGTATGAAACCTCAGAATTTAGATGACAATACACAAGTATGTCCGCTATGCATGTGGTAAACAAAAGATTAAGTGTGATGAAGAGACAAGAGACTGAGACATGCATGGTGCAGAAGCATGGGAGGAAAGCACAGTTGAGACACGATATCCGAAACCGGAACTCTATTTACGCACAGGCCTGGCCAAACGGACCGTGCGTCTTTCCTCTGGGATTGAACATTCGCTCTCTTGAATTGGCTCAAGGGCAACATCTAAAACACGACACAAGACAGTAGACTGGCTTGCAGTACCTGTCACCAAATTTCAGGAACTTCTGTTGGCTTGGAAATCCCGCAATTTTGGCATCGGGAATTACATCGACTCAGCCAAGACCACGCTGGTTCCCGAGGACTACAGCGTCTTCACACATCGGAGGGTTATCTCGACGGATCAGGCCGCTCTCATTATGATGTGTGACTGGCTAGAGGCCGGTTTTCGCCACGATGCTCGGGAACGAGATAACCTTCCGACGTGCGAAGATGCTGTATGGGCCAAGGATTTCTTTGAAGACGACATCAAGGTCATACATTGGTGATGACTGACATATTCTCAAGCCTTTGCAGGCCTCCTTCTGACCCTGATCTTAGCCTTCATAGGCGGAATAGGCGTCATTCCAAAAGTCGTCGATGGCGGCCTTCCCGGAAGAGGCTCAATGTCATAGTTCATGACCATGTAGGCCAGCACCATCTTCAACTCTTGCTGGACGAAGAAGCGACCCGGGCTGAAAGCAAAGTTAGCCAAAACTTACGCTACGAGGAAGAAGTCGAAGTCCAGGGAACGAACTTACCAAGCATGTCGTCCATGGCCAAAAGGCAAAAAGTTCTCACTGGTACTGGTGAAGCTGGTGTTCTGCAACTTCAAGAACTCTGCTTTCTTCTCATCTCCGACATTACCAGAATTCGTGGCCTGGAAAGCCTCTCTCGGCCTCGAAAATCGGAAAGCGTCGTATTGATTCGGGTTGGGGTAGATATCCGAGTCATGGTGTCTGTCCATGTTGTTCACGGAGATGTGACTGCCGTAAGGAGCTGTCCAACCCTCTTCGGCATTCCGCACGCCGTCTTTGGCGACAACCTTACGTGCGGTGAAAGGCACAATATCGTTGACTCTCATCGTCTCACGAAGCGCGGAGTCGGCTCGGAGCAGCTTGTTCAATTCCTGCTTTGTCCACACTCCGTTGCACTCCTGGTAGACTCTCTCAACCTCTTCTCGGATGCCCTCAATGTAGCCTTGCTCGGGATCAGATCCTATGAGGTCGAAGAGGGCATTGGTACCGGTAAGAGATGTTGTATGCAGCGCTGCGAACTCGATGCCGAGCACAGCCCTCGATATAAAGTCAGGCTCAGACTCCCTAAGCTTTCCTTCAGACTTCGCTAAGCGAATATGCCAGGTGAAGTAGTCTTCCGGAATATGGACCTTGGAGTCTGGGTTCTTCTCTTTCTCGTCAATGTCCTTCATCCTCTGCTTGATTACAGGCATGATGTACTTTCTTGTCTGGCGATAGTGATAGTGGTTCGGTAGCGCAGCAATTGGCATCAGTGCTGGCTTGAGAACGTTCGGGATCAACTGATTCGCAATCACGCAATTGATCACATCCTGGGCGAAGGCTGCGTTGGCCTTCAGGAACTTCTCATTTCGGCAAAGGGGCATTCCGACGAGCAATCGATTGCTGAGACGAGCGACCATATCAGTGACGCTTTCGAAAACGACGATGTCTTTCCAATTCTCGGTGTCTTCTCCCCATAGGTCATCAAAGCATGCCTGGACTTCGTCCCATATCTCCGGAATGATAGTCTGTAGCTTCCTGGCAAGGTTGCGGTGGATCTGAGACTGTCAGCGATATAGACATTGGCTGGTGTTCTAGTGCTAGACCTTGACATACGACGTGCTCGTGATATAGCAAACCCAGGACATCTGGATCCGTGAAGGCATAGTCACCCGCCAGGCTAAATTCGAGAATCGGTCAGCCAAAGTCTCCAGTGCTCCATGACGGTACACATACGTATCGTAATGAGATGCGCCCACACTTAGCTGGTTGTCGGGGTGGTCAAACATCCAGGCAGCTTTCTCGTTGGGGATCATGATGTGGTCGACGCCAGAGACATCTGGAAAAATGTAGGATTGAGCATTCTTCGCGAACTACATGCGGAATCAGTATGATCAAAAAGATTATCCCTCTTTGGCTTACCTTCTGATAGCCATTTGCCAGCCAAGTGCGGCCTTGCTTCAGCGATTCCAATTTCGACTTCTTGCCACTCCAAGGCAGATCTGGTAGCTTTGGTGATTTGGCGAGTAATGTGGAGAGCGCGATATAGACGACTAGCAGAACGCCTGCTATGGCGACCACAGGGTGCCGCTCCACGAAATCCAGCATTTTGAGGGAGTGCTCTGCCGGCTCTTGCTGACAGCCACTGTGACCAGAGATGATGTTCGCGAAGTCGACCGGGGTCTTCTCTGACCGGATTTACGCAGATCCGAGGGCTGACGAGTGGGCAGGTAGCATGTCACCAGGCTGCTGCTCAGTTGAAAACATATGGCAACACCAACCTGTTTTGTAGGAGAAGAAGAGTGCGGCCCTGAAAATGGAAAGCACATAATAGCCTCTCAGCTCGGATCGCTGGTGACCCGCGATCAACACTTTAAACTTTGGAGCATGTTGGAGAACGGGACAGCGTGCACTGTGAAGCAAGTTTACGCGACTTCCAAATATCGATTGGACAAGCAAGAATATGCACTCATTTGATCGCCATACCAAGTAGAGTGTTCATGCCGTTTTTCTTGAGCAGCGGAGACACATATCCTGAGAGATGACTCCGCATACGGTGACCGGCTCAACTTGTCCCCCGAATGTGTTTGCGAGGGACAGGCCATCGTCCGTCGCTGACCAAAAGGGTGACACCCGCGGACGTATGACGATTAGACGCGAGGTGCTGCTACTCTGGTTCATTGAAAAGTCCAGAATGCTATGCATCTTTGACAAGTGATCGTCTTCCAGCAGGAAAGTTGGCACATCCTTCACCAATGAAATTCTCCGATTAGTAGCAGTACGGAATACCAGATCTCCAGAAAGTCTAAACTCACGTCCCGCTGCGGCTGCAAGTTGGTAATACATCTTCCATCCTAGATTCATTGGTTTCAGACCTGGCCATCAACCAAGTTGAGCGTTTGATATGACGCGCGAAAGATAAGTTGGAAATCTCTCCTCCTCCAAAGTCCTGTGATATCTTCTCTCTCCCTTGAAGTAAGCCCCTTACCCGCGAACCGGCCGACGATGGACGGCGACGGCCAGGTCAAGAGCGAGACTGCGAAAGAGGTCCAGGTGCCGGAATGGGAGCACATCGCGGCGCAGCAAGGTGACGGCAAAATAGAAAGAGGTGTAGGAGCTGGACATACAAGTGTGCCGCTGAAAGAACGCGCGACGCGATTGTTGGATAAGGCCTTGCCGCCCCATCGTACGTACCTGGGCAGGAGTAGGAAGGCATTCCTGCTGGTGTTGCTAGGGATCGCACTTGCGGTCCTCGCACTCATCATTGGTTTGGCTGCAGGCCTTTCGCATCGCGGGTGAGATTGGGGTTGCTGACGCGAAATGCTCGCGATGAATGCTGATCTCGCGACAGGAGCCAGAACTTACCTCTCCCATCCAACGCGAAGACGTTCACAGGCGACCTCACGTACTTCGAGCCTGGTTTGGGTGCCTGTGGAGAGACCTCAACGAGTAGCGACATGATCGTGTCCCTATCTCACCTCTTATTCGATGCTGCAGGCTCTACTTCAAGCAACGGGGGAAACTCGAATAGCAATCCACTGTGCAATCGCATGATCCGGGCGACAAGATACAATGAAGCTGTTGGAGAGACCAGGAGTGTGGATCTGAAGGTGGTTGATCGATGTACAGGGTAAGGACGTCTGCCAGATTCTCCCCACTGATCCGCGGCTAACACTGGTAGATGCGCACCGGACGATCTCGACACTACAGAGAGCGCGTTCAAGAAACTGGCTTCGATCGCCGACGGCAGAGTCACCGTTACTTGGGCATGGATACAATGATCTCAGCGTCATCAGTCCAAGGCCAGCCTTGGACAGGATCACTAGAAGGACCACGAACAAAAGATATGCCAGCGATTCGAGTCCGAACAACGCACAGATGATCCAGAGGCGCGCAAGTTGAGGCTGAATTGCTCGCCCCGAATTCCATCGTCTCGTTACCAGGAATCTTGTCACTCGGTATATGTCCTGGAAATTTTATCTGGTGAACCTGTCGGTCAATCCTGTGTATCCGTTTTCCAAGCTGATGGATCCGAGGCGAGCCTGTAGTGTGACCTTCGAAGCCTGTTTCCACGAGACGCCGTAGGACGAGCGCATTTCTTCGTAGCAAACAACTCCTTCGGCCGCGGTAAGAATAGTCTGACGGTGGTCGCCTCGTTTCCCCTCTTGCCTGGCTTCAGAGTTGTAGTGGCGCTTGCGTGGCCGCAGGCTCGTGCCTTCCACTTCCGGCAACTTCTGGAACTCGACTTCTTTCTCACTTCATTTCCACGCGCGAAGGCAACCACACACCGTCAACTCCGAACATCAAGAAAACCGAGTCCGCACTGCTCTTACCTCCAGCGCCAATCTCAGCGTCTTCAAAAGAATCACAAGGGCATCCAACTTGCGGCGCGCCTCACCATCGACAACCCTTCTGGCACGTGGCAAGCCTACCACGGCGGCAAGGTGGTCACCTTATCTGACAGTGCGCTCGCCGTTGATCTTCTTCATCACATTTCTCATCCGTCCGCAAACAAGCACCACGCCACCACCGGTTTGCCCTAAATCTGGCGCAAACAGATGCCACGCCTTTCGAAATCGACCTAAGTACCCATCATCACTTGGCCCCACGATATGTCCTGGTACCGCGAGATAAACAGGGAGAAGAGCTACCACCGTCCAATCTTCCTCGCCGCAGCTCTTGGTCTTGCCTCACTATGCAGCTTCTACCCCATGATGTGCTTCAAGAACTACAGCACAAAGCACAAGAAGAAGATGGCAGAGAAAGTGGCGGATCTGGAGAGGAAGCAAGAGGAAGAAGAGGAGTGGGAGCGGACACACCGCCCGAGGCGGACGAGACATCGGTCACATTCTCCCCCGCGCACAGCGCACACTCCACACCACCACCGACGCCGCCACTCGACGGCGAGAGTCCCGGAGTTTCGAGACGGGAAGCTATACAGGTACCGCGACGCGGACGAGATGGAGATGAGTTCGAGGTCGAGATCAAGCCACCGTCATCCCTCCAACGATCGAGAGATAGATCGGGAACGCCGATACCGCCATCACGGACATCCACCTCCACGACGATACCACCACAGCTCCTAGGAGGGCGTGCTGGGTCCGATGCCTGCTCACTGATGACGAGCTCGAGCGACTGCTTCAAGAATTACAAGGCAAGCCAGCTACAGGCGACTACTGCTCAGCTGCGGTCTGTGATATCCTCCAACCCGATTGCAATCGTGCCTATTAGCAAATCATCATCACGCGCGACAACGTGGGACAGGTCGGCCGATCGATCGCGTCCTGCAACTCCAGTGTCCCGCAAATCCTCTCCCGTCAACACTTTGTCATCTCTCGAGTCGTCTGAAGAATCGACGGCAAGCAGCTTTGCATTCGCTTTGCGCAGACAGCGTCCTGATCTTAGGCTATTGAAGAAGAAAAGCAAGCCTTCACAGCACCTGACTGGAAGAGCTCCAGCTTCACCGCCTCTTGTTGAGCCGCAAAGGTCGCCTTCCTTCTATCAGCCCAAGGTGGTGGAAGAGTCAGGCTTCGTCCAGTCAACGACTCTCGGAATTAAGCCGCCTCCAACTCCTGACGTTCCCATAGCACTGAGCCTTCCCAATCCTGAGATTGCAGAGACTCCAATAAAGCCCTTGAAACGAACGCAGACCCTGAGCCCTAAAGCAGTAGCCCAGCCCTCAGTGCCGAAGGTCGAGCGATCACAGCAGAAATGGCCCATTCTTTCTCGCTCGCTGTCAACACATGTTGCTCGGCCTCTGAAAGATCCTTTGAGTCCTGGCCCCACAACCAGCCCGATTCCAGCAAATTTGCAGCAGCATTCACTGCCAATGCGGCAGTTACGCTTCCAGAGCCAGCAAACTTCAGGCTTGCGCCGACAAGACTCCTCCAAGGTCCACCGTGCAGGTGGGCTGCAGCTGAAAGATCTGCCGCGGAAAACATCAATGCCTCAGAATCAGACCCAGTTCTCGGCGATCACCCCTTCAAGAGGCGTATTCCCAAGCGCGGGCCAATCGCAAGCTCAGGGCGACTATTTTATGGCATTTCCTACGGAAACCATGCATGCTAAAGAGTTCGTGCCTGTCCGCACCCCTCTTGAGGGCCCATTTACAGAGCGCCCTCTCTCACCTCCGTCACTGAATGAAACACCTCTGCCAAATATTCCAGAGCCCTTGTCTGCAGTCTTTCAGCCGCTGGTCCGTAGCGACTCGTCACCAGCGCTGATCAAGAAACGCAAAAGAAGCAATGTTTTTGGCTACTTCAGGAGGACGGCCTTCGGAGGCGACGAAGAGGTTGACTCGCCCTTCACAACACACACCTCACCCAGTCAGCAAGATACTCCAGGTATCTATGTTCACAGTCCCGACGAGACGGCCCCGTTAAGACGAAAGCTATCGGCAATCCTGCCAGAATCCCCTTTGCCTCCCTACTTTGCTCGTCCACGTTTTCGGAGGGGCCCATCTCAGGACGAATCACCATCACCGTCGCCACGTACGGCTTCTCCGATGCCGACGATTGAAGACGATGAAGGGCATGCACAGCGCCCTCATCGGTCGCGCTATCACAGCCGTTCATCCTCTGAACAGCTTTCTCCGACAGCAACACCTCTTAATAGGCCAAGACTATCGAGACGCCGGCACGTATTGGAGAATATCCACGATGAAACCGGCAACTCGAGTCATTCTCCAGGCCATGCGAGGTCTGCTGGAAGCTTGACATTGGCCCGCACACAGACGAACCCTAGTCCCAAAGCTCCTCAAGGCCCCCCATCTGCGGCATCAGATGCGCCTTTTGGGCATGCTTTGGTTGATGATCCTCCGCTGGCGGAAGTAGCTGTCTCTTCCGCACGAAGGAAGGACTCAGGGGCTTTCAGAGACATGTTCCATGAGCTGCGAAAGACCCGCTCGGTCCATTTGTCGAACGCGACGGAAGGCATAGCAAGAGCCGCCACATTCAGACAATCAGTCGCTTCCAAGTTGTCTTTGCGCAGGCTGAGCGTCAGAGCATCGAAGTCAGCCAGATCGATTCTGAAACCGAAGGAATCGTTGCACCGAAAGTCGACTTTGCAGCTGAATAAGCCACTTCCTGACTTGCCGTCACTAGATGATTCGCGATCGGATAGCGAGATCACGACGGTCGACGAAGCCGAACAACCGCGATACATCATCACAGCAGCGGACCTCGAAGTGACAGAGTTTGAACAGACTCCATTCAGCCAGCGCTATAACGACAGCAAGCGTGCATTGCAGCAACAGATTCGCTCATTGGTACAAGAAGGCATGGACGAGGATGACGAGGCAGACGACGATATTGTCCTCGGCTTTGAACAAGATGTGCCTGACCACTTTCCTAACTCTCCGCTCTGCCCATTACATCCAAAGCACAAGAGCGGTGGCAAAGCCATTTGTCCGCTGCACGGACGGTACAAAAAGACCACCAACAAAGCGACCATTCGTGTGGGATCTGCTAGAAGTAGGCGTGTACTGAGCGTGCACAGCTTACGGCCACCACTAGTGGGTGAGAACGAGGCGCGGATGCATCGTCGCGGCCCGTCGAGCGAATCGGTACCGAGCAAGAACAGAATGGAGATCGTGTTCGATACTATGATCCTGGAACAAGCAAAGGCACGCACTAGGAGTATGGGCAGCGATGGTGCAGGTGTACAGCCTTCTCCAACTAGTAGCGACGAGAGGAGCTGGGAGGAATTGAGGAGGGAGTGCAGGAGGCTGAGTGAATCGGAAACGAGGGGACGGACGAGGTCGAGAGTTGAGTGCGGATCTCAACGAGTGCGTCGCCGGCGTGCTAGGATGCGTCGGCGGTGAAGGGGTATTGGGATGGCTGGATATCCAGCAATTCACGTTCTTGAAAACCTAGTCAACGAAGGGTATCTTCATAATTGCAAGAGGTCTCAAATTTAATTTCGTGCTACAATGCTGTCTGATATCTTTTTGGCTGCCTTCCATTGCAGACTGGATTCCACACCCCAAACACCGCTTCGCTCGAACGCACCACAAGTACAAAGTCGAATATCTGATACCCAATGCTCCTGAGACTACCTCGCGCCGTCCTTGCCCCATCCCATCGCTCTCATCCTCGCCTCAATGTTGCTCCAAATCGTCTCCACAACCTCACGATCTTGCCATCTGTTTGGTCCCTTGTCGATCTGCACGCTCATCACTCCTCGCCCCCAGCCCTTGACAGTGTCCGGCACTACCTCGCCTTTCCAGCCCACGTACACACCCAACGCGTGCGAGAACAGTTCCGCCGGATTCTGCCACTTGTAGTTCTTGAATTGCCAAGTCTGACCGGTCGTAAATACTGCCACCACCCGGTTCCAGTAGTCTGGTCTGAAGTTCGAAGGGTCGTCAACGAGGATGAAACGCGTTGGGTGGCCGGGGTAGATACTGCGTAGGTTACGCGAGATGTGCAGAATGTTGGGCGCTTCGCCGGAGGATTCGAGGGGTTGGTAGACTCCTTCTGCCAGGAAGGACTTGATGTTGGGCATTCGGAGGAGGGAGGAGAAGGAGGAAGATAGGAGGATGATTGGTTCGACGCGGCGGTTCGCGTGGGAGGGTTTGACGGGTGGGCGGAGAGCTGGGTTGTTGGTGAGAGCGGGTGTCGTGCTTGAAGGCGCGGTAGGCTTGTTCGATTTTCCAAGGAAGAGCGCGGAGTACTTGCGTACACCGCTGAAGTCTTGGATTTTGATGCCGCGAAGGACAGTGTTGTGGTCGCCCATCTTGCGCTCGCCGGCGTAGATCATGCGCAAGCGCTCGTCCTCTTCGCGGCGCGTGGCTTCGTCCGCTCCTGCGTCGCGCATCTCCACGTCCGCGTCTCCTGCGATCTTTTTCGCGGCATCATCGGCCTCCACGCGCACCGCTTTGTTGTCGTCTAGACTTTGAATGTATTCGCTGCCATTTTCGCCGATCTCGCCCTTTAGCCATGAATTGAGATCCACTCGCTCTACGAATGGGATATTGACGATCGTCTCTTCTTTGCCGGCCTGCCTCAGCTCCTCATTCAAGGACTGAAGGGCATTGAGGAGGTCTGTGGTGGTGGAGTCTCTGTGGAGCCAGTTGAAGTAGATGACTCGCAGGTGTAGGGCTTTCTTGTGTGTGGCAGAGAGAAATCGCGTCTCTTGTGTGAGCGGAATGGCGATATGCTGGCCTCCATCTTGGGGCGACTCGAAGTTGAAGATGAGGTATTGCGCCTGGGCGAGAGAGACATCGGTTTGCGACTGGTTCGATGGGTCGGAGTCGGCGGAGAGGATGGGCGATTTATTCTCGGCGATCGTCCTTCGCAGGAGCAGCAACGGGTCTGGCGGCAGACCGTCTACTGTGGCCGACATGGTTGCTATGTTGATGGTGGTGTTTGAAGTTGGCTTCTTCACATGAACGCCGGGAGGTCTGCGAGACGCGGTCCAAGCTCGCAGGAAAGTTTAGCCGATTGCTTAGTCATTATATGGAGATTCACTCACTTGCCTCTCACGTGCTTTCCTCCTCCTCATCACCATTATGTCGGTAAGTCTTCTCAGCACGACGAAGGGATGCGATAAATTGAAGATGTATACGAGAGGCCTCTCGGTCCTTCTGGCAGCATCCGGACGTTAGTACTTGGGAACGCACAACTCTTCATGATGATCGACCGATTACTGAACGTCGACTGTAGGTCACGGATGCTGCGTGCCAAAAACGATGCTCTGAATGCCCTTGCATACTCCCATCTCTATCTGCTCTCCATTTCAAGGCGTGCCAATAGTCTACAGAAACCTTTTCTTGGGATCACTCTTCGTCGACAGGACAGTCTTCGACTGTCGCCTGATACTTTCGAATATCCCTCTTTCCTCTGCGATCCGTAGCGACTTCCCGTTGAGGTTCTTGCTGTGCAGTTGGGCTGCTTTCAGGTTGGTTCGGTTCTCCTCCAGGATACAGGCAACAGCGACCAGACCAGGAAACTGGAGTTTCGCCTCTCGCCAATTGAGCTGCTTCCTTGCTCAACCTGTCTCCGTTCTTCCCGACGTGCCTCTCGAGGATCTTGCCGACATCACTGAGGATGCTGGTCTGCAAAGAACCTCCATGACCTTCATGTATAGATGCTTGTTGCAGAATGTCTCCGACCACTGTGGCATCCAACTCATTCCTTGGGATGCCGTGGATAGATTGGGAAAACATTTCCTGCGTTTCATTGCATAGTTTTAGAACCAGCTCTGCACAGATCAACCAGAAAGAAAAGTAATCAAAGCAGAATTCTGGCTCGTCTCGCAGTCTAATGGCTGTGTATTCGTCTAGCAAGTCTGTCGCGCTGAGCTTCATGCTGTGTTCCGGTTTCGAGCGCTTCGACGAGGATCGCTTGGCCGCCACCAACTTGTGCAACACTGTCACACCAGCATCTCTATCGATCAACTTGGCGGAGATGCGCATTTTTGTGCGCTCGATCATCTCTCGAATGTATTCAGAGCCTGACTGGATCAAGAGTGGTGCCGTCATGACCGGCCTACTGGTGCGAGTATTTCTCGCCAGGGAGGCGGCCGGAAACCCCAGCGAGAGCATGAAATGACGCAGAAAATGGTACATGTCGCCTTTGGGCCCTGGGTCCTTGACCAGATGGCTATCCCTGTTGTGCTGTTTCAAAAACCAATCCATGTCACGCCATCTCCACCCGTGGCTCAGGCATCTGGCATGCCTCAGCGCAAGGTACAAATACGCCGTCGCGATCACGACCTGGCCAGTATCGGCGGCATAAATGCCAAATCGATGCATGATGGATTGGAGGTTGTCCAAATTCGCCCCAGCCAATAGCGGGATCTTTCTGAAGGCGTCCAGTGGCTGCCAAGACTCCGGGACCTCTAGCGTCACGACATCGCAGTTGGTCTGATTTTGGATAATGGCATTGGTGATCCTCAAGTCATTCTCGAATTGCTCCTGCATCTTCGCCACCATAACATCAGGCATTCCAGCTTTGTTGTAGTGCCGAGTGCAGAACTTTGTGTACTCGCTAGATACCAAAGCCGACCTTTGCGCTCGCATGTGCCACAGTGTGTCGCATCGATGTTCATGAAAATCCAAAACTTCGCAGACATCGAAATGCGATTGAGTGGCGCTGATGTGCCATAATCGCACAATCCCCGTGCGAGCGGCCTGTGCAAGTCCAGCAATCATGTCTGGAATATTCGATCTCGCCTCAATGTGGTGAACTCCGTCGTTTACCAATTGCCAGAGATCCGGGAAGGTCTCGTAGAAGATCTCGGCAAAGGCATGAAATGAATACCGTCCCTCGCTATCTGGCGGGTGTTCGTATGCCCAAATATCTCCCGCGCCGGGATCCCGCGCTCGTAGATAGGCAGTCTCCTCGATGCGCCACCATCTGTTCAAGAAATCAATCGTCATTGCCCCCGCCATAGGACAAAACAGCGCGCTTATGTCTCGAGATTCAGGTATCATGTCCGAGTCAGAGGTCATTCGTCCGACTCCTGGAGTTCTGCCGTCGGCCTCGAAGCATTGTCCAAGGCCTACCGACTCAAGTACATCAGAATAGCGGCAGAATTGTGGATGAATCGCAACAAGGTCGTCATCGGTACGCTTCATAAGAGCAAAGGCCATCTCGGAAACGACAGCAGCTGCACTGGCGCTCACTTTGCCCTCTTTGTGCTGAACCCATATCTCCTTTACCCTTTTGCGTAGCTCTGACATGTCCTGCAAGGCGCAGAAAAGGGCAAAGCGAGCTTCTTCCGCCTCGTTGACTTCGATCGTCATTGGTGCTGCTTGTGCGGCCTTGTCGGCTTTCTTAGACTGGGCACGGGCCGAGCTGTCGATGTTGACCTCCTCGGTCTGGAGAATCGCGGACATGTTGGCCAGTACATCCTCCTCTAGAGTTGTGGACTTGCTCTCTGGCTCCAATTCTGGCTTCGGATTCTTGTCTCCTTTGCTTTCTTCACGCTGTATTCGCTTCCCACGCTGGTTGCTCCTGGCTCTCGCTCTCGCTCTTCGCTCTTCGCGCAACTTACTGTGTATGTCGACAAGTGACTCGATCATCCTTGCGTGGCCTTCATCCTGCATACCACGCTCTGCGAAGAACGTGCTGGCTAGTTTTCGGCCTATGATGACGTCCTCCAATAACTCGAGCATGTTAGAGTCAATATCGATAGGCGGCTTCCAGGTGATGATGAGGTCGGCGCATGCTTTCAGGTCTTTGACTGGTACAGGATTTTTCTTTGGTGCCATCGACTGGCGGCGTGATGCGGCGGTTGCGGTGAGCCATCTTGTAAAGCGGTCTTGCGCCTCCTTGTAGAGTGCGCGACGACCGACGACGGACATGATGTGTGGTGGTGCGGGAGGAGTTGATTGTCGCAGAGATCGAGTCCGGTATTGCGCTTATATGGCTCCGTTTGTCGCCTGCGCACGGACCTGGGAATCAGCTGGAAGCGCGTGTCTGCGTCAGAATGGGATTCACCGAGTAAGGTTTAAAAGCTACTTGCGACAGGACCAGTCTGATACATTCCATCTCTCGAGCTAGAGAGACACAGTGAGACAAGCAGATTGGTCAAGACGTTCTTGAATCAGGAGTGTTACCTTCCCACGATGTCGAGGCCCTTTCGTTCTATCCAGGCACCAAGTGGCAGAACGATGGCCAGTAGATGTGGCCAAGTCTCAGGCGTGCGAGCCTAGCCGTCGCTGCACTCGGGTGTTCGACATCTCCGTGCGCTGTCCAAGACCAAACGGCTTGACCTCCCTTCCATTGACGTGAAATTCAGCCATCTCGAACCAGAAGCCCAATGACGCCAGGAGAACACGTCTCCAAAGATTATCAGGGGCAAGCATGCAAGGGTTGTTGTAACTTTCTCGAGGTTGATTGAAGATCTCCTTGGTACATACAAATCCTGTACAGCGCGCCATCCAAAAGCGCTGAGTTGAGAGCAAACGCCATTCGCCTCGCTTCTGCGTGATTCTGATGTCGCACGCCAATCTATGTGAACAGGACAAAGGAGTGAAGAACGAGAGAGGCCATACTATAGCTCCTTCGTCAACTCCTTCGAGACCTTGCCCGACTCTGCGTTCGGCTTCCCAACAGCTTGAGGCCCGCCGACCGCTTCGAAAGCCTTATGGAAGACCCATTCTGTCGCGTGCTCCACTGGCTCGTCGAACATGTACGGGAGCGCGGGAACAGCGGCCAGTCCTAGTCCGATCGGGCCCCAGGTCCGTAACTTCACATTCTTGACGTTCTTCATCGCTCGTCCGGAGTACCGTACAATGCTGTGGATGGTGAACGCTGGTAGACCCATGCTTGCCAGACCCTGGAAGACCGCCCGCTGTGCCATGACACTCCTGTAGTCCTCGATCGCCGGAATCGCCCTTCCAGGATGCATGGCGGCTTCTATCTTATCCTCCTCCGTTTCTGGGTTCAGTATCTTCTGGTTTCGCATCCGCGCTTTGTAGCCTTCATATCCAACGTCTCCAATGAGATACGCCCACGAAACTCCGTAAGCTGCTCGCACCATGATGGGATGCGCGACAGGACGAAATGATTCGCCTATATCGGATGTGTATGCGACGTATCGGTGAGCGCTGAGCATAATCGTTCGCAAGCGGGAGGCGTATGCGGCATAACGAACGCTGGACTCTGTAGAGTCTTCCGCGTTGCCTGACGTGAGAACCTCCCAGAAGCGCTCTTCATTGTCAAGATTCTTCTGCAGGTCGACAGGAAGCTTTTGTCGTGGGAGAGGTTTTGAGAAGTCGGGGCGGTCTTCGGTGCGTTCGTGAGGAATATCGTCCGGGTTATCGCTCTGATTCGACATTTCGAGTGATGTGCTTGGCGTGAGACGCTGAGACCAATATGAGAAGGGGACTGTGATTTTGATAGCGCCTGCTCTGATGTTCTATATCTTCTAGTAGAGCGTGTATCGCGGAGAAAGAGGGATGCGAAGGAGAAGGCCTGGAATGAACGTGGGAGTGACGTTGGAAGCTCGTAGCTGAGATGTGGCTGAAGCTGTGGCTCGGGTGCTTTCGGCAACTCTGCCGACGAAACCTCACGACTTCATCCGCTGTTGAAGACCGCATCTCTCTGATCCCATCGAAACAATCTAAATCAGCTGTTCCACACCACAAACGAATCGTCAGCAAAATGGTCGTCTACTACCAGATCGCCGGTCAGAAGGTCGGCTCCCACGTGGTATGCACAGCCCTCAACCGCGCCCGGGCCCCTTGGGTGGAATCAGACATTGCGACGGCGACAAGCGACAACGAATGCTAACTCAGCACTGGCGTAGCTCTCGATTGCAACCCTTTCGACCCTTTTCATCGGTGGCTGGGCCATGAGCGGCGGAAGCAAGAAGCCCAATGCGCAGCAGGGCCCACCGATCAACGCATCCAGCAAGGACGAGGAGAACTTCATACAGTATGTTGCATCCAAAATGCACCAAGAAAGAGCTTGAGAAAGGGTTTGGAACTGACATTGTGCTCTGCAGAGAATTCTTAAAGTCAGCGGAGCAAGAAGAGAAGGGCAAAAAGCATTAAGAGATATGATGTGAAATGACACGAGGAGAGACCAGAAGAAAGCATTGTGACCCCACCAAGATGCTTGAGGATCCTGCTATAGGCTCATAGTCGCGAGCGTGGAATGTGTATATATAGACGCCATGCAATGGCTTCTCCCCAGGTCTTGAGGCCTACTGATCCTCGCAGCGACGCTCCGCCTTGGCGCGATATTTGATGATGTTGCAACACTGACAGCCATCTGAGACAACTAATATCTAGCACTGACACCTTTGAAGCCCATTTCAAGTCTAATCCTAAGTCTAGTGGCAACATTGAAGACTCATTGGGCCACATTAAGATTCGAAGTCAGCTCTTGCGCGAAGAGACTCGGGTCTTCGAAGGCCTGTCTGATGTCCCCGCCATGCCGGCTATTGCAGAAAGAGGCGAATTAATGGGCAAGCGAACAGGAATCGGCATCTCAAAAAGCAAAACACCTGATTAATTTCTGGCTCTACCACGAATCGAACGTGGATCTCCCGAACACATGGAGGCGGCCGAAGCTGCCAGTGCTACGACCGGGCAAAGGTTTAGGGCCGGCCCAGGAAGGGCTCACGCCCGATTTGCCCTCACATCATTCAGACGTGCTCACCATTGCCCCACAGAACCCAGGATACTGCATGAATGAGAGAAGCACGGGTTCTGTAAGCTCATGTACCTAACAAACATTGGAGAACGGCAAGCGAAAGCAGTTTATAGGGCACTGCAGTTCGCAAATACTTCGTGAATGCTAAACAGAAGGATATGTGTCTCCGCCCCGAGTCCAACGTGGATCCTCCTGAACATATGACAACAGCTGACGCTGTTCGTGCTACGACCGAGACGGCCTTGTAGCAACAAGAATGCCTCTCTACGGCGGCATCCAACCAGCGGCCATTTCAGACGTGCTGCCTTGTGCACCACAGGGGCCGCAATTAGTCCAAAATGAGGCAAAGCAGTCCTAGACATAGTCTGAAATTTAGGAGGCGAGCAGCCTGTGACAACAACCTGTCATATGACGAGAAAAGCTGGGCTGGTGAAGCAAAAATACGAAAGTACGTTGGCTCCCCTACGACTCGAACGTAGATCTTCTGAACACTCGCTTGCCGGGGCAGCAGTGCTACGACCGGACGCAGCGGGGGGAAAGGGGCAGTCATCCAGCAATGAACTTAATCATTGGCGGGTCAAGCGTCCTCATATGCGTCAGATATGCTAGCCATTACACCAAAGAGCCGAAGTCCAGAGAATGAAGTGTCGGTGCTCGCGTTAGTCCATATAGGTCAGCAGAGTAGCACGTGAAAGCATCTTGCCAAGCTGAGTGGGCGAGAGCAGTCCAAAACCCAAAAAGGAATTGCGATTGGCTCTGCTACGAATTGAACGTAGGTCTTCTGAGAACTTGGTCACGGTCGAAACTCTCAAGCGGTGAGCAAGGCCTCCCCCTACGGCTTTGCCGCAAAGCTTCCCTCGGTCATCCTCATGTGTCAGATGTGCTAACCGTTGCACCACGGAGCCATGTCAAGCTGTATCGGGGGAGAAGTATTGATGTATATAGTTTGAGTCTTCACGAGTCGGCAATTAGGAAGGCAGGGAGGGAAAGGGCGACCTGGTGGATGTTGTGAGTTCGACTCGTATGCTGGACGCACACGCGTGGGTTTTATTATATCGTGATGTTGTTACAACGTCTAAGCTTTCGTGCCTTCGTAGATGCTCGTGATAGACCTCCATGCTCACTCATGCTTCTTCCCCAACGCCACGCTAAGTTTGCTTCAAGAAACGCTACTCAACAGATCAAGCAGTCTGATCTGGAGTCTTTGCCATACCAGCTCCAACTCCACGCAGCAGCACTATCGTATTGCCCGTTTGAACAGCCTTTCCAAGCTTTTCTCCAAACTCGAGCAACCTTCCTCCTTCCACGTGAAACACTCTCAGCTTATCCTCCTCGCTTTCTGATCTGTTGTTCACGTTCTGCACCTGCAGCCCCTTCGCAGCGAGATCTAGTACCCTCCCTACAGAGAACTCCGTGCTGTAGAAGAAGTTGCCTTTGGGGATCTTGGCCGTCAACGTGTCCGACGACGCCTCCACGTACAAATACACCCTCTTGTCCTGCGGAATCTTGTCGTCGCCCTTGGCCGTCTTCTTCAGCGTCGCTGTTGCAGCGATCGATGCTGCAGCTGACTTCTTCGCCGTGCTTTGGGGTATGCTGACCTTTTTACTCGCTCCCCACGCTCTTAGCTTCTCCAAAGCAGCCATTCCCTTCTCCTTCTGCGTCGCCGGCCTCGCGCCTTTCGGTTTGAGATTCGCACAGTCATGGTCTTGCGTAAAGCGATGTTTTAAGCAGTAGCGATAGTTGCACTTGTCGCATTGCACACCCGTAACCAGTGGCGTATCTATCAGCGTCTTACAGCTGGGCAGACTGCACTGCTGCTCATGCGTTAAGATATTCGGCTTCGGGGAAGGTGTATATCCAGTCGTGCCGGCTCCGCGATTGGCTTCGGCACGCTTGCGACCCCATTCGCCGGCCTTGGGGCAGGAATGTGCAGTTTCGGTGCGGTGGTCGAGGCAGTATTTTCCGGCGCAGGACATGCATTTGAAGGGCAGGAAGTCGATCTGTCCGCAGTAGGGTGCTTGGCAGTGGGCGCCGATGGCTTCGACGTCTTCGGCAGTCATCTTGCTGTAGGATTCGGCGGTTTCGCTGGAGGACGCCATGACGCTGGAATGTTGCATTTATATGGGAAATCTGCTGTGGTTGTTGCGTGGCATTTGGAGCCTGGGGGCTCTTGTCCTCACTCAGCAGCACGCGAAGGCGAAGAAGGTTCTGGGCGCCAGGGCTGAGATGACGGAATGACTCGGCGCTTGGGAGTGGTGAACTCCGACGATGGATTCCGTCAGAAGAACATACTCTTGTCCACACTTCGATTCATCAGCAAAACATTCATGCTGGCGCTCTGCTGTTCACTTACACGGCTCATCTCACGTGGAAGGCTCCCAATACGGAAGGAGAGCGGTATCACATGAAAGGGCCCGTGCTTCGTGCCCCGGCCGCGGCTAGCGAGCCGATCTCTGCCGTTTGTGGAGACGGACCCCGCGTTGCGGCGGCAGGCACGCGATGTTGCTCACCACCTCGTCTCGACGACGTGTAGCCGTCACGCCGTGTGTCCGGCGAGCTCCCTCCCACTCCTCCCTCCCTCTTCTATACCTCGCTGCCAGGTGCATCGAGACCAGTGACCTGTACCAGGGCTGCTGTGCGGCTGCTTGGAACGTCGTGCTTTGTTTGGCTTCCATACCTTATCGACGACGACCAGCAATCTTTCCACACCTCGCCGCCTGCCGCTTGCTGATGAAGCTCCGATAGCGATAGCCGCCTGTGCTCACTGCTCACCAACGCCTGTCCACTGCTGTGATCAGCAACAGGCTGTCGATTCCATCCATCAAGATGCTCCCGCCACAGCTACAGCACGGCCTGAGGCGGCACTCGCTGTCATCCACCGCGCCTACTGCCACCCTCAGGTCGTCCGCGAGCCCCATCGTGCGTGCCACTCAGTCCCGAGGCTGCTGGTGGGGACGTCCGCGAGACTACCCATCCCGAGTCGATCCAATGTTCCATCGTTTCGCTCGCTATCGAACACTGAAGACAAGAGCCAAGTTGCTCGATAAGCTACGTCGAAGAGGACGCTGGGATTGGGATGCCAATCAACAGCCGTTTTTCAATCCGAAGCACGTTCGCTTGGCTAGTCACATCAACCGACCAAGATGGAGGCCTAATGAGGAAAAAGATGGCAAAGCAAAGGAGACTCAAGAAGAGGCTCTCGACGAAGACGGCTTCGAGCTCAGTCGTCGCGAGAAGGAGTGGAAAGACCAGATGGAGGCCATGCGGAAACGCATCGAGCAAGACCCATACGAAGCAGTCTTTGGCAAGCGCTTTGAGCCCTTCTGGAGCCCGCTCGTGCCCACCTGGATGCGGGAGGAGATGGGTCTTGAAGAGGAGCGAAAGCCCAGATACTCGCGCAATGGTAATAGCACCCCTGGATACTCGCCACCAAAGCCATCGTCTAGTGAAGCGAAGCCAGTCAATCCTGTAGAACGTGCATCGAAGCAGCAGTCCAAGAACGAGGCCGAGTCCGATGGCGAGACCCCGAATGGCCAGCTCACCAGCTACTCATATACACCCAAGAAACCAACCGTTGGTGGCGAACCAGAGAGCCCGAATGGCCAACTGACCAACTACTCCTACGCTGCGTCCACGTCTACCACGTGGGATTCGTGGACCAAGAAAACACGGAGGACAGAATGGGACTCCATCTCAGGCAAAGCGAGGCGCTACGAGTACGATCCGATATCAAACCGAATGGTCGAGATCGGCCAGCCAAAGGGCTTGGAGACTTCCAAGTCAGTGCCTCTCGAAGCCGCTAAGCAAGATCCAATGTTTGGCGCAGAGAAGAAGTCCAAGCAGCCTTACGTGAAAGCGAATGGCTTTGTAGAAAGCACTGCCCCTGAAGTTGCAGATTGGACCGTCAAGTCGGCTGCGGAAGGACGCAGATCCATCCCGATCCCAACGCAAACAGTCGAACCGACGCCAAAGGCGAAGACTTCAGTCTACTTCCCATCTCTGCTCAACACTTCCGTAGTGCCCAAGGCTACAAAGCCCGCTGATGTTGCTACTGTACCCGAGAAAGAGATTGACAAGCTTACTGCCAATGATGTCCGTGCTAGTGTAGGAAAGTCAAAAGAAGGTCGAACGACCGCTACTCAAGCTCAGAGCAGTCAGGACGAGGCACGCGCCCACCGCAATGGCAAGATGGATCCCACAAAGAGCCAATGGGACCAGGCTGAGACCCAAATGATGCTCCACGAGCACATTGACGCTCTTACGCAGAAGCGAGAGAAATTGCTGCAGCAAGAGCACCAATTCTTCCAAGACGCAAACTTGAGCCAGCGCCTACTCAGCACCAATGATAGGCTCCTTGACGCGAAGAAGCGGCTTGTCGAGATGGACCAGACGGAAACTAGAGCTCGTGGCACAGTCGCCCAGATGGTGGACTATACGCGAGAAAAGACAATCAACAGATTCTGGCGAGAGAGACTTCAGCGACATGCAACCATGCAGTTGGAAACAGCTCTCGATCGCAAGACTGACACGAAGACCGAGGCATCCCCTCAATCTATTCCTCAAGCCAAGCCAACGACTACAGCCTCTCTGCAGCCATCTGTGGAGAGGATGCAGTCAAAGGACCTCCCGTCCGCCGTGGAACTTGACGATTCTGCCGCGCATGAGTCGACTGGTGATCGTGTCGACTACTCTGCAGCCAACGTTCCGAAGCAGTGGGGTAAGCAGGCCGATCTACTTCAAGCTGATCGTGTCAAGCGGACTCGTGGAACAGTCAGTGAGCATACCCCCGCGATAGATGGATGGACTCAACATCAGACACTGCACCTTGACCAATTGAAGCAAAGGCATTCTGCTGATAAGCCGCGTTGGACTGATATCATGAACGCCCGCCGAGCGAAGTACGAGGCTGAGAAGGCTGAGAAGAAGACAATTGATCCAAGCGCAGCCGCACGGAAGGAAAAGCTCGCAAAGGCCAACGCCATGCTTGAGGCCGAAGTCAATGAGCAGAAGACGCGTATGCAGGCACATGAAGGTCAGCTTGTCCCGAATGTGTCAACTTCGGTGTCAAGCTCTGCCTCTGATGGCGGCTCCCGTCACACCGTGGACTTTCAGGCCGAGCGGGAGCGGTACAAGGCAAAGATTCGCGACCTGCGTAAAGAGCTCGACACTACATTCAAACAAAGCAGCGTCAACGCCGAGATGCATCTTGACAGGATTCGCGATCTAGCTAATGGCGGCTCTCGCGAAACAGCAGAGTTTGAAGTCGAAAGAGAACGCTACAAGCAGAAGATCCGCGACCTCAGGAAGGAGCTTGACACGACATTCAAGCAGAGCAGTGTAAACGCCGAGATGCATGTTGAGCGAATTCG
This sequence comes from Phaeophleospora eucalypticola, assembly GCA_022814565.1. Classification (NCBI taxonomy): domain Eukaryota; kingdom Fungi; phylum Ascomycota; class Dothideomycetes; order Mycosphaerellales; family Mycosphaerellaceae; genus Phaeophleospora; species Phaeophleospora eucalypticola. The sequence continues at coordinate 597,066 of JAKLNG010000011.1, forward strand.
CGACTTGGAGAAAGAGATGGAGGCGCTTCGCAAGAGCAACATCGCCGATGTCAGGTTCGTAGAAGAGCGCTTCCAGCAGAAGATCAACGTCTTGAAGGCCGATATCGATAGAGCCTACATTCCTTACGTCGAGAGATCTCAGAAGCAAGCTGTGCAGATCCAAGAGCTTGAGAAGAAGCTGAAGGAAGCTGAATCTGGGTCACAGCCTGCGAAGAGCGGACCAGAGATTTCGCACGCTGAGGGCGATTTCTGCAAGAATGTCACTAAGTATGCCAAGGACAATAGCAAGTGGTATAAGAAGCCCTGCCGCAATCCGGAGGCTACTGGAAAGCCGACTGAGCAAGAGATCAACGCGGCGGCGAAGAGTGTGGAGACGAAGGAAGACAGTCTCGCTCGCAAAGTCAAGGATATATATGAGAGCAGATACGGCACCATCGACGTCAACCATCGCCAGTTAGACGACTACACTTACAGACCCGCCATGACGGCTTCGGAGCCAGAGGTTGTTGAGGCTGCATCTGGCGCGGAAGTTGACAAGGCTCTTTCCGACTATGAGAAGAAGAATAGCTACAGTTACGAAAAGGATGCACTCGCTGCTGAGATGGCTGCCCAAGAGAAAGCAGCTCACGACGCCCAGTCTTTGACGGAACCAGAGTCATCCAGCAAGATGAGACAGGTCATTGCCGACAATCTTGGCAAAGACGTACACGGATCGCGCATCGTCGACGACAGCCTTCCAAAGCTCATTCCTACCGAGATCGCCGCTCAGACTGCGAGTGAGGCTACTGCGGCCAACGAATGGGGCATTGAATGGCAGGAGCCACCGGTCTACAAGGTCCTGGCATACGACGCCGGCAACGATGTTATCAAGACTGCAGTGACTTCGTCAAACTTCACCAACAAGGAGACGCCGATCTCTATCCAGAAGGCGCTCTCCGGGCTCTATCAGCCGGCCAGATTCGTTTCCCACTTCGCAGAGCTGCAGAAAGATGGATACCAGGTCATCGATGGCACCAAAGATCTGTTGGTCTTCAAGAAGGTCAAGAGCACCGCTCAAGCAAATGCTACCGAGTCTGAAGACGGAGCAAGTCTGCAAGACCATGGCCTTTTCAAAGGTACCGAGGAAGTCACCGCAAACTCAGCCGGCAGAAATCCCATTGATGGAATGTCGCACCCCATTGAGCCCAGCACTGGCTCTTTCGCTTCTCCTACTGGATTTGTTGGCGATCGATGGTTCTCCGAAGGCCAAGCTCAGTCCCCAAGCACCGTCTCCAAGGCCGCCGATTCCACTTTGGGTAATCCCAAAGAGCAGGATGCTTATGATGACCAAGCTGATGGCATGGAAATCAAGCACTACCCACGCGTCAAGCGAGAGGAACGTGTGTACTCCGGCTCGCGCCTTACGAAGAGGCAGAGGAAGCAAGCGCAGCGTGACTACGCGGCTTTTGAAAAGGAGTCAACCCGCCGATCAAAGATGAGGTGGGCGCTGTGGACTGGCCTTGGTGCTAGTGTCGTTGCTTACTCTATTGGTGCCGCAGCTGAGAGGAAGGATGCTGGGAGAGAGAAGGAGAGGTGGGAAGAAATACTTGAGGGAAGACGAGTGAGATGATGCCAGCATGATTGATTGGCGTTCTCCGGGTTTTGATGTGTGCATGAGGCTATGATATACCGAACTTTTTGGAAGATTGCGAGAACGACACCGCTCAGTTTTGTTAGACAGACAGATAGTAGTCGAATGGGAATATGATACAATGATAACTTCTCTCCGTTGTAGATCGCATTGATCCACGCTTCAATTGCTCTTCTTGCCTCCTGATGTGGACTGTCGCCTGCTCAGCGCTGCGTCGAGCCGAGTGTACATGTCGACGCCCATGAACACAGCTGTTATCATCAGTTTCGCTTGCTCGCGAAAGAGCAGAGTGGATGACTTACACAAACACAAGTACGGCACATACAGCTTGCCCAATTCAATCTTCTGCTCATTGCTATGCCCTTCCCATGACAGGTAATCGGCGATGCAAGTTGCCGTCGTGACGGCGGTCTGGACAGCGTAGACCAGTAGATGAATTGGGACTTTGGGATCATCTGAGAAACGTCAGCGAGCCCGACAAGCTACGTAGTTTCAACCGGAGAGGCTGAAAATGGGAAATGAACCTACCGCGTATCAACGCCCCGATGGCCCACACGCTCAATGGTACGTGGTACAGCAGCTCCATCCACATGTACGCCGTAAACCAGGCCGGCGGCGCGACGAAGAATTTGTCGCTATAGGTGGAGATGTACCATTCGCGGAGGGAAGTCAGTGCGGTAGGGCGGATGTGAGCGGGATAGAGAGGATAGAGATCGACGCCTGCGAGTTGTTAGGATGGGTAAAATGGTGGTGAGTGGGAAGAGAAAGCGTACAGAACATGACGGGTATGTGGATTAGGAAGAAGATGAGGTAGGTGAGGTCTTTTTTGCGGGACAGGAGAGGCATTTTGGCTCCCTTTGGTTTTCAGTGTTTTTTTCGATTTCGGTCGGTTGTTTGTTTTCGGAATGGGTTGAGGCTGGAGTTGTATTGTAATTATATGTCGGAAGTGGTCGACGCGTGAGGTGTGTGAGATGAAGTCGCGAGATGCTGACAGGCTTCGACGAAAGTAACGGTCCTGACGAATCAGATCTTAAGCTAGGTCTCTGGCAATGTCAAGGGGTTAATCGATTTGAGCATTGCAGATGCTAAAGATTGACTAGAAGAGGCGATTGTACATTTCTGTCATATTCTACAGTGTGTTCTGCAACTTTGAGCTTGATGCGTTTTTGTGGCCTTTACTGCAGCATTTATAGATGCTTCACGGGCTGGGCGGCCTTCGAAAGCTTCATGGCGGTCGTGCCGAGTTCGTCTTACCAAATGAGTCGCCTGTCACATCTCACACCATACGAGGTCTGTGAGAATCGGCCAATAGCCATTTCAGAGGACAAACACAAGCCCTCGGGTATGTTCAGTCATCCTCCAAGGACCAACCTGGACCAATCTGAATATCTCCTCGCGCCTCTGTATGGGAAGAAGCACGCATGTTGACTTGAACTCGCCAAAAATGCCGTCTACTGTGCCAGAACCTGCTTCACTATCCTGGCCACCTCAGAGCGATCCACGTTCTTGCCCTCTAGGCTCCCGCCGGCACCAAGGAGCTTCTTCAACACATCGCCCATGCTTGTCTTGCCCTCTGCGACAGCCTTCTTCTCGTCAATGACTTTGATGACCGCATCCTTGATGTCGTTCTCAGACAGTGTCTCCACAGTTCCCGCATACTCTTCGCATACGGCAGCTTGTGCGTTCTCCTTCTCGACGAGATCGTCTCGTCCAGCAGCCTTGAAGTCGGCTGACGCTTCCTTTGCCGAAGCCAGTCGCTTTCTCAATAGCGAGACCTACCAAATAGAAAGCCTATCAGCCTTGGGTGTCTCTACCTCACCAGGCTCTTTACTTGTCGCTCACCAGCTGCATGTCGGTCTTGATGGGGTTGGATGTCTTGGCCGAGTTTGTGACATCGGCAATGATGCCACGTAACACATTCAAACGGTTGGTGTCCTTCTCCTTCATGGCCGTTTTCAAGTCTCCCTTCAGCTTGAACAACAGAGGCGAGGCGGGCACCGAGGTCGCCGACGGCGGCGCTGCGTAAGTACGGCATTGGGAGCAGACATAGTTCGAATGGATCGCAGCTCTGCTTCTGAGAAGCGCTCGAGTAGATGTGAGAGACATTTTCGCGATGAGATGGTTTCGAGTGAGTGCCGTGAATGAAGTTGTCTCGAAGCCATTGTTCCTGAAGCACTGGAGCTCTGCTCCAGCACGGGCCACCCAAACGCGAACTGAGCGCGCCAAAAGTCTATTCAAGCTGCCGGGACTGCACTTCTCGAAACATTTACTGCTCCATTCATCCACAGCCTTCCTCTTGTCGCCGCCGCCGCACACACAAGGTGGAAATCCTCCTCGACCTCTCCGCTCCACGCCGATTCACGATCCCTTCACCGCAGCGCGCATTCACGCACGACATCGACAGAAGCTTGCATGCCACGACCATAACACCAACCTCCCTCAAGTAATGCGCTGCTGGGCACGCACTGAGAGCTGCCTCTTCCTCCCTACCTCTCGATAAGCCTCTCCCGAACACACATAGCTTCAGTGCGACACGATGGCAGCTGTTGCGGCCCCGGCGACGCCTCAGCGGACGCCAGTGCCCGGGCAATGGAACACTCCAGGAGCAGGATACCAGACCATATTTGGCGCGCAAGCTGCGACGCTGCGCCAGAACCCACAACCCCCGCCGACTTCTACGCAGGGCGCTGCGGCTACCAATCAGGTAGATACACCAATCCAAGTCGCCGCGAAAACAATAAACAGCGCGTTGGAGATGGAGCAGCGATTTCCTGAGATGGAATCGTACATCACGCAGGGAATCAGCGGAGACTACGAGCTACCCTTGAGTCCTGCATGGCTACCCTTTCAGAAGCTCAAGATGCACGACCTGCCTCCGAAGCTGCTCGAACAGGCCAACAACAGCGGAATGGGAATGATGATGGGAATCTTTCCGGCAGTCAAGCACGCTTGGGCTGCACTGGATAATGCCCTTTACCTGTGGGACTACACCCTTCCAAATCCAGAGATCATTGGATTCGAGGAGCTCACACAAACAATCACTGCGGTCAAGATGGTTCCGCCCAAGCCAGGAGTCTTCATCGAAGATATTAAGCAGATGATCGTCATCTGCACCGCAAACGAAATGTCACTGTTGGGAGTGGCAGCACAGACAACCTCAACCGGCGCCCAGACGATCGCTCTGTACAACACGCGCATGTCGATTCAGATCAAAGGAGTTGGTGTAAGCTACATCGAGGCTTCGAAGAAGACTGGTCGCATCTTCTTCACGGGGAGTCTCTCGGATGACATTTTCGAATTTCAGTATCAGCAAGAAGAGGGGTGGTTTCGAGGAAAGTGCAGCAGGATATGCCACACGAAGACGAGCCTCAACTTCGTCTCAGAGAACCTCAGCAATCTCAGCAGCTTCATGTCAAGCTCACAACCAACGAAGAAGTTGCGCCAATTACTTATCGATGACACGCGAAATCTCATGTACTCGTTGAGCACAGCCAGCGAGATCAGAGTATGGCTCATCAAGGACCGACTAGAGCAGTCGCTCATGCGACCGCTTCCTGCGTTGCTCCAGAATACTGGGCACTTCTCTAGCCGGACCGAACTCCTTACCGCGCGAGATGCTGCCTTGGCGTCAATCAGCGCAATACCAGCTGCTGAGGCTCGCAAAATCAGTCTGATGGCCACCACCAACACTGGCTGCAGACTGTACTTGTCCCTTACCCGGGGATACGGCTACCAAGTTGACGCGCAAAATCCACCTTCCAGTATGCAGATCTTGCATATTCGATACCCTCCGAAAGACCCCAACGCTCCAGCCCCGACAGCAACGCAGCCCGGCCAAACCGCACTCACTGCGTATAATCAACCATCGAGCCAGGCCGACACGAATTCGCAATATCTCAAGCCAACAACGATGGCTTACCGATTCTCACCTGGCTATTTCATGGCTTTCCAGCCAGATCCCAAGAACCCCGAGACCAGAGACAGAGTCTTCTGTGCAGCTACTGACATGGCCCGATTTCAGAATCCGAGCGATAACACTCCCTTGACAGCGAAGTTCTCCGAGTTCGGACAATGGATCGAGCTGCCGGCTGAGATGCAGCAGGTCATGTCCATGACTCCTGACTTTGGCGCGGCCGGCGAGCCAACTGGCTTTGGAAACGAACTTGCCGTCCAGTACGATAGCACAGCATCTGAGTTTGCGATAGTCACAACCACCGGCATTCAGTCGATCCGACGAAGAAGACTTGTCGACATATTCGCAGGAATGATGAAGTATGGTTCATCGGATGAGGAGGGTGTCGAGGGCGACATCAAGAAATTTATCCGTGTTTATGGGCGCGCAGAGACCGCGGCAGCGGCACTTGCTGTGGCCTGTGGTCAGGGCATGGACGTCGCCGAGAGCCGTGTTGCCAACGTCACAGATCCGGAGGTCCTGGAGAAGGCACGTCGAGCGTTCATCGAGTATGGCGGCAAACCAGACTACAACACCAATGCCGAGATTGGCAACACGAATGACCCTGTCCACAACGTACGGCCAAGCCCGCGCCACGATGGCATGGCCATGTACATCTCGCGTCTTGTGCGCTCAATCTGGAAGATGAGGATCATTCTAGATTCGGCGAGACCCGGCGCAGGCCCAATGCTGGTCTCTTCAATCCCGCTCGACAAGTTGCGCTCCATTCAGCGGGAGCTCACAACTTTGAAGGAGTTCCTGGACCGAAATAAGAGCTTCATTGAGGGTTTAGCGGGCCCGCGAGCTCTCAGCAAAGCCAACACAGTACAGGAGGAACGCGCGCTCCAGGGCGAGCACAAGTACATGTACAGCCTGTTGCAACTCATCAACAGCATCAGTGAGGGCATCAGCTTTGTGCTTGTTCTGTTCGATGAGGCTATCGGAGAGATCTTGGCTTTGCTTCCAGAGGAGAGCAGAACGCGAACGAAGGAACTCACATTTGAGTCTCTCTTCTGTTCCTCTGGTGGAAGAGACCTCGCCAAGGAGCTTGTCAAGGCTATCGTCAATCGGAACATTGCGAACGGAAGCAATGTCGACACCGTTGCGGAAGCGCTACGCCGAAGATGCGGTAGCTTCTGCAGCTCCGACGATGTCGTTATCTTCAAGGCTCAAGAGCAAGTCAAGCGGGCATCCGAGACAGGTGCGCAGACAGAAGGCGGCCGCGTACTGCTGAATGAGAGTGCGCGCCTCTTCCAGAAAGTTGCAGCCTCTTTGACGCAAGAGAACCTGCAATCGACCGTCACCAGCTACGTGGCAATGTCGTTCTATGCTGGCGCCATACAAATCTGCCTGACAGTAGCTCACGAGAAGGATAAGTCAAAGCGAGCCCTAGCTTGGATCCGGGACGGCAAGCCCATTGATGATGAACGAGAAAAGGCTTTCCAAACTCGCGAACAGTGCTACGAGCAGATCTTTTACACCATTGCCGAGCTTGAGCGAGCAACCGCGAACGCACCGGAGGCCATCGATGGCAGGTACACGCTAGAGACGAAGAGACGTAATGAGGCATATGATCTCATCAACAGCTCGGACGACGTCGTGTTCCTCACATGCTTGTACGACTGGTACGTCCGAGAAGATCAAGCAGAGCGTCTACTGGACATCAACAACCCGTACGTGGTGGAGTACCTCAAGATCCGCGCTGAAGCGAACAAGACCCACGCCGATCTCCTGTGGCGCTACTATGCGCATCACCACGACTGCTTGCAAGCCGCAGAGGTGCAACTCATGATCGCAAAGTCCGACCTGGACGGTCTCGATCTTGAGAAGCGCATCGAGTACCTCTCTCGAGCGCGAACCAACGCCAGCACGAGACAGACTGTTGTCACAGATTCACGTCAAAGCAAGCAGAAGGTGCTCCGTGAGGCATCTGATGCTCTTGAGCTGGCCACTATCCAAGATGAAATTCGAGCGGAGGTCTTTGTTGACACTCGTGGGGACCTTGAAAAGCGCACCTATGTCGCTGCTCAGTTGAGCAATCAGATCCTGCCGCTGGAAGAACTCTTCTACAAGTATGCACAAAGCGCAGGGTACTTCGACAAGTGCCTTTTGATTTACCAAGCTGCCGACCATCGAAACCCGGCGGACATCATCATTGCTTGGGAGTCGATGATCGAGATGGAAGAATACTTTTGCGTGGCGAGACAGAAGGACGTCACTCGCTGGGAGGCTGTGGGAGCCAAAGTGATCCAAGTTGGACGACGTGTGGGCAAGTCTCCCTCGATCTTCCCTATCCACGTGGTTCTGCCAAAGCTCGAGAACTTTGCGCAATCACTTCAACGCGGAGAGCAGCCGCCAGAGGATTGGGCTGTGAACCTTCTGCTTGACCTGGAAGTCGGACCTGAAGCCATCCTGCCTGTACTGGAGCAGATGTACTACAGCAACGAGCACCCATTTGTCGGCTCCAAGCGGCGACTGATTGCCGCCAAGATCGTTCACCTGATTGATCGTTGGTTCAAGGCAAGTGAGCGCAATGGCGACCGAGTCTTGTTCAGCAGCGAAGAGAATCTGGAGATGGTGCAAGAGTCTCTCAAAGGTCTCCTGACGGCAGACATGGACAACGCGTCGAGACAAGCGGCAGAGGGCCTCAACGCGAGAATCGCGCAGGCATTGAGATGATCTTGAGACCGATTTGGACGGCGAAACGGGAGAGCCACGTTTCGACTGGTAGCAGCAAGACTTGTACGTGTAGCAGACTCATTTAGCGATGGCGTTTCTGATGTTGCTTTCTGGTGCCCGACGAGCTGGATTGGGTACGACGGGTTTGATCGTGTTGTAGCATGCGAAGAGAAAGACAAAGAAAGAAAAGGTCGTGAGCTGCAAGCTTGTTCCCACTTCGTTTGGCGATTCAGTACGCTTCTTTGCAGTTCTACATCCTCGCTACTTGGCTCGCATCACGGCTCTTGATGCCGGCAACCCCGTCGAGCCCTGACTTGATGCACATCACGAGATTGAGAGTTCGTGAAGATGGAGTTCGCGTGGATAGGAATGGTATCATTGTGCCACAAGCGCTGCTAAAAATACACACGTTAGCGCCGCATGACGATCAGCCGAAGTTTGCGACCAGCGACCCAAGACAAAGTCGTCGGCCGCTATAGGTGCTGTGTACAGTATCCGACTATCGATACGAGGTTACAGCAGCGCTTTCTTCTGCTAGCTTTGCATTTGTAAACGTCGAACGCAGCGCTACGACTGGACGCAGCAATTTCTCCGCGAAGAGCCAAGACTGAGACGCTTTGTTGTGTCACGTCCATCGCCACTATTCTGCATCATACCGAGACGCTGCAAGGTTTTTACGAACAAAGCATTGGAAAGTGTTCCCTTTTTATCCTTTCTGATGCACTGGTTTGGAGATCTTCACTCGTGTTTGTCGGGCCGGAGGTGGGTGAGGCTATGTTCGGCAGACGTCATGTTAGACTTGTCATGGGTTTGTGGTGCTACGCTGGGATCATGGTAATGGGGTGAGAGCTATCTCTACCTAAGGTGTTGAGGTGCAGGCAATGAGGACGGGGAATATATAAATCCTTTGGAATCCTTTTGGAGAAGGATCAGAATTAGCAGCAAACCACAGCTTCAAGCAACAGAACCATCACAACCAGACCAGATCCTCAGCAACACTTTCTTCAATTAATCAAAATGAAGACCACCTTCGCTCTTGCCCTCGCCGCCGCCGGCTCTGCCGCCGCCCTCCCAGCTCCTCAGGCCGGCACCACCACTCCTCTCAAGTTCGGTGGCCTTGCGCTTCGCTCTGCCAGCCCAATCCACCTCTCGCCAATCAACGCAAACGGCCTCGAGTTCTGGATCGGCAAGAACACCACCACCTACTGCCCAGAGGACTCCGCCGCCGCCGACGCCTGCCCAAACGCCAACAGCAACAGCACCATCTTCACCTACCTCAACGGCCAAGGCACTCTCGGCCTCAACACCATCGTCCCAGGTGGCCAGCAGGTCTACGTTACCGAGGGTGACGAGGCCACCGGCCAGCTTGCCGGTGAGCTCAAGTTCACCCAGGCTCACAGCGCCAGCACTTCTGGCCCAGCTCTGTACGACGGCTTCGCCATCGCCTACGATGCCAAGTTGCAGTTCGAGGGCAAGGACTGGTATGCTTGCCCAGTCGACGACTTCAACACCGGCTACGGCATCTGGGCCGTGAGCCGCGTCGAGGGCTCCAACGCTGGAGAGGGCTGCCTCGGCTTCACTTTCCACGTGAACCAGGTCGCCGATGACTACCCAGCTGCCTGGCAGTACCAGTAAGCGGATCTCTCGGAGACCGCGGGGAGGACAATAAAACTGTATGAGTAATGAGCATTGAGTGCTTCTCTTTTGCATAGCGTGGAGGAGTTGTGCATTTCCAGCTTGAAAAGGAAAGAATGTGTAAATACCCTATGATGGAATTGTCAGTATGAGCACATTGAGATTTGAATCTTACCATCTATTTGGTGTTCCAGCTTCCAACTCTCTCATCCAGTCTGTCCAAGGTGAGCCAACCTGATGCCTCGACATCATCGACAGCAGTACTGACAGAGAAGAAGCTCACCAAAGTCAAAGAGCTCCCAGTGTGATTGTCGAGCTGTGACTCAACGAGACGTGCAACATGCTTTGTTTGGACCAAAGGCCGTAGTCCTGGGCCAACTTCGACTCTCTTGGTTGGAGTCCATGAGGTGCATATGGTTTCCATCCATTCAATCTAGCAAAAAGGATTGAGGGATATCCGTGGATTGACCGAAGAAAGCCAGCAGATAGAACAAGTGCAAGTCCAAGACGAGAGCGATCGCGAAGTGCACAGCCATGCTTGCACGCCTGATTCCTCTGATTGCTTGGTCCTTTGCTACAGCAACACCGCTGGGTGCCTGCTAGTCATTTAGACTTGAAGTAGCATGAAAGTACCCACATACCCATTGATCGAAGGATCTCGCACCGCATTTCCTTCTTTATCTCGAGATGTGTTACTGGAACGATATTCGGGGCCGAATCCTGAGGCAATATATTGCTGCCACCTTTGTGCCACACTGTGATGAGATTACACCTTCGCATGATGTCGCAGAGCTCTGTAAGCAGCTACTGATAGCACGAAGCGGTGACATCCTAGCTTGTACGAGAACCTCTCCAAGCAATTAGAACGTGGAGCTCTAAAGGCAGGGCGACACAGGGATGAAGTTTGCAAGAATGCCGAAGGAACATGTTCGGGAATGGGTTGCCGTCAGAAGGCCCGAGACTGAGAACGACTTCTGCAATCGCTCGGAACGTTTTTGATGCCACTGTCGCGCAGCTCGCCATGTGCGTGCGATGTTTCAAATACATCCGAGATTCAGACGAGATATCACAGTTACCAGACACTTCTTCTGGACCTTTTGGACATCTCGGATTATCATCGTACTCGCTCGAGTTGGTGTGCGCACCGACTGATGAAGAATTTGATCCACTCCTCGCTCCCAGCCCTGGCTCCGAGCTGCTGGCACTCTTTCCAAGTCCACTGGGAGACGACGAAATCCAGATCACCTGCCGGGATGTCTTGGTCCGAGGAACTGGAATCGCGCTCCGTGCACGAGCGCTCCGGAACGGCAATGCACTTACGCGAGGAGATGGTGTCGCGTAGCAGCTCAGGGCTCTGCTGACACTTTTGGAGTCTGTTGCAGAGATTGATTGTCCCTACATGATTGGATGATACCCGGCCTTGATACCACGATTGCATGTATTCTGTATCCTTCTGGGTTCCATATATCCAGCTTGTTGTCTGCGTTGGTGGTGTGGTGGTTGAGTCTTGGACATGCGCGGAGTCCTTTTTAGCGGCCGTTGAGACACGCTTGATTGGAAACGGCTTTCGCCATCATCAAAGCGCCATATCATCGGCAGGGTATGCGTACACATTCCGTAATTCATGTCGCAGAAGACAGCGGTCTGGGCAAGAGGCACCGTGAGTTCGGGCGCCGCCAATGGAAGCGATATCGAGGGATGAGAAGGCCTCGCTTCTTCCGACAGCAGCAGAGAAACCAGTTTCCAATACAAAGGAAGACGCGCTCGCTTCTGCACGTCTGAGGATGTTCCGAAGCTCCGCGCTGCTGTGCAACCGAATATCGTCATCAGTATTCGATAGTATAGGAAGCTTCCATTGGGACTGGGCGTCATACAGGATTCCAGAGGCATAGTACTCAGTTCGGTAACGGCTAAAGCTGCTAGCGAGCAGGGTGTTTATAGCCTGGTTTGAAAACGTGGGCGTTACTGGGATAATCCTGACACGGTGTCAGCTGCTTCCCACCGCGGCAGTGCGTTTTGCATCCCGTCGAGAGTAGTGACGTTTCTCAACTGCGAACAGCTGTTCTGCTGCAAAGTCGAAATGATGCGAAGAAGGGGCATGTATGATTCGTGCTGCCGAGCTTAACTTAATCAAGCATCGTCGCATGAAATTTGCGGAGAATTGCTGCTCACGGATCATGTTGATAATAACGACGTGGAAGTCGGTGACAGACCAATCTGATAAGCTCTGACCCAGGTCCACGTCGACGGGTTCGAGACGGATGGAGCAGTCGCACGCATGAACCGGATGCCGGGCTCCACTGACTGACGGCATATTTTGCCTTCAGCAAACCAAGGCGCTATTTTAGCTCTTCTGCACGCAGCTCATCTTGACTTTTTGTCGTCAGGAGCTGCCTCGCACATGCATGCGATGGCGACAACCGGTGAGGGCGAGAGCTCGATGGAATTTAGCGTGACAGTTGTACTTTGCGAGCGCGCGGGTCAAAGGTGAGGCGAGCAGGATAGCTCTGCGCACCCCTGGTCCGTCATTTTGCATTGAAGCGGGGTGGCTGTGGCCACGATGTCAGCACGAGGTTGGAGACAACCAAACGGCCGAACCGACGCTGTGGGTAGGATGCAGGTGTGGCTGTTTGACTTTCCGTTCCATGCAACAGCGGGCGGGCAACGAGGTACGATCCGTTGTAGCGGTGTTCGTCTTGGACCGCCAGGAGCCTCTGGTGATCCATCAGAATGTGTTGGCTTCCAGAGTTGCCCGAAGTGAGTTTTGGGTGCCGCTTTCTGTCGGCAGGCCATGTGCTTGCCTGCGCGAGGCAGTGGTTGGGCTCCGTCAGCCCTGCCAGCCCACCGCTGCTCGTTTGTCCCTGCTATGCACATTTGAAAGAAAGGGCGATGCACGGGCCGACTTTTCTGATACGGCGACGCCTCCCACTTTGTCTTTAGTCGCAGGATGCTTGTCCTGTGAAGCTTCTAGGGCACCATCAACTGCGGTCAGGCGGACCGGTCCCAAGCCTGTTGGCAGAGTTCTCAACTAGCCGCGGTTTAGTATGTTTTGCCTGTCGCTGCTTCCGCTATAGGCTTGGACTGACAACGGGTGAATTATGTTGACAGTGTCAGTCCTATGTTCCTTTGCGATCCTGTGCACCTTGCGATCACAATTTGTTTCTGTATCTTCGTGTCAGTCAATCGCAGTCGAGGTATGTTTCTGGCGACTATGTAGCGCTAAGAGGCGAGTGATAGGACTACTGCTGGTGGGACCGGCTGACGCATCACAGGATGTCGAATGTTCCACAACCACGGGACAACAAAGTGTACACTTTCGAGGGCCGTAATTTCTCTCAGTTTGGGCTGCATAACAACATCCATTGTCTACCGGTCGACGAGGTAAGTCCAGATACTTCTACCGTCTTCACGTCGGCCAATGATTGATGGATGCTGGATAATCGCAGCCAGAGGAGAGAAATTTCGACACGGTCGATACTCTATTCAACGAACTCCTCGGTCGCGCCATACTGCCCAGCATACCGATTCAGGATATTGACGATCCATGGCTTCTTGACTGTGGGTTTGGCAAGGGGGCGTGGATAGAAACAGTCCTCAACGGCAGCGAGGCTACAGTGCGTTCTTCACCGATTCTTCCAGTCCAGCTCCTTCTTGACTCGCATGCGATGCTGCTGCTTGGTCCAGTACGCTGATATGAATCATAGCTTGTGGGCATCGATATCTTCACCGGAAACGGCGACGAAGGAGGCAGCAGCGATAGTGAGGAGAGCGAGGGCCCCGAGAACTGGATCAGAAAGAGATGGAATCTCAATGCGTCCTTCCGGCTCAAGAACGATCCAAACCTGAGGCCAGACACATTCAATCTCATAAACAGTCGCTTCCTGACAGACGGAATCAACACAAGTCGCTGGGATTCGTATATCAGAGAGCTCCGACTGCTCCTGGTTCCGGGAGGCTGGCTGCAGATGGTTGAAGTCTCCATGGCATTCCAGTCCGACTCAGGGCGTCTTGATCCAAGCACGAGCTTCCTGTACCGATGGTGGGAATGGTACCGGGCATCTCTGGTTGCAATGGATAAGAATCCAGACGTGGGAAGAGAATTGGCGAACAGAATGCGAGATGCTGGGTTTGAAAGGATTCACAGTGAGACGAAACAGCTCCCAATTGGTGGCTGGATGCCAGGAAGATCCAAGGACCTGGGCGAGAGAGCTCTCAGGTTGGTGAGCGACATGATCAGGTCAGCCACTTTGTGGCCATTTCTACGCGTGGTTCGCCCGCCAATGTCACGAACAGAGTATGCCGCCCTCATCGGCGGAGCGCGGCAGGAGCTGGAACAGCAAGGTCTGAAACTTTACCTACGCGTGTAAGCATCCACATCTTCGTTTCTCTTCAGAGAAGTCTGACACAATCCCAGCTATGTCGCTTATGGGAGGAGGCCAAGACGACGATAAGGCGGTCGTTGTTCCAGAAGCCCTTCGAATGCAGTCTGACCAGGTCGTCGAGCTCTTCACGCTGCGCAACTTCGCACGAGTTCAACTCATGAGCGCTGAGCGTGTTCATTCTTGGCCACCTCTTACCACTCGACTGGAACTTTGCTTCGTGCATTCTTCTCGAGTACAAATTATTCCAAGCTGCCGCCCTTGTCGCGCCGTCTCAGCATCTGCCAGACCGACATCATTCTACAGCAAGAGCTGCTGCCAGGAAAGCTTCTTCGCTGCCGCGAGCCGTGCTGGAGACCGCGCGACGTGTTCCAGAAATTGGACGTGCCATTGAGACAGACGGGGGCCAAGCCGTGTGCCGTGCGGAGGCAAGCGAAAGCCGGGACATTCGGTAGACGCATGCAATGTCTCAAGCCGTGCAAATGACACTGTCGTCCATCTTGTCTTCAGAGACCTCCTCGCCGAATCGAAAGCGATCTCGTTCCGTTTCCTCTACTCTCAGAGACTGGTGTAGAATCTTCGGCGGCGTCCGGTGAGGCATTCGGCTGTTTGCGTGGTGAGTCGTCGGGCGAGCGCTGGCAGACTGGGGGAACGGACTTGATGCACAACGGAAAGAAAGTGAAGCAGATGAAGAAGAGAATGCAACGGAAGTGATGTTGTTATAAGCTCGCCGCTCCCCTAACCTCATCAGTGCGCGACCCAGCAGAGTGGTAACGCTGAGACTGAACCAAAAAAACAACGGAAGCTTGTCGCCGTCGCGCCTTTCTTTGTCAGATGATCCCATCTTCCACGGCAGTCGCGCCCTCGCCGTCCTCCCTTGCTCAATGAGCGCGATCCAAGAGCATCCCGCTGCCTTCCAAGATTCTTGCTGTCCCTCATGCCTCCGACGTCAACACCTGTGGCCAAAGGAGACGCGTGCGACTTCTGATAACCCTCAAAGCTTTGGCACTTGTCCTAGAACGGCACCCATCTTCCACGCGCGAACTATGCCGGCTCATCCGCCAACAGCATGTGTCGGGGAGTCAACGGCCCCGCCCACGCTCGAGCCAGCCCGCATGAACATTCAGGCACGTTACCTGCGCCCATGTGAAACTGCCGGGATCTCTGCGAACGACTGCCGGAAGATGTGATGGGCACACAGACTGCATGGCCATAGATGCAGCCAATGAGCTT
Source organism: Phaeophleospora eucalypticola (assembly GCA_022814565.1). Classification (NCBI taxonomy): domain Eukaryota; kingdom Fungi; phylum Ascomycota; class Dothideomycetes; order Mycosphaerellales; family Mycosphaerellaceae; genus Phaeophleospora; species Phaeophleospora eucalypticola. The sequence continues at coordinate 612,574 of JAKLNG010000011.1, forward strand.
TGAGGCGTGAGTTTCATTGATTTATCGAAGCCTGGTCCCAAAATGACAAAACGGCCTTACTTGCTCTGTTGGTGTATGACCAAGGACATTGAGCAAGGCGTCGAGATCGCCAACGGTCAGTCGCCAACGGATCGGCACCAAAAAAGCACACACAAAAAGATTCCCGGAACGAGGCTCACGTGGCTTGATGCTCAGAGTTGAATTTCGAAGCTATAGTGAGTTTACATGCTCAACTAATGTCACGCAGCCGCAGGTCTACGTCAAAAGTGAAAAGCTGGATGCGTCTGGTCTGTCATGCGTTTCTCCGTGTACAGAAGGCCAAAGAGCTATCGTGGATTTCCAAAGCCATAGAGGCTACTGCAGCAGCCCTATCGTCAAGAAAAGGGGGTCTTTCTCGGCTCGACTCTTCAGTTCCAACAGCTCGTCAACGTCCCAGTGTGCCCACACAAACCTGCCATGCAAGAAGTCACTCTCCGGCGATGCGAGCCAAACAGCGAAGTGTCCTGGAAGTCGAATGTCTTCAAACTTCATCATATCCTCTGTCAAGCCAGCTTTCGCTGCTGCAGTAGTCAAGAAGGCGCCTGGGTGGTAGCTGAACATTCGAACGCCATCCTTGGTCGGAGAATGCTGATACGAGAGGTGCTGGACCATCTGGGTGAGAGCGCCCTTCGAAGGACCATAGCCGGTCTGAAAAGGGATCGTCATGACAGCGGACAAGCTTGACACATTGATCACAGTCTTCGAGCCAGATACAGGAGCCGGCTGCGTCAGGTAATGCCTGAGAATGTGGTAGTGGGCGTTGACATTGGTCACAATCGTATCATGGACTTCCGATGAAGGAAAGTCGACAGCCGGCACGAACTTATGAGAGACCGCGGCACAAAGCACGAGTACATCTTCAGAGATATCAGCCTCCGATCGCATCTCAAGACACACCGAACTCACCAACTGTACCGACGCTATCCATGATCTCGTCCATGCGAGCGTAGTCAGTCATGCTGGCCTGAAACAACACCACTTCAACATTCGGAAAGTCTGCTTCAAGCTGCTTCTTGGCCTCTGCCTGTGGACCTGGGCTACGAGAGACGATGACGATCTTCGCAACACCAGCTTCGGCGAATGACTGCGCGATGGAAAATCCAATCCCAGTAGCGCCTCCGGTGATGAAGACCGATTTGTCCTTCGCCTCGAATGAAGTTTTCGACGGGGAGATTCGATCGTAGGTCTCGGCATGGTAAGTTTTAACCGGACGAGGCAAATCCGCCAGCTGTGGCATGCCACCGCGATTGAGATCGGAAGCCATCTTTTGAAGATTGGATGAGAGGTTATTTGTTGCACTTGTGAACAGTACGAAGGCGTGCTGCTCTCCAACAAAAGATTGTGTGCTCCCTTATGTACGTTCCTTGGGCGAAGTCTTGCAACTGCAGCCCAATACATGCCTGCGACGCTTAGCAATCCTGTTGGAGCTCAGGCCTACAATCTGCAATGACACTCGCAGACGTCTCCGTGCCATTATTGAGCATGTGCGACGCGGAACGGTGCTACTACCGAAGCCATCCCCTATGCTGTCGAGTGGAGACCGCATGAGCAGCAGCTACAGCATTATCTTCAACAGGAGAGGGTAGTTACCAGGCAGAAGAGCTGACCAACTGCTCGCACATTCGGGCTCAAGAACTGCGCGGTGATTTCTCAGCTGTACAGGCGCTCGCCTGCAATCTGCTTGAACTCGTGGAATCAAGAGACACGCCCTTGACGTGGGTATCTGATGAGCAATCCATGCGTTCTGCAGGCCAAGGAACGGCTGAGGCGCGTGTCATGGCGAAGTCGTCCCATCTGAAGTGAGTCCCAGCTGGCAAGACCAGCCTACAGCGCGGTGTCTCATGTCTGCTCGTGTGACTGACTATCAACGTTGAAATGGTTCAAAGAGTCATGATGTGAGTGTTCGGCATAGCAGACCTCGTCGGGAGTCAGGAAGACGGGAAGGAGGCACAAGGACGATAACGGCTGCTGATTGGTCCGACGCGTATCTTGAATCCGATCTGGGCCAGGGATCGGCGGACCCATGATGATGATGGTTGTGCGCCCCTCGTCTCTCCCGAGATCATCTGTCCATCTGTTTCCTCTCGAAGCCTTCACGATTGCACCGCGATTGTAGATATAGATTGCTTGCATCTCGCGTTCAGTCGAAATACTTCCCCAGAAAGAGACCTTCCAAGAGGACATGGCCATCGTTCCAGGACTCAGCGGGACCTCGAGCTCCGAGGTGCCACCACCAGCAACTGCAGCAGAACGAGTCGAAGCATGGACAGTGTCCCAAGCCGCTGAAGTTCTGAGCGCGACAACTCTCTCAGACGACTCGCCTCGCCCGACGCGCGGGACGACGGTAACGATCGATATTCCGCTCGACGACGCGAACGATGAGCCTCCAGCACGACCTCGTCCCGAACCATCCCATACCGTGTACAAGCGTCGCGAGCCGATTCGAAGAGACAGCCTCAAGCGACGCGAAGCGCTTCTCAAAGGCAAGGAAGGAAGCAGACAACGTCGACGATGGGAAAATGATAGGCTCTTGAACAACCCGTACGCGGAGCCTCCTCTGCCGAGCGACTGGGAAGTGAGGCCAACATATCCTGTCCACCGCGTGCCTTACATGGTCTTGCCGCTCTGGGACGCGGAATACGCGCGATCAGCGAAAGAGCGTCAGAAGCGAGCCGAGGCTGCCAGAGTCCCTGCTTCGAAGGAAGAGGCCGATGCAGCCAAAGTGAAGGCGGAGCTCAAGACGAAGCTAAAGCGTTCGAAAGGCGCCAAAGGCTTGCTTCAAGATCTCGAGGAAGAGGTGCGCGACTTTGTACGGCAATGGGACGAGAAGGAGAAGGACATGCAGCGCGAAGGCTTGATCGAACCTGACAGCGAAGACGAGGAGATCGTGTTCGTTGGCAGGAACGGCGCCATGAGCGATGAGCGGAGACGAGAGAAGCAGGAGAAGACGCTGGAGAAAGATAAGCTCGTCTTTCAGAGTCTCCTTGATGATCACGGCGCCGGCTTCTCGAGGTACCTCGTTCACTGCATTGCGCAATACGTAAGGATTTTTACTCTCTTCTGTTTGACATTCGTTAGCCTAACATGTGTATTAGTACGGCCTGAAGACCTGGTCTGTGACGACAGGCGACCCGGCGACAAGATGCGCATATGTCGGCCTCAAGATCGATCCTGTGACCCGGCGGCCGAGCTTGACACGGAGCGAGCTGCCACAGCCTCTCTATGCCGTTGTGTAGAGCTAGCGTTTTATGTTTCGAACAAATGGCCGATTATTCTTGCAGGCACATGCTGTATACATTAGAGGTGACGATCACCAGGCACCTGTAGGGCTTAAGCTTTCTTCACAGGCAGACATGCGCTGATTCAGCTGCACTTCGATTCAACATATATTCACTCTTCGACTTGGTTTCAAGGCTCCATAAATACAACACTGTCTCACAGGCTGACACATCGCGACCACACACTCAGTGCACAGAGTTCATGTCACCCACACCTTGCAACATCGTTCAACAACACACCTTCACGCAGTCCCAGACAACACATCCAAGATGGTATGATTCCCCTCTCCGAGCGCCAGCATGCATACATATCAGTCCTAACTGCTTTCTCACCACAGTGTCAAATCTGCCAAATCAAAGATCTCGCGGCCAAGGACCGCTGGCCCAAACCCGTGGAAGCACACAAATCCGACCTCACATTCCTCACCAACACCATCCACGACGACTACACAGCCTGGCAGAACACCAAGAAGTCCGTCCCTGATACGCCGCCACCATGGGGTCTTCTCGAGCTCCTCCGAACTCTAGCCGAGCAGCTCGATGTCCTCGAATCCGAACGTGAGACGTGGTGGACGTCCCCCGAGAAGCGAGCTCTGAGGAAGCGCCTGGAAGAGGACTGTGATCAGCGGAAGCTGTCCGACTTGCATAAGATTAACAATACGACTGCGTCGAGTCTGGAGGCTTTGAGTGCCAAGCTCGGTGGGTTTGTAAGGTGGAGCTTGGGGATGAATGGGGGTGTCTGGGAGCTTGTGCATGCGAGCAAGGTGAAGGGTGGTTAGATGGTACGGGAGAAGAGATGGGTGTCCGAGCAGGCCGTCTCTCACACCTGCATACAAGCGAGTGACGAGCATGCAATCCAGCGTCCGTAACTCCACGTTCTGTATGGAAACTGACACTAGCGAACGAAGCGGTCATCTACAAGCCCAGCCTTCACCCCTTATGCGCACCCTGGCACATCTCCTCCTCGAATTCAAAGTCCGGCTGCATCTCCCAGTACAACGTCTCCGGATCACTCGCGTTCTCGTAAGTATACTTGGCCGCTTCCTCCGGCGCATACACTTTGGGGATCCCATTCGCCGCTGCGGCTTCGACTTGCAGCTGCACTTCGCAGCTCCTCTCCATGAGCGTGTACAGGTACGCCGCCTCGTCGACAGTAGAGCCGACAGTCAACAAGCCATGGTTCCGCAGAATCATGCCCTTGCCATTAGGACCCAGAGCGCCCGCGAGACGCTTGCCTTCTTCTTCGGTGAAGACTACGCCCCCGAAGTCCTATACTCAACACCAAATCGTCAGCGAAACCACAACTTTCCCTCTCCATACTTTGCTCGACTCTCACCTCATAAACCGCCTGCGCCTCCCCATAAAAATACGTAACATCCTGGTTCAACATCTCCAACGGCCTGGCGAACGCACTCCACGCCTTCCCAGCCGGCGAATGCGTATGACAAGCCGCATGCACGTCCGGCCTCGCCTTATGCACAGCACTATGAATCAGGAACCCCGCCGCGTTCGCCGGCCTGCTCATATTGCCTCCAATCGCTTTCCCATCGTAATCTACCAGGATCATATCGCTCGCTTTGAGCAAGCCGAAGTGGCGACCTAACGGGTTTGTCCAGAAGGTGTGAGGATTCTCGGGGTCGCGCACGGAGATGTGCCCGGACATGCCTTCGCAGTAGCCTTTGCGGGCGAAGACGCGGAAGGCGAGGGCCATGTGTTCGAGCATCCATTGGCGGTGGGCGGCGAAGGAGGGGTGGGTCGGGATTCCGGGGAGGCAGGTCCCTTGGGAAATGAGTTCGAGGGGAGACTTTTTCTTTTCGACGGCGGTTTCTTGTTGCTGTTGGTTTTGGCTTTGAATAGTCTTGGTCTTGAGAGGAAGGGTTTCGGATTCGGTGATTGTGGTCGTTGCTGATGGCGCCATGATGGATGTCGTTTCGCTTTCTTTCAATCTCAGATTTGACGAATAGTACGGTTGTCGATGGACAGTGTTTGTCGATGTGAAGAATTGTAGAATTGGAGATCAAGAGTCAAGAGTGGAGAGGTCTGGTCTTTTGCCTATCACACGCCCTACGCAAACTCCATGCGGGCAGCTATAGGCGAGGGGCAACGGGATAGCTTTCCTGGTTTGGTGGCCGAAGGTCGGCCTAGAAGTGCGCAACCTCACCTCTTCTCAGTAATTGACAACAACTTTCTGAAAACATCGCTGATGCTCTGCTACGATGGTGGCGACATGTCGTGGGGTGTCGATCATCTAACGCAGCAGAGTGCGACGCCATTCACTCGTGACTGCTCTTTTGGGAAGGCGGGTGGATTGTGCTCGCCTGTTATCAGGTCAAGCAGAAAAGATGACCAAGCGCACGACATCATCTCAGCGCCACGCTAACAAGAAGACGACTACGTGGCTAGGAGCAAATTACAGGACCAATTTTGCTCCGAGGCCGGCGTTTAAGGACGACGGAAGATAGAGGAGCGAAAGGGAGAAAACAGCACTGCCTCAATCGGGCAAAGACGGCGACGACGATCCACCACTTCCATCACAGCAAAACTACCGACCCCTCGATCCGCGCGGCCAACATTCTTCTTGACCATCTTGAAACTTGGTCAACAATGAGTTTGTCGACGCAAGCCGTCCCAAACAACGGGTAACCGGCAGCCCGGATTCTCTGGAACAAAATTCCAGTGCATCGGATTCCACCACCTGAGACCTACTCGACACGGAAAATCGGGAGAAACAAGAATGAGACATTGAAGGCGAGTGAAACAATGTCGCAGACTTTCACGAAAGAAAGGGAGACATCCCGACCGCTCTGGACCTTTTGAAGATGCGTGTGTTGGATGCAGAACGCTCTCGACTGGATTTGACGCAGAAATGCATGAAGTCTGTCTGTATGCCTCGCTCGCAAGAAGAAGTCAAAAAGAACCATCGCTAAGAATCGCATCGTCGTCGAGAAAGAAAACAAGAACGCCCCGAAATCTCTCTATGGTCTCCGTTTTCTCTTTCCCCCTTTTCATTCCCGTGAACGGCATGTCGATCGTACACAACCCAAGAAATGTCGTTAATCAGCACTCCGTTTTGCTCGCAATGCTGCTGATTGGTGATTTGAATGCCCAAGAATTGAAGAATCTGGTGGTGGAAGAGGAAGCGGGTTAGGCAATCGGAAGAATCGAGCAACCGTTGTAAACAAAAGTGTTGCTCTTTCGAAAGTATTGAAGAAGTGAATCCCTTGGATATGTGGGTGGCAGGCTCCGGGCCTTGCGAGTAGAATAGAAGCTACTCTCGTCACTTGCTGGCAAGGTTGACGACCGGGTTGAAGTTCTGCCAAGCGCAGTCGGTGGAGATGGGCACTGAGCTGTTGCCGAAGACGACGGTCTTACCGCCGCGAATGACGGCGACTTCAGGTGTGACTCCTGAGCCAGAAACGTAAGCCGGGAAGGGAACCATGCCCATCGAGGGGCCGCTGCTGTCGGCTTCGAAGGTCCAGAACTGGTTGCTGCCCACGGACAGGGAGATGGTTGCGGCCTTGGAGACAAGCGCCCACGCGAAGACAGCGTCTTCTGGATACTCGTTGTTGCGAATGGTACTGGAGGCGCCTCCCGAGCAAATGGTGGCCTTTGGGTGGATGCGATGCCAGAAGACTACCTGGTCCTCGGTGATGGCTGGCGGGCTTCCGTTCTTCCACCACGAGATGTAGTACTTGGCGATGATGCGCCACGGGGCGTGGTCCTGGCCATAGACGTAGTTGCCCATGTCACCGAGCTCGACATAGTCCTTGGCAGTCTCATCCTGAGATGGCAAGTCGCGGATGTAGTGGGACTCGCAGAAGTCGTTCCATGTCAGGATCTCGATGATGTCAGGCTGGACCTGGTCGTCGCTCGTGATGGCTTCGAAACGCTGAGGGAAGAGGGTATCGCTGTAGGCAACCCAGGAGTCGAGCGGGTTGCCGTCGTTGAGGTCCTTGTACTGCCATGGGGACATGGCTGCCGCTAGTGTCAGCCACTTGTTCACTTGTCTTGAGAGATCCCTTGCATAACTTACACATGATGTAAGGCCCAGTCCGCCCTGCATTCTTCAAGGCAGACTGGAACGCTTTGTCCGGCGAGGAAGTCATGTTCTTGTCAACATCGAGTGGCCAGGCTTGCCAGTTGAGGTATCCGTCGATCGAGGAGTAGTCGGAGATCAGCTTAGAGGCGGCAGAGGACGCACCAGTCTGCGCGGCCATGGAGTACTTGGTGAGGGCGGGAGCAAGGGTGATGGCATTGTTCCAGTACTTCATGTTGGCCTTGAGACCGGCGAAGAACTCGTCACCATATTGGTCGACCATGTCACCTCCGTAGGTGGACACGAGGATGTTGCTGTTCCAGCGGTAGGTGGCGGAGCTGCCGGCGTACTTGGTGATCATTTCTTGCATGAAGGTCTGGTTCCAGTAGATGTCGCATTCGGAGTAGCTCATGTCGAAGGAGTACATGAGCTTGAAGCCCACGTTCTCAGCGGCGGTGAAAGCATCGTCGATTCTATCGACGGCCCAGCTCTCATCGCCAGCGCAGTTGGGAGGAATCCAGTTGAGGGCGAAGCCGTCGATGCCAATGTCCTTTGCTGTTGTCATGTCGGACTCCCACTGGTCTTGGTCGTAGGCGTAGGAGTTCTGCAGCATGAAGTGGGCGAAGACGGTTGCGGCGGACGCAGTCCGGAGCGCAACCGCGGAAAGGAGGGCGAAGAGAAGCGTAAGCATCGTGGCTGTAGTGACTGTCGTCGAGTCGTCTGGAGTGTAAGGACTGGTATTGGTATTTGTATCCTGAGCGCTGCTGGAGCTGCTGGTGGGAGAATGAGGCCGATGCTAGCGGATAGCTGTCGGTATAAGAAGGCAACGGAGCTGAATGAGCGTGACGGTGCTGGACCAAGGAATGGACGCTCTCAATGGAGCATGTGATGGATGGCGAGTGAGTGAGTGAGTTGGGTTTCGCTGGTGATGTTGTTGCGGGGGCAAAAGAGTGTGGTGAGGAACAGCGCCAGGCCAGACCTCTGGAAAGGAGTGTGTAGGGTGCTATGCCACGCCGTGCATGCGGACCAGAAACCCAAAAGGCGCAACTTAAAGTGCGAGACCCAAGAGACGGGGAGAGGGAGGAGACGTAAGTGTCGGTGGAGGAGGAAAGAGGTCGAAGAGAAGGGCGAGAAGAGGGTGTGGACGAAGCTGGTACTTAGGCACCCGGACCAGCGCCACGAGTTGCCGGGGTGGTGAGGATAAGGAGGGGACGGAGGTAATGAACGGAGATGGGAGTGTTCGGAGAGGTGCAGCAGTCTGAGGGAAGAAGTGCCGCAGGGCGAGTGGGAAGGTCTGAGAATTGTGAGGTGTGTGCCTGGCAGCCTTAGCGAGCGCCTGCACCTGGCCTGGCACTGCTGGCACTGGCACCCTCGACCCAGCGCCCAGCATCTCAGCATCCGGACCAAACAGCGCGACAATCCATCAATCAATCATCGTCATCCAGCGGGTGGGGCCCGCCTCCTGTGCAGCGCCGCGCGAGATTGTGCTCGGGACTGAGCAGGCGCTGCACTGGCAGGCAGGCAGAGCGCAACGAGGAATGGGAATGCAGGCGCTGCTGCGGATACGATATCAATTGCGAGCAGATGGCCCATACGATACCACACAGCGTCCGCCGCCGCAGGGGTCTATTGTTTGGCTTGTGAACATCGCTGTGCCGCGCTAGTCTGCGCTAGCGCCTCTGCAGCCACTCAGCGTCACCACAGCGACGGCAGCGCCCGCGATTTCATGCAGGAACCCGGCAAACGGCGTGGGCGTCTGGCGACCCGAAGCGGAAGTCTGTGTGCAATCTGTCGAGATGCGCCCCGGTGGATCTCTCTCCGACGTCCTTCCACTTTCTTCCCTCCAAGAACCTCTACCTGAAACCGTGCAACGCTCCTAGCCGCCTCATATGCGGACGCGGTGCCGCCTGCGTCGGCGAGCGAGAGATGAGAAAGCGTCTGTCCGCCCAACTCGCCGCCCTCAGCTCAGCTCCAGCATGAATCGCCCCAAGCCTCGGCGCATGCCATTTGTGCATTCTGTCCACAGCTGCGTCGAGAACCCGGTGTTCCATGTGAGCCGCTGCTACACCACATATCAACCAAGAACCCACCCCGCGGGCTACTGCAGCGCTCATTGTATCTCACCGTGGCGACCGTGGCTCGCTCGACCGTAGTCTGGATTTTCACCCGTTCTTCGAAGCCTCTATCTAGCCAGGATCTATACCGCGAGCCCCGAGACTCCATCCCTCAGCTCGAAGCAAGGCACTTCAAAATCGGTTGTCAGCGGCGAACAGCATCGATGCCAGGCTGTGTCTGACCAACAGTCCCGCCAGTCCGCAAGCGGCCTGCATCGCAAGGATTTCTGTTGCCAGCCTGTCCTCGCGAAGTGGGCCTCTCCAGACGAGCCAGAGATTCAGAATCGTCAAATTGCTGCTCTCCGTCACCCTCCCGGATTCATCTGTCTCCACTTTCACCAGCTTCAGAGCGTGCAAAATCTTCAGCACCTCACCGACTAGTGGCCTCAGTGGTTTCTCTTTGGAAAATGTCGCTACCGACGGTTCCAGAAGCCCGGTGCGAGCGTTGAAACGTGGCAGTCTGTGACGCGGGCACGGGACGAGTGCAAACAGCTGAGGAGCCGAATAGCAGAAGTTGAAGATTTGAGGGATGAACAACAGCAACAATGTCTTGCTGAAGTGGCCCAGAATCCCCACCACGGCAAACACCATGCCCGCGAAATAGCAGTAAGTGTCTCCAACAAACACCTTGGCTGGATACCAGTTGTGCTTGAACAGTGCCAGCGAGACTCCAATGAACGGCAGGAGCAGGTAGAGACTGAACAGGTGCGAGTCGCTTGCCGGATGCGGCTGGTGTACCAGAGGTGAGAGGTACAGCACATCGTTGAACGCGATCAACAATGCAATGACCAGCGACTGACCGACTTCAATGCCGTTTACGCCAGCCAGGATGTTGATGCTGTTGGGGCAAAAGATGGCAATGGCTGCCATATAGAGGTAATATAGCGCACCAAGGTCGACCAGTTCGCCAAGGTAGGCGCGGAGCGGTAGCGGTACCATTACAAACGTGACACCAAAGTCCACGAAATAGAGTCCAAGCATCGGCAGCGCTGCAAACGCCGGGATGAAGAACTTGTGCCGCCATCGCATGTCGAACGAGTCGTCGAGGATTCCCAGAATGATGACGGAGGCGAGCGTGCCGTATGCAAAGCCATAGGAGGCGAGCTGAGCAGGCGGTTAGCTATGTCGCACCACAGGCGTGTGTAGGTCATTTCTCCAACCTTTTCGAGGGGAAAGCGGTGGAGAAAGCGTCCTGTCTCAATCTGCTGTGCTTCCAATATCATGTCTTTGTTTCCGGCTCCAGTCGTCACTTCGACGATGACTCGCTTGAAAGCGAATGGCAAGAAATTAATGATGGCCAGGAGATATACGAGGGCACACACCAAGCCCATCGCCTCTGGACTGTCGGCATCGTCAGCGGCAGTCGTTGAGAAGAAGTCGGTGAGGATTGCAGCTTACATCTCAATCGGATTTTTCTTGGAGAGGTCCTTCCCCTTGTAGCCTCTTTTGAGGAAGACATCGCCCGTCCATCGTATCACAGCGTAGGAAAAGGCGAATGCGATTCCGCTGATGGCCAGCGACGCGAACAACGGTTCGCCATCGCTCCTCCACGCATTGAAGAGCACGGCGATGCAGACGACCGACAGCGCCGTCAGCGAGTACGTTTCCGCACCGCTCAGAGGTTGCATGTCTGCACTTCTCCAACTGCTTGTGACAGGAATGCAGAGGCTTCCATGTCAACGTTTATCCATGCAAATGAAATGAAGAGAGACCAACCAGAGCAGAGACGTGTCCTAGACGCGAAGTAGCAGGGGTCCGTCGGTCTTGGCACCGGTCAGACACGCTTTCCACGACTTCACCCGGCGTTCGGCTTCTGAGCAATGTAAAGTCTTCTTCACGTCGCACGCCTTCTCAGCTCGAGCCATCGCACATACATAGTGCGACAGCACGTGTGCTCAAAGTCACTTTCGCACATGATGAAGGTGGCTTGCGCCTTGACACTTTCGGCAGCCTGCTGGTTGGGATGAACGGCCTCGTCAGATATTGATTGCGAACTACCGAATTGAGCCTTCAATATGGGCACCAATGGCTTCCACCGCTTCTCTCACGGCCATCAGGACCTATTGCTCTCCGTGAGCTACAATTTCTATGGAACGCGCATGGCCTCTGCGTCTGCAGATCACAAAGTCAAAGTCTGGGATCGCAACGAAAAGACAGGGCAATGGGTTGTCACAGACGTTTGGACGGCACATGATGCCGAAGTCACGGATGTCAGATGGAATGGTCCGTTCGTCGGAGAACATCTTGGAACCATTGGAGAAGATGGACTGTGCAGAATCTGGCAGGAGGATGTCAACGAGCTCCCGAACTCCGGACGCCGGTTCAAGAGAATCTTCCAGCAGGTGACAGCGACTGGTGTGCCCTACATGTGTCTGGACTTCAAGAACATCGGTACGGAAACTTACATGGCTGTCATCACCCGCGATGGTTACCTGACAGTCTGCGAGCCCGAAGACCACGACGAGCTTTCCGCCTGGCGCATCATGTGGTCTGATTACCTCTGCAAAACACCCCCTCGAACAGAAGAGACGGCCTTCCGCCTCAGCTGGCACAAGGAGAAAATTCCCGCATGGCCTGCCGTACTCGCCGGTCTGGATCGCAGGTCCCTTAGTCTCGCCGTCGCCATCGGCAACACAGTCAAAGTCTTCCGCACCGACAAAGACCGCAAGTTCTACACAGCGGCCACGCTGGAAGGCGCCTCAGGGCTGGTGCGGGATGTCAGCTGGTCGAACGGCAGCATGCGCGGGTTCGACACCATTGCGACAGCGAGTAAAGACGGCTACGTGCGGATCTATGAGCTGCACACGCCCGGCGCTTCGTCGTTGCCTACCTCGGTCCACGGCTCGTTCATGACGGAGCACAGCAATGTCTCACAAGAACAGTCGCCTTCCACAAAGCCTGCTCGCTCAGGCATCGGCGCCGGTCTTGCGGGAGGTTCTCGCGGGCGGAGAGAGGACAACGCTGGAACGCCGGGAGCCGTTCGGCAGGAGGTCAAGCTCGTCGCCGAACTGGAAGCACATAAGCTTGCTCCTTGGCGGGTGTCATGGTCTCCGAACGCAGACATGCTCCTGTCGTCAGGAGATGACGGTGCGACGTGCGTGTGGAAAAAGGCCGTCGACAGCAAGTGGCTGGAAGCTGCAGAGATCGACGCAATCGCAGGGTAGAGGTGAAAGGTGAGAGGAAAGCACGAACTGATGCTCTGTGTATTCCCGTGGGGAACGGCATTGTGTATCCGTATGATACATGCTATAGAGTACAGAGCACCACACTTCTGTGCGCCGCAAACACAACCCAATCCGACCAACGCCAAGCCAAAAATGCGCTCATGCTTTTGCCATGTGGCTTGCGTTGTCTTCGCGCGTGCCGATGGCTGAACACAAAGACCCCGGTGTAATGCTGCGAAACGCTACGCTCTAACGCTCTATCACAGCTGACGAAAACCAGCTACCCGCAACACGCCCATAGTATGCTTTATCTATCATTACAAAGAGTGGAGAGTCCCCTATCGCCGTTTCTGCGTGTCGTATCCATCTATCACTCCAGCTGCTTCTGGAGCTTCGATCTCAGTGTATTATTCACAACACCGCCGAAGCCGAATGCTGGTACAATACGGCACATGCGCGCCAGACTGCTCTTCAGCCAATCGACGCGTACTTTTCGCAAGCGGTCGCTCACGGGTGTACCTCCGTTGCGGTTGTACAAGTCCAGTCCGTAGAGATGGAATGGTGTGGACAGGAGCTGGATACCTGCCGGCGCGAGGAATTGCGCGGCGGAAGCGCGACTGATGTACTTTTCTGCAGCCTCTGAGAGAGGAAGATTGGGCGCGATCATAGGCGGAAGATTGAAGCTCGCAAAAGTCGTCATTGAATCGCGGATGGCGAAGAGCAGGTAAGTAGGTCCGGGGACGGGTCGTCCGGTGGCTGTACCGAACATCTTGGTGAACTGGGAGTCCTTCACCATCGTGAGGGAAAGGTTCGCAAAACTCGTAGCTGCGAATTTGGCCGGTCCAGAGCTCGAATTGCTCGCGGGCTTGGCTTGTATCGTAGACTTGAAGGTGTCCAGGAAATTCGCCGAAAGATACGTTCCTCCGTACACCATTAGGATGAGGGCGAAGGGCTTTCCAGTGAAGAACAGATGTGGTTGCAGAAGTAATCGCCGTACGGAGCCTTTGATGGAAGTCATCAGAGGTGCTTTCCCAGAGGCGTTTTCCATGATCGCTCTGCAGCGTACATTGTCAGCGTCAATTCCACCAAATGTCTCTTGTTTTCTCCGACGTACTTATCAATCATGCTCACAATCGGCGCAACCAACCCTCCCGCCGTTCCCGCACAAACCGTATCCATCAGCAGCCGCTGACTCAAGTTCTTGGTATTCCATTCCTTGGAGTCTTTCATGCCGATTTCCCACATCGGCTTCGCGTCCCGTACCAGCTCTTTTGGGTCGAGTTTACTCGAGGAGGTTGCTGTTGTCTTCGCATTGCTGCTGCTATCATCATCTTGCTGTATCAAGGCCGGACGCTGCTGATGTCCGGCTTCGGCACCCATATTCGTTCGAGCCTAGGTAGCGAATCGTGTGCATGGGACGGCGACGTTCGGGTCGGCGAAGTTCTTCCTCTTGCAAGGTCGCGAGAGGAACGAACTTCTTTCTGCTGCGTAATGCCCTTCTTCCGCTTCTTGGTGATCTCTCCTCCTTCTCCACGGGAAGTGGAAAGAAATGACGCGGAGCTGTCTCCTCTCGGACGGAAAGGTAGCTCTGAGCTATGATGACGGAGATGTACTTTTTGGTTTTGGCTGCGTTGAGGCTGGCCTGGGCCGGAATTCGCGCAAAGAGGCCGATCGGCCTGCGATGCCGCTGAGGCCTCGACACGGGGTGCTTGCTCTATCTCCGAAAGCTCCGGGGTGCGATTGGACTTCACTTGTGGCCGACCCTTCTTCCTCTACGCCTATCTACAAAATACGAGGATCGTTCTGATACGATCAATCTTCCGGGCGTGTTGTTAAAACATGGAATCCACATGGGCTCTGTCGCTGGGAATCGCTTGGACGCTGCTGGTGGGTCTGGAATCGATGAACGAATCTCCGCGACGCGGTTTTGTATGACCAGCAACGCGTCCGGACGCGTCCACATCCCTGTGCGTTTGGTACGGCAACTTCACCTCCTAGGGCTCCCGTACTGAATGCCCGAGCAGCATCATGGAACTTAAGAACGCACCTCCAAGGACCTCAAGCGAAAAGACAGGAGAGCCCCCGGCGTATTGCATCTCTAGTCCATAGGATAACTCGACAGGTAATGCGTCAGCATCGCTGTGATTGAAGACCATAAGATGAGAAGATTCGATTTAATCTCGGAAGGGGTCGTCATCTTCGTCCTCATCGACCGCGTTTCCCTCTCAAACCTGCGCAATGCAGCAAAACATCTTCCCGCTTCCCTTACAGCTCCCGACATCCGAGACACCTGTTTCTGCGCCCGCATTTCTCGCAGCTGACCTAAATATTGCCTTTGGTATTCCAGTGTCTCCAGGGAATTGTAGCTCAGTTGAATTATTATTGAGTTAGCAGCCCAGGACCCAACATGACTTTCCGCACCTGAGGCGCAGTAGGCGCGGGACAGGAAAGTCTAGGCGAGGCCGCTTCTTCCCTTACTTTTTGTTTTATTGGAATCTAGTCTAGGGTCGAGCGGAGATTTCGTATTCAAAGGATCGACTTTTGAACACAAGGCAAGTGAAATCAGGAGGTTGGGGTCGTGGCGCGGATGTACTCCTCCTAAGATCTTCCAATTGACACTATGAGGCCTTGACGAATTTCGCCTGCTGGCATCCTACAGCATTCAACTTCTCATTCAGCCCTTTCAAGTGACCTAGAGCATGTTGTTTTTTCCTCCCGATGAAGAATCCTGGGAGAATGGCTTGAACCCCTTTGCCGCAAGTGGGTAGGGCGCAACAAGGTCGTTTGCTGCTGGGGGTTGCAGAACGCACATATCCAAGTCCGTGCGCGTCTCTCAAATTTTGAAGGTACATAAGTTCAAAAGATTCCTCCAGATTTCAGGGAAGTAGCTGATTTGACGATCATTCTGGATTCCTCTGCCTAACGGCACGTTTCCAACCAGACATTACCTCGGTAATGTCTCCTTCCCTTTTGCTTCCCTTTTGCGTTTCATTTTTGCGGCAGATTCGCATGCGGAGTGTTTAGGTAGCAGCAATTGTGCGGTTCTCGGCGATGGTCGGGAGTTCAATTCCAGTGGACTCAGGCTTGAATTTTGGTTCGACGGTTGGTCGCTTGTAGATTCTCACGTCGATGCAGGGTTGCATCATAACACAGTGATAATGCACATGTCAGCTAGGGAAGTTTTGAAGTCATCAATGTATTTGCAAGCGGGTATCGTGAGGTTCTACCAACGTCTTTATGAAGGCACAAAGTACGCCCGCTCCAGCGGTTCCCGCGCAGATTCCCAAGCAAGCCAATCTGATCTCGTTGTTCTGCAATTTTATTAGTGCCCTCGCCTATCAATAGCTCAAAGTAGAGTGCACTCACGGTAACAGTCCCATCCCATTGACCTTCCAAATACCTAGCGCGAGGGCCAACAAATTACAGCCCACGAACGCCAGCTTCACCATAATCATTTGCTGCTTATTCCCATCGCTCTCCAGCCTTTGAAATGTTCCTTGGATATTCAAAACCGCTTGCACAGGTGCCTTGAACAGCATGAAGACCATCATGATGCTGAAGATCTGCAGGCTGTTCCCGGTCATGTACATTCCGATCGCGTTCATCGGAAGTTGTTTTGCTGGCGCAAGCGCGAGCTCCCATGCCTTCTTGAGCTTGAGGGTATCCATCTCTTCAGGAGTAGGAGGTTTGCGGGCGGGCGTAGAGGACTTCGACTTGGACTTCGACGTGCTGGATGCGATGTAACCTGGCGGGTCGGCGAAGGCGTTGGATCGAGGTCTGCTAGGTGGAACTGAGTTGAGGTCGAGGACCCATTGCGGCGGCGGCGGAGGTAGTGTGGCCATTGTTGATGTCTTGCGATATGAGGGTCTCGTATATTGTGAAAGTGGGAGTTGCGTGAGGTGTTGCTGTGAAGTGCAGCAAGCTCTCGGGCGGTACGGCTGGATGACCGGGGTCAAGATTCGCCGTGGCCCGAATGCACGGGGATGGCCCTACTGACGACCTCCCCTTGTCAAGTTCTCTGGCATCCAACGAAACAACATTTCCGACGCGGCATTCGACGACACCGCATCCGCAATATCTGCCTACACCGCAGCGACAGCTCACCGCAATCGCGTCCGACCACTGTACCAGCTCGACTACGTGCAGCGGCAGCACACCCTTTCCCGCGTCCCCCGCAGTCCGCGGCGCATCACGAGGCTCTCGCTGGTTGCATCTGGCTCGAAGGAGCGCCGAGCAGGAGCATTATTGATCAGGAGGACCGCCAGAAGGAAGCAAACGAATGCATGGGAGCTACACAACGCAACACCACGCCAGCTGAGCGGAGCTGAAGAGCAGGATACCGTCTCTAGTGCAGTGCCAGCCTCTGGGCCAACGTCGCAAATATGAGTACCCAGGCTGGCCAAGATGCGAAGTTCTTCGCCAGAGTACGTTCATACCTATACCTTCGTTCCCGAACGCCAGCGACCCTGCCCCACCATGGATCTCTTCACGGCCGCATACGTGACTGCCTTCCTCCTTCTCATCCTCTTCTCCCTCTAAACATTCGAACGTTTCGAACATGTTCATCGTCCACCCATACACCCACGCCAGCGCGCCGTATAGCCCAGGTTTTAATAACGTTCGTGAAAAACAGGGCAAAGTCGCCGAGCTCAAGCTCGAGCTCAATGGGCAGGGAGGCAAGAAGGACAAGAACAACATGCAGAAGAAGATTGCCTTGAAGAAGATCGTTGCCAACATGACCATGAGCAACAATGATATGGTCGCCCTCTTTGCCGACATCGTTGGCTGCATGGGTATTCAGAATTTGGAAATCAAGAAGATGTGGGTCTACAAGTCGTGGGTGGTTGAGTCGGACGGACAGGCTGACGAGCCAGCAGGTGCTTCCTGTATTTGGTCAACTACGCTCGCATGAAGCCAGATATTGCGCTGAAAGCATTGCCGATATTACTACAGGTACAGGTGACTCACTCAAGCGTTGAATACGGCTGACACCCACTCAGGACTTGGAAGACGTCAACCCTCTGATGCGCGCACTAGCCCTTCGGACCATATCATATATCCACGTTCGACAGTTTGTCGAAGCCACAGTTGAGCCTCTGAAGGGACTTCTCAAGGACCCAGATCCGTATGTTCGAAAGACTGCAGCGTTCACAGTCGCCAAAGTCTACGATCACGACAAACATCTGGTCGAGCGGAGTGATCTCATTGATCGCCTCAACCTCATGCTAAGGGATGAGAATCCGACAGTAGTGTCGTCTGCGCTTGCTGCACTTATGGACATATGGGAAAGAAGCGAGAGCATCAAACTAACAATTGATTATTCGAATGCCAGCAAGATTGTGCAGATATTACCGGACTGTTCAGAGTAAGCCTTTCGCCATCACCAACGCTTTCTCGAATGCTCGCTGACATGATCAGATGGGGACAAACCTACATTCTGGAGGCTCTAACATCGTACGTGCCGCAAGATACCCAGGAAGCAACACTTCTCGCAGACCGAATTGCTCCACGACTATCACACACAAATTCTGCCGTCGTTCTGACATGCATACGTGTCATGCTCTACCTCATGAACTATATCGATTCCGAGCGTGCGATAGCACAGCTTTGCGCAAAGCTAAGTCCGCCGCTCGTCACACTCCTCAGCAAAGGCCCCGAGATTCAATATCTTGCGCTTAGAAACGCACTCTTGATCTTGCAAAGGCGGCCGGAAGTCCTCAGGAATGACATTCGGGTATTCTTCTGCAAATACAACGACCCGATCTACGTGAAGGTTACAAAGTTGGAGCTCATCTTTATGCTGGCCAACGAGAGGAACATCAAAGAGGTCCTTACGGAGCTGAGGGAGTACGCCACGGAGATTGATGTCCACTTTGTCCGAAAGTCCGTGAGGGCCATCGGCAAGCTGGCTATCAAAATTGAGCCTGCTGCGAAGCTCTGCATTTCCACATTACTGGAGTTAGTGGCGACCAAGGTGTCATACATCGTGCAAGAGGCGACGGTCGTGATCAAGAACATTTTCCGAAAGTATCCGAATCAGTACGAATCGATAATCTCGACGCTTTGTGAGAACTTGGACTCGCTGGACGAGCCAGAGGCCAAAGCGGCGATGATCTGGGTTATTGGACAATATGCCGACCGTATCGACAACTCGGAGGTTCTACTCGAAGACTTCCTTGACAGCTGGGCGGACGAGACACATGAAGTACAGCTCGCATTACTTACCGCCACAGTAAAGCTGTTCATTCAAAGACCGACAAAGGGTCAAGAGCTTGTTCCCAAAGTCTTGAAATGGGCAACCGAGGACACTGATAATCCAGACCTTCGGGATCGAGGGTACATGTACTGGCGCCTCCTCAGCAGCAACCCCACTGCCGCCAAGGGCATCGTCATGGGAGAGAAGCCTCCAATCACTGCCGAAAGCGAGAAGCTCGATCCAGTCACACTGGAAGAGATGTGTCTTGTCGTCGGCACGCTGGCTACCGTCTACCTCAAACCCGTTCATACCGTGTTCCGCTCTGCAAGGCCGAGGAGGCTTCAGGATAGCCCTGCTTTGCAACGCGAGAAGTTGCCTAGTTGGCAAGCGGCACAGTCGGTCAAGATGGTTGCTGTGGATGCCCAGGCTCCTGTATCTAACGGTGGCAGTCGAGAAGATGTGCTGGACGAAGCGGACGCCTACTTCGCGAGCATTGGCACTCAAGGCGCTGGATTCGCGACGAGCCCGACCGGCATTGGAGGTGATGGCAGGGATGAAGGGATGTTTGTCGTCAATCAGGGACAAGGATTAGGAACGGTGCAGCCTACTGTGCATGCGCAGAATGGTGAAGGGGATTTACTGAGCTTTTGAAAAGCGTCCATACTGCTACAATAGAAGATTCCCCCGATGCAAGCCTACTTCGTCTTATGAAGTGCACCCATCATTGCTTGTGCTATGCGCCAGATGGTTTCGAAGCTCGCGAGTTGCCAACGAGCCAGTCTCAAGTGCCCGAGAGTCTCTTGATGATGCCGTGCAACGACGTCCACTCTTGCTTTTCCCCTGTGAGCTTGTTGAGTCTCCCCTCGAGCTCAAGGATCATACGCTCGTTCTGGTCGCATCTTGAAAGCAATTCCGTTTCCCACTTCGCCTCGTCCTTAGCTTTGGCGTCGGCAGACCGCTGCAGCTCCAAGATTTGCTCATCCTTCACTTGGAGCTGCGTCAGAAGCGCGTCTATGGTCCTTTGCTGTTGTTCGTGGGTGAAGTTGAATTGTTGATCCAGATTCTGCATCTGACTTCGGAACATCAGACCTCCGCTGAAAGCGTTGATTTGTTTGGTTGCGGCCTCCATGTCTGCACTCAGACGGCAGAGCTGTCCGAGCTGCAGGGCCTGCATGCCAAAGCTATCTCTTCAACGTGGCTGCTTCTTTGCATGGTATCCTGTCAACGACTTAAACTTTTCTGAGATGTGTCCGCCCATATTGAAAGGTGACTGAGAGATTGAAGAGAGAAGGGTATTGACTTGGAATCATCCTGAGATGGACAGAACGCTGGAGTAGATATAGCGAACAAAGTCCTATCAACTTAGTCTAATTACTGCTCCCAATTCCTGTTCCTGTGCGGCGCAGGCCTCGAATAGCTTGGTTGATAGGCATCGTGGTGTACGGCCATTGGGAGATCATGGTGCACAGTAATAGGCGCCGAATTGGTCGTTTCATCTTGGGAGGCTCAGCAGCTCGCTTGGGACGAAACAGGCAGTGCCGCGCATGCCGCGCGCGTAATTCGAGATGTAGAAGATGTTCGACATGTCTACTGATGATGGACGAAGCGACGCTGCACACGGCTCGAGCACATAGAGTGAGGTGGATGAGGTGATGTTAGACGCTTCGAATTCTGGCAGGGGTTCTTTGATGGACCGTGCGTTGGCGCGTGCCTGACGCGTGAACCACCTATCAATCCGTCCGATTTCTGAACACCCATCAATTCGCATCAACTCGATATTCCAGCCATGGAGTACGAGAAATGCTACATATACCAAGGAGCCGACTCTAGACCTGCCAAGCGCCGGCGGACGGAACCTCAAGGCCTGCAAGCTTCTTGGAACCTTAGAAAGAAGGCGTATCGCCAGGCATGGAGGTCCCAGCAGGAAAGAGTATCCAACAAACTGGACGCTATCAACTCCACGACCGTGACCAATATCGTGGAATTTCTTGACAATGCTGTCTCTGCGCCACCGACCGATCGAATTCCCACTGGCTTGATCCAAGCTGGACCAAACTCTGCGTTACGGACATCTATTGCTTCTCAGGTGACATCGCATAGCAACACGACTGTACGGAGGACATACGTTTCGATTGCTTCCAATACCGCTTCCAACTTGAAAGGACTTCTAAAAGCGATCATTCAGAAGGCGACTTCTCGAAATATTGAAGATGACGATGACGAACTGGACGAGACGACGGGGGCCAGGAAGGGACGGAAGCTGCTCAACTATGATTTGCAAGGGTTGCATGAATACATCAGAGAACGCCGAATACAGCAAGTCGTGATTGCTCTGGAAGATACAGAGGCATTCGACAGCAACTTGCTGTCTGAACTCATTGAGCTCCTCGGCTGTTGGCAGGATCGCATCCAGTTTGCGATGATATTCAATATTGCAACTTCGGTGGAGTTTCTCCAGCAGCGACTATCACAAAGTGCTGTCGCATGTCTGGACGGACGGCTATTTGATGCCGCGTTATCCACGGAAGAAGTTGAACAGGTCTTTGAGGCCCTCACGAACACGGACTCAGAATTAGGGCTTGGACCCGCTCTGATCTCGATGATTCTGGAGCGACAAGCAGACTACATACAGAGCATAGAATGCCTGGTGCAGGCTGCCCAGTACGCATACATGTCTTGCTTCTATGCAAATGCCCTGAGCATCTTCCTGATTCCCGCGATACGCTTTGAAGACGTTCCTAAGGACCATTTTGAAGCCCTCAGAAACGTGGAGTCCTTCCGCACTTTCGCGAGAAAGCTATTGGACCGCGGCAAGACAGAGCAGTTGAGAGCACTGCTTGACTCTGATGAGAGTCTGTTCGAGTTCGCTCTGGAGTCAGTCGGTTATGGGCGAAAAGTCATTGCTGATGCAATGGCTGCAACAGAGCTGATACGCGCGATCCAGCGGAGTCTGCCTAATACGCAGATATCGGCCAAGTCAACGCTTTACATACAAGCCCTGTCTGGAAAGTTGGCCTCCTCACCAATGGTCCGTGCTCTGCTTCTCTCTCTGCGGAAGGCCCCTTCCAATGTTGCTCTCCAGGCCATGAAGAACATAGTTAGCTTGAGCATCTCAAGCGATGTTCGAACCCAATCAGAAGAGATCGTAAACGACCTGGAAGGCCTCATTGCCGCTCAAGAAGACTCCAAGCAGCCGCTACGGAGCGAAGACGATATGAAGAATTCAACTTTACGGACGACTGTCATTGCTCAAAAAGTGGAGCTGAGCAAGCAGAAATCTACACTTTCGAAACAGGATGCTGCATACACTTCAATTGTGCGCCGCTTCTCAGACCTGCTAGAAAAGCATTGCCTGGAGAAACTTGTAGGAGCGAAGGATTTGGTTCTAAACGAGGTCTTCGTGTACGATATGAAGTCGCCCTATCAGCAAGTCTTCACTCCTCGACCACGCCATGCTGTAGAGCGCGCACTCGCCGCGCCGCACGACTATCTTAGTTGCGATTGCTGTGGACCGGAACAAGGAGGTGCAGACGAGGCCACACTAGCATCATCTCAACCTTCAACAGCTGTCTTATATCAACTTTACTTGGAGTCAGGCAACCTGATCAACGCCAGTGATCTTTGGCAGGCATTCCAGGCCGTGATTGGCGATTCGGAAGAGAATGAGCAAAAGACAATGGCGTTATTTCAGAGAGGGCTAGCGGAACTGCGATACCTCGGCTTCGTCAAGAACACTAGGAAGAGAGTGGACCACGTAGCGAAGGTTGCATGGCGAGGGCTGTAAGATAGATGCTGTCATTCTGCTGTACTGCTTTGATCTCGCATACCAATGCCTTCTAAAGCCTGTCATCTTCTTGAGATTCTAGTGGCAAGCAGCGCTCTTTGTGGCTGATGACCCAGAAAAGAGAAGATATCCAACGGTGGCACCTACGCCAACTGCTATCATGATCCAGCCGTTGTAGGTCATGAACAGAAGCCTTGAGAGTTCAGTGATCGACCGGTATGTCTGCGCAAGAAGAGGTACTCACATAATGAAGAACGAGTAGAAAACCTGCACACCGTATAGCAATGCTTTGACGACTTTGCCCCGATTCTCCTCCGCCTTGACAGAGTGACCTGTCCAGAGGAGTGAGCTTCGTTCGTGGTCATTTTGCTCGGCTTCATGTCATGCGTATGAGCCTGTGTCATCATAGACAGTCCATCACACCAAGCGATCTACTTACGCGGCATGTGGTCCAGTGTGGCTGCGTGGCGGGCCTCGTAGCGCCGCGAGGCTTCCCTCACGGCTTCGTAGCCTGCTGTGAGGGCAATGACAGCCAGGAGAGACAAGATGAGAGACCCGAAGCCATTGATACGCCAGCCTCGGAAGACGATGCATAAGTTGGTGGTGTCCCAGGTAAAGAGCATGTTCATGTTGCACACCGGCTGGAAGAGGTCGCCGCCATGATCCATGTGTCCGTGGTCCATATGTGAGTGATCCATGTTGATGTCAGGTATTTTAGGAGGTGGATTTGCTTGCAATGGAGAAGCTGTTGAGTTCCGGCTTGGATGATGATGAGATATAGACGCTGGAAACTTGCTCAGAAGCGTGGCATGTGATGGAGGTCAAGGTACGGATGGTGGTGTGCTGACAAGGTTGACGCTAACCGCATCCAGAGTAGCCTCGACTTTCCAGGGTCCGCTGCCCAAAGCTTCAAATTTCTTGAGAACTCGGTAGAGAAATTTCCCAAGTACTGGTCTGTATACATTACATTCGTTCAACTAATCTGAACATGGCGTCTATGATCACAGCAACCGCATGGGTCCCGCGTGGACATGCGGCCGCTTTCCCCACGAAATACCAAATGGATGACGACGAATACTCAAGAATCGCAAAGCTTGCGAAACTCGAACTGGACGATGCCAAAGACGACCTGGAGAAAGCGCGGGAAGCTCTTAATAACAGCGAATTGGAAGACAAAAAAGACACAAAAGGAGGCGTTGAGCTCGAGAAAGCGAAGGAGGACGATAGCGACGACGAAGACGACATTGCCAACGACGATGACCTAAAAGAGTACGACATGGAGCACTACGACGACGAACCCGAAGGCCCAGATGAGGACGATGAGGAAGATGAGTATGGCGGTATTTTCAGCAACATCAAATCGCTCGCGTACCATACCGACAACAAGGACGATCCTTATCTGACACTACCTGAGAACGGCGAAGCATCGGACGATGAAGAAAGAGAAGAGTTGCAGATCATGCCTACAGACAGCGTAGTATTGGCAGCAAGAATAGAAGATGAGGTTGCACATCTGGAAGTGTACGTCTACGAGGATTCTGCGGACAACTTGTACGTGCATCACGATGTGATGTTGCCAGCAGTGCCATTGTGTGTGGAATGGGTGGGCACGAAGCCAGGCCAGCAAACCGAAGAAGGAGGAAATTACGCAGCGGTTGGAACAATGGATCCTGATATCGAGCTGTGGGACTTGGACATCGTTGACTGCATGTATCCGAATGCGATTCTTGGCCAGAGCTCACAAGCAATGCCAGAAGCGCCAGAGCCAGTGACCAAGAAGAAAAAGAAGAAGAGCAAGAAGGCCAATGATGCATATCACGTCGATTCCGTTCTTTCTCTTGCTACGAACAGACAACACCGCAATTTGTTGGCAAGCGCTTCAGCAGATCAGACGATCAAGCTGTGGGACCTGAACACTTGCACAGCCGCGCATTCATACGCACATCACACGGACAAAGTCTGCGCCCTCTCATGGCATCCAAGCCAATCGTCCGTTCTGCTTTCTGGGAGTTACGACCGCACAATCGTTGCAGCGGACATGCGAGCACCAGGCTCCACGACTCCTCGATGGGGAGTAGAAAGCGATGTCGAGCAACTGCGTTGGGATCCTCACGACGACAACAAATTTTACGTCAGCACAGAAAATGGTGTCTTGCACTGCTTTGACGCGCGAACGCTTCCCTCTAGCCCAGAGCAGAGCAAGGCCGTGTGGCGATTGCAAGCTCATGACGAGAGCTTGTCCTGCTTCTCGGTGAACCCAGCGGTACCCGGCTTCATCGTCACGGGTTCGACAGACCGCACTGTGAAGCTGTGGAATGTGACTGAGACAGGACCGAGCATGGTCGTCTCTCGCGACGTCGGGGTCGGCAAAGTCTTCTCGGCCAACTTCGCACCAGACAACGAGATTGCATTCAGATTGGGAGTAGCAGGCAGCAAAGGCGCTGTCCAGATCTGGGATACGAGCACAAACAAGGCCGTGAGAGAAGCCTTCGCGACGAGAGTGAAGATGCCACAGGGAGAAGTCAAGGAACGTTTCGTTGGTATTCAGCAAGACGACGAGGTTGAGGAAGAAGAGGCAGAGGCTGAGGAGAACGGCGGCGAGGGTGGATGGGAGAGCATGGACGAAGACTAGATATAACCGGATGAGATAGTCCACGCAAAACGAAGTCTTTTGTTCTTCGGGTATCATTATACATATACAACGCACGCGCGCACGTTGGCTAATCTATCGTGACAAGATCACTCCTCGTCCTCGTCCTCATCCTCGTCATCCTCATCCATGCCTTCCGCAGCATCGACCTCAAACGTCGGTGCTTGATCCACACCCATGTACGAGTCGCTCATCAAGAACAGTGTCAACTCATGCTTGCCCGGCGTTGGAACCACCACCTCCAGACGCGTCTTCAACTCCTTCGCGATGGTCACACGCTTGATTGCAAGAAGGTTGCGCGTGCTCTCCTCGCCAACAACAAGCCACCAATTCTCTGTCTTCTGCGCTGGGTAGAAGGGCGCGTGAACCGTCAAATTTGGTTCTTCATCCTCTTCGAGCTGCCGCGAGATAGAGATGTTGACGTAGCTAGGCGCGCCTGATGTGACATTCTCCGGATCGTCGAGCTCGAAATCCATTTCGACGTTGGGGTATCGCTCGTTGATGAAGCCTGCGGCATCCGCAAGCTGCTTGTTGTTGAAGCCCAAACCTTCCATGAGCTTGGCGTAGTTGGGATTTTCGTCGGGGTCCATGGCGTCTTGGAATTCGTAAACGTCTTTGATGCCGAATTTGCCGCAGACATCGATCTTCTCGTCTTCGAAGTGTGGAATCTGCTTGAGAGGTGAGTCGCGATCCCACATGGCTTGCACGACCATCTGGCTGATCTCCATGGCGCTCATGGCGTTGAGGTGGCCTTCTGAAGAGAGCACATCAACACAAGCACTGAGGATGCTAAGGACCTTGCGAAGAATGACTTCTTGATCATTGGCGAGGTCGCTAGGCAGTTGCATGCGCGAGAAGTGTGCTTGCAGCAGCACAAACGCTTTAAAGTGAGGTGACTCGAAGTTGACCTCAGCAAGCTTCACTGGTACCCGATCGTAGATGCGCTGCAAGATGTGGTCTTCGTGACGGCGAATTTGGATGTCTTCAAACTCCGTGGCAGCTGTGACAATCTCCAAGATGCCCTTGAGCTTCGTGCCGCGCTTCAGCGAGAGCAGCAAAGTCTGCATAGTGATGAAGGAGATGTTGTAGTACGCAGCGATCATGGCCGCATTCAGCGGAGTAATGGTGTCCTCTTCCTCGTCCAGCTCAATGATCTTCGCATCGTTCAATTCCTTGAGAGTGGTTTCAACCTGCTCAGACAAGTACGTGCTCAGACCTTCGTGAGATGTATCTGTCAAGCCGTAAAAGCTTGGGTTCGCAAGCAATCGTCGATAGAAGTAGGTGTACGTTGTCCAGTCCACAGCATCTTGGGTCGATTCAATGGTCTTGGTGCTGATCTCAGTCACGAAGGCGTCGTGCATGTAGGACTGCAATTGGCTCTCAATCGGCAGCGCCTCAGACAAGAATTTCTTGTAATAGTTGCGCTTTGTGTCTGGGCACATCAGGACGCCACGGCAGTCCTTGTCTTCCAACGTCCGGCCAGCCTTACCAAACATCTGCAACACTTCGCTGATTGGATAATCAATGTAGCGATGTTCTCGACCTTCGAAGAATTGTGTGCCCATGACGATGACAAGATGCGCGTTGCTCTGGATTTCCCAGCAGCAGTCTCGAGATACGAGCATCACTTGGCAAGCACCTTGAGCAAACAGTGACTCCGCGATGCGCTTGTCCGAGTCGCTGAGCGCCTCGTGATAATACGCAATGCCGTGGGCGAGCGATTCAGCCAGACTCCTCTCCTTCACCCGGGCGAGCACCGGTGCAATCTGCTCAGCCTCGGCCTTCAAGAAGCGATCTTCGTCGTCATCAATGACACAAGCAGCCAGCAGGTCTTGAGCAGTAGCGCGGACCTGCTTGCGACTGGGAACGAATACCATGGCAGGCTTCTCGTCTCCAGCGTACTGGATGACAGCTTGATACGTCGGCTTGGTCATGGCCAGCATCAACGACGGAAAGTGAGGGATGTTAAAAGTCTGCAGGTGCAGATGGAGAGGGAGTGGCCTGTGGTTGGGGCTGAAGTTGAAAATGGTATGCTTGCTGCATCCAATCCACTCCCCGATGTCTCTGGCATTGGATAGCGAGACACTGAGACCAATTGTGCGCAGATCATTCTCAAGCTGAGCCTTGATCGCCTGAGATCGGGACATGACGACTTCGTACACGTAGCCTCCATGGCCACCAAGCATATGCAGGTCGTCTGCGACGATGAGGCTGACATTCTGCACGTTCTTTCTTCGTTGCCATTGACGCGACATCATGTCCCATTGCACTGGCGTAGCGCAGATGAGATGGCCTTTCTCGAGAAGCTTGAGGTCTGCAGTCGTCTCACCAGTGAGCTTAACGACATTTTTGCCGTCTCCCAGAGGACCCAGTCTCTCGAACCAAGCCTTGCATCGCGCATCGACCACCTCCTGGAAGGGTGCGATATAAACGGCTTTGCCCGCGTTTGCCTTGGCGAAGTGCCTGAGAAGTGCAAATTCGGCACATACGGTCTTTCCGCTTCCAGTTGGAGCACCAACGAAGACGTTGTCGTCAGATGCAAACAACGCGTTGAATGTCTGCGTCTGAATTTTGTTGAACTGACTCCAGTCAGGGTATAGCTCGGCATATTCCTCCCTCTTCAGAGCCTGTACTGGAAGCGGCTGCATGTCCAGGAGCTGTGTGTGCGGTGGGAACTTCTCTGGTAGTACTAGCTTCTGGAAAGAAAGAGTGAGCTTCGTCTCAGCCTTCATCCATCGATCGCTGATGATGGAGACGAAGTAGTTCGGAGGCAAAGGCTCAGTAATTGGGACTGTGAAATCGACCACATGCTCGTTCATCTCCGATATGGCATAATCTTTGCGCAGGAGGAATTGATCATGGAAGAGTATGTCCTCGCCGTCACAATCTTCAACCATGATCCACCACTGCTCAGCGCGGCCATGGAGCTCGTCGTCCCACTCAAAGTTGGGCGTGATTGTCAGCTCCACACGAAGCATGCTTCGCGTTATCGGCTGGCACTGAGCTGCGAGCTCAAGGCGTGGAAACTTCGCGATCATATTGCAGACTTGTCGCCCTTGCTTTGGCATTCCGAGAAGCTCGCCCATGCGCGGAGGATCCAGGTCAAAATAGCTTGACCACGGCACGTCAATGCGCTCTGCCTTCTTGACGATCTCGGGGGAGCACTCTGGAAATTGTCGGAGAGGTGTCATCGTTGGCCACATGCGCTTCTCAGCCATTTTGGTGAGGTCGAGAGCATCTTTTGCCACCGATGACCAGCCCTTCTTCAACGCAATCTCGAACATGGCCCTCAGAAGACGACCGGCGGATTGGGTGACATAAACCAGGTCTGCCATCAAGGCGAGACCCTCCAGCTTCAGTCGGCTGACATATGCTTGCAAAAGCACATTGATCTTGCACTGTGGCTCATCGATGGTCTCCTTGATAGGAATGGGAACACGCCCTACCAACTTCGCGAGCTCAAGCTTTTCATCTTGTCGAACGGGAATGTACTTGAACTCGTCGCTCAGCGCAAACACCCGGAAGAGCTCGATCGTTGTCACGGATGGTTGAATGTTCATGTTGTATGTCAACATGCTGTTGTGTGTGATGTAGTAGTGGCTGGCGACTCGGCCAAGGTCCGTGGATTGTAGGCGGCCAGTCTTCTTCTCGTACTTGACGAGGCTTGCTTTCTCGAGTACGACGGCAGCTGAATGTATGAGATCGACACGCTTCTGCTCCAGCGTCTCGTCCTCCTGATAGTCGGCGCCAACCTGATACAATGCCGGTGATCGAATCATACGGACGAAAAGGTATGTGTACCCCAGCCACTCCACAGCTTCGTCTCGAGTTCGTATGTTGCCTAGAACGATCTCTGCATTGAGATTGTCGGCAAGTCTCGACACGAACTGCGACTCGATCGGCAGTTGCTGGTTCATCAAAGACAGATAGTACTGAATCTCAGTTTGTGTCGTGATGATGATACCTTCACCGTAAGTATCGTATTGCGGTCGTCCAGCACGACCAAGCATCTGCAGCACGTCTTGTGGGCTGAGCTCGACCCAGGAACCCTTTTCTGGCGAGTAGATTTGCGTTCCCTTGATGATCACAGTATGCGCGGGCAAGTTGACACCCCAGGCCAGAGTTGCTGTACACACGAGCACTTGAATGGCTCCATCTCCAAAGAGATCTTCGACGGTGGTTCTGTCGGCACGGCTCATACCAGCGTGATGAATTCCAAATCCGTAAGGCAGCACATCCTTAAGCTCGCTGTTTTGAACAGACTCTGCTTCTTCGCGCAAGATTTCGCGGTTGGCGGCATCTGTCCGGAGGATCTGTCCGATTGTGTCCAGCTCCAAGGCTTTGTCTCGAATGTACCTAGCCGTCTTCGCTGTCTCTTTTCTTGAGTGCACGAAAATCAACATCTGGTTCTTGTTCTGTCCGACTTGCTCGAGGACTTTTGAGTAGCACACATCGTTCATAGTCTTGAGTTGCTTGATAGCCTTCTTCTCAGTGACGCCAATGAATTCCTGCTTCAAAGGACAGGGGCGGAAAGTACCATCGAAATGGTAGAGGTCTTTTTGAGGGTCGACCCGGAGAAAGGTTGCAACATCGCGGTAGTTAGGCAAGGTAGCTGACAGACCAACTATTCGAACTGGATCACCTGTCTGCTCTGTCCGACGGATGGTCCTTGACACGATGCTTTCGAGTACTGGCCCTCGATCGTCATGCAGCAAATGGATCTCATCGATACAAATCAGGCGGACAAGATTGGTGTAAGAGGTATCGGTTGCTTTTCGAGTGACAACATCCCACTTCTCAGGCGTCGTAACAATGATGTTCGTCTCGGCGATCTGAGGCTTGGTGAGTTGCCTGTCACCTGTGAGTTCTGAAACCTTGATGCCGTAAGGTGCCAGTCTCGCACCAAAGTTTCCTACTTGCTCTGCCACCAAAGCCTTTAGAGGCGCGATGTAGATGATCTTGAACGAGCTGAGATCGATGTTTCCTGTTGCCGGGTCCCGGTGTTTCCCAATCTCGCGAAGCATCGTGAGCATGGCGACGTTCGTCTTGCCTGAACCAGTAGGCGCGCAAATGAGCATATTTCCGTCGCCCTCGAATGCCGAAGAATAACATTCCGTTTGGATCCTGTTGAGCGAGGTCGAGCTGCCGAAACCAGTACGCGCCCAGGCTGGAAGATCTGACGTTGGGATGAGAGGCCTCTCATTTGGATTCTGCTTTCGTTTGGGAGCGGGCACATGAATCTCTTCATAGCCCTTGAAGGATCGCTTCGTCGAGCCTTGAGGAAGTCTCACGTTTTGATTGGTCATAAGATGGTTGCCTTGATCGAATTTGAGATCGTCCAGATTCAACGTCTTGCGAGGCTGAAGACCCCCAACAAGACCCTCCTTCTTAACCTCTTCTTCTTCCTTGATTGGAAGCTTTGAGTCGAGTTCCATTGGATCCAGTTTCACGGTGAGCTTAGGCGCAGCTTTGGTAGGCGCATCATCGCGACCTCGTAACTCCTTCAAAATGCTGGCATTTCCCGCGTTGACCATCTCCTTCTCAAGGGCAACTCTGGACGCCTCGTCCTCCGCCACTCGTCGCCATCTGGTCACCCAAATGATCTTGTCGCGATTCCTGACGAGCTTTGCAACAAGCTCGTTGTGCTCATAATCGAAAAGCTCCATGAGGTCGTTCTCCACTTCCCTGAGCGGCTGGAATTCGCCCTCATCATCCGTTTGCGACATGATCTTTTCTGCGTCTCGTGTCTTCTCAGTTTGTATGTGCGCATCTTCATACAGCTGGCCAATCTGTCTTTGTAGCCAGTATGCATCAATCTCATGCGCTGGCACAAAGTTCGGGTCTTCCTTGTCTTTGGCGCTTCGCCTTGGCCGACTCTCAATGACCACCTCCTCCTCGTCTTCATCTTCACCTCCCTCTGTGTCAGGCGGTGGACCGGCGCCGTCTTCTGCGACTTCTTCTGTGCCCATTGCAAGGTCATCTTCTGATTCCTCGTCCTCATCTCTGACCTCGAATGTCCGACCTCCTTCTTCATCTCCTTCATCGCCGAAATCCACGGCAACTCCTTGTTGCTCGTCAAGATCTGCTTCGTCTGCAGCGCCCTCGCCCATTTCTTCGTCCTCATCTTGTGCGTCGTAATCCGTGATCTTTTTGCTCAGATTTACAACCTGATTGAACTCTTTGTTTGTGAGTGTGATCCCAAGAATATCATCAATCTCTTTCTTCTTGTCCAAATCTTTCATGCTGTCATCCTTCAAGTATTCCAATATCGAATCCGTGGCAGATGCAGTCACTGCAAGCCCATAGTCTCCTCCCATTTTTCGCGCCACTTCTGTCGAAATGAGGTCGTAGACTTCCTTGGTCGCGGCAGTTCGAGGGCGATATCGTAGACCTTCGATGTTCATGTCCTGTTGACTGAGGATGCCAGCGGCACGCGAGCTCTGCACAGGTTCGGTTCGCTTCCTCTTGCGCGCCTGTTCTGGTGCTCCGCCGGACACAGGCGCCTTTTCACGTGCTGTCCTTGATCCCATTTCTCCAAGGTTGATTCGTCCAGCGAGAGACTCGGGATCTCCAGTCGCGTCATCTCCACGGCGAGAGACAAATCTTCGATCCGCCTGCAGGACCAAATTTGACATTGCCGCATATTTGTACTGGTTGAGGTTGTTATCGGCGCCGCCGCCGCCTTTCTTGGAGTCCGCCATGTTCGTTGATTATGCCTGCAGCGCGGCGGGCGAGGCAGTAGAAGTGTTGAAAGTGGCGGCAGAATGCGACTCTGAAGCCGTGCTGGATCGCCTCTGGAAAAACGATGCAGCTAGGAATTGAGATTGATTCGAGTCTGCTGAGTCATCAAGCCCGCGCGAGTCAAGCAGTCCAACGTCACTCTCAGTCGCTCATCAAAGTCCATTGCAAATCCAAGTCAAGTCTTCACAGGACCAAGATGGCGGACGGCGAAGAAGGAGATTTGTGGCTCTTTGGATATGGGTAGAGTCATTTGAAATTTCATCTCGCTGTTCTTTTTCGGCTGATGAATAGAAAGGAGTCTGATATGGAAACCACCACCAGACTACGGTAGGATAATTCGATGGACCTAGTGTGCTGGAACATCGAAGCTCACGCTCTATAGACTTGCGATTGCCTGGATATATAGAAGGCTATGTTCGCCGCTTTTGGCAGGTACGAAGCATGTGACAACCCCTGTAAGTGAATGAGCTGTAGCTGAAACATCGACAGGCAAGGTAAGCGGGCTTTACACATTCCAAACATGCATCTTCTCAGATATTCGTTTCTAGTGAGGACCACCGCGGGACACCCGAGGCGCCAGGACGCGTCTGCACCCTCATCGACCGCAAACTCTGGGAAACGCTCACAGACCAGCACGCCTCCGCCCCACCCAAAGTCTGGGGCGCAGCGTATCGCATACCCGCTGCGAAAGTCCCAGAAGTAAAGGAGTACATGAACATTCGTGAGATCAACGGGTACTCGATCCAATATGCTCCCTTCCAGCAACCTAAACCAGAAGACATGTCTGCCACCTTTCAAGACGTCCACGTCCCCTCGAACCTCTCCCCGGACGGGAAAGCCATCAAGTGTTTGGTCTACATTGGTCTGCCGGACAATCCACAGTTCCTTGGACCGCAGGACCCGCAGGCGCTCGCGGAGCATATCGTGAAGTCAAGGGGGCCCAGTGGTGAGAATAAAGACTATCTCTACCAGCTGGAAGAAGCCTTGAATGGCCTCAGCGCGGAGAGTGGAGATGAGCATATAAGCGATCTGGCGAGACGGTGTCGGGAAGTAGAGACTAGACAGATGAAGAGCAGTTAGACCAGGCAGAGAGGAAAGGCAGAGTTCCATTCCTTCTGCGTAAATCTACAGATGATAGAGGCTAAGAGAACGTCATCACAGCCATCAATCTAGTTTTAAACCCAGCCCAGGAAAGCCCCGCTATGCAGTGACCGTAACCGAGAAGTCATCTTTCCCTCCCACAGCCCTGAATCCCCTCAAGTGACGCCTTTCGCTAAGAACGCTCGTACGCTTCATGAATTGGAAATACAGGACAAAGGAAACCCATCAGTTCAAGGCCCGCCTCGCGGTGCCTGATTCCAGCGCTTGAAGTTCCTCACGTTCGCATCGACTTTGACGTATTTCCCTTGAGCTGGATCGTAGAACGACTTCACGTCGAGCAGCACTCGGCCCCGACTTCCGCGCACTTCCACAAGGCCTTGTACGACAAAAGTGCCTCTTGGAGGCTCTACAGCCTTCGGATTCCACTGCTTACTGAGGGCAGCGCGGAAGACGAGCACGAAAATCGGCGCATCAGTCGAGGCCGTGGATGATGTGTTTGGAAGCGGGACTTGAAGCTGCCACGGTAGTATCTTGGACAGATCCGAAGGTGTGCCTGATGCTTGTGGGGAGGAGCTGGAGGATGTTCCAACGACCGCACTAGAGTTGCCTTCTGGCTCGAGTTGCGCCTTGCCCACTTCTTTGCGCTCGCGCGCTTGTGATTGCTTCTCCATCATATCCATGGCGTGGCGATATCGTTCCTCCGGGCTGAAAGGATCCGCCTCTTCCAACCCAAGTGCTTGCTTTGCCCTTCGGTAGTTGATGCCGGCAAGAACCTTGGTCGAAGCCCATAGTGACTCGAACGCTGCCTTGGGCCAAAGTGCTCGACTGAGCCTGAATTGCGTATCTCCATCGATGCGCTCACGCGCCCATGCAATGTAGCCATCCCCGAACGCCAGCCCACTGCGCTCGTATTCCGGTGGTGGCCCATCCGGAAACGAGATATCGAGCCAGTACTTGCCGATTTTCGCATCCTGACCCAGCTGCATCTTGATCACAGGGTGCTCTCTCGCATTGCTATACACCAAGTGCACAAGCTCCTTCTGTATATCATTGTGCCGCTTCTTGTCCTTCGCAACTTTGACGAACTCTTGCCATTCGGGATCTGAGCCTTTGTAGAACGTGCGCGGCATCTTCTTCCCCCAAGTCAATGGGATGAATAAGTCATCGTCGCCAAACTCTTTGTCGTCGTCCATTTCTTGCGCTTGATCACTCTCTTCGACTGTTTCGATCGTTATGATGCCGGCCCGCCTCATCGCATCGAAGCCGCATGCTGCAATTACGAGGATATAGATTGTCTTGAACGGGCCTGAGCGAAATCTGCTCTTGAGAAATCGCACGGACTGAAAGCGAACGGCCTCGCCATTTTGTCTGTACGCTATCCGGGACTGAGGACGCCGTTGTGAGAGTTGATTGACGATTCGGGGCCGTACGAAGGGCTGTTGCCGCAGCCTAAAGGCACGTGGAAGCCGATACATGGCAGGGTGTGGGATTTATCGATGCACCATCCGTGCGAGTTGCGGTAGAGATGTATCGCGGGCTTTGTGTCGGTAGTTGATTCTGGGCGGTGTCGAAGAAGGGCGAAGATGGAGGATACGGTGTCATAGGATGTGGTCGTGAGCGAAGGGTCCTGGACCAGTTTGGTGGCGGCAGCGGAGTCTCAGTCGCTCAAAGCCGACGGCGCGCCAAGGAAACAGCTGCAGCTTGCGACATCACGGATCTAGCCAGTCGACGACACTTGACTTGCAACATTGCATCGCCGCATAATCGGCCATACATCGATGATGAAGCTCTCACAAAGTGTCATACTACCAGCCCTCTGCTGGACGGCACCGCTGGCCGCTGCAGCCACTGCCCACGTCTACATCCACGACCCGCAATCGCAGCCTGCATCCGAGACGACATCAAGGAGCTTGGAGCCTGTGCCTGCAAGATTAGTACTGGCGCAAAGAGCTGGAGTGGAGGACTATCACAACGCGGATCTCTCGAGAGAAGAGGTCATCGAAGCCATCAACGAGTATGGCGTACGAACGCCTTTGTTTGCTACAGCGGATAAGAGCACCAGGAAGGCGTTCCTAATGCTTGAGGGGCAAGAGGATCCATCGGGTAAGGCTGCAATGTGATTGATGCAACAGGAACGCTACTAAGACATTCTAGCTTCGATTCCTTCCTTGCAGTCGTATAGATCATTCGAGCTCGACCCGTCTCCGATGAAGTTAGCGAGTCGCGGGCTCTTCGTTGACCTAGCGAAACAATCCCTTCCGAAGGAATATCTCCACCTTGAGGATGAAGAGGTCTTCGCCGAGCTGCATCACGCACGAACACTGTCAGCAAAAGGGGACATCTTCCATGTGGCCAAATCCGCGGCCGATTTGGAGACTGTATTCAACAGGCTCGTGAAGGAGAAGAGTTGGAGCATCACGGCATTCGTCACACCGGCTGGCAGCAAATCATCGCCAGGAGAGGCGAAGTACCAATGGGGAACATACACAATGCCGGGCGCACAGTCGCCGCTGAAGAACGAGAAGAGAATGCAAATGAAGGAGGAGCCTCTATCGGCCGCGACAGACTTCAGGCCAGTGGAGTCGTCCAACAGCGCACCGGTCACAAGTTTTGCCTCCAACGATACCACACCGCTCAGGGGTATCTTGCCAGCCTGCTTCTCGACCAAGTCAGCATGCGAGAGTGCCACTCGCAACTGCACTGGCCATGGTTCCTGCAGCAGGAAATACCACGACAGCACCGTCGGTGACTCGGGCATGGACTGCTACTCCTGCAGCTGCACCGCGACCAAGAGCAAGGACGGCAAGAAGACCACGAACTGGGGCGGACCAGCGTGCCAGAAGAAGGACGTCAGCATCGAGTTCTGGCTCATCGTGCTCTTCACCGTCGGTATGATCTTTGTGATTGGGTTTGCAATTGGGACCATCTGGGAGATGGGCTCTCAGGAGCTGCCAAGTGTTATTGGTGCGGGTGTCTCTGGGCCTACAGCAAGGAAGTAGAGCAAGGCATGTATGAATTTGAAAGTGTTGCACCAGAGCGAGGCATACCTGAGAGGCGTTTACGGCGAGTTGGGAGCAAGTAAAGTTTGAGAGAGGCTCTGGAGGTGCGATACCAGTTCTGGATGTATTTCGCAATGTACAATTTGTCTTCGCTATTGAGAGTTAAAGCGTGTCTGTCCCCGTTTATGAGCTGAGCTGGAAACCGCAGACATAGTGCTGATCCGCCCGCAGCCACCGTGCTGATGGAGACCCAAAGCAATAGTGGAAGGAGAAACTGTGAAATGAGGGCCAAGCATGTACATTGCATTAGCTCCTACATGGTGAATGCTGAGTATTTCATGTACCTATCGAAGTCGTTCAAGGAGCATTTCCTCGATTTGAATTGGCCACAGTTGTAACCTCAGCTGGTGCAACCGTCGGAACTGCTTAGTGTTGTTACCAGACTCGAACTGAACCCAAACAGAGTACTTCCAGCGTCAAGCCGGCGGCTGCGACGTCCTCCTGGCACTTGTGGCCGTGGTGTTGGATAGGCACTGCTAGAGCGCTTGCTCCGGACTCCTGGTCTCTGCCGGCTTAGAGTGGGGGCTTGAGGTCGACCAAGAGGCTATGCGATGTAGTGATCCAGCGCTAGTGAGAAAATTGGAATGAGGCTAACATCACGATGTCTGGCTCCACGTTTATTGAATGTGAAAGAGGGTTCCAGTTCGTGACTCAGTCCTCATCATCTTCATCTTCGTCGCTGTCATCTGAATCCTGTTTTCGGGCTTTCCCAGTAGACTTAGGCTGGTAGCCCTCGATCGAATTGTAGTGGCCAGGCGCGGCTTCCGCATCAGAAGGCTTGAAAGGTCGCGGTGTCTTTTCAACCACAGTCTCAGACATGACTTGTTTGGGCCTCGAAGAGTCCAGCTGCTCGCCACGCTCCATTGCCAGCTCCTCGTGGTCTGCGACCTTCTGCCGCCAAGCATCAACCCTGGCAGCCCTGTTTGCGCGTCGTACTGCGGATTCTGTCTCTGGTGGCTCGTCGTCCTGGTGAAGTCTGATCTCTGGTTGCTGCTCGGGTGCTGTGCGCTCCCAGGCGGGTATTTCACTCAACTGCGCCTTCACAAGGAGCCCTTTCTTGGCACATGTGTCGCTACACCAATCTCCCATGCCTTTCTTCAACTTCCACTCTGAGCTCTGCCCCATGGTCTTTGAGCGCGGTGGATTTGCGCAAAGGGCGTAGCCGCACTTGCCATCAATGCGCCGCTCCTCGATCAGACTGTCGTAGTCTGAGGGCTGGAACGCCTTTACGAGACTTACAAATGAGATGGCTTCCTTGGTGGTGAAACTCGACGCGGCCGGGTAATCTACTAGCTCGATGATGGAATTCAATATGGCTGCCTCCACGTCTTTGCGATGCTGAATCAGATGGGCATGTTTGAGCGCGATGTTCAGATTCTTCCGGTCTTTCGCGAGCTGCTCCTTCTGCTCATCCGTTGCTGACGGGACCTTTTTCTTTGGCTGCTTGAGAATTGATTTGGCCACAATATTTCCAGACATGCTGGTGGTGTTGGCGCCTCGTTGCGTGGTGAAAGTTCGTCGACAAAGTGATCTGGTTGTCTCGAAATATGCAAGTCATCCAATTAAAGTATAGCGTGGCGCTGCGTCATTGTCGCCTCAGGCACTCTCCATAACGGCTCGTCGTCATTTCATTTCCCGCCCAAGCAGACCGACACGTGCGCGACGTTGTCTGTACCACGACGAATGGATAGAGCAGCGCTGCCGACCCTCGCCCTGCAGAAGCTGTGTGCATAATACTAATAGTACCTCTACCACCATCGCGGCGTCGGGATATTCGGAAGTAGCAGGGGGCCATCGAGCTTGAAAGTGGGATTGCAGTTGGAACTTGCGCGGCCCTACTGCTGCTGTTGCTTGCTGGCTGCTAGTCCACGACCGGACCAAGAAGAGCATTGCGTCAAGCTGTCGACCACCGCATTCACCGTCCGCGATACAATACACCCACCGTTACGCCCCGCATATTGCGATCCGGTAGCATCGATTGACAAATAGAGGCGTGCTGCGGCGTCGCACAGAGCGCCGCCGTCCGTCGCCATGGCGTCGTTGTTCAAGGTCAAGGCGCTGTATGACTTCGAGGCCAAGGAGGAGGATGACTTGGGCTTTCCTGCCGGACAGGTCATTGACGTGACCGAAGAGGTGGACGACAACTGGCTGGAAGGCAAATACTCAGACACTGCGGGTTCAAGTCACTCGGGCATCTTCCCGCGCGAGTTCGTGGAGAAGTATGAGCCGCCGCTGCCTGCTCGACCTTCAAGACCTACGAGGCCTAAGCAAGAGGCGGCACCTGCTGCTGCCGCGGTACCAGCTCCAGCACCGACTCTTCCACCAAGGGAGCCCGAAGCGGAGCCTGAGCAGGCAGACGATGAGGAGGAAGAGGAAGAAGAGCAAGCCCCTCCCGTCCCAGCAATGTCGAAACCTCAGGCACCACCCGTCGATATCCCAACGACGTCCAGCAAGCCAGAGGAGGCAAAGTCGCCTGCCTCTGCTTCGATACCAAAGAGTCCTCCAATGAAGAGCGAACCGCCACCTGCACCCAAGCCTGCTCCAGCAGAACCCGCAGAGCCAACGGCTCCCGCCAGCCAGAAGAAGCCCCCGCCCGTTGCTGCCAAGTCCAATGCCTTTAGGGACAGGATTGCTGCGTTTAACCAGCCAGCAGCTGCTCCCATTGCACCGATAGCTCCAGGAGGGCAGAAGCCTTCTTCGTTCATCAAGAAGCCCTTCGTTGCTCCTCCGCCAATGGCAAACTCGTATGTCCCTCCTCCAAAGGTCGAACCAGTCCACAAGCCATATATCAGAGAAGAGGACCCTGAGATCAGGCGAAGACAAGAGGAGGACCGCGCCGCGGCTGAGGCCGCTGGCTTGACAGCTGATGCCCCTGCGGAGCAGCAAGAGGAAGACGAAGATGCTCCAAAGCCTACAAGCTTAAAGGAGCGTATCGCTCGGCTGCAACAGCAACAACTGGAACAAGCTCAGCGGCGATCAGAGGGACCTCAGAAGAAAGAGAAGAAACCGCCAGTCAAGAAGCCGTCCGAGTCCTCGGATCAGGCAGCAGCATTGGGCGAGGACGAGGAAGAACTAGGAAGGGAACGAAGCAACGAGGCAGAAAGGCAATCGTCACTTGACATCTCTCGAGAGCGTCCTCGTGTTCCATCCGCTCAAAGACGTCCGCCGGAACCAATGTCTCCAGTGCCAACAGCTCCTGAGCATGAGCTCGTGAGCGATGGCAACGAGGCAGATCAATCTGCTGCGGGAGAGACAACGGAAGACGATGGAGGCACGATTGGTCCTGATGACAGCGACGCACCTCCGCCAGCTGCACCACTTCCGCGAGCTGCTGCTGCCCCCAAGCGAGAGCCGGATGTGGGCGATGAAGAGGACACCACTGAAGATGCTGGAGACGACGGGGAGGACAGCATGGATGAGGAGACTCGTCGTCGCATGGAGTTGAGAGATCGAATGGCTAAGATGAGCGGTGGCATGGGCATGGCTGGAATGTTTGGAGGTGGCATGCCAATGCCTGGTGGAGGAGCTCCCAGAAAGCGATCTTCAAACAAGGAGAAGAGGCCAAGTGAAGACGCAGGTGCAACTTCGCCACCGCCGCAACAGAGAGTACCAATAATGCCAGTTCCTGGCATGAATCGCGTTCAGAGTCCAGAGTCCGACAGGACGCAGACGGCCGCTGAAAGAGATGGGCCGCCGACAGGAGACCGCGAGGATGAGGAGGATTTGCAGGCAATCCCTCCTTCACGCAAATCGACCACCGAGGAGCGCGGTGCTCCACCGCCAGTGCCCAAGGGCTCACGCCCTTCTATGGACCGAGGGCCCCCTCCTCCAGTACCTAGTGGCAGCTCTATGCCAACTCCACGCCCGACAGCTCCGGATGCTCGCCCTGTGCCGCCCCCTCCTAATGCTCCTCTATCACCGGGGCCAGGATCTGAGTCCGACGATGAGGCGTCGCTTCGTCCTGCAAAGTCAGGAGCAGAAACCTCCGGCGGCGAGACTCCTGGGCCTTTGCCGATAAGGACCTCAGGCGCACCGCCAGTACCCACATCTGGCTCGATCCAGTCCCCTGAAGGTAGACGCTCGTCGTACTTTGGCAGCGAGCCCACTTCCAGTACTGCGGAGAAGAGGGCGAGTAGGCCTCCCCCTCCTATTCCAGGGTCTCCATTGACATCGCCACGGCCGCCTCCTCCACCACCTCCGACCTCAGTGCCCAGTCGGAGAGAGACGACTCATGAAGAGGATGACGAGCAGAGGGAGAGTGACTACGAAGGAGACTATGACACGGACATCGCCTCGAGCGCCAAGCACAAGGATGCATTGAAGGCTCATGTTCGAGAGCCAAGCTTGGACGACAGTACGACTGGTGCCGAGACACCATTGAACTCGCCCCCAGCTCCACCTCCTCATGCGACTGCGCCAAGAGCAGTCCCGCCGCCGCCTCCATCACAGGCTGCTTCCAAGTCACGTCCGTCAATGGATGCGCCTAGAGCGCCTCCTCCAGTTCCCCCACCCACAGCTCCAGCTGGTGGCGACGACGATTACGATCCTTTCCGTTACGATAGTCAGGCTGCACGCAGTCCTCCACCTGTACCAGGAGCGATTCCCGTGGCTGCTCCCCCAATCCCACCTCCAAGAGAGCCTGAGCCGACGCAGGAGAGCTCTGCCGATGATCTTTATGCAACAACTCCTCCAAAGCAGTCGATGGACCGTCCGCCGCCAGCACCTCCGCGAGAGGCGCCACCGCCCGCGAGAGCTCCACCTCGGCAGTCACTTGACGTACAAAGATCAAACACGACTTCACGTCGTTCCATGGACCAGCCGAGGCCTTCAATGGAGAACGGACAGATCGCAAATGATATCCCGCTCTCTGAAGAAACACCCTGGTGGACTGCTCAGCATCCACTACCGCCGGTCCTCCAGAGCCGCAACGGAGTTGACATTCTCTCCGAGTCGGAAGAGTCTACTACGTCAAAGCGTGGTGGGCGTAAGGAGATTTCGAAAGACATCTACGTGTTGTTCATCGACTACAGTCAAACCCACATCTCTGCACGATACGATGCAAGCAATCCAGCGGACGTCCAGCTCGAGCAGAAGCACCTGCCACCAGCACCCAAACTGCGACAAGATCAGCTCGAGGCTTACTGGCAGCGCTTCGGTAAGTCGATCTCTGGAACCGCCAACCCTCTCGGCCAGAGCAAGAAGGAGAACATCGTCGGAGATGGCAGCTCATCAAGCTTTGTCGCGGAACTCATCAAAGCTCAGAAAGAAGCCCTTCAACCGGTCGG
Organism: Phaeophleospora eucalypticola; assembly: GCA_022814565.1. Taxonomy (NCBI): domain Eukaryota; kingdom Fungi; phylum Ascomycota; class Dothideomycetes; order Mycosphaerellales; family Mycosphaerellaceae; genus Phaeophleospora; species Phaeophleospora eucalypticola. The sequence continues at coordinate 654,021 of JAKLNG010000011.1, forward strand.
CACACGTGCGTACGGCTCATTGGTATACGCCAATCTTGCAAATGCTTCCACTATGCAATTCGACGAAATCCGACCTGGCGATATCATCACTCTGCGCAATGCGAGATTTGAAGGAAGCCATGGAGCGATGAAGCACAAGTACAAGGCGGATTACGGCGCCGCACATGTCGCGATCGTGGAAGAATGGGACGGCACAAAGAGAGCTGTGAGAGGATGGGAGCAGGGCCGGGAGAAGAAGGACAAGGGTGTGAGGAGTGAGAAATTCCGACTCGGAGATCTGAAGAGCGGAGAGGTCAGGATCTGGAGAGTGGTTGGGCGGGATTGGGTTGAGTGGTCGGATTAGAGCCGAGAGGAGAAGGGCGATGATGGTGGGTGAGCGAGTGGGTCGAGGTTGAATTGTTGTTGTTTCTTTGCGTTGACGATTCTGTCGTCGTTTCTGCATGGCGATGCGAACAGGGAGACAGAGGAGGGCAGCGAAAGAATGGGAGAATATAATTGGGAGTAAAGTATGCAAAGTTTTGTTGATAGTACATGCCATGCGACCCTGTGCAAATTGACTTCTTCTGCTGTTTCTGTTTCCATTCCTTGACAGCTTCCAAAAAGGAGAGATGTAGGGTGGAGATATCATTCACCGTTCACGGTTCCGTCCCTCCTTCGTCGTGTTTCCGCCCACCGTCTTTTCTTCTTCGATGCTACGTAGGTCATCACGGTTCATCACCGTCGTCATCAAATGCTACTACGTTCAAGCTCCGCATGAGAAAAGAAGTCAATACGTCTCCACTGCCGCGCAGGGATCGGAACCGCAATCGACGCAAGTCGTAAAAAGGAAGATCAAAAAGAAGCATGACAAAAACAGAGCGAGTCCTCGTTCTTGCCCACGGTCTTTGCTGCGTCCGACATTCGGAGCAGAGTGCGGTGAGGCTGTACTCGTAGTGGTGGGTGGAAGAAGTGTGGTTGCGGTCGATTCCCCGACGCAAGGGATGAGAGTCGCGATATTCAGAGCCGGCAACCTCCTTCTGTATTCTGCTTGTGTGCCCGACCTGTCGTCCTGCATGGAGATGTGCGGTGCGTGCATGCAGATGGATCATGGATCCGATGTTTCTGTATGCACTGCACATTCCTGACCGTTGGTAGGAGGGAGGGGTCGGGGAGGTGTGGGTTTGAAAGAGGTTGATGGTGGGTGGACGGGGAGGTCACTGGCCCTGCTGACGGTGGGAGATACGTCTTAGCAATAGAACGGGACTTTCAGGCCTGCAAAATCTGTTCATCTTCTGAAGCAAGTGTGAAGTCCAAGGCGGATCCCATACAAGCTGCATCACAGACCTGTCAACTTAGCATCAAAGGGATGATCGCTCACCGGCCACCCTCTTCTCGCCTTGTTTTCTCTCAGGCGGGTGGGGCCTCCTGGCCTTCCGATTTGTTTGCTTCACGTCGACCAGCGGTATCACGAACTCCCAACGGCTTGCGCGGCCTCTGGTCCCGATCTTCTGGCTTCCATGTGCTCGAAAAGCAGGCGGAATGTAGTGGGTGCAAATACGATGCTATTTGCAGGACGCTTTCACGCGTACAACTCGTTCTCAGTTGGTATCCGTGTGAAGGGCCAGTTTGTAGTTGGTTGTTTTGGAGCCCAAGCTTCATTGTGAGATACGCAGTAAGACTGAATCCCAAGCGGGTTGCTGCGCAAACATGTTCATACAGTCCTGGCCCCGGATTGGTCGAATTTGGTGGCTGGAGAGTTAAGCCATGTACTCGTGAGCTGCCTAGGTAGCTTCACGTGATTGAGCAGGTGCGAGCTGAAAGACGAAGCGCCATCAGTCGTCGATCCGAGAGGCTTTTGAGTCAGCTGCAGGCTCGTGCTTCTGCACGTTAAGCGAGCCCTATGCCGGACTACTCGAGAAGCGTCCTCGAGAAGCCAAATGGGTGGTGAGGCCTCTCCAGCTCACTCACTGCCAGGTCAGGCCATGAAGTCAGTGAGGTAGCACGCTGACCTTATGCACCTAAGCGACTCCGACAGACCACAGCAGTGGACTGGCTGGGTCAGAAAAGGCGGAGATTTAGTTACATGGTCACGAGCTCAGCCTGTCAGTCCACCCGCCATAGGAATTCTCCGATGCGTCGTGCCAGCAATCCTGCAACCTGAAGGCTTGAGCGATAGTGTCATTCCACCGCTTGAATCGAGGAGCAGGTAAGCGCCAGTAATCACAGCCAGTCGGAGCTTGAATGAAGCTAAATGTCTTGGTCTATGAGCTGCGCGCAAACCAGAGTGTCATGCGCGACAATAAGCGTTTAGGGAGGACGTCGTGGTATCTGGTCAGACCTGGTCGCCGGCACTCGCATGTCAAGTGAAAGAAAGTTTTGAACCTACTTTATCGCCAAAGCACGAGAAAGAGAACACCAAACTTGCGCGGCTGTTACCCCAAGTGAAGGTGGAGCCGGAGCCATGCGTTACCCCATGTGAAGAACGCTCGATGTCTTGTATAAGGCTTCGCATACACCGTTTTTCAGGTCAGCTTCAGGTGTGGTTCAGATAACATTTTTCGAATCGAAATCCGTCAGGTTTAGGGATCAGGTTGAGAACATGACGGGTTTTGCGCCAGGTGTCAGGTTGCCGTCAGGCTTCCAAATCGGGCGGAATCTCGTCCGGGAAATAGTCTATCTGAACCTGAAAAAACGCGCATACTTCCCCCTCGAGATATGAATCTCAGGTTGGGAGTTGTGCATACGCTAGCTAGAAGCAGAACCTGATATCCACCTGACCTATACCTGACGGCGAAGTATGCGCAGCCTAATCCTCAGACACGCCCTCAGCACGGACCAAGCGTTCGTCAGCGAGTGTGTATGGTGGTCTACAAGAACATGCTACACCAGGGACGGCACGCGCGGTAGTGGAAAGCTCTGGATCGTGCCCGAAAGTCTGTCCGGTCGGCTTTCCAGCAGCCGTGGGTGGCACGAAGCGCAGATCTGATGCAGTGTTCTTGTGCTCTCGACAAGACGGGCTCTCAGCACTAGAGCGATCCTACGCCATGAGGATCAGGCAATGTACAGCAAGCCGATCCTGAAACGATCAGTATGAACAGGGCACGAGCAGCTGGCAGCGTGCAGTGATCGAGTGACGTTGACAAATTAGCGTAGCCGACACGGCGAGAACAATTTTCATGTCACAGGATCTCGTTCTCACGGGCTCAATGTCGCGCAGGTGAGAGTGGAAAGCGATTTCGTTGGGAATCGTACCCACGACGGGAACCTGCACACAGCCGGGACTGTCCGCTCGTTCTAGGAAGGTCTATTCGTGAAGCGCCGTAGGAGGCATCAGAAGCTGACGGCGCATTGAAAGTTGCTCTTGGCAAGGCATGACTCGATGATCCACGCAGTGCGAGATGCAGGCGCATGTCGAGCTGTAGACAGAGGCATCCGGTTTCAGCGCGATCGTCCCGGCGCGGTTTCGTGGATAGCAGTGTCCACAACGGGATAGAAAGGGTACTGCTCATGTCGATGCCGGACACGACATCCGGGGCAAATCAGCCAGAGGATAGTCGCCAAGGCCGACTGAAGGATGAAGATCCAGGCGCGGAGTCGGACCACATGACGGCAATACGACACGGAGCAGGATCAGGGCAAGTTGTCGATGTTTCGAATGGCTCCCACGCATCCGATGTTTCCAAGTCGGGCAAGGAGACGGGCAGGTGCTGGAGAGTCGCCGTATCATGGGCGTCACGTGGGAAAGGTCGCCGTTCTAATAGATGCCGGGGGCCAAAGTGGCGGTGAGGTGGGTGCCTGAAAGTGCCAGCGGAGAACTGCAGCCACCCGTAGGACTCCAATCGTCTTCTCGAAGACAGCAAATGAGACAAGTTGATTTCCCCATTGTGGCGATATCAACGCATGGCGTAGCGCCCGCCGCACATGACGAGCAGCCGCGAGGCCCTCATCCCTTCATCTCTTTGTTGACCAGGCTTCGCAGGATGAGAGAAGCGCTTGACAAATTTCGGCGGGGGGCAAGATGGCGAGCAATGCAGTTGGTATCCAATGGGTGCGCTGCGCGTCAGCAGTTTGCGCGTAGCTGCCGTAGCCCGCCGTCCCAGGTGTGCAGGTGATGATGAGGAGGGTGATGATGATGATGAGGCGGAAGAGCAAGAGGAGATCGGGAGCTCGCCGACGAAGACGCCCATCAGCAGCAGGAGCAGCAGGAGCAGGCGTAGCGTGAGTGCACGCGTCGTGTTCTAGCGCCGCGCATCCCGAAGCACACCCATCCCAATCATTCATTCCCATCCATTCCCATCGTAGTGGGCGGGCTGATTCGAGCAGCTGATTATCGATGAGGCGATGATGAGATGATGGGAGCGAATGCGGCGGACGCTGCGGTGGCGCTAAAGATATTCGTACCCTTCGAGCTGTCTTCTTTGGCAATGCCGGCGGAATGAGTGTGCTGTGTGTGTGGACGAAGCTGCCGTCCAGCGGTCATGTTTCTTCCAGCGGCACGTGTGACGGATGCCCGCCCGCGAGGCCCCGCACGGGCACTGCCGATTGGCCGCGCCAGTTGCAGACGACAGACCCTTGAGTGCCAACCAGCAACCAGCGCTCCTTCATCAGCAAGCACGCATCTGCGCATCTGCGGGCTGCACAGGCGGGCTGACATGGTTGGCAGATCGATGCAAGGAGGTTTTGGTCGACCTGCGCAGTGCGTGCAGCAGCATTCGACCGCATACGGCGCAGGCCCGCAGCACCGCCGACCTATCTGAAACGGGACATCATCAGCAGCAGGATACCTATATCATGATCAAACATGGCAGCAGAGCTGGAGCGCCTCGACGCCTCGGCGGGAAAGGCGACCGCAGCCCAGCGCGCCAACAGTTCCCTGAAGAATGCGGCCCCAGAGCGGCTTCCCGTGGGCCTCATCACCATCACAGCGCTTAGGGGTGGTCTGGAGGCTCCGTGCCCGCCGCGCTTCTTGATGCACATCTTGCGCAATGTGGCGTCTGCCGATACTTGACGGGGGATATTGGACACATTGAACTGTCAGCGTTTCGCGTGACTCGTCGCTGCAGCCGCGCCCGGGGCCGCGCTCGCAGAGTCCATGACCATGTCGTTGCTTTGTGACAGGTCGATTTGCGCTGCTGAGCTTGGCCTGCTTCCTCCTGGTGCTCGCCGGGCTCTAAGGAAGCCTAGCCTCGTCGCGACGACTTGCATCCCACTGCACCGGCACGCGGGCCGATCGGGTGAGGCTCCAGGGCACGACTTTGGTAGGCTCACCCAACGACCCGTCCTGCACGCTGCGCCAATCCTTCAAAGCGTCCTAGGGACGATCATACACACCGGACTGGAGGTGGAGAGGGCCCTCTCTAGTGCCTCTCTCGATCCATCGCGCACGGCCTTTTGCCGTCCTGCTGCAGCTCGGAGCCGTGCGCTGCGCTGCGGAGCGTTGCGTCTCGCAATCATCAGGGCAGATATCGGCTTTCTGTATCCGGCCGCGCCAGAATGTGGCTCTCGCGCTACCGCCTCCTCCAGAGCGGTCGGCAGTGATGAGGGGGCGAGAAGGAGCGTTTTCTGTCAGTCGAGCTAGCGAGCAGTCAGGCTATTGTTGGGCTGGGCGGCGTCCGGCGTCCGCAAGGAAGCGGAGCGGTACCTGAGCGGACGAGGCAAAGCACCGAAGCGTGCGGGTTTATTCGCAACCTCCTGGCTTCATGTACAGGCAGCCCACATTGGGTGGGAGCCGGGCTACAGATGCAGCTTCCCACTGCGACCTGCGAGGTGGCAGTGTGGTCTGAGCGTTCTCTTTCAATAATACGATGAAGACTCTGAGGCTGACCCCCTTCGAGACCCAGCCAGCTGGTAACGACGATACCTGGGTAGTCATTTTCTGCTCTCGGCCAAGGTCGGTCGGTCATGACGCCTGTAGAAGAGGACACCAAGGCCAGCCATCCCTACCAAGTAGCTGCGGCCTCGCTGTCCATTTTCAAAACAACATCTCGACCTGTTGTTGCCATATCAAACTTCCCGGCGCCAGAGCTCGTGTACTGCATTCGTTCGCTGCTCTGCTTCGCCCTCGACCCTCTGCCACTCTAATCGTGCTTCTTTGTCCACCGCCCCATCTGGCACGCCACAGGGCAATCTTACGCGGGTGTCACGAAGATCCCCAACTAACGTCTCCCCATAAGGCACGGCAGCCTTCTGCGGATCCACGCGCGACTTCAAGCACTGCCGGCCGACTTATATCGCTGTCCGGAACTTTGCCCTCTTTTGACCATCACCTGTTCAACAGATCAACGAGCACAGCTGGAGCCTCGACGTCGAATTCTCCGAGCCAAACCAATCTTTTGCGCACCCGTACGACCTTGTGCGCAGCAAGAGCACCGAAGACGCCTTTCATTGAGGTCTGGCAGAAGCAGGTACCGTCTTATTCCCTCCAGGTCAGTAGCATTCATTCTCTCCCCAGCAATGATCAATGCGCAAAAGAAAGCCAGTGTCTTGAGAAGTGCCCAACGCATTGCATGTCGATGCTCTTGCTCTTCATTGCTTGCAATACGGCTTGGCTATCTGCGATGGCAGACTCGCAGACTCGACGCCCACTGCACCTATGGCCATTGAGCTCGCCAAACTGCACATCTGGAGCTCCGCGATTGGCGAGCGATCGCAGGCGGAGCGCCCGACTATGCGTAGTTTGGCGCACTACTGCGAGACAAACAAGAGCAACTGCTCGACTCGTCGCTTCGAGTGGGACTGTTCAAGTGGATGAGTGGGCTAACACGCTGCAACAGACTGCTGGCCACTGGACACTCGATCAACTGAAGTCGAAAGAAGAACTGCGACTGTCGCATCTGCGAACTCAAAGCGACTTTGAGTGCCGGACCGCGAAAGTCAGCGTGAAATTGCTGCGAACGCGCCTTCCCTATTCGTTCGTTTGCGAAGCCGACCGACGAATCGCAGCCGGCCCGACCGCCCAGCTCGGAACGGACCAGAGCATCATCGGGCCGTCTATCAAACGCAGTTGGAGGCATCTGGATCGAGTTGCAGCGAGCGTCGATTCGCTGCGACGATTTGAGTGACGGAGACAGCACGCAGGCGCCAAATTCATCACCACCGCGCACGTCAACCATCCAAGCCCGCAACGCCCACGCCACGGGCTGTCAACACACGACTGGCGTCTACGCCAACGATATATGGGCTCTGTTTTGACAATGGATCAAGGTGAGCTCGGTTTTCTTGACCCCGGCACTTGCATACACACATCTTCCGCTCTTTTTCCGTCCCCACCATGCCTTACAGCACCACCTCCCGGCAAAATAGCAGCAGCAGCGGCAGCAGCAGCAATAGCAACAGCAACGACCGCATGACGAAACGACTCGATCTGCTTGTGCGACGCTCCCAGGCGGCACTCTCAATCTACTTGAGCGCTTCGCCTCCGGATGCACCCTGGACACCAGATCTCCGCTGCTCTCTCTACCAGGCGCGCGGTGGAACGCCAGGCGAGCTGTGCGCATTCATGTGCGAGTCCGCCAGCTTCGCCCTCTCCTCAACCACATCACAGGCAGCCCGATCGGCATGCATGCTCGTTCTCGACGTGCATCGCTCGCCGTGCATTGCAGCGACCGCTTGCTCACGACAGCCTGTCACGGACTGCTAACTCGTCTTTGCAGGAGCCATTCTCCAGCAACAACTGCCGCTTCACGACTACACGCTTTCGTCGGACCATGACTACAGCGATCAGTACTCGAGCCATGCGCACCATCAATCCTACGCAACGGGCGGAGCGGTAGATCACCAAATGCGACGCGACGGGGCTACGCCTCTGCAAGCTCCAGCTCCTTTCGCATTTACGGCCGCCAATAGCGCGAATGGGGCTCGCTTCCAAGATCGCGGCGACACTAGCAGGTGAGTGCGCTCGTTTCATTGGTTTTCCCTGCCGTCCTCCCTCGTCACGACCCGCCCGCCGCGTTGATGATTCGGCTCTTTGAGCTCATCATTCGGTGCCCGGCGAGCAGCGACTCGAGGCGACGACTGCTCTGCTGCGGCGACGTGGTTGCTGCGCTGTTCGGCGGCGTCGGGGCACCGCTGCAGCGCCCACGCACACCCTGGGGTAGCACAGGTCCCGACATACCGGTCCCCAATCACGCTGAGACGTGCGAGAGCTCTGCACGCTGATCACACGACAAATTATGTCATCCGCCGCGCTGGCGCTGCAGCGCTGCTGAACTGCCCTCGCTGGCTGCTTGGCCCTATATTGTCATCTGGGCGACGTTACACACCATCACGCCTCCCAGACACTCCCTCACTCCCACTACACACCGACGGGCAACGGTGGTGCTTGACTCAAGAAGACACGGCTAACGTCTGCCTTTCCCTTCCAGCAGCTATCAGACCGGATCCAACCACTATACCGACTCCAATAGCGGCGGCTCCATCTCAACCAGCCCTTCCTCAGCCGCGTCGTCGCTGGCTTACACAAACTATCAGTCGAACCATTGCACAAACGTTCCCAGCTTTCCTGCGCCTGTGCAACTACCCCAGTCGTTCGTGCCAGCTTATGGTACTTCTCGGGTGCCGCCAATGTGAGTATCCTTTCGTGCGCCGCGCGCGCCGCACATTACTGGCCCTCTCGCCAAAGCTCACACATGGTTGACAGTTTGGACAGCACCGGCTCTGGCATGCTCCCGCCCCCAAACCCCATTCGATCACCAGTATCAACTCCGGCGAATGCGAACGACCGTGAGGCGTACTCGACTCCTTTCTTAGCTCGATCCCAGTCCGGCTGCGGATCCTACCCAGACACTCCCCGAAGTACTCTCCCTCTCGCCGGCCTGTCACTGTCTAACACTCCGGCTCACGCCCACTACGCCAACGGTCACATGTCTTCTCCCGGCTACGGCGCGCAAAATGAGTGCGGCAACTTCCCTTGGCCCAACCTGGAGGTCCACGTCGACATGACTTGCAACAACACTCCCGTCACACCCGAGATCGTCGCGAAGGTCGAGAAGGGCTTCTTCCGGTCTACGGTCGACCAGAAGTGGACATGCTATCGGCGCAACTACTTCTCCGTGCAGTGTAACTATGAGCTCCGCCCCAGCATCGACAATGCGCCCATATACCTCAAACGAAACAACAGCTCCACATCAGAAATGATACAGGCGATGGGCATGCGCTTGTCAGCCGCCGTTGATGGAGTGGGCGGAAAGAGCATTGAGCTGATCCAGCATACACCAAAGCGTGACAACGGCCCCAAGAACAAGATCGAAATCATCCGCGTCTCTCCCACACCGAGTCCTGGTCGGGGTGACTACGTCACCTCTCATGGAGGCATCCACTCCGTTCCTCTCTCGAGTTTCCATCCCACTGGTCACATCCCTGGCCCCCGTCTGCCACTCCAGAATGTACCAGAGACCAACTCGACATCAGCGACAAGCACTCCAAGCACACAATTCTCATCCACGTATCTGCATGCAGCTTCCGGAACGCCGAGTATGCCGCTGCCCGGCAACAACACGACACACAACTTTGAGCGAGTTCAGTTCAAGCAGGCCACGCAGAACAATGGGAAGCGACGTGCGTCGCAACAATACTTCCATCTCATTGTCGAGCTCTTCGCAGATGTCCGAGAAGAAGGTGCCAAGCAGCCTGTCTGGGTCAAAGTTGCACATCGGGTCAGTGAGAAAATCGTCGTCCGCGGAAGATCCCCGAGTCATTACCAGAACGAAGGGCAGAATCAAAGTGGCAGAACTGGCAGCTCAGGTGGCAGCAGCGGATACGGACACGCAGGTGGTGTCTCTTCGTACGCTGGGCTGAGCTCCACTGGCTTTCGGGCTTCTGTCCCTGGCTATGGTGGTGGCTCGAGCAGCTATCACAAAGCCTACGGCGGCTTCCACCCTTCTCCTGAGCATTCTGGCAGTAGCGCATCGAGCGTCGATGGTGGCGCAAATGACTCGGATTACCCTGGCGAAGCCGTCATGTCCGATGCCGAGAGGAATGAGATTCAAGGTCACGAAGGGTATCGGTACTATCCAGGACCTCTCTACGAAGGAGTTCCCTCCGTACCAGGTGGTCTCCCATTGCCCAAGATCGAAAGCGGAGCCCGATACTCGACCGATCCTTCCTCTTGGGCAGTGAAGACGGAATACTCTGATGCCGTCGGTGGAGCACAACAGTGGCCAGTCGGCGGTGTCAGCCGATTTCAGGGCGTTGAATCGAGTCGTGGATACTTCCCCGACCTAACAGCCAACTACTCATGACGACTTTGCCTGGAAGCTGAGGCGAATTGACTCGACGTCGACGACGACACGTTGAACATGAAGAGACGGCTTTCTTATGTCCCCGCATCTGCTGCGTTGGTCATCATCAGAACGACATGCACGGCTTTGCTTCCCACGTTCTACACGGCGTCGGCAAACCAAGATGCGCTGGCCGCTTTTGCTTTGCGCGACGACGATCTTGCATTCACTTCTTTCAACACAACTATTCGATTCGCTCCGACATGTTCACCTCCCCAAATACCCCTTGTCAGCTGGAGCCAGTATCTTTTAATCATCAGGCTTTTGAGAGATGAGCAGTGGAGTCCTCGGCGTCCAGTCACTTTCCTCCGTGCGGCATTTGCATCGGTGCATGTAACGGGAAAAGATAAAGAGGGGGATTGACCGCTCTGTTACCGAGCGGATGGCACAGCGTTTCACTTTTACGGCCGGAAAGGAAAAAGAGCGTTTCCTTGATCATTCACTCCTTCATTTCAATTAGTGTGTATGCATGAGGACAGAGACAGAGACAGAGATAAGAGACAGACAAAGTGTACGACAGACAAGAAGAGAAGCGGAGACGGGACCAAGACTTTACATGGCAGAACAGTACGAGAAAAATGAGTTGACGAGGAAGACCCTTGTTGCGAGCGTGGAAAAAAATTAATGATGTGGCGTTGCAATGATGGCACGGTTGATGCTCTAAAGTTGAGACGACTTGATATGGGACTCGATGAGATGCCAGATGATAATGTCTGGCTTGTGTATGACTGTGTGCTTTAGGTAGTCTTTTTCGGAGCCCTTCGCTCTTCTTCCCTTTGCAGTTTGAATGAAAGGCGGCCCCGATTTCCAAATTAATTACCACTTCGCACTTTCATAACATTGTCTGATTGATCCGACTCGCTGGGCTAATGAGATATGCACGACGACGCGCAAGATTGTTTGTCCCAAGTGGTGCATCCTGTTCTCATGTTTGCAGCGGCAAAGAGGCCGCCTTTGCGGTCTCTCGCATCGGATCGTCTCGACTTACACGTCGTCTATACGCGTCAAGCATGTTACGGCTGAGCAAATACCGGATACGGAGGTATTCGAGGACAGAGTGAAGTTGAGACTAAGACTGAAACTCGAAGTGAACTCCGTCTCGGGTGTCAGAGAAGGTTCAAGATAGACTTCCCGACACCACCCTCGACCCTGCTCTCACACGAGCCGAACCGATGAGTGCCGTCGATCACTCCACCACCGTCACAGCTTCAATCTGAAGTCGGACGACAGCTTTGACACGACATCACCTTTTCCTATACTTCATTCTAATACACGCCATGGCGAAACAAGCCATCCCCGACGACTGGCTGACCTGGTCCTTCTCGCCCAGCTGGTCGGCCATAATCGTCACTTTTCTCTTCTCGCTGTCGCTGCCCATCTTCCTGCACTTGTACATCTACCGCAAAGCAGCCGCCAAGGAAATTCCCAGTTTCCTGCTCATAGGGCCCAGCGGCTCTGGGAAGACAAGCCTCCTCACACTCGTAGGCAACAATTCATATCTCCCGAACAGACCTCATCGCTAACCTTTTTCCTCTTCGCAGTTCTCTAACGGCTCCCCTTCCACCACACATACCTCCCAAGAACCCACCACCGCCCTCGCCCAACTCCCCTCCACCACCCGCTCTCGCGAAGACCGCTACCGCTCCGAGAACGACACCTCTTCCCGCTCTCAACCCAAATTCCACCTCGTCGACACCCCAGGTCATGGCAAACTACGACACCACGCCTCCACGGTCGTCTACAGCCGCACCTCAATCCGCGGAATCCTCTTCGTCGTCGACAGCGCCGCCGTGAGCTCCGCCTCCGGCCTGTCCGAGTCCGCAGAGTATCTGCACGACATTCTACTGCTACTGCAAAAGCGACACACACAGGGCAAAACTTCCAAGGGACCAGCGAGTATCCCGGTCCTGGTGGCTTGTAACAAGCAAGATGTGTTCACGAGCTTGCCGGCGGGCCTGGTGGGGAAGAAGTTGGAAGAGGAGATTGGAAGGATTCGGGTGACGAGGAGTAAAGGGCTTTTGGACAGTGGGGTCGCAATGGATGATGGAGGGGCTGGGGGAGGTGATGAGGAGCAGAATTGGGTGGGCGAGTATGCGTCGAAGGAGTTCAAGTTTGCGCAGATGGAGGAGCATGGGATTGAGGTGAAGGTTGCGGGGGGCAATGTGAAAGGAGACGAGGGAGAGGAGGGCAAGGTGGATGAGTGGTGGGGTTGGATTGGGGATAATCTGTAACACCGAACTGAATAAAAGTGTTTATCTGACTGTCTCCTCCTTCGAGTCCTTGCTGTGAAATCTTTTTTAAGTTCGAAATTTGAAAAGTATGCTGATATAGTTAGAGCTGACATTTCCATGTCCCCTGATGCCAATGTGCAAATGCTCTTGATATCTATTCATACAAACGCTTTTGATGGTATCTCTGATGCAATGCAATATCCGTTCCCATCAAATCATCAAGTCTTACACTATACAACGTCGATCCATCATACAGAATCCGAATCGTATCATGCTGTCGTTTATTTGCCTTCCTTTGGCTCACCAGCTGCTGATCCGACGTCCTTCTCCTTACTATCCCAATCACTCGTCACACCGCTCGTCGGCCTAGACTGACCGGCTGAGGGAGGAAGCTTGCTCTTGCTGCTCATTTTGCTCTGCCGCTTTGCCTCCTTCTCGGCGGCGCGAGCTTCTGCGTTCTCCTTCTCTGCTTCCAATCCCGTCTTGGTTTCCTGGTGCTCACGTGTGAGCTTCTTGCGCTTGATAAAGAACATGACGATGAAGCCCAGGGCGGCAAAACATGTGTACATGACCCACATGGGCTGAAGCGAGTTGGCGAAGGCTTCGCGCACGACGCCCTTGGCGGGTTGCTGGAGCTGATCGATGAACTGCGTGTTGGCGCCGGCGTTACCACCTGCGACTCTTCCAAGTTGCGCCGGGTCGAGGACCGCAGATAGTTGAGGTGTCTTCTTGCGCATCTGGTTCTGGAAGACGACTTCGCCTATCACGACCGAAGTGGTTGTCGCAAGCTGGCGCATGAATCCCAGGGTTGCTGTTGCAGTTCCGATGTCACGAGGGGCGATGTGAGCTTGGAGAGCGATGATAGGAGCTTGGAAGCCAGGGCCTACTCCCAGACCGGCAACAATTTGGAAGAGAATCAACTTGGCCCAAGACGAGTGAGCGTCAAAATCGATGAAGAGGCCGAATCCAACAGTCATCAAAAAGAAGCACAAGTAGATTGGCGGCAAGAACATGCCAGTTTTCGCGACGAAGAATCCTGTGCCTAGAGAGCCGAAGGCCAGCGCCAGAGCGGTGGGAAGGAGGTCCACTCCAGACAGGATCGGCGTGGCGCCACGAATTCCCTGGAAGTAGAGAGGCAAGTAGTAGGATGCGGAGATGAAGACAAATCCGTGGAGGAAGACAATTGCAAGAGTCGCGCAATTGGTACTGGATCCAAATAGGCCCATGGGGATAATGGGGTATTTGGCGAACTTCCACTCCCACAGGCCGAAGAGGACCAACGTGAAGACACCGATGATGATGAGACAGAGGACCTCAGCCGAGTCCCAAGGTGCCTCTTCACCGCCAAATTGTAGTCCGAAAAGCAGCATGAGAGTGCCACCAACGATCAGGAGGGTTCCGATCCAGTCGATGGCCTTCAAGCCTTGCAAGAGGGGGGTCCGCGGAGTCTTGATGTCCAGGAAGAACAGCAGGATAAAGAAAGCAACGCCATCGAGCGGTAAGTTGACAAAGAAGCACCTGGGAATAGCGTTAGTCTTGATACCGGTTGTGAATTAGTAGTTCGCGTACCATCTCCAGGTCACCCCCTGGGTGAAAGCGCCTCCGATGATCGGCCCTAGGGCGGATGAAATGGCCCAGACACCTCCAATGACACCGTAGAAAGCACCACGAATGCGCAGAGGGAATAGATCTCCGATCACAATGTTGACCAAGATGACCAAGCCACCGCCGCCGAGACCTTGGACGGCACGCGCCGCAATGAGCATACCAATGCTGTTTGACAAAGCCGCGACGAGCGATCCCACCATGAAGATGACGTTGGCGAACAGCAGCATTGGCTTTCGTCCAAAGATGTCTGAGATTTTTGCCCAGCTGGGAATCGAGGCTGCGTTGGCCAGCAAGAAAGCGGAACCAATCCAGGTGTATCCAGCTGCAGAGTGGAAGTGTTCACTGATGGTAGGCAAGGCTGTCGTAATGATCGTCACGTCGAGCGCTGCGAGAAACACCGCCATGCAGAGCGCGAACATGATGACCGCGACTTTGCCTTTTGACCTGCCCATGATCTTGCCATCGTTCTTCTCCTCCTCTTGCTTTGGTTGCTCTGTTTGTTTCTCGACGTCGGCACCATCTTGACTCGATGCGCTTGAGGATGGTTGTTGCCTGGCTTCTTCGAGAGGTGCGTCCGCTATTCTAACATGTTGTTGGTGGTTGGATTCGTCGTGCGCGGAAGTCTCGACTGGTGAAGGGTCGGTGTCGCGTTCGGTCATCTTGAGATTGGCTTCGCGATGCGACCAGATCGCGGGGACGGGAGCTTGGGATGACGCTGACTGCAATGCTTGTCGCCGCCAAGGATGCGCAGTCTTCTCACGCAACGAAAGCGAGAGTCTGATGTTTTGTTGCAAAGAAAGTCGATGTAGAGAGACTGGTGGCTAAAAGGTCCATCATAAAAGAAAATAGCCAGCGTCGTGCGTCAATCATCCGAAAGCAGCGAGGGCAAACGGTGACTGAGAAAATCCCGAAGCACCGACACGCCGATGAGAGGAGGGATGCAGCCCGGCCGAGCGATCTGGAAGCGCAATTGGAGAGCTTCATCTGCGACATGGATCGTAGATTTCGGTTCCCCTCAGAGCTTCCTATATACAAGTCATGTGTGCGAGTAATTGCTACTATTCTGCGTTGTGATAGTATTCTATTCTCTCAGAAAGCGATAGACCGGACAAACGACTGGAGGTACCGTTCCTGCAGACTGCTCGTCATACATCTGGTTCAAGGGACGCGGACCCGGCTCCGCAAAGTGCTAATTGGTAGCTCCGCTTTCACAAGTCTAGACGCGGTAGGACCCGCCCGAACGCCTGGCAAATTTCGACCTCATGCCTTCTCCCGATCTACTGTCTCTTTCTGAAAAGCCGAAGTCCACAGCTTGTCTCCTCACGTACTGCTTCTCATGTAGAACCACCGAGGATGTTGCAAATATGTCTTGCCTTCTGGCACGTGGGGCGAATCTCGCAGCATAGGAATTACGAAGCAGGATCCTCCGGCCTTTGGAAGTCATGCCGATACCCCGATTATCTCCGTCTTGGACTAAGGAGTCATGAGCGAAGAATGTAAGGACGTGACCGGATACAGAATCTAGATGTCTGGAATCGGCCAATCTTCAGTTGAACATGGTATTCTCATGCTGGCGAAGGTCCGGAGACTTTCTTTTCCAACGCAGCATCTTCTTGTGTCGAAAGGTCATTTCAAAAGGCCAGGCTACGATCATTATACCGTCCAGCAGGATTTCGCTCCTATGTTGTCTGGACCTTGGGAAGTTATGTCCTGCTGTGGGACAGAGACGCTAACAACAAGACTACTTGAATGTCAGCTGCTGCGTAGACACGTTCCTTTGCTCCTCGCTGCTTTTTGACTGCAAATGTTCTCAGACGGGCGTCCTCTTGGTTTTGGGTACAGCTAAGTACGGGTTGGCAGGGAGTGGGCGTCAGAATCTTCGTTGACCATCTATCGCGACTCTTCTTCTTTCCTTCAGTATCAGCTCTTCTTCTTCAACAAATCAGTCTTTCTTTTCGTTTTTAGTCGCGATGGCAAGATTCAGAGACAAAAGCACTCGCGCAGCCGTCGCGCTTTCCTCATATGAAGCCGCTCGGCTCTGCGGCTCCTCCCGGTCTGCGCCTGCTGCTGGGACGACGCTCTTCAACTTCAAATCGACAGCCAGGCGCCAACAAAGCCGAACAAAACTCAAAGACCAACACAACACTGGGAATCGGAAAGTGCAGGCACTTCAGCATGTGCTGGCAGGGCTTCGCACGATTCAGATGCGGTCACTATGCCATTCACGAAGAGACATGCGAGTACGCCAACGAACTCGATGTGCCGTTCTGGCAGAAGATCCAGTGCCCTAATTACGAATCCGTCAGCAGACGTCCAGCTCTGGAGTGCGGCATTGGCAAATTCTACTGCGCACATACTGACGATGGAAGATATCTGGACGACATCTTCCGGGACAACAAGCTCGTGGAGGATCGCATCGCGAATGTTGAGAATGTGATGGAGACTCAGATCATACCCGCACGAGACAAAATTTTCGCACGTCTTGGTCAGGAATGCAATGGCGATCGAGCGCTCATGAACCAGCGCGCGGCCTACGAGCCACAGATGCATAGTCTCCAAAGCGCGGTTGTGCAAGCCAGACAGGAACGAAATGCGCTACTCGCAAGCAAGAAAGCCGGCGACGACACCATATACTACGCGCGACAGTTCTGGCAACTCCATGCCCACGGAATTGGAATCACGACGGGAATGCCCATAATGAAGCCTCCACTACCGCCCCATTTACGACTGGCGCTTACATCAAATCCTCAGCGCAATCCTCCGCCCGCTGCTCTCCAGATCGCCCATGGGTATGTACCTTGCGGCAACTTCAACATATCCAGCGTGGGTCAAAACAGGCATGTTAGGCCAATACCAGCTCCGCTTCCGGTGCAGCCGCCCCGCGCACCAGTGCAGACTACCATTTCAAGGAGTCAGATGGAGCAACAAAATGCAATTCCAGAGGTCGTGGCTTTCACGAAAAGACAGCAGCGAGCAAAAAAAGCCAAAGAGGAGGAGATAGTCTCCGAGGCCACAGACTCTGTGCGTAGGAGTACTCGTGCCACCAGAAAGAAGATCAATTATGCCGAAGATGCACACTCTGAGATTTCTTCCCCTTCTCGACCAACGTCGCCTGTCAAGACCGACGATTCTGGCTTTTCGCCAAGCAAATCAGATGCGTCTGCAGCTTACGAACCGTCTCCAGTGCGTAGGTCGGCAAAGGATAGGGCAAGCGCTGACAGAACAACTCTGTCCCGTGGCTCTCTGGGAGATATTATCAAGGATTGGGCCAGGACCAATGCCGCAGGAACGCCCAGTCCCGGAAGAGATGCAATTGCAGCTGGTCCTCAACAAAGCCCGACACAACACCTTTCAGACTCTGGTCAGGGCACTCCAGACACGGTCATCCTCCCCATGGACGACCAGCGTGCGGATGCCCCTATTGGTGGAGCTCAGCAGCGATCCCGGCGCACCCATTTCTCAGCTTCCAACCCGATGCCTCAGCCTCAGGGGTCATCACAGCCTGCACATGGCGTTCCAAGAGGCCCTATACTGCCGCCCAACTTCATCTCCGTCAACCCACTCACTCAAACTCCGCCGCGTTTCAACTTCGGTCTACCAACAAACCTGTCTCATGGCCCTGCGACTCCGGTGCTGAACAGCAACCTCATATCTAAAGCCCCAACGCCACTCGCAACCGCTCCGCTCGTACAATACGAAACGCCAACGGGAATGCAGGATCCCACTAAGCGCAATGTATCTGCTTCAGTAAGCCCAAACAAGAGGGTGCGGCTCTCGTTGCCTGGCGAAGATTATGGTGCTTCAGCTTCGAGGACTCGCAAAGACAGTATGACTGCTCCTGCGACGCCTCCAGCAGATGGTACGCCGGCTCCGGTGTTGGTTCCTCCGGGTGCTCGCAGCGCAGCTGCGCCTTGGCGGAAGGAGAACGTGCATCCAGCGGAGAAGGTGAGTGAGCAGTTGCCTGTTCCATCAGATGTTTTGTTCGATATGGAGATGGAGGCGTCAGACGTGGACTGGGATCTCTTCGACGGAACGCCCATGATGTAGCAGCCGGGCAAGACCACAGCACAGGGCAGAATGTACGTGTATCGGGGCGGAGCGAGTTGTCGAACCTGAGGCGTTCACGGCGACCTGGCCAACACTAGGCTGAGAAGGCGAAATGGACCACCAGGTCAGGGTTCTTTTCCATCATTGTAGTACTATTGTACAAGCTAGCCGCTGTGTGTGTATACAGCGGCAGCACTTTCTGTACTTCTTCCCCTATTGACACATTCGATCCTCCATTCCTAATTTCTAATCTCCCTCAGAACGCCAATTCCATGCCCATATCCCACGCCTTCGCTAAAGTACATCTCGCTCAACTGTCCTGTGCGGCCGTTTTATTCGGTTGATTTAAGAAGCTGATAAATTCGAAGCAAAAGGGTATCTTGACGTTGATCCGTTCGAAGGTGTGAAAAGTTTCGTTCCCCGTCATCGATGGAGACGGGTGGCCTTTGCAGAGACGATGCGGCATTGCTAGACCGATGTTATCCTGGTCGAGCCGTTCGCACCGTTTTTCTTCGGCCGCAAATTGATGACGCTCTCCAGCTCGCGCATCATGCTCGTGTTTGCATCGCGTTTCGCCCGCAATGAAGCTTGACGTTCGCGTTCTTCATGCATTTTCGCAATACGCTCTTCGCGTGTCATGGTGCTCGCCCTGGTGCGTTGCTTCGGCATTGCGACGGCTTCGTAGACCATTTCTTCGTCGGACTGCGAGGTGCCCATGCTCGAGCGATTGGACTTGCTGGGCTCGCCGTTCAGCACACGCAAAGCATCTGCCGGGGAGCCATCGAGTTCTTCGACGGCAGTTAGGCCGCCAAGACTGGATACTGGGGAGCGCAGGCCGCTGGATGCCATGGAGATGCGGCGCTCTTGGCGTGAGATGTTGGTTTGCAGGGATTGCTTGCCAGCCTCCCAAGCTTGCATCAGCTCTCTCAAATCGGCGCCGATGGATTCGTACTGGGCCATGAGCGTTGTGCCAAGATCTGAGAGGTCGTCTGTCTGTTCGATCGACCTGTTGGTCTCCTCGCGGAGTATCTGCATCTTGGCTTGGAGGCCACGAATGCCGGAAGACAGTGCGCTGATTTTGCGGACTTGACTCCTCATCTTTTCTCGAGTAGGCGTGTGGCTGTTCTTGATCGGTGTGATGGGTAAGTTGAACTGCTCCAGCTCGCTGAGAATCTGGCGGAGCTTCTCTGCGGATGCGCCAACTATCTCGTTGAGCTTGCGCATCACTTCGGTGGCAATTTTCCAGCGCTGAACGTCCGGCTTGCCGCCATCGGCTTCCAGTGCCATCAAGGAGCACAAAGTCACGCGACGCAGCACGCCAGAGCGGAAGCTCAGCACCCGCAATGACTTAAGAGACTCTGGATCGTCTTCAAGCACCGACAAGGCATCTAGTCCTGCCGCTTCTTTTGCATCCTGGCCCGAGATGTCGTACACGTCGAAGTATTTCTCGAGGTCATCTTCATCGATCAGGTTCCGGAGTGAAGTGCATGCTTCGATGCATGCCGGAATCATGGTGGCGTAGGATTTGTGTAGTGCTTTGCGAAGTCTTCCACACCGCCGTAGGCCTCCTCCGTCTTCGAGTCTGGACACTGGCGGTAATGGAGTGCTCAGTCTGTAGCCCTTGGAGACTAGCTCCACCTCTTGGATGAATGACAACGTCGAGCTTGAGGAGGCCTCGAACGACTGCCAATTCGTCGTCAAATCGGAGGCCGCAGTGACAGCTTGCCGCCTCAAGGACTTCAACCACTGCCTCCTCCCGTATTGATAACCCACGAGTGCTGCGACTGCAAGTACAGTAAGCACTAAAGTGACCTTGCTCTTCGACCAGAATGCGCCACGGCGCGTCCGACTCCAGTGAAGTATGTACACGATCGCTAGTGCAACTGATGCAGCCGCTGCAGCTCCAAAGAGGCTCGCCGCAGCTTCATGAGCCCCTGGATCATCTGTAGTACCGTCCAGGCCTAGGCTGGCGCTGGCGTTCGGGTTGAATGTCCCATGATCGAGATACTCGTTCAGGAGCTGTGACGCGACGATAGTGTAGCGGAAATGCTCGATGAACTTTGCGTTATCTGCCCTTCCTAGTCTCGAGTTCCATGCTGTTGACCATGCATTGTGTGCTCGGGCGAGAGAGCTCTCTCGCGTTTGCTGTGAATGCAATTGTAGAGGCTTAGGTATCTTTACCCTTGGCTGAGGGGTTTTGGAGGGTGGTGCGAATGACAGTCGAGTTGAATCGTCAGATGAGTCGTGATCGGATGCGTTCTTGGGTCCATCGTCATCGCGCTCCTCGATCTCGGGATCATATGAGCCTTCGCCTACGGTGGGCTAGTCAGTACGTATGCAAGGAGAGATGGTCGCACAGCGGAAGCGCGAGACTTGTCGACCCGATTACAAATGCGAAGAAGTAGAGAATGCTACGGACCTTCGAGGTAAGCGGCCAGCGGGCTCTGGTCAGGATGTATGGTCTCCATTCATCTGGCTGTGCCGAAGCGGCATGGCCCTCCAGCCGCGAGGCCTGCGGATAGTTTGATTAGCAATGCGCTTTGCTGGCCGGCGATAGCACCAGTGGCTCGTGGTGTAGCAGTCGCCGCAGATGGATAGGACAGTCTGAGCGGCGGAGAGTTGGCAAAGTGGCAGGTGTGATGTGCGATGTTGTTTGTTGGAGGACACATGTCGGCCAAACAAGCTCCAGACCTCATCTCGCGCACACGCTCACGACACGAGATCAGGGGCCGCTGCAGGGCTGCGCTAGCCGTGCGCTATGCTTTCGATTTAGCACACCACTCTCCAGATCCTACGTCAAGACACCGCCATCCCAGTCATGCCACCGCCGAGCCTCCCGTCGTCGTGTCTTCCTCCTCGCTTTCCGCTCGATACACCCAAACCGCTCCTCAGTCTGCAATTGGAGGCGGCACTTTCATTCATCCCGCCGCGTCGCCCGTAACATTTACGTGAATATCGACTGAGTGTCGACAGCGGCCCCTGCGATTTGGATAGGCTCGCTGCCTGCGCCGCCATGCAAACGAGAAGCGATACCGAATTCGACCTTGCACCCTTCGCGTTTGCAGTCGTGTGACTAGAAGAGGCAGAGACGCGACAGATACCAGACGTCGTCTGCACCGCGCCACACGGTAGCTGTGATCCTTCGTATGCAGCCCTACAAGCGGCTCATCATCGTGCATCATGAGCCATCACGCAAAATGTCCGACTTCCGCCAAATCACGGTGACGGACAAAACAGCAGTCCTGCCGACCTGATCGATCGCACACTACTCATCAGCCTACAACAGGCAACGCTATCGCTGAGCTGCTCGGATGCCCTAGGAAACATAAAGGCCCCATACGGCCTCGTGTCTATCAGTTGCCCGGAGTGGAAGTAGCTGGCGAAGCTACCTCAAGCTCTGTCTAGCTTCCACAGCGTAGACCGCACAACTAACCTGGGGAAATCCCGACTTGCCTGGACGATTGCTGATACAGGAGCGGTCAGCTTTAGAGAGCAAAAGCTTCTTGGAGCCTCGCGGGTGCAAGGGTCGCGCGGGTCCCTGATCGCGTGTGTATTCGGGTACTCGGTTTTCTAGGCACCCGCTATGCTGACCACAGTCATCTCGACTTCACGTCATTCTTCTACACCACAGCTTAATCGTCAACTGTCAGAACACGCAGCCAGATGGGGCTTGGATGTAGCGCATCTGCTCGGCCTCACTCTTGGGTCTTCCTAGGACACGCCCACCGGGCTCTGACGAACGGCCTTCGCACCAGTTCCAAGCTGTCTTGGCAGTGCTTGCTAATCGGCGGCCTCTAGGTTCCGCCGTTCACTTACACATCCAGTGCCTGTGTGATCGTTCTCTTGCATTCTCGAACTCCTGGGCCGGAAGCGGAAGGAATGCGTGCTAACTCATCTGCAAGGCGACCCTGAACCTACGATGCCTAGCCTACGTCTGGGCAGTCTGACGAGCAGCATCATGGCCTTTCATATTCGAAGGCCATGCCGCGCTTCCGCCGATTCATATGCACTGTCGGACACGCCGCTGCACGATATTCCTCCCGTCCATGCGTCAAGGTGGAGACGCGTCTGTTGAATGCAAAGCATCTCTGGTCTCCTCTGCTCGGATATACCACCCAAATATCAACGCCAGCATATTGGTAGAGTGTGCTACGCAGCAACTACGTTTCGTTTGGTCTGTCTTTTAAACGAGCTATCGTTTATGTCGCTCGTCGAAGCCGGCCTACCTCACAGGCGAATATCTTTTACTCGCCTGAAGCCTTTGCGCTCTCGCTATTGGGCCTTCATGTCACGGACCAGGCGGGCTATGCCAGACTATCGAGTCCATAAAAGCAAAGATCCTCCACGACATGGTCAGCATGAAGCCAATTCTTGTGCAAGTTTGTCATTTCTCTCTGACAGTCGCCAAAGCTATGACCGAAGAACAACGCATCGCAGTCTGCAAGACAGGCATGAACCGAATACATTCGATGCTCCAAGAATCACCCAATGACTGGCGGAACTACGTTGGGCTGGCCAGAACGATCATTTCACACCTGGATTCAACTACGTTCATGCAGCAACAGAATCGAACACAGGAACAAGTCTGGATGATCGCTGGCGTCCAAAGACTAGCTTTTGTGGATGCTGAGACTGGGGTGATCACAGACCTTGCAGCCTGGTGCTCAAGACAGTGGCTCGTTATTCACCAGAGAGACGCGAACAATCTGGCAGCTCTTCGTGGATTGGGTCAAGCTTGGCTCTCTCGAGCGCAGCCTTCTTTGGCGAGAATCCATCGAGCCGATGGGGCTTCTTCGTCGAGTGGCCAATCATCGCTTTCTCAACGATCCTTCCAGAGCATCCAAGAAGAGGCGCTAGCTGATGCAGCAAATGCCGAAGCAGAGCGACGAGCTGGAACAGCAGACTACGTCGAAGCAAGAGGCTTCCTTCAGCCGGCTACGGAGTATCTGGAACGTGCTTTAGCATCTGCAACTACGCAACGAGTGGTTTCAGGAGACTTGCTTTCGACTGTGAGATACTAGAGGGTCAGCAGACTTTTGGTTCACTAAGCTAACGTTTCGACAGACTGCGGAAGCTTACATGTCTTTGGGAAACGCTTCTAGTCCGCGTGTCAACGAGCGATACTTTCGACGAGCATTGCAACTGTTACGAGCTGCAACAGTGATTCCTGGATACACTTTAAACGCTTCATTACAGCAGTAAGAAAGGCCCACGCCATCAAATCGACTCATTGACCAACAAGCCTGCAGATTTTTCGAAGATTATGGCAAGCTACTAGAATAGAAAGTTCGAAAACATGGATCACTCTTCACTCACGGTCTGGCATTAACGAAGCATTGTGTCGTTGCAGCGTTCAGCATTTGCGAATCGAGATCTCACAGCGATGGAGCTTGGTGGAGTCATTCGTTCACAGCACTTACAGGCACAGGACATCTCGGTATCCTTCATCCAAAATCCAAACGACTTTTCATCACACCCAAAACACCATTTCTCTTGGCTCTCTTGTCTGTTGATCTTTCGAACAAGTATAGAACACTGCGCCAGCCTTGGCGCTGACCGGGATGCTAGAAGAGTTGCCAAGACAATTCCAGCGTCCAAGAATTTGGTCCTGTCGAAGCATCGGCGGATGCCACGGATGCGCACTTGTTGCTATGCTGAGCTACTGGAAACCTTGCCGTGGGTTTCTTCGTTCTTTGATCGTTTCTCATGTCTTTCGTCATGATTGATAGGAGTTGAAGTCGCGCCAACGCACGGACCGCATATCAACGGAGCTCTCGGCGTTTGGCAGGACCGACCGGACTTCAAGCCAGCTTCCAGCAGGCGTTCCCATGAACTCGAACAACCGAATCGTCCGCGATCAGAGCGAATCTCATCACTCCTGCTGAACTTTTGAAGATATCTCCGGCTTGAAGCCAGACAAGGATCCGTTCGCCGAAACGCACGTAAGGGAGCCGAGAGGCTGGCTGAGCGGCCTGAGGATCCGCCTCGACTTGCATTCCACCGCTTCGAATCAGTGCCATTACCAGATCTCGAGCGACCTCGTCAACTCTCGATACTGGACACGCAGAACAATTCCGCTAAACCCGAGCCCTTGAGCCCATCATGATCGACGAACGCGAACTCGCCATTCACCCGATCGTAACAGAAAGCGTCCAACACAATGCTCGCGTATGTCCCTTCTTCCCCTTTCCTCCCACTATCAGCCCAGCTACTGACACTAAACAGACCGTGTCCAATATCCGCGCCCTCACAGCATCCCTCTTCGGCGTAGCAGCCGGCACACTCGGCCTGGAATCGTGGCCAGGCTTCATTTTCTACTTCTTCGGAACCGCGCTGGTCTCTCTCCTCATCTGGAATTTGAAGGCAGAACAGAAACCGGAGAAGTTCTTTTTCAAGCCGACGAGCGATCTGTGGGTGGGAGATATGTTTGGAGGGTTGATGAGTTTTGTGTTGACGTGGACGCTGTTCTATGGGCTGTGTAAGGCTTGAGGGGGAAGTGGCAGGTCGAGATGTCGACCTTCTACCCGCGGACCGAAGAGCCCTGATCTGTTGCAACTTGGAGAGACTGGAGGCTCAGCGTTCCCGGGCGATGACCGCCTACGGCGAGCTCAAGGCTGGACCTTAGATGCTAGCGGGACATGGCGCGAGATGCTCTCGAGCTCTTGCTGCAGCACGTCTTATCATTGCATACCTCGAGAAATAGCTCTGCGACTGCCTCAATGGGCTCGGGCTAGAGTTGTTTTGAAGAGGCATTGGCGAGGCCAACAGAAATATTTCGCGAGCTCGCATTGGCGGGAGACGGTATTGGAATTGTCAGGCCGATGAGTCGCCACAACTCGAGAATTACATTCATGACCCGCTCAGCACGATTCTACAGAGCCTACATCTTGTTCACCGGCAAAAACAACTTCCCTCAAAACGCCCCAGATGCACCTCAAACAAGCGTGAGAAGTTCGTGTGTGATAAGGCAGCACTTCAGGCAGGCTTGTGGCCCAAGCTTTCAATTTGACGCGAACGCGCTTGCCCGTGTCCCACCTTCGCCCACGCGTTTCTTCAAATCCAACAACCTCTTGTCACACTTCCCTCAACACTCTACCTCGCAGCAACACTCGATATCGCCTCAGTCTCCGCTTCATATCTCGCCGCATTCACATAAAGCCCATCGCAGAGTCAAAAGTATGCAAATCTCTGCCAGCAACTGGAGGCGAAGGCTGACCGTCTGTAGTGTTGGAGGCACGATTGGAGCAGGCCAACCTGCTGAAGAAGGTATAAGACACAATACGCGACAGTGAAATGGCGACAGTGCGCTGACGCCTCATCTCAGGTCGTCGAAGCCATCAAGGACCTCGTGCAGGACTGCAACTTCGACTGCAATGACTCCGGCATCGCCCTCCAAGCCATGGACAACTCCCACGTCGCCCTCGTGTCCATGATGCTCAAGTCCGAATCCTTCTCCCCTTTCCGCTGCGACCGCAACATCGCCCTCGGTATCAACCTGACGTCCCTCACCAAGGTCCTGAAGGCGGCACAGAATGAGGATATCTTGACTATGAAGGCCGAGGACGCGCCTGATGTTGTCAACTTCACGTTCGAGAGCGCTGAGAGCGACAGGATCAGCGAGTATGATATCAAGCTCATGGACATTGATCAGGAGCACTTGGGTATCCCAGACACTGAGTACGCTGCGACCATCACGCTGCCCAGTACTGAATTCCAGCGCATCACACGAGACCTGTCTGCGCTGTCTGAGTCCGGTATGAATCCTTGCTACAATGAGAGCAATGGACAAAACTAATTGATGGCTGTAGTCTCCATCGAGTGCACCAAGGATGGCGTTGCCTTCAAGTGCAATGGCGATATCGG
This sequence comes from Phaeophleospora eucalypticola, assembly GCA_022814565.1. Lineage (NCBI taxonomy): Eukaryota > Fungi > Ascomycota > Dothideomycetes > Mycosphaerellales > Mycosphaerellaceae > Phaeophleospora > Phaeophleospora eucalypticola. Next base: position 680,026 of record JAKLNG010000011.1, read on the forward strand.
CAACGGCTCCGTCACCCTGCGATCCAATACCAACCTCGACAAGCCAGATCAGAGCATTGAAATCAACCTCTCCGAGCCCGTGGCACTAACCTTCTCCCTCAAGTACCTCATGAACTTCTGCAAGGCTAGCGGCCTTAGCTCGCAGGTCAAGTTGTGCTTGAGCAACGAGGTGCCTCTTCTAGTTGAGTACGGTCTCAGCAACAACTCTTACTTGCGATTCTACCTCGCACCCAAGGTTAGTATCCTACACGCAGACTTTCGTCTTGAGCGACCGCTGATTTGTTCTGATCAAATTAGATCGGCGACGAGGAGTAGACGTTCCCGATCGATGTTTTCACTCAGCATGGCAGGTGTTTGCGGCGTTCGTATTACAACGCACGGAAGAGCAAGGCGCATGGACATTCCAACACGAGCTGTAGATCATCGGTCTGGCGGCATGAAGAGATGTGATATGTGTCATCTTGCATGAAGGAGAAGGATAGTGGTGTACAGTTGGGAAGTCGCGTGTGCTCATCCTCGTGAAGGGGAAGGTCGGGCTGAGCGGAGCAGAACACCCCGCCTCAGTGCTGTGAGCGACTTTTTGATGACTGTTCGTCAATCTGCGCGCCAACGTCATTTGTTGATTAGTCCCTGAACTGCTTATCGACAATTTAATTCCGAACCACATTGAAACGTAAACAACTACCTCTCTCAGACGGATAACGAATCGCGATTTCAGTCGATATGGCGGCGGACGAAGACGCGATGCCGGAGACTCACGTTCTGGCCGTTGCCAGTCATGTGGGTGGTCCAACATCAGACGTTCGCAAGAGCAAGATAAGCTAATGCCCACGCAAAGGTGACTTCTGGGTAAGTCTCAAGCAGGACAAGAGCAGGGAAATCAGCTGGCCTAACAAAGGCAACAGCTATGTCGGCAATACAATGGCTACGTTCTGCATGCAGAGTCTCGGCTGCGAAGTTTCGGCCATCCACACCGTGAACTACAGTAAGAGATTACGACAATGAGGCATTGAGGTACCAAGAGAAGACTGAACATTTCGCGTCGAACACAGGCAATCATGTCGCATACAAGACTTTCAAAGGCCGCAAAACTCCGCCCGAAGAAGTTGCCGACCTCTACGCGGGCCTCAAGACTGCCCGTCTCGACAACTTCGACATGATGCTATCCGGCTACTGCCCCTCTGCGGCCCTCGTGCACGAGATTGGCAAGATTGGCCGCGACGCACGCCTCCGCTCGTCTACGAAACCAGGCTCCTTCTTCTGGGTGCTGGATCCTGTGATGGGAGACAATGGAAGGATCTATGTCGCTGAGGAGACGCTACCCGCGTACAAGAGCTTGCTGAAAGATGCGGATTTGATTTTGCCGAATCAGTTCGAGGCGGAGCTGTTGAGTGGAGTGAGCATAAAGGATTTAGGCAGCATGGAGAAGGCCGTGGAGAAGTTGCACAAGGCGTATACCTTGCCGCATGTGATTATAACGAGTATGAGATTGCCCGCGACCACAGTGGGAACACCGGTAACTGGTGAGGAGAAAGAGGGCGGTGCGAAGTTGTCGATTGTCGGAAGCACAGCGACGAGTGAGGGCAAGCCGCGGTTGTTTCGCATCACGGTGCCCGCTCTGCCGGTTTTCTTCTCCGGTACAGGAGACATGTTCGCCGCATTGCTCGTTGCTCGTCTCCGTCAAGCTGCCCAGGACGCTGGCGTGTCAAACAAACCCTCCTGGCAGAGCCCCGACAATGTCACTGGCCCGGATCTCCCTCTTGCGAAAGCGACGGAGAAGGTTCTGGCGAGCATGCACGCAGTGTTGAAGAACACGGCAGATCACTACCAATCGGTCGCTAAGTCGATGGATGAGACGAAGGAGCTAAATGAGGGCAAGGATGAAGAGGGGAGCCAGGAGCGGGAAATGGTGAGGCATTTGACGCTCACGAGAGCGGCGGAAGTGAGGGTTGTGCAGAATTCAAAGGCTTTGAGGGAGCCGCCGGATTTGCAGTTATTCAAGGCCGTGCCTGTAGACGTGGACGTTTCTCAGCAGGAGGATGTGGGAGAGACTGAGACGGATGAATTGGGAGTGGAGAAGGTTGCAGCTGGAAGTGGTGCGGTGCATCAGACGTGAGAGCATCAACTATTCCTGTCGAGCCAGACTCTCGAGGCTCTGATCGAGGAACTTAGCCTAAGGCAAGAAATCTCCATGACATTAGACATGCCGCGCAAGCGGCAGAAGTGGACAATGGAAGCTTTTGGTGAGCATTGACATTATATTCACTGTCATATAGATATCTTGCTGCAATGCATATACAACCATGCAAGATGAAAACGCCGTATCCCTGCCGTAGCTGATGGTGTCGTCAATCCAGTGGTACAATAGTCCATACAAACGCCTTTTCCCGTGGAAACGCCTTCTGATGCTCCCTTCCCATGCTTGCCCAACGCCAGTCTGTGCAGCAGACGACCCACTAGTCTTTCCAACGAGCCAAGAACTTGGCCATGTCGCCAGAAGGTTGCGATTGAGCCGCAGCCTGCAAAAGTGTCAGCTCGAGCTAGATGAGAAACCGGGTAGTTCACTTACAGTATTCTCCATACTCGACACCGAGAAAGTCTGAGACGCTGTTATCGTCGTCTGAATGCTCGGTGTCGGTAGCCATGTAGTCGCAACGGTGTACGCGCTTGTGGGGAAGACCGGCGTGAAGTTCTTCATGGTGATCTTGGTCGGCGGGACCTTCTGCATCGGTGCATACTTCGTGAGACCTGTTTGCAACGCATATGGCACAGTGTACTCTCCGCCAGCTCCTCCAGTGGCTGCTGCATTGGCCTGAGCAGCGTTGTTCGCGACGTTGTCCTCGACTTCCGGCCCAGCGGTTCCCGACACGGCCTTAGCTGCTGCCACGTACTTGGCTGGAGTGGTTCCGGACATGGTGGGGATGTTGAAGCGGTCGGAGTAGCTGATTAATGTGCCTCCCTCTTTTGCGACTGAAGTCATCTTGAGATAACTGTCCCAACGTTGCTTGTCAGAGCGTTGTCCTCGTCTTTATCAGCAGCAGATGTACTCACAATCCATTCGGAGTCGGTCCTGCGACCGTGGCTTGAATAGTACCCTTAGCACTATTGCCTGTCGCGAATTGTCCATTGTCTGCCAGCGCGACGAGGGGCAGCTGCTCCAGAATCAGCCTTTCGCTCCTTCATGCTTCTCTTGGCTCTAGTGTCCATGTCTCGGCCCACTCACTGAGTCATCTGCAGTATTTCCTCCCACAATCAACTGGAGAGTGTACGTTGAAAGGTCATCGATGCTCGGCGACCCTGAATCTTCCCACTCAATCGTTACTGAGCCAGTCCCTAGGTTTGCTCCTCCTGCCGGGGTCGTGAATTTCGGATATGCGAGTACGGCTGCCGGTGAGAGCGCGACGGCGAAGAAGAGACTTGAGGACCGCATGGCGGCAGGCAACAAATCACGCCAGAGGTTCGGGATCGCAGTCGTAGTCGCGTGGGGTTTCAGGGGATGGAGTCGTGCGCGAGTGGTCCAGGAATCTCGTATTCTGCGTGTTCGGGAAGCTTTGGAAACGAGTGTGAGGTCGTCGTGGGCGTTGAACGGGACGGTCAATATGTCGTGAGAGTGCAAGCGCGATTCTCCCCTTCAACGACGACAACGAAGGAGGCGTTGTTCCTGCATGCGCTAGGGTCTCGCTTGTTCATAAGCTAGCGGGGCGAGCCGAGTGGCCCGTCCCTGATCTCCATAGCATCTGCTTTCGGAAGGAGCAGAAACGCGAGATCCGAATTGTCACCTCATTCATTTGAGAAATGTCGAGCTTGCATCTTTTCACATTCAATCTTCATACTACATAAACAAGTACCCATCATGAGCGTCACTACCACTCAAGTGGCTCGGACTTCTCTTCACCACGATTTGTCTTGGGGACGGGCGCGGCTTCCACCTTGACAGCTCCGCTACGGTAGCGGGAAAGATATCCAGAGCCATCTAGCCAAGGTGTGTCTTCAGTTCTCCTTGCCTCGAACTTGGTGATCTTCTCGTCATCTTGCATGGTGAGGCCGATGTCGTCGAGACCGTTCAACAAGCAGTGTCTGCGGAATTTGTCGACCTCGAACTTGGCAAGTTCCTTACCAGATGCGTCCTTGACGACGTTGTTCTCCAAGTCGACTTCCAGCTCACGGCCTGCATTAGCCTCTTCCATGAGCTTCTTCACGGTGGCCTCGTCCTCGATTCTGAGGGGCAGCATGCCGTTCTTGAAGGTGTTGTTGTAGAAAATGTCACCAAAGGAAGTAGCGATGACGCACTTGATTCCAAAGTCAAGCAAGGCCCAGGGCGCGTGCTCTCTTGATGAACCGCATCCAAAGTTGGGACCACCGACAACAAGGATCTTCGCCTTTGTGTATGGCTCCTGGTTCAACACGAAGTCCTTGTTGGGTGTGCCATCCTCATTGAACATCCAACCGTGGAAAAGACCCTTGCGAAGTCCAGCGCGCTTGATGGTCTTCAAGAACTGCTTGGGGATGATGGCATCAGTGTCGACGTTGCTTCGGTCCAAAGGCGCAGCAATACCCTTCAACTGAGTGAACTTGGGCATGCCAGGAGCCGATGCGCCAGATGGAGCTTTTGTTTGGCTGGCCTGGCTCTCAGGGGCGTCCAGAATCTTGTCCATATCAACGTCTGAATCGGGATCCTCAACGTGTGTTGCGACCGTCTTGGCTGCGGTCTTAGCGCTGGGCAAGGCCTGCTCGTATCCAGCGAGGTTTCTCACATCGGCAAGCTTGCCAACGAGGGCTGCGGCAGCTGCCATTGCTGGCGACATCAAGTGCGTCCGGCCTCCAGCGCCCTGTCGACCTTCGAAGTTGCGGTTGCTTGTACTTGCGCATCGCTCGCCCGGAGACAGAATGTCTGGGTTCATTCCCAAGCACATGGAGCATCCGGCTTCTCTCCATTCGAATCCAGCATCAGTGAAGACCTTGTCAAGCCCTTCCCTCTCCGCTTGCTTCTTCACAAGACCGGATCCAGGGACAACCATAGCGCGCTTGAGGCTGGGCGCGATCTTGTTGCCCTTGATGATGTGGGCTGCGACGCGGAGATCTTCAATTCGAGAGTTCGTGCACGATCCGATGAACACTTTGTCCAAGACAATGTCGGTCATTGCGGTGCCCGCCTTAAGACCCATGTACTCCAAAGCGCGAACGCACGCGTCTTTCCTAGCCTTGTCCTGGAAGTCATCCGGGCCTGGGACCTTGCCAGTAATGGGAACCACATCCTGGGGAGAAGTTCCCCAGGAGACAGTTGGTGCAATGTCCTTCGCATCAATCAGAATCTCAGCATCCCACTTCGCGTCTGGATCGCTCTTTAGGCCGGACCAGTGCTTCACAGCCTTCTTCCATTCGGCCGAGTCCTCCGTTGGAGCCAAGGGTTTGCCCTTGATGTAGTCGAAAGTGATTTCGTCTGGAGCAACCATACCGGCACGGGCACCTCCTTCAATGGACATGTTGCACATGCTCATTCTTGCCTCCATGCTGAGGCTTCGAATAGCCGAACCACAGAACTCAATAACATGGCCAGTGCCACCGGCCGTGCCAATCTTGCCAATAACGTGCAAGACAATATCCTTGCTGCTGACACCTGGCGCAAGCTCACCATCGACCTGCACCTTCATGTTCTTACTCCTTCGGGTCATGAGGGTCTGCGTGGCAAGGACGTGCTCGACCTCACTGGTTCCAATACCGAAAGCCAGAGCACCAAACGCGCCATGTGTACTCGTGTGCGAATCACCGCACACCACGGTTGTCCCAGGGAGCGTGAAGCCCTGCTCCGGTCCAATGACATGGACGATACCTTGCCTCTTGTCGCCAAGACCGAAGTAGGTCAGCTTGAAGTCCTTCACATTCTGCTCCAGGGTCTCGCATTGTAATCTGCTGTCATCCTCTTCAACGAATTGGCTGATGTTCTTGAAGTTTTTTCGGGGTGTGGTTGGGACGTTGTGGTCGGTTGTGGCGAGAGTGCAGTCAGGTCTTCTGACTTGTCGCCCGGCATTCTTCAGACCTTCGAAGGCTTGAGGACTTGTGACTTCGTGGACAAGATGACGGTCGATGTAGAGGATGATTGTGCCATCTGGCTTCTCGTCGACCTGTACGAGGATGTCAGACGTATTCTTGGCGGCCGACCTTCGCTCTACTTACAATGTGCTGTTCGAAGACTTTGTCGTACAAAGTACTTGGCCCTTTGACTGCTCCAGGCATTGTGGCGGTAGTTTGAGCTCGATTCCAGTCGGATTTGCTCTGTTCAAGTCGGTAGCTGTGTAGGAGAGGAAGATGAAGGCCCTGATGAGGAGGATGAGACTGTAAGGTCAAGAAGAAATAACAAGGGGAGCACGGCAAGGTGACACAGTCAATTGTAGCGATTTGTGTCGCGGCGGGCATGCGATATCGGCGGATTTTCGACAAGCAAGTAAACGTCGACGCTGATTGGCTGGTGGTTTGTCAACTGCCTTGCCCCGCCTTCACCGTCATCTCGCAGCGACGACGGTTGCTGGTCGCGACTGCCCGGTCACGAGACATACTATCAAGCTGCCTCTCTCGACGGAGATCAGTCCGCATAGCTACATCAACATCCAATTCAAACCACGGACTGCTTGTTCACACGTTCCATCAAGCCGCCCCGTCGACGCTTCAACCATGAAGCTCCTGTCAGCTCTCCTGGCATCGTCATCGATCGCCTCCGCCATCAACATCCCGAGCTTCCGCGAGCTCGTCGATACTGTCCAAGGCCAATCACCTTTTGCCAGCGCTGAGCAGTATCTCATCGAGCTCTCGCCATCGGAGACGCGTTGGGTGACCGAGGACGAGAAGTGGGCTCTGCGGCGTGAGGGCGTCAGCTTCTTCGACATTACTGATCATCATGCATCGACCGCGAGGGCAACCCGGAAGAGCACTGTCACCTATCCGAAGAAGCCGGCGCAGAATGAGACGGTATCGGAGCTGCTGAAGGAGCTCAATAAAGAGAACATGAAGGAGCACCTGCAAGAATTCACATCATTCCACACGCGCTATTACAAGTCGGATTATGGTCGTCAGTCGTCAGAGTGGCTCTTGGGACAAGTGAACGAGACGCTTGCTAAAGCAGGAGTTGGATATGCCCGACATTTCGAACATCCATGGGGTACGTTGATTGTGTTCCCGTCCTAGCTTACGCACTAAACGGTGCATGCACTTCTAGCTTCCCATAGCGGGGAGAGGTTGACGTAAAGTGGAGGATAACTTGGCTAACAGGATCGCAGGCCAGAACTCCATCATTGCAACCTTACCTGGCCGTTCGGAGAAGACGGTGGTCATTGGTGCGCACCAAGATAGCATCAATTTATTCCTCCCCTCTATCCTTGCTGCTCCTGGCGCAGACGATGATGGATCGGGAACCGTTACTATTCTCGAAGCGCTTCGGGTGCTACTGCAGGACAAGAGCATTGCCACCGGCAAGGCAGAGAACACGGTTGAGTTCCATTGGTATTCGGCCGAGGAGGGCGGTCTGCTTGGATCGCAAGCCATCTTCAACTCCTACGAGAAGGAGGGTCGGGACGTTAAGGCAATGCTGCAGCAAGACATGACAGGATATACTCACGCTACACTGGAAGCAGGAGAGCCAGAGTCTGTGGGCGTCATCACCGACTATGTCGATCCCGGATTGACCGAATTCATCAAGGAGGTCGTTACCACCTACTGCACGATCCCGTTCGTCGAGACCAAATGCGGCTACGCATGCTCCGATCACGCCTCTGCTAGCAAAGCAGGCTACCCATCTGCTTTTGTCATTGAGTCGGACTTCAAGTATTCGGACAAAAAAATCCACACGACAGAGGACAAGCTGGAATACCTCGACTTCAACCATATGCTGCAGCACGCGCGACTCACGTTGGGCCTCGCTTACGAGCTTGCTTTCGCGAAGTTCGACTGAAGGATCAGGAGCGACGGGCGACACTATCTGTAGAGGTATAATTATAGAGCCTGTCGCATTCCGCCTTGCAGTGGACGGGAACAGAACAGCACTGTATGCAATGATCTACACTTCACTTCTCAGATTGGTTTCCGCAGCCGTGGTACGCTGCGGTTGATGACATGGGGTCGATGTGGAGGTGGTGTGAAGATGCTGCAAGGGATAGATGGCGAGCTGTCAAAACGACGTGCTTCACGTGCCGTGCACGCTGTCATCGTCGTTCTGTCCACGAGCAGAAGCGCAACACAACGAGAGTGCACGACTCAGTACTGCCCACTTTGCGGGCTGGTCAGGGCGACCATCTAAAAGCAGCATTGCAGCCGAGTAGAATACGACGCTTGGGGCTCCAGGATGTCTGCCGGCCAGACTCCAAGCGCATTCAGCTACGCAGGTCCGCTGCAGCTAGAAGATTTCTCGCCCAAGGGATTTGGCATCTCCGCATCTGCATGGGCGGAAGACATGCCTCGCCCAACCTCAAATCACGCTCGGATGCCGGCGAGACGGTCATGCGAACACGCTTCCCATCCTCCACACTACTCTCGGTTGCTATTGCAATATAATCCGTAACGCGTGGCGAAGGAAGGCTGGTGGTGTGCGACAGACATGATGCGAATTTCCTGCTCGGCGTCCGCCGCAAGGTGCAGATGGACGGCAGGGTGCATGTCAAAGGTCATCTGCAGGCAAACGCGACGATGCAGTCTCAGGTAGCATTTTCTGGCCTTGCAGCTGATTGGGGCACAATCGATTTGCCATGCCATGGTAGTGCCGGTGGTAGAGAGTCATTGAAGGGAGCGCGAGTGTATCAGCATGTTCGGGTCGTCTGGAGAAGATCCTCCACATCTGGCAGCCGAGATCTGGCACAAATTCCACGCAGCCTGTGTCTGTAAGGGCCGATAAGACATGGCAACCAGCGTGTCGACGTCTCTAGCGAAGGACGGTGGAAGCAATGGTGAGAAGTGGTGTCGATGCAACCTTTGCGGATGCACGCCTGGCGCAACCTTCGACTTTTTCCGTTGCCAGAAGGGGCAAGCGCTACTGCAGGAACATGGCGAGCTCTACCAACGGTGGCCAACATCCGGCTGGTCGAGCGCGGAAAGCGCACTACTGCTGCAGCACATGGTGTGGCTCGTTGCAGCATTTTCACCCGCCGATCCAGCAACGCTTTCATGTCTACTGCAGGCGAGCGTTGCGACTTTGACCCTCTCGACGCCGTGCAACTGTCCGATCGCGTCGTGCAGCAGCCGGCGACGATGATGCATCTAGGACTCCGCCCTCCTGTTCTTCCCTCTGTGTTGGGACGCTGTTTCTTCACTTGACAGTAACTTCCCTGTCGCCAACAACAACTCCACCCGCGCCTACTTGATCTCCGTCATTCATTCACGCCTTCCTCCGAGCACGTGCACGGTACCACGTCCATTCGGATCCAATACATATACAACCTCGCCGCAGTCCTGGAATCCGATTGAGAGTCACTCCACAGTTCTGTCCGGCCACGCACTGTTCGTCTCATCGGTCTCATCGTGGCCTCGCAACACTTGCTCTGGATAGGAAGAACCACGACTCGTTGTCGCCATGCGTTCCTGCTTCGCTTTGGTCCCCTTGCTGGCTGGCATCGCCAATGCTCTCCCTAACGCCCTCCCATACGATGGCTGCAGCACCACGACCAAGCAGGTGATTGTGCCGACCAAGACCGCAACGTACACATCGACCCCGGTTATCACAGTGCATCCGTCAACCGCCAAGGACTTGGGAACATTCACCCTCATCAAGACGCTTTCGTCGACTAAGACATTGATGATCATGACCCATATCGCCCAAGCATGTGGACAGACCGGTGTCGTGTAAGTTGAGCTAATGTTCAATATTGCCTGTCTGATAGTCACTAACGTCGTTCAGCTCAATACCAACTGCAACAACCACCGTCTATGGCAACTTCGGCAAGCGTGATACTCAGGCTCGTTCCCATCAAAAGCGAGCTCTGGGGCTTTCGCCGCGCGATGATGCTGCAAATGCATGCATCGTGACTGTCTCTTCAACGACCACCTATGGTCAAACGTACACCTACGTTCCTGGCACCAAGACGAGCACATATTCGCAGTACACAGCCTTCACCCAGGCCACCGTCACGTCTACCAAGACTGGCGGTACTGCCTACGCGATCGGCTCCGCCACAACCACTTCGGCCACCCCTTGTGGCGGTGAAACGGTAACGCCAACCACGTACACCAAGACGGTGTCGCTGGACTCCCGGTGCTCGCCCTCTGCCATGATAAGCGCATACAACAACTTTGGAATCCAGTACTTGAGCAACACGCCTGCCGGCGGTGCATCGTACAAGACCAATGCCACCGATGCCTCCGCGTGTTGTCAGATGTGCGCTGAGACGGACGAATGTGCAACCTCAGCCTGGGACATCCGTACTGGAGAGTGCGACCTGCAGTTTCCGGTCAACCCCAATACCGGCAACCTGAACTGCGGCCAGGGACTCTTGGGCTACTACGCAGCAGGACCAAATCACCCAATGTCACCTGGCACAGGATGGTACGTCGCCGAGCTCTGCGGCAATGCGCAGTTCGGCAGCGCAAAGCCGGACGATGGTACATGAAGAAGTCAAATAGGCAGCATCGTATTTGTTTGCTCACTGTCTTGCCGATTGGCAGCCTCCCTGTGGTGTCGGATATTATGAATCTGCAAGGCAAAAAGGGAGCATGTATATCTGTATTGGCAGCGTGTATATAGTCTATGAGCGAAGGTGTTTATGGGTCCGGTTAGGGATGGCAATGCAACGAGTGCAAGTCTGGCGCACCACGAGGTTGATGGATGAAGCATTACACAATGATGAATACTGCTGTACTTCCGGCCTACTACTTCCACGGAGTTTCTTCCTTGTTGGGCGTTTTGGGTTGAACATATGAGAACATGTTGTCCGTTGGAACAACCCAATTGTCTGTGGCAATAGAAGAGCCACAACACATCAGTTGATTGTACTCGGCCTTTCCAAGATTCTGAGCATTCCCTTCCGTACACCAAGTGCCTAACTTGAGGGCATGGTCAAAGCTAAGCCGTACAAAGACTAGCGCAATTGACCTGAGCAGCGAGACTACCTCCCCTTCAGCCTTCCCGACTCGCGCCCTCATTCTCTACTCCTCACAACCTCCAGTGGCTCGGCAAATCGTGGACATGGAAGCCTCATCGAAACAGCAAACAATTGAGCGCTTGATTCACGATAGTGCGTCTTCGTTGTTTGACTGCATCTTTCTTTTGAGTGCTGAACGCCCATCTGCAGGATTCGCTGATCGTGAGCTGAAGATCGAAGAAGCCGTCGATTACAGACAGGCGTTGCACGGGAGCACTACGAAGCTCGTTCTTCGACCTCCCGGTTATAACGCTGAGGTCTACTTCTTGAAGGTACAGAGCTTGCTGCCGCCTCATCAGACCGTCATGTTGATGTCTGCAGACTGTCGCGATGGGCAATGTCAGTGCAAACATGTGCGAGGGCGAGTATGAATCTCTCAGAGCTATTCGCGATGTTGTGCCACATTTGGCACCACGACCGGTCTCCTGGGGTCAGATGACTGTGCAGCAGGACGATACTTACTATATCCTGGAGGAATTCTGCGATATGACTGACGAAGTAAGTCGCTCGAATATTTGCGCTCATTGTCACTGACCATTACAAACCTTCAAAGCCGGCTGGAGCTCAAGTGCTTGCATCTGGACTCGCTGAAATTCATCAGCGCTCTCAATCACCGACTGGTAAATTCGGCTTCCACGTTAAGACCTGTCATGGCCCAATAGTCCAACAGGTTGACCAATGGGAGAGTTGCTGGGCGACATTCTATCAGAGGCATCTGCGCCAGTACATGGAAATTGCGTCCCCGATCATGGCGGACAGCGAGTTCGACACTCTTTGCAGAATGATCCTGGATGAGGTCGTGCCCAAGCTCTTGCTGCCACTGCAGGAGAACGGTCGTGTCCTGAAGCCAAGTCTGATCCACGGGGACTGTTGGGACGGCAATACTGCGATAGATCGAGGAACCCAGCAACTCGTACTCTTCGACGCATGTTCCTTCTATGGACATAACGAATACGACATAACGAATACGACATAGGCAACTGGCGAGCGCCCCGCCACAAAGTCAGTGCTGCCGAGTATGTTGACGCTTATAACAAATGCTATCCGGTCTCTGAACCTACTGCAGACTGGGAAGCGAGGAACGTCCTGTATTCGCTTTCATTCAACATCGGGAACGTCGTCAACGTTCCTCATTCTGACCAACGCGACGTGTAAGGCGGCTTTCGTGATTGCGACGGATTCATCTGCTGATTGTGGTTCCAGCGTCATCAATGATATGAAATGGCTATGCGATCACGTTCTCACCGATAACCATCAAGCCAAAGCAGGCGCAGAGACTGTCACGCAGCCAGAGTGAGCTCGATTGTCATCGCTCCGGCATCAATCTGGCAACACCTCTATGCCATATTTCTTAAAGTCGAATTTCTCGAGGCTTGAGATACTCTCAGCCCAGCCATCATCAAGCTCACCTAGCTGCCACTCGTCACCAAGTCGGCTCGTTCCTGTCCTTGCTGCCAAAACTTCGCGCTGCACGTCCTTTAGCTCTGCGGCGACGTGGGGATGTGGCACCCATACGACTCGCATTCCAGCTCGTCTTCCAGCTTCCACGCCAATGACGCTGTCTTCGAATACAAGGCATTCGTTTGGTTGAAGGTCTTTGTATTCTGGGCTTGACTTCCGGATCGCGTTCAAAGCAACCAGATAGATGTCTGGCGCTGGTTTGCTACGTCCCTCTGCTACTCTGGGGTCGTCGCCCAGTATACGCTTGTCGTCGGCGAAGTTCTCCAGCAGTCTTCTGGTCTCGGGCCTTGAAATCTTCAAGTGGTAAGTATCGGTTTTGGTCGTCGATGCGAGCGCCAGCCCTATTGGTGCACCGGATGGAGAGCTTTGTGCACGACTGAGGGCCGAAAGCAATTTCTCTGCACCTGGCATCGGCTCGCAGTCGATGTATTGCTTTTTCATTTCCTCACTCAACTCGCGGTCGAATTGCTTGCGATCAATTGGCACTTTCGCCCAGTCGTGGAATACGTCGCTCCTAGTGGAGTCGGGGATCCCCATGAGTTTGACGCGGACTGATGGAGGAATCGCAGGTCTTCCGTGCTTCGCGAGGACCGTGTCTATGGAGCGAGTTATCATGTCTTCCGAATTGATGAGCAGGCCGTCCATGTCGAAAATACAGGCGCGGATTGGTGGGAAGCTGATGAATCCGATTAGTGTTGCGTTTGCATGAGCTTTTCGATGTCATTTGCAGGACTCACTCCTTCCCTTCTGGAGCCATAATGGCTTCGCTGCCGTAGCTGTCTCTATGAGTTATTCGATTGCAAGTTCGAAGTTTTGAGTGTGGAGAATTGTTGATTCGAAGAATGCGATGGGCAGGCATTTGGTGAGGTGTCATTAAAGATCAGGCATCAAGGCCGCCATGACTGGCGAATTGGTCGACAGAGAGAGAAATGCCATTATCACCTTGTATAGTGAGCAGTCACGAGTTAATACGCCTCTATTTCAGGTCATCTTTGTCGATACTCACTGATAACCAACATCTTCCTGTCAGCGATAGACTCGTGAGGCGTGATCACGAACGCAGTTAGTGATTGCTGAAAGCAGCTTGAACATGCCATGCACTTCACGCAGCGAGTCACGCTGCTGTGACAGCTCACTCCTGGGCATCTTCTTTGAGAGGAAGATCCTTTTGAGGCCTTGGACGTCATTGCAACAAGCGTCGGCAAGCTCTCTTGATGACGGGCGGGAAGAACTGGAGAAATCTTGTTTCTCGACCTTGGCACTGCAGCCATGGAGCTTAACTGTCGGTTCGGTAGATTGGTGTTTGAGACAACATGAAACCCTTTCATTTCTCCGATATCTTGAAGGGGAGGAACGAGAAACTATGTTGTAATGACGAGAAGGTAGACGATGGATCAATAGGAATGATCACGGGATTTGGCGTCAGGAGGTGTTTATTATCGTAAGCGAGAGTCGCGGCTCCCTTTTCAGCGGTTTGCCTTCTGCAATCGAACGGGACCACTCACGACCGAGGACCCTCAAACGACAGCAGCGCCAAGCGTCCTCGGGCCAAGACTGCTACTGACTGGTGGTAGGTCGATGATCAGTGATGGGCATAGGCCAGCAAGGCGCCCGATCTTGGAAGTGCACGAACGACTGCCTTTCTAGCCCATGCGCTGTGCTGCATTGCACGTAGGGGCTGTGTTTCTTCTGCCAGCAAACACCTCGACTCTCCTAACACCACCTCACCTCCTTCCTTTCTCCTGCACCTCCTGCTGCTATACCGCAGCTCACCTCTACATTGCTAATATCTAGCCGCCGTCACCTGAACGCGCTCGCAGCAGGGTAACTGGATCCGCGACACGCGATATCAACCCTCACACCGACCCGACCTCGAGGTGCTGGCGCTTGCACAGAGACGCCCTCACGACTCGCCCCTGTCCTCGAAAGCACTTCACGAGACCTCGACATTCTCTTGCTTGAGCGCTCTCGCCGTCGAAACCGAATCGCTTATCGACGCTTCTCGCCGAAGCAAGCCTATACCAAGCTTCGCCAACACCTCCCTCGCTGACCTCAGCACACCATGGCCACCTGGGCACGACATCGCACGAACGTCTTCCGACGGAAAGATGCCCACCCTGATACCATCGATCACCCAGGCCATCAAGGGCCAGAGTCGAGCGACAGCAACAAAACACACGATCCCGAGAAAGGTCAAAATGGACAGAGTAATGGCAGCTCGGGGCCGATGGTGGATGAGAATGGACATCGCATCAATCACAAGGGACACCGTGTCGCGCCTGGCATCCAGCCTGATGGAGAGAGCGGACGTAGCTGGGTGAATCCGTGGAAGATGGCCACCATTTGCTGGCGCTCCTCGTGTACTGCCAGTAAATGGACCAACGTCTTGTGGCCTTTTACCATTGCGGCACTGGTGCTGTATTTCAACTACCCTCAACACCAGCTGTGGGTCTTCATTTGTGCCTACATTGGAATGGTGCCTTCTGCCAACTTGGTCGGCTTCGCTGGCCAAGAACTCGCAAGGAAACTTCCCAAGGTTGCTGGTGTACTGCTCGAGACCACGTTTGGAAGCATTGTGGAGATCATTCTTTTCATGGTTCTGATCAAGCGAGGTCAAGGCATGCCAGAGCACAACAACATCCAGGTCATCAAAGCGGCCATTCTTGGTTCCATCCTCGCCAATATGCTCTTGTGCCTAGGCAAGTCTTCCTCATTACATCAATATTTGAATTGACTAACAGCTCCTCCAGGTCTTTGCTTCTTTGTCGGTGGTATCTTCCATCCTCAGCAGACTTTCCATGAGGCTATCTCCGAAGTGGGTTCTAACTTGATGCTCGTCGCTGGGGTGGCTCTCATCATTCCTTCGGTCTACTACAACTCCATCTACTCGCCTGAAACTGCGAATATGGCAATGACGAACGCACTGAAGATTTCACGCGCCGCCGCTATCCTGCTCCTGATCGCCTTCGTTGTCTACATGTTCTTCCAAGTACGAAGCCACCACGGGCTGTACGAAGACATTCTGGAGGCAGATGAGGAGAGAGACCACGACCGCCACAGAGACCTTGCGAAAGAG
The DNA here is from genome assembly GCA_022814565.1 of Phaeophleospora eucalypticola. Classification (NCBI taxonomy): domain Eukaryota; kingdom Fungi; phylum Ascomycota; class Dothideomycetes; order Mycosphaerellales; family Mycosphaerellaceae; genus Phaeophleospora; species Phaeophleospora eucalypticola. The sequence continues at coordinate 695,680 of JAKLNG010000011.1, forward strand.
AAACTAACTCTCACTGAAAGCATCCTCGCTGTCATGATCTCATTGATGTTTGTCAGCTTCATGGCCGTTTTCTTGGTCGAGCAAATCGAATACATCAAAGGACGTGGCGTGGCAGATGCCTTCATTGGTCTCATCCTCATTCCAGTCGTGGAAAAAGCAGCCGAGCACATTACCGCCGTCGACGAGGCTTATGACAACCAGATGAACTTTGCCCTTAGCCACGTCCTCGGCGCCAGCATCCAGACGGCTCTCCTCAACACTCCGCTCGTTGTCTTTGTCGGCTGGGGCATCGGGAACCCAATGGACCTCAACTTCGAACTCTTCGACTCCGTTGTCGTGATTCTCGCCATCATTGTGGTCGGAAATTTCCTTAGGGACGAAAAATCGGACTACCTCGAAGGCGCGCTTTGCGTTTTTGTCTACGTGCTCATTGCTGTCACGGCATTCTACTATCCGAATCCAGAGGAGGGAGCCGGGGAGACTACGAGTGCGAGTGAGGGTGGAGGTGAGTCGGGTGCCTCGACCGCCGCGGCGGAGGCTGCTACAGCAGCTGCCAGGATGCTGTTTGCTTGATCGGAAGATCGGAGATGACAGTGGTTCAAATTGTAAAATGTGTATTTCTGAAATGGTCAAGGGAGTGCAATTGGTGCAGGTCTCTGCAATACCCTGAGCACCCTGAGAGAGCGGCGGAGTCAATGGAGTTTATGGCAATTCAAGCACACTTTGGCATTCCTTGTAGAGATTCACATCCGAGAGAGCGTTTTGCTCTCGTCATGCATTTCGCTTTCTGCCTGCCGTTTCACCTCACCACGTATCCCTAGGGCATTTCTCAGCTTTCTCTCCTGCTCTGAACTGTATTCAACCACACGTTTGCAAATACCTGTAAAATGCATAAGCATGCCTCGTCCTTGCACTTCCTACTGTGCGAAGACGTACCTCCTTCTCGTCTTCCAGGTCGAGGTTCGTTCGTTGTGGAAGTCGACTTTTTGGGTCCCATTGAAGGAGGAGCTTCCTGTTCGCGGAGTTGAAAGACCTGCGAACAATGTAACACATCAGTCGACTCGATCGATAGATGGGTTATCTGAGGCAAATGCTGACCACGCTGTACTCCCCCTCTCAACTCTCCAGACCCTCAACTCCTTTAGTGTCTCCAGATCACACCAATACCCGCTCCAATTCAGCGCGGCTTCATAATCCTTCGCTTTCACTCCCGCAGCTAGATGAATATCAACCCTCACCACCTCACAGCGATCCAATTGTTGCAGAATCTGCCTCGTCCAAGTATGATGAAAGTCCAGTTCCACAACAGCATCCTTGGTGAAATGCGTGCACGCGAGCTTGAATTGCACCTTTTCAATCCTCCTCGCTTGTGGCGGAAGGCTGAGGGAGAAAGAATTGGGATTCTTGGTGGCGCGGGGGGAGTCCTTGATTATGAGGAGGTAATTTTTGGATGAGAGGGAAGAGTATTCGGCGTGGAATTGACGATTCAAGAGGAGAAGGGATGTGGATGGGAGGTTGTGAGCTTCGAGGTGCAGGTTGTTTGGTAGGATGAGGGTTTTGGTTTCGAGGAGTTCGAGGTAGATTAGTTCGCGCAGTTCGGCTGCGAGGTGGAAGAAGGGAAATGCGGATTGGGGCATTGTGAGTGGTGATTTGATGCTGGAAGTGAGTGTTGGAGAAGAATTGCAGTGTTGGAATGTATGTGGTTGTAGACATGCATTGGAGTCGTGACCTCAGCTGAGGCCTAGAACTCGAAGCTTTCTCTATGTGGAGAGAGCTGCATCATGCGGAGTGCCGAGCGGTAGCTCTCTGGAACCAGTGGCGATGTGACCACAGTCTTGGGAGCACCACACTTTTGTGTTCTGATGGTGAGATTGTCTACAGCAGAGATCCATGGTGCAATGCCTTTGATTTTTGGCTTCTCCGAGACTCATTGTTAAAGCTGGAGCTTGAATACATCTTGATGATGGCTTCTTACCCATTACAGTCCTCCATTCGAGCTGGCGAATGCGTCGATTAGTCGACCTCGAGATCTGCTTCGTCAATGTTGCGAAGGAAGAGCGTAAACCTGGGATTATTGGGTCAGTGTATGTTCCGAAAGAGATGTTTGGTCTGTACTCACCACCTGACGACCTTGAAGTGGTTACTCGCGGTAATGCGCTCGTTCACAGTATGGATGTTGCCCAATCCGTCGTCTTCTTCATTCACGTATCCAGGCCCAAATCGGAAAATGTTCTTCGTCAGATCCCAGTAATACCGTGTGTCGGTGTTGCCAGTCATGAGGGCAGGCGCAACCACTGTATCTTCTCCATACAAAGCTCGAATGGTGCCCGACAAGACAGAGTATGGGCTGACAGAATCGACGACCGTTGGAGTGATGGGCGCGACGTCGAGAGTTGTGTCGGTATGCGCGAGCGAGATGGCGTTGTAACCAGCTTTCTCGCCATTGAAGGCATTGAGAGTGAGGTTGTACTTCATTGCGATGGGCTTAGCGACCTCGGTGAGGTGTTTCCAGACAGTCTCGGTGTTGTCGCCGATGTTGATACGGTGGTTTACAGTAGCTACGGCAGTCTCTGGGAGGGCGTTTGTCTTTGCGCCGCCCTTGATCAGGTCCACGGCTTGAGAGGTCTGCATAAGGTACTGAGCTTCTTTGCTGATCTTGCTTGCTTCCTGGGCGAGACGATCGTTGTGCTTGCAAATCTTCGAGTCCGACGAGCGCTTTCCTAGCAGCTTCTTGAGCTTCTTGGGGAAGTCTGGAGCGTACTCTGCTCCACACTGGAGGAACTCAAGGTACGGATTCTTGCTGGCGAGGTAGGTTGGGTACTGGACTGCTTCGATCGCTGTGATGATCTCGGCCAGGATCCCAATGCTGGTGTGGTCGCGAGGAATCGATGAGTGACCGCCCGGGGTCCGAACAGTAACCTCAACGTCGGTGTATCCTAAGAACTCGTCAGCCAAAGCTTGCCTTTACGAATCGGGGAGACATGTTGCACCCTTCTCAGCGACACCTGGAACAGCAAACTCTCTGCCAAACGCATTGGCATGCCCCATTCCCTCGTCAATGATAGCTGCAACTCCATTCTCGCCGTACCTCTCGAGCAAGAACGGAGCGAGGTGTCCAGCTCCTTGACGGCCACTGCACTCCTCATCGAACCCATATGAAAGCACGATTGTCCTCTTTGGCTTGAAGCCAGCGTCAAGCAGGATTTCCAATGTCTCCATTGTGCCAATCAATTGATTCTTGCAATCACTTGCGCCTCTTCCCCAGATGCTCGTTCCGTCGAAGTGTCCACTCCACGGCGGGTGTGTCCACGAATCGATGGTGTCTGGATCGACTGGGACAGTGTCTTGATGCGCCATGACAACCATTGGCTTCTTCTTCGAGTCCGAGCCCTCCCATGTGTATACCAGACCATGTGTGTTGACGTGCTCAACCTTCAGCTCAGAATGTATTCTAGGGAACGTCTGCTCCAAGTACTCGTGGAAGCCGTAGAAGACATTCCATCTCTTGTCCTCGCCAATCGCTCCCAAATCATCGAAAGACTCAGTCTTGACCTTGACGGCATCTGAGAGGCGGGTAATCGAGGCATTTTGGAAGGATTCGCTGAAGAGGAAGTCGAAGGCGGCGTTGACTTTGTCGTTCTCGTCGGTGGGGTGGAGAGCGGGAACCTGCTGACATTTGGACTCTTTGGAAGGCTTTGACTGGGCATGACCGCCGCCTAGAACTTCTGACAATGGCTGAGAGAGCCAGGTGAAGCACAACACCGCCGTGAGGAAGGTGAACAACACCGCGCGTAGAGCTCCATGGCGCGCTGCAGGAGGTTGGGAGGGAGGATAGTGCTCCGTTGCGATGGGCAATGATTTCTCCATGTTGATGAGTGATACAGAAGAAAGAAATACAGAAGGAGGAGAAGTGGGAAAGGCGAACGAGGGAAGTGCTTACAGAGGACCTGCCACCTGCCACCTGCCTATCTCATCCACGGCCAACTTGTTGTGATTTGGAGAAAGGATAGGCGGCGGGCAAGGAACAGCTCCACTCTTCTCTCCGCCATTCCATCGCACAACGCGTGAGGGAGGGCATTTTTAGAGATCAGCACATTTCGAACATGGCGCCATTTTGGATGTCGACATTGATTGATACTGGTATAGCGGGATGATGTGAAGTGTTGGAAATAGAGAATGAAAAGGTCCATGAGATGCGGATGCTGCCCTTTCTCCCCTGTCCGAGCTCCCGCCCGAGCTGAGCCAATTAAAGCTTCCTTCTCATGCTGTACCAAAATCTCAGTTCTTCCATCTATCTTCTCTTTTCCACACAACGAACGCGAATCAAAATGACAGTCAGCACATACCACTGCCTCTGCAGTGAGCTGCTACTTGCGAGCACAACAGCTCCGCTCAAGGACCTCCCCCGACGTCAAGGCGATGGATCCTACATCTGCAAGTCTTCTGGCACGCATCTCACAGCTTCAGTCGAAGTCGAGCCAAAGGCTGTGGTGTTGAAACTGGAAGACGGATTTGAGAAGCGGTATTTGCTCCGCTGTGGCAGGTGCGGAGTGACGGTCGGCTATGGTCTGGATTTGAGCCAGTTTGAGGCGACCAAGGCGAAGATTGGCAGGGAAGAGGATGTGGTGTATTTGCTGGAGGGAGGGCTCCTCGAGACCGAGGACGTGCAGAAAGGCGGTAAGGAGGACTGAGCAAGGATTGATGCCCTCCTCCGTCGATCTGGAATCCCATCGACTTGTCTTCGAGCGTGTCTGACCACACCTTCTGCAAATCCAGTAGGGGCCTTCAACAGACCATCGAGCTTCCTGGCAATCCCATTTCAATATCCGGGGGCTGCAAAATGCAGCTGCGTTTGGTATCACCACCCATGCCAGTTGGCGAGCTGCTGTGTCATCTTGTATGGAGCTTTCAGCTGGCACTTGAAGAGTAGTGCGAAATTCGAGGCTCTTCAAGGTCTTTGCGCTTTGAGAACCAAGCGGATTGCCCAGCTCGCTTTGATTTTGGTTCTGGAGCGCGCCTGAATATAACAATGTGGCTCCTCGAAGCTAGATCGAGGTCTCTGATCTATTTTGCGGACGAGCGAGAAGTCTACAGCAAATATGCAATCCTGTCTCATACCTGGCACGTCGGCGAGGTTTCATTCCAGGATATCAGCAAATCGAGCGCTCGAGTTCTTCCAGGGTATGCGAAGATTGATTATGCTTGCCTACAAGCTGAACGGGATGGCCTCAAATACGTCTGGATTGATACGTGTTGCATTGACAAGACCAGCAGTGCAGAGCTTTCAGAAGCCATCAATTCCATGTTTCGATGGTATTTTCACGCCGCCGTCTGCTATGCCTTCTTGGCCGATGTTCCGGCTGCCGTATCGCAGAAGGAGTATTCCCGTCATAGACAATTCGCTGATCATGGAGAGCGCGGACACCAGCGCGAGCGAGAATTACGAGGGTCGCGTTGGTTCAAGCGATGTTGGACGCTCCAGGAGTTGGTTGCACCGGACAAGATGATTTTTTACAACCGCTTCTGGGGCTTCATTGGAGACAAAGCTCATCTCTGGGACGAACTGTCTGAGGTCTCTGGTGTGGACCCTGGGGTTTTCATTGACCGTGAGACCATTTGGTCGCTGCCGGTGGCGCGAAGGCTTTCGTGGTCATCGCGACGATCGGCAACTCGCTTAGAAGACGAAGCGTACTCACTGTTGGGCATTCTCAACGTCAGTATGCCCTTGCTCTATGGCGAGGGTCGGCAAGCCTTTCACCGTCTGCAAGAAGAAGTCATTAAGAATTCGACAGACCATTCTATTTTTGCCTGGGATCCTTGGTTGCCATCTCATTTCGGGCTTCTCTTGTCACCAAGTCCTTTCGGTTTCCGCAACGGACGCTATGTTCAAAATCGCCAGATCGTCTCAGAAGATGACACATATGAGATGACAAATAAGGGGCTTCGTATCGGTCTTCCAACTTGGAATTCGGATGAGCATGGCTTGATTGCTGCCTTCAACTGCCGAGACGACTCCAAATCAGCGTACAAACAATATATCCTCCGACTGAGAACGTTATCTTCTCAGATTAAGGACTTCAGAAAAGGTCGGCATCTGGTATGTGAGGTCGATCGCATGCCAGAAAAGCATCTCTCGAGGCAGATAAATTATGGTCCTGAGCACGAGAGAGTTTGGCAAGACCTCATGATTGTCCGTGAAGGCACCACCACGACAATCGCCATAGATGCATCGCCGGGGATACGGATCTTTGGGGCATTCCCGGAGGAGAACTGGCATCCACGAAGCCTTCATTTTCAGCTACGCTTGGGAGATGGCGAGATGAGCTGGGGATACATTACGATTTCTCACTTTGAATCACAGCGTCCCGCTCTCCTTTGTTTTGGACAGACTCGAAACCCAACACAACCACGGCAGGCCATCCGAATCTGCTGGAACGTCGCCACTCCCAACTGCAAAAAAGAGACTGTGGCGCAAAAAGTTGAGCGAGCACTGATGAGCACACGGTCCAAAATCGCACGCATTCCGCTTGGAAGGAGTCACTATCTCTATGCAGCTCCCGTACTCTGGCGGCAGCACAAAGGCCACACACCGCTTGAATTAGCCGTGAATCCTCAGACAGCAGGCTTTCTTGCTCACGCCACGTGGACGATATCGATATCAGTCTCGCACGTCAAAAATACAGCACTTATACGACCTCTGCCGACTCATTGGCCCTTTCAAACACGAGGATTTGAGATATCTCTGGACTTTCTCACGGCCATTCCGAAAGAGCTCTGGAAGCCAAGCATGAGCATGAAGTCTCCGTTCGTGACACTGCACTCGGATGCAGCTCTTTATTGTGATTTTGGGGCCAACCACGGAGCAAACAATGACATTCCTTCGACGCAGGCAAATGCGCTGAGAATCACATTTCCGCGGAGTTGAACGGGCTGCAAGCTGCGAGATGATGGGAATGTGATTGACAAGGACGTGGCGACAAAAGGATCGCTGATCGTAAACCCGACAGGGGAAGAGCCCGTGGTTCCTCCTACGAGGTGTTTGCGAACGTTGATATACCTCGGGTATCCTCGCCAGCCTCTGTCCACGCCAACCCATGTACCTACCTTCCGCTTTTGTCTAACACCGTCCTACGTCCAGAATGACTATGCCTTAGCGAAGGAGCATCCTCTTGAGTCAAGTGCCGACTGAGAGCTTGAAGCCAGAGTTCGCGATATTCCGGTGGACATTTGGAATGGAACACCGTGATGGCAGTGGAGTCTGGATGTATGAGCAACATCATTGATCAAAACATGAGGAGCCACTGAATCCATCGCCCTTCTTCTTGAACATACACGGCAGACGTCTTTGAACAGGCTCGTGTTATGTTCGTAAGGATTATGGTTTGTTTGGTCTGCCATCCTTCTGAGTCGTACAACAATTGCGCATAGAATAACTCCTCTGGCATCCTTCACCTTCCTACTTCGGACACGGAAAGCGAGTTCGTGTGACTTTGGAGCCTCCTTTTGTCCACCTTTGTTGGCAAGAGTGACAATCTATCCTCCGGAGCACCCACCGAGCCAACACCCGTTCGGTCGAATTATGGCACTAACTATCAAAGCCTTTACTACAGCATGCAGATCGCTGCGCAATCCTTTAGGGTTTGAGCACAAGGTCACATCCTAGATTGAGCCATTGAATACGAGCCACTGCATCATTGTTCTGCTCATAAATGTTGCACTGAGCACACCTTCAACATATAAAAGATCCACAAAGGCCTGCTGCTCAACTGGCAATTGTGCCGCATCCCACAAACACATCACGTTGACAACCGGAAGCTGGAACGCATATCACCAAAATGGCCCTCCTCTTCAGCCTTTCCTTTGTTGCTCTTGTCAATCAAGTCTCTTCATGGGAACGTAAGTCAAATATCGCTTTGGAAACAACGCAAGTTCTTCGTTGACGTGGATATGGGCAGTCACTACATACAACAATGTGATCAACTGCAACGCCAACAGTGACACCATCTATCGCATCTGGGACGGTGATGGTGACAGCCTCGGCGTCTGTCAGGGGATTGCAGGAGCACCCAGCAACTCCAAGATTCGATGTCAAGAGTACACGCAAGGCGGAGCGCAGGGCCCTACCGCATGTGGTGATCGGGGAGAGAACAATTTCTATGCGCAATCGGTGGTTATCAACGATACGACTTCTGTTGGCGGAACTACCGAGCAAAATGTCTTCTGTCAATTCTACGCTTCTGCGTCCTGTTCAAACGCCGATCAATCTCCTCAGGACCTTTGTCTGGCACCTTATGGCTTGGGTGCGGTTTCTTTCAAATGCGTGAGTTTACTCCAGCCTAGTACATACGAGGAATTGTTTTGCTAAATACATCCTAGGAACAAACCAACATGCAGCCGGGACGCTAAACGTGAGAACCTCAAGACCCACGACATCGCAGTCCTGCTGTGCAAATAGTACGCATCGCTGCGAGGGATTCAATATCCTAGGTACTCATCATGGCAATTCGGATGTCTATCGCTAAATACAAACTTCATCCGATCGCTTCTAAATCCATACCTTGTGGGAAAAGTCGTCCACTCAGCACGACTCCATTCTACGGTCCATTTTCCACAAATTGAGAAAGATCTCTCTAGTGTTCTCAACCCGATTGACCATATTGTTCCAATATCCGGCCTGCTTGACGTATCCAGTGGTGACACAGCACCTGCCAACATGTTCTCTCCTGAAGTGGCTAGCCTTGGTTGCACATGAACCAAAATCAGGTTTCTGGCCTTGTCGCTTTACAGATCCCTAGACAACACAAACACAATCACTCTACATTTCAACAAAATCTAAGCATCCAGAACATTCGATCCCATCTTCGGGGGTCTAGATGACCTACTCGGTCATGGATCGCCTCCCTAATGACATTCTTGTCGTCCTCATTGGCCGAATGGACATCGACACATTCCTCTCCTTTCGCCTCTCTTGTCGACGACTTTACGATGTTACAGACTCAAACATTCACGGTATTACTCGAGATGTGGCTTGCTCAACCTTTCCTGGTCAAGAACGTATCTTTCTCATCAGTCCGCCGCCTTGCAAACCTGCTCCGGCGAAGGATATGATTCGGTGGCTCAAGGATCTCAGGATACGGCAGCTGGCATCTCTCAGCGTCGGAGTTAGCTTTTCGGAGCTTGTTGAGTACGACGAAGAGAGGAAATTCCATTATAAAGGTTGGCAGGTGTATCACGATCTTGCAAAGATCAACCCAAGCATTGTGCCCTTGAGGATCCCAAATGGATCTTCAGAGGGCGAATCCAGTGGGGAGTCAAGCTTGGAGTTGCAAGAGCTTGAGATTTGTCGTCGACGTTGCCATTATCTGAGATCTCTCTGGCCTCATCATGTCCATGGGTTCCTATGCCTGAGCTATGTTATCCAAGAAGGCTCGCTTGACGGTTTCTTGCCTCAGCCATTTCTCAAGAGTGATAAAAGTCGATCCAGGGATTTGTCCAAGACGCCGAATACGACTTTGGCTACAGCTATTCGCTTCGGACCAGAATTCATGTGGGAACGCTGCTCGTCAGTCAGCAATGAAGCAGCGGCAGACTATCAGCAACTGAAGCACGACCTTGAACGCAAGTGGAACAATGGTAGACCACCGTCTGAGCAGGCTGTGTTCGATGGCATAAGTGTTCTGATGAACATCGCTTTAGATATCGACATTGCCAATTGTCGCTCCACCCCTTTGACAGCGGTAGAAGGACGCTATAGGATTGGAACTGAGCGGCAGACTCCCACGTATGGAAATCCCTTCAATCTGCCGCCTCGCTTTGTGCCACGACTGCCGACTACCTGGGCCGACTCATGGGGGGTCGCGCTTCAGAATTTCGAACAGCTTCAAAAGGACTTGAGGGCTAGGTCGAGACACTTGAATCTCCGCGAGCTTCGTTTTGCTATGTAGCGGACTTAGCCAAACCATTATCATGTTGAGTTGGACGAGGCGCATGGCGTTCTCAACGTTCGAGGGATCTATATTCATTCAATCTCACGTTAGCAGCTACTCGGTATGAAGGCGCGACCTGCTTCGTCATGACCTCATCTCCCCTCGCCTTCCATAGCTGCCTCCTCGAAATCGCCCAAAAACTTCCAGAACGCCTCTTTCCGCCAGCCTTTCCGTCTCCATCCATTCAGGCTCTTCGGCCATTCATCAATAACTCCTTTCAATGTCCAATCATGCGCCAGAACAGTCAGAACATTCTCATTCGCGTCGAAGCCTTCCACCTTCTTCACCGTTTCTCGTAAAGCCGGCTCGTCGTAAATCAAAGCGTATTTCTGATCTTCGTACGTTCCCGCTCCAAGATCGACGAATTCTATCAGGTGGTCTTCTTTTGATCCGTCCTTTAGTAGTTCATGAAAGAGGCCGCCTGGGCATACTCCCATCCCGTTCTTGAGTGGTGATGGCTCGATCTCGTCCGGCAAGGGAATGTATTTTGAAGGCCTGATTTCTCCGCAGTGATGGGCGGAGTCGCCACATAGATGGATGAACTCGTCGTCTCCAGTTCTGGCCAGAGCATTGACGTGTCCCAATGCGTGGCCAGGTGTGTCCAGTAGATAGAGACTGCCATCGCCGAAGTAGTCGATTGCCTTGAAATCGCCAATCTTCGGCCCATTCGTCCCGTACTTCAGCTCCTCCACTTCTCTTCCTTCGAAATCACTCTCTAGAGTATGGGCTTTTGGGTTCACAGGAAAGCCAGGCATGAAAGCCCCCTTGAATCCTTGACCCACAATCAACTTCGTCTCCCTCGGAAACTTGCTCATATCCCCAGTGTGGTCCCAGTGGAAATGGCTCCAGATGACCCCTTCCACTATGACTCCAGCTTCTCGCATCATGTCGCCTACGTCCCTCTCCACTTTCACTTGCTTCAGGATCCCGTCGGCCATGTACTTCTGCAATCCACATGCTGGAGGGAGATTCTCCCAGTCCTTGCGAGTTCCAAGATCGTAGAGCAGGTTGCGGCCGGAAGGGTGCTGGATCAGAATGCTCCAGCAGCCGCAGGTTACGCGTGGGAAGCCTTTGATTGGGGGTGACCACATGTATTCGCTCGGGCAACCGATTAGGGAGAGAGTGCTGTCGATTGCAGAGACGGAGACTGTAGTGCCGGTCCCTAGTGGGATAGAGAGGGCGGGTGGTGGCTGAGGCATCTTTATCTTTTGATACAATAGAGTGAAGGGCTACCAAGTACGATAGCGTTGTTTCTGTGTCTTTCGAAGGGTCTTTTGGTGTTCTGAACGGCTTAGGAGTTGTCAGTCATTGGTAGGTCCTGTGTGCCCTGTTTGGGTGAGAAGACGCCCTCGATTGATATTGTGGTGCTCTTGGAACATGCGAAGTGAGAATTTATGAGTGCAAGCGCACGTCCACAAATTTAGCAACTCGTGGCAGTGTCGTGTGAGGCTGATTTTGAGCCGCGGACGAAGCGGACGAGAGCAAACCTTAAGACCGCGAACTTCGCCTTGATACCCCTTTTTTTCTTGGGTTTCAGGTTGCAGAGGAAAGGCAGTGTAAAGAAAGCTGAAGTTCTCTACCGATGCTTTTGAATGGTTCCATCGGAAAAATTGAACACGTTTCGTTCCTACCCATCCTGCGATCGTACAGCGGCAATCGTTCTCCGACCAGGCAGCCTCGATGAGCTCCCGCGCAGTATTGGATTGACTCGATGCTTGATTGGCATATCTCTCAACATGAGATCTCTACCCCGGCGTGAGTAGGTCCTCGATAGATCTTGTTAAGCTTTGCTCTGTCCCCAATGATGCAGAATGACTTCGTCGAGGCCTGCTGCTTTGGCGGATGTTCGCTGTCGACCCCAAGACGTGGTTTTTCTCCAAAAGGAAGCTTCTCAGCCCAGTTACAAGACTTAATGGATAGGCGCGCAGTCAGGTCCGTAATTGTCGAACAAGCTGAATATACGTGAAGGCAAGAGTTGGAAGAATGGAAGAATGGGAGGTGCAGAAGATGAGGTTCATTTCATGCTTCGACTTTTGGCCTGCAAATTTCCCACGAGTTGAAGATGCGAAAACAAGGGCATCGACGACCATCAATGTCTCCATTCATCTTCTTGTTCTTCCGTATCTATTTCATCATCGACATTGTCACTCTTCTACCATCGCCAGTATAAGTCAATCATGTCGGCCTCCTCCGCTACCAACTTCACCTGCCTCAATAGGCAGTCTGCCGTGAGTTGGCCGTCTGCAGGAATCGCTCCGCGGTCGAGTACCCGCCTAGAACTTGGCGCGCGTGGTTGATATCTCCGCGCCGATTGGTTTCTCACCGCCGAGTAGCACGAGAAATCGTTTGCTCGTAGATCGCATCGCCTGCCACGAGGGAGCCACGAAAAGATGTGCTGACTCTAGATCTCTTCAATCTTCGTTCAGACAAGAGAGTACTACTTTGAACTGACAGGGTACCCATGGCACCACTTGTCCCGTGCCGTCTTTAATAAAATATCTTTAGGTGCCTCACTATCGTCAATTCGACATCTCTCCGCGCGACCGTCAAGATGTTCTCCAGCCTGGCCGCAATCGCGGCGGCAGCCTTTGCCAGTGTTGCTGTGGGATGCGAAGACCATGACTGGACCTCGCCGATGCTCGGTGGCTACCTGAATCACGGCCTCATGTCGAGGCACGACCACGAGAAACGTATGCAACCTGGCGCGTTGGAGACTTTGCCACAAAAGGTCATGGACATTCACTGGGGGCAAATCAACTTCCTCTCGACGTAAGCTCACGATGAGGGCGAACTCGCAATCGAGATACTTTGCTGATTCTTGTCGCGCATACCAGAACCGACACTCATGGATGGCTCGCAGGTCATCTTCTGGATGAATCTTATTCGGCCGACTATGGTGACTTTGCCGACTTCGTGAGAAAGATGAAGGCCAAGGCCGACGTTCTCGGTGTTGACCTACTGCTTGTTGATTCGGGAGACCTTCACGATGGTACAGGATTCGGCGATGCGACCACACCGAATGGCAAATTCACATTGCCTATCTTCAAGCAATTGCCATACGACTTGCTGTCAATTGGCAATCACGAGCTGTATACGACCGAGATTGCGAACAACACCTATCGAACTTTTGCTCCAAATTGGGGCGGCCGCTATGTCACCAGCAATGTGGACTTCATCGACAATGGAGTACAAAAGCCGTTTTCGGATCGGTATGCGTACTTTCAGACCAAGATGGGCATGCGCATCATGTCCTTTGCGTTCATTTTCAACTTCACTGGCAACAGTGATGCCTCAGTTGTCACGCCAGTCGGCACTGCTGTTCAGCAATCTTGGTTCATTGAGCAGGTAAAGCGGACTGACATTGATCTATTCCTGGTTGCTGGCCATATCACGCTCCGTGACTCCGCGGAATGGAACTACATCTATAATGCCATTCGCACATACCACCCTACAACGCCAATTCAAATCTTTGGTGGACATCGCCATGTTCGGGATGGAGTTGCGTGGGATGCTTCTGCGATGGGAACGGCCGCTGGACGCTACTGTGAGACAGTAGGCTGGACCTCGATTGACGGACTGCCATCCAATGTAACGCGAGCGAAGTCGCCTATGGGACCCGGAAACATCAAGATCACCAAGGGCACAAATTCGACAGGCGGCGTACGACTCAATGTTACTCGGCCCACCTCGTCGAATCTCACCTACACACGTCAGTTTCTTGATTTCAACCGACCGACTTTTGAGAAGCACACCGCGTCGCTGAACCAAGAATTCGACACGGCCTACGGCAAGAACATCACTGCTGCCATCACTAAGAATATTTCCTCGCTTCCTCAACTTACAAACGTTTTGGGGTGCTCTCCGGACAGCTACTACCTCTCACGATTCCCTGCAACTGCGAAGAATAGCTTGTTCAACTACCTCACAACCACCATCTTCCCGGCAGTGGTAGCCGCGCAGGGCCGCAACAGTTCAGAGTACCCTCGGATCATCTTGACGAATACCGGTGGCTTCAGGTACGACCTTCTCGAAGGTCCGTTTTCTATCGAGCAGGCCTACCAGGTCAACCCGTACCAGAACTTGTGGCAGTACATGACCGCGCCTTGGAGCGTCGCGAAGAACCTTCTCCTGAACATGCAGACCGACTCCGTCTACAAGCGTCAGCTGACATCTGACAACTCCACATACAACGACAACACTGGTCTTTGGACCACGCCAGGCTACGTCACGACTGACGACTTTGGATATGGCGGCGATAACACCATCCATCTGGATCAGGGATACTACGCTACGCAGCATTACGTCCAAGCCAATGTCAGCACGGCGAATATCACGGACGGCTCGACACTGGTGGATGTGTACGTTACAAGCTTTTTTGCGGACGCCGCTGCGAAGTACCTACAAGGCAACACGACCGGGTGGATCAATGTGACCAACAGCACGGGTGGAGGGTACAGCAGCTTCAACACCATTCCTACGTACGCGCAGCTTTATTGGAGCAAGGACTGTTGAGGCGTGTGAGGGGAAAAGTGAGGCTTGAAGAGATGTATATAGGAAATGAATCATATATCTTGACGGGGTGTCACGCACGACCATGAACAGGTCTTCGTTACGTGCGTTGAATGGAGGTGAACCTGGGCAATCTTCTCTCGGAATGTGTTTCCCTTTTCCTCCGCTGAGTAAGGTACACATGCCATCGTGAATTTTCGTACGTTTCTCATGGGATTGACATCCTTTTAACGCCCGCAATGTGTTGCTTTGTGAGCAATTTGGAAATATACTCCAAAAGAGTAAGGCAAGAGAGAGCGTTTGAGATTGCTCGATCAGGTTTCCGTGTAGTGGATCTATCAATCATGTCGTTTGAAATGTCGGTCTCGTTACGCCCGAAAGTCCGGTGTGTCTAGGCGACGCTTGGAGGACCACTGGGCAGTCCGCTCTCGTGCGTTGTAATCAATGTCATCAACGCAAGGCGAACAGTCATCGCCGTGAGACACGTTCCAAGAAGCTAAGTCGCTCTTGGACGTGCAGCGTGCAGCGCGATGCGAAACCGATGTCCCAAACGCACGTTAGAAGGATCGATGAGGTCTGGAAGAAGGAGAAGAAGTGGGCTCGGAGCACGGATTTGGTTGTCCGACAGCCCTAAGACGGGAGGCGCCGCTTGATTTGCAGCGTTTTGATTCGCTCGTTTAGCTAGCGCGACTGTAGGGCTCGGCAAGGGGAACTTCACGCTTCCGAGCCGGCTTTTCTTGGTTACGACACGCCTGAAGAAGGAAGAGACGAAGCCTTCTTCCAGCCAATTCAGCTTCGACGCTGTGTGACGCAGACCCACCGCGTTCCTGGTTAACAGCCTGGAGATGTCGGCACCTGGACTTTCGGCCTGCCGATATCTCCATTGATCTGTGTCGGGGCGACGATTGCAAGCCACAATCAGCGTACGATCAGGCTGGACAGCCATGACGATCGATGTGAACAATGCGGTCAAAGAAAGGTATTGCAGTTCACAGCTGCGAGCAGAATTCTTGACCGCAGCGAAAAGAAGATCATGGTAGGGCAAGAGCATCACGATTGAGGGCTTAGAGCCAAATCCAGATGGGACCAGGGCCCGAAACAAGATCTTCCCATTTCGAGTGGATGCGGTAATCAGATCACTCTGCCGGCCTAATGGTTTGGCCGCCTCTGCTTGCCCACGCGGCAGAAATCGTCGGCGCTTTCGGACTGGCTGACCGGAACGTGGTTACTGGTCCTTCCATGACGCCCTGACGCCTTTTGATAGGCTAGGCATGCCGCATGTGTCAAAGCTTGGCGCTCGTTCTCGACGGAATCTTGCGACTGCACCGACCCGATGGCCTGCCTGCCTCAGGTACAGTCGTACAAAACGTAGAAGTACTTCCGTTTCCCCTTCAGCTTCCATGTTGGTCGTCATTTATCCTTTTTCTTTAATCTAACCATACTAGCCAGAGCCAGCACGATGCAACGGCAGGGCTCTTGGACCTATCCCTCCGTGGGTAGCGGTGCTGGTGAAGATCTGTACCGCACTGTCTCCAATGCCTTATCGCGAACCTTCAGTGCGGGGAGGAAATCCGTGGACGAGGTACGAGATGACAGCAGCGATAGCGACCAGTCATTTAGCAAGGCGGATGACTGGCACATGATCGACGAAGTCAAGCAGATTTCTTCGCAGACCAAAGACAAACGACTCGGTGTGACTTGGCAAAATCTAACCGTCAAGGGCGTGGGTACGGATGCAGCCATTCAAGAAAATGTCCTCAGCCAGTTCAACATTCCTGCTCAGATTAAAGGAGGAAGGAGTAAGCCCAGCCTTAACACGATCATCGACAACAGCCATGGCTGTGTCAAGCCTGGAGAGATGCTTCTGGTCCTGGGCCGTCCTGGAGCTGGCTGCACAACGTTGCTCAAAATGCTTGCCAATCGACGACTTGGCTATGCCGAAGTCACTGGAGACGTCAAGTACGGGTCAATGGGTGCAAAGGAGGCACAGAAGTATCGAGGCCAGATCGTCATGAACACTGAGGAGGAGTTGTTCTTCCCTACCCTGTCGGTACGGCAAACGATGGATTTCGCGACGCGCATGAAAGTTCCCTACCACCTTCCCGAAGGCGTGTCGAAACCGGAAGAATACCAACAAGCGAATCGAGATTTCCTCCTCCGATCGATGGGCATTGACCACACCATCGATACTAGGGTTGGTAACGAGTTCGTCAGAGGTGTCTCTGGTGGCGAGAGGAAGCGTGTCTCCATTATCGAGACGATGGCGACAAGAGGCACGATAATGTGCTGGGACAACTCGACCCGCGGTTTGGACGCGTCGACGGCGCTTGAGTATACTCGTTGCGTTCGTGCAATGACAGATGTGTTGGGCTTGAGCTCTATCGTCACTCTCTACCAAGCTGGTAACGGCATCTACGACCTTTTCGACAAGGTGCTGCTCTTGGACGAAGGCAAGCAAATCTACTACGGTCCGATGCATCAAGCGAAGCCGTTCATGGAGGACCTTGGCTTCATCTACACCGACGGTGCCAACATTGCGGATTACCTGACAGGTGTGACGGTGCCCACTGAGCGGAGGATCAAGCCTGGCTATGAGGATCGCTTCCCCCGTACCAACAAGGCTATCCTCGCAGAATATGAGAAGACTACCATCAAATCAGACATGGTCGCCGAGTATAACTACCCGGATACCGAAGATGCCAAAGCCTACACCAAAGAGTTCCAGGAAACAGTGCAATACGAGAAGCACCCCAGCTTACCGAAGGGCTCGCCTCTGACAGTCGACCTCTTCACTCAGATCAAAGCCGCTGTCATCAGACAGTACCAGCTGCTGTGGGGTGACAAGAGCACCTTCTTCATCACACAAGGGTCAACCATCTCCATGGCTCTGATCGCCGGATCCCTCTTCTACAATGCCCCCGACAACTCTTCAGGACTCTTCTCAAAGGGCGGCTCCATTTTCTTCGCTCTGTTGTACAATGCTCTTCTAGCCATGTCTGAAGTCACAAACTCATTCAGCGCTCGCCCTGTCCTGGCCAAGCATCGAGGATTCGCCCTTTACCACCCTGCTGCCTTCTGTCTTGCTCAGATTGCTGCTGATCTGCCGCTACTGTTCGTTCAAGTCACGCTCTGGAGTGTCCCTGCTTACTGGATGACTGGTCTGCAAGGAACTGCGTCGGCTTTCTTCACTTTCTGGGCCGTCATCTTTGCCTCTGCGATCTGCATGACTGCCTTCTTCCGAATGGTTGGTGCTGCGTTCCCGACATTTGATGCGGCTTCTCAGGTTTCTGGTTTCATGATATCTGCATACATCATGTATGTGGGATACATGATCCCGAAGCCTAACATGCACCCATGGTAAGAACCTAAGACAAGTGTTCCTCAGTTTTGGAAGCATCGCTGACAATAGTACAGGTTCGTCTGGATTTACTGGATCAATCCATTGGCGTATGCATTCGAAGCGCTCCTAGGAAATGAGTTCGGTGGCACGACAATCCCTTGTGCCAACGCGAATCTCGTTCCTAATGGACCGGGATACAATGACACAAATTTCCAAGCTTGCACAGGTGTGCGAGGCGCACCGATCGGATCGCCCTTCGTAACCGGTGACGACTACCTAAGCGGCCTCTCATACAGCGCGTCGAACATCTGGAGAAACTTTGGCATTCTTTGGGCATGGTGGGTGCTTTTTGCAGCTGCCACGATCTTCTTCACCAGCCGCTGGAGCCAGATCTCTGGCAATTCTGGTTTCCTAGTCATTCCCCGCGAGAAGGCGAAGAAGGTCAAGGCGTTGACTTCAGATGTCGAATCGCAGTCGTCGTCGAGCGAGAAAACTCGTGCTGTGGATGAGAAGATGGCTGATGAGAAGGAAGCTAATGTTGATAGCCAGCTGATCCGCAATACGTCGGTCTTCACTTGGAAGAATTTGACGTACACTGTCAAGACGCCTTCCGGCGACCGTGTTTTGCTCGACAACGTCCAGGGATGGGTCAAGCCTGGTATGCTCGGCGCGCTCATGGGTTCTAGTGGAGCTGGCAAGACTACGCTGCTGGATGTCCTCGCGCAAAGGAAGACCGATGGCACGATCAAGGGCAGCATCCTCGTCGACGGCCGTGAGCTTCCCGTTTCTTTCCAACGCTCTGCCGGTTACTGCGAGCAGCTTGATGTTCACGAGCCTTTGGCTACTGTTCGTGAGGCTCTTGAATTTTCGGCTCTTCTGCGACAGTCTCGCGATACGCCGCGCGAGGAGAAGCTGAAGTACGTCGACACCATCATTGACTTGCTGGAGATGCACGATATCGAGAACACCTTGATTGGCACGACTTCTGCCGGTCTATCTGTTGAGCAACGAAAGCGGTTGACTATCGGAGTGGAGCTTGTCTCTAAGCCGAGCATTCTGATCTTCCTCGACGAGCCAACTTCTGGTCTTGACGGACAGGCAGCTTTTAACATCGTCCGCTTCCTCCGAAAACTCGCTGATGTTGGACAAGCCGTTCTGGTCACCATCCACCAACCGTCCGCATCGCTCTTCGCTCAGTTCGACACTCTCCTTCTCCTCGCCAAGGGAGGCAAGACCGTATACTTCGGAGACATCGGCGACAACGGCGAGACAATCAAGCAATACTTCGGCCGCTACGGCGCTCCCTGCCCTACCAACGCCAACCCAGCCGAGCACATGATCGACGTCGTCTCCGGCGCCTACAGCAAAGATCGCGACTGGAATCAAGTCTGGCTCTCCAGCCCCGAATACGCCACCATGACAACCGAACTGGACTCTCTGATCTCAGACGCCGCTTCAAAACCCCCCGGTACGACCGACGACGGCCACGAATTCGCTACCTCCATTTGGACGCAAATCCGAATCGTCACGCAGCGCAACAACACTTCCCTCTACCGCAATATCGACTACGCGATGAACAAGATAGGTCTGCATATTGGCTCCGCCCTCTTCAACGGCTTTACCTTCTGGATGATCTCCGATAGCGTGCAGAGCTTGCAACTCCGCCTCTTTACAATTTTCAATTTCATTTTCGTCGCCCCGGGAGTCATCGCGCAACTCCAGCCTCTCTTCCTCGAGCGTCGGGATATCTACGAAGTCCGCGAGAAGAAGTCGAAAATGTACCACTGGTTCGCGTTCGCGACGGGTCTCATCGTGTCCGAGATTCCGTACCTCTGCGTCTGCGCGGTGCTCTACTTCGTCTGCTGGTACTACACCGTCGGCTTCCCTTCTGACTCGGACAAAGCGGGCGCGGTGTTCTTCGTCATGCTCTTCTACGAGTTCATATACACCGGCATCGGACAGGCGGTGGCAGCGTACGCCCCGAACGCGGTGTTCGCCTCCCTCGTCAACCCGCTCATCATCTCCGTCCTCGCGTCGTTCTGCGGCGTGCTGGTGCCCTACGACCAGCTGCAGAGTTTCTGGCGCTATTGGCTTTACTACCTCAATCCGTTCAACTACCTCATGGGCAGTATGCTCGTGTTCACGACTTTCGATTCGCCGGTCGTGTGCAAGCGCGACGAGCTCGCGATCTTTGATACGCCCAGTGGGCAGACTTGCGCTGAGTACCTCGCGGACTATATGATGGGGTTGGGGTCGAGGACGAATTTGCTAAATCCGGAGGCTACCAGCGGATGTGAGGTTTGCCAGTATACAAGGGGCAGCGATTACTTGATGACGTTGAATTTGAAGGATTATTATTTTGGGTGGAGGGATGCGGCGATTGTGGCGCTTTTTGCGGTTAGTAGCTATGGGTGCGTTTATGCTTTGATGTGAGTAATCCCTTGCCCCTGACTTTGATGAGATGGATGCTGACTGGGTGGGTTGTAGGAAACTGAGGACGAAGGCGAGTAAGAAGGCGGAATAATAGTGGTGGAATGGCTGAGGGAAGGAGAGAGAGGAGAAGATGTGAATCGGATATTAGCGATGGCGTTGGGATAGAGAGGTATGATTGTTACTTCGGTTGGAGTTGGAAAGAGTGGTCAAAGACTTGTAAGAAAACGGTAAATTGGAATGATCAATGAAGCAATTCACACCGTGAGAAGTTGCCGACTTCCGTCGACATCGTATCATCCTGCATTGTGCTGATGACTTACAATGCCTTTCTTTGCGCATGAGGCGATGGCATCTTCGGGGCTTCGAGATAGTCTTGCGCCTGAGAAATGCCGGAGTCCGTGTATGATCTTGAGAGTCACTGGTTAGAGATAATACCTTTGCTTAATGATCGATGCCGTGGCTATGCAAGCGAGACTGCTATAGTTGAGAGGATGTTCAGGATAAGAATGTCAAGACTATGAACCCTCGCCCTACGTTCTTTGCAAAATGAAGAGAGACAGATGACTCCTAGAGACATGAAAGAGCGGAAGAGAGAGTGACTGGCTGAATTGGCAAAAAGAAGAACCACGGGGGTCTACATGAACAACTGCAGCTCTCAGCGCTGCAGACGAATGTGCTGGCAGCCAGATTAGGCATCTGGGACAGACCTACAGGAGAGGAACAATGCTCTTGCAGACTCTCGCTCTCCACGAGGGTTCATTGATCTCGACTTCTTACGATCGGGTGAAGTCCCGCAAGCGATGATCTCCCATGCAGGTAAGACTCTCGAAAGCGGAACGTCGTCCCTGCCATTGTCCGGAAGGGAGAGCGGAGGCCCGGCTGACATACATTGTTCCTACTGCGGGCGTGCTGCTCCGAGCAGAGATACGAGTCGGTTGCGCGCATCGCCGTCCGGATGGTCGAGATGCGGAGTTCCGATGGTGAGGTGGATTTGATTGATGGTTTCGATGAGATGAGTCGTTCTGTAAGCAGCACTGTGGGATATGTTTCGTGAAGCTCAGAGTGACATTCTGATACTTCATGGCGAGGCGACGTTGCTGAACAGTGCGGTCGTAGATTTGATATAATAATCTGTCCTCGTCGCGGTCAACGCTGGTCCGCTCGTCTGGGTGAGTTGTTTCGGGACGAGTCAGTCGTTTGCCATGATCAGTCTTCCGACCCTTCGAGTCAAGAGAAGCTCAGCACGAGATTCGACGATCAGATGTTCTGCATATAACGCAAAAAGCATGAGTCGTCGACGATTCGTGCCGCTTCTGGAAAGTCTGGTTGGTTCTGCTGGTTGTCTCGATCAAAGAGAGGCAGATCCGGCTTCCTTCCGAAGCGAGAGACATGCAGCTCGCGTGCTCGTTCGGCATCGGACATGCAAAATTGCAGATCAACTGGCAGACCTTCGGCAATGTTGTTTAGCAGTGCGCTGGATGTCAATCTTGCCAACAACAGGCGAAGGTTGGGGAGATTCGAATGCTGGGCACGGCGTGCTGCGCGCGCTATCAGTTTGATATACACGACGGGGCGCGGTGCGACAGGTCCTGCCTCCGTAGTTCATGCGGGCTTTTGCCTTCTGACAGGTACCAGCTCCGGCGGACAGGAGACGCGCGGAAGTCAATGAAATTGTTATTGATGAGGATGGAAGGCAATATGGCATGGGAATGCTCATAGGGCATTTGTGGCTGCAGAGTGATGATACGCCACGGCGCAGAGGGTGTGATATGGGATGACGCGTCTGAGAGGTGGAATGCAAGAAAAAACACGAGATTCTGCCTTTTCGGTCGCGTCTGGGGCAGAGGCTTGGAAGACTTGGTGGTTTGCAAGTATGTTGACGGGATGGGGTCCGATGGGAGGAGGATGACGGCGTCGACCGCGATCGTGTGAGAAATGCCCCTGTACGAACTCGAAGTCGCGGAAGGGTTGAATGGTTCGGAGGAGTGACTGCGGTGGTTCTCGCGGACGGCGATGACGCGGGTTTCGAATGTTGTTGAGTGGTGATACGGGGGCAGTGAGGCTGTGCCTGAACCTGAGCGTGTGCGTGTGCGTGCGTGTGCCTGAGGTGGTGATGTGGGCAGCCGTGCGGCACAGACTGGTACCATGGTGGAATGGTGGAATAGTGGATGGGGATGCCTCCTCTAATCAAAAAATCATGGATGCGACGCCGGCCCGGCGAATGTTGACTGCCCACGCCCTCGCCGGCTCACTGGCTGCGTTGTCCGCCCATTTGACTGCGGTGCGACGACGGAGCCACCGAATGCTCACGCCCGCCGAATGATGAATGCTCAGCCCGTCTCACGAGCGAGAGCGGGCGTTTTGCAGGACACAGTAGCCACAGTAGTGACGGTGGACGTGGTCGCGGGCGTTCCTGGCAGCGGTGGCCCCCGGTGTGGGACTGCCTCAAGCAGCGTTTCGTTCGAAACAGCAGCAGCAGGGAAGAGGTGGGCAGCGCGTCGAGATCTTCACGTCCAGAACACCCTCTCCAAATCTCCTCCAGAACTCTTCCACCAACTTGACCAAACTCTCTGCCATCGCTTGGTAAGTTGTGACTTGTGTGATATGGTGCAGTATGATAATGTTCCGCCTTCCCAATGCTCCCAAGCGTTCGCAGTGTGCACCGCCCGCGCGATTCCTCGGCGACGGCAGAGACTCCCAAGGCAGAGAGTCTAGTGAGGAGTGAGGAGCGCTGTGATTGCGAGGGCGGAGGAAAGCGTTGTGCCACCCCTGCAACACGCTACGCGCTTTCGAGGCTGCTCATCTCACAGTGTTCACTCCTCTCACTCTCACTCTGCTTGGCAGCCTTCCTCATCCCGCCAGCGCACATAGCAGTGCGCGAGATATTCTGTAGAATAACACATTCACATGTCAATAGATGTGGTTGTTACCGCCGACAGCATCGTCGTCCTGCACGAGAATTGAGAAAGATCCTCAGGCACCCGCTCGCTCCTGCCTCGATTCGCCCGTTAATTATTTTAGAGTCGCTTGCCGCGCCGGGCCCCACTGCGCTAAACCCAATCCACGAGTCGGCTGCCAACCTTCGATTCCCGCTACTCGCGAGCCGCTGCAGCGCCTGCTGGCTGCTGCTTTCTGGCGTGTCGCATCGCACACTTGCACCTCGTCGTCGCCCGCTCATCACTCTTCTTCTCCTCCACCGACCACAATCCCTCCGTCCAGCACCGCGATCGGCCAGCACTGCGCCCAGCGACCTCCCGCGCAGTGCTCGAGACAACTCCGCCGTCGACGAGAGCGCCTGACACTCCTCTCCGCCCTCCGCCGACGCAACCCCCTTTCTTCGTCCAAACACCTTGCGCTGCCGCCGACACGCACCACACTCGCTTGAACACGTCCACAACACACTCCTCCCCTTCTTCGACTCTCCGATTCTCACGGCCTTGTTAATATCCACACCCACCACGCTCTCCGTCGCTGCAAAGGTCGCCTCATTTCTCCGTCACCTCGCTGAAAGACGCGCCATTGTACCAGTCCGCCAAGCCTCCCGCGCATCAGCCGCAACGACACCTCAACCTCAAAGGCCCTCACTCGTCGCATTAATTGGGCTGGATCCAATCGCTGCTCGGCAATATTTCTCCCTCAAAGACCACTCTTTGTCTGGATATAGCCGCCGAACGTGGTCCGCTTTGTTGCCCGTCCACGACGCCGCGAGTCGAAATTACACCCATCGCGCCGACAAAATAGCCTCCCTGGCTTGACCGGCTTTTCGACTCTCATTTGGCCTTTTTGCTGTTGACGCGCTCGTTATCCCAACTACCGACATTCCTTTGCGACGGCAACACTGAAACGGCGACGAGCATGAACTGAATCCCGCCGGAAACCACACCCATCCCCCGTTTCACTGGTGGTACATTAGCAAGAGCTTGAACATCTGTGGCATTCGTCACTGTACACTCGTTTACGCCCAACTACCAACTGTGAGCACAACCCGCGAGGTGGAGTGAAGGGGCATTGAACTGACGCTTCCAGTCAAAACTTGGTTTCCTCTTTGACATTTCGAGTTTATACCTTAATCCTTTCTCAACATGAGGTCTACAGCAGCATTTACGGCCGCCGCTTTTGCGGTTGTGTCATTGCATGGCCCTTTCACTATGGCGGAGGCAGCGCCCGCTCAACCTGAACAGGATCGGCCCAAGTACTACTTTCCCAGGCACGTAAAGAGGAACTACCCCAATATCACGGCCTTGCTCAATGGCGATGGATCATCGACATCGTCCGACTCTTCTTCGAGCACATACTCGCAACCATCCAGCTCAGATGGAGGAGATGGTGGCCTACTCGCGCCACTATTCAACCCTCCGTCCCAGTCGGTTCCTCCGAGTTTGTTGGATGGCCTTCTCCCGCCGTCTACTTCGAGTCCTCCGGCGCCTCCGCAGAACACCACGACTTCGACATCTTCCTCGATATCGTCGCCGTCCTCCAGCACGCAAGTACCCTTGACCACGTCCACCAGCGAGCACCCGGAGACGAGCTCGAAACCTTCCACAGGCGGTGGCAAGAAATCTTCAGATGAAGTGCAGCCCACTGCGCCCAAGACGTCTCACAGCTCCACGCACGCGCCGGAGACGCACAAATCATCGTCAACGGAAAGCCACAAAGAAGAATCGACGAAGACGACTGAGCACAGCAGCACCAACACCGGTGGTCTGTTGAGCCCATTGCTCTCGCCCCTTCTCTCACCCAGCGGCAATGGCATGCCTTCGTCTGTTGTTCAGCCGACTGCATCTGCGGAATCTTCGTCAACTTCGAAGGACTTTGTCTATCAGCCAGAGGCCAGCTCGACCGATCTTCCCCAGCGCCCTGGATCCGCAGGCACGACAGGTGGTAATGTTAGCGAGAGCGTTTCACCAACGGCTGGCACTGGCACCGAGGAGACGCCATCGTCCGCAACCACGAGCTCGAGTCATCCTTTGCTTGTTGGCTTGTCCACGATCATCGAGAGCACTGCCATTCTTGCTCCGGCGTCCACTTCCACGGCAGTCCCCAACACAACTGTTGATGTAAGCTCCGAGGGCACTTACCAGCCGACTGGAGTCCAAGCCAACACTTCGAGTGAGGCTGCCCCAACTGGTATTCCAGCGAATACATCAGGCGAAGCCGCGCCAACTGGGGCCCCTGGGTCCGAGTCGGGATCTGCCTCTCCTCAATTTGCGGCCACTGGTACCTCACCTACTCTGGGTATGCCCACTGCTACGCCGTCTGCGAACACAACCAGCGGTGGGCTCCTTGGAGGAGTCAACAGCCTTGTGTCGTCCATGGCCTCCGAGCTCTCGAACGGAGTCTCGTCAGCGCTGTCGGACGTCACCGCTAACACAACAGCTGGTGCTGGTCTGCCTCAAACCACCGACGCTTCCAAGGCCTTGTCCGCGCTCGCGTCGTCTCTAAGCGTGGAGCTGTCAAGCATTGCTGCTACGGCCTCTGACTCTCAGGTATCCAAGTCTTTGGCCTCTGAGTTCTCAGGCATCCTCTCGAGCGCAGCCTCATCGCTTGCAGAAGCGTCTTCAACCTCAACCGGCATTGCATCCGTCAGCGCAACGACAACTTCGTCCTCGATCATCGGCACTGGAATCTCAACTGGAAGTTACACTCTCAGCACGACTACTGGTTCGTCCGGCGTCGCCGTCGTGCCCATCCCAGTCGCAACGTCTTCGTCTTCTTCTTCTTCTTCTTCCAGCTTGTCTGGCTCCGGCTCCACCACAAACCAGACGGAACCAGCAAGTGAGACGACCAGCTCAAGCGTTGCTGGCATCACCTACTCGCCATCCGTTCCACTGTCCACGGGTGTCTCATTGACGCTCTCGTCGAGCTCTTTGATCATCAGCAGTTCCAGCTCCAGCACCAATGCAACGGCGGTCATCATCCCGATCCCGACTTCTTCGGCCACGGAGACCAAGTCTTCTACCAAGGAGAGCGAGTCCGAGTCGTTCACACTCAGCTACCAGCCGACAAGCTCCAACGCAGAAGCAACCAGCACATCGCCTGTCTCCGTGACGGCTGCTGAGACCCCGTCAACAACCTCGACGACTTCGAAAGCACCGCACACGATCGAGCCAACTGGCAGCGACTCGGCCACGGTCTACGTTGTTCCAACATCGCTCGTCTACGCCCCCTCTACTACCGCCACTCCGACTGAGACCGAGTCGGGTAGCATGCCTGTCGATCAGTCAACAACCAAGGCATCATCAGGTGTACCGACCTACATGCCGCGCTTTGTCCAGCCTGCTGGTGGTATGCCTACGGCACCGCCAAACACCACTCTCATCCAAGTTGGCTTCAACTACGGGCTCAATTGGCCGTTTGTGGTGAGCACTGACAACTCGGCGAACCAGATCTTCACCTACCTTCCAATGGGTATTGCGAACGATCTGGGCCTCAAGGTTGAGGACATCAAGATGGCCGGCCTCATGCCATACGACACGACCACGCAGATGAACTATATCACCACTCTTGCGCAGGCATACATCCCGTCGTACTTGGTAGACCAACTGCGACTGGACCTGCTTACCCCAGCGTCTGCGGCGTATCGCAACCCGAACGCGCAGGTTCGCATGCTCATGTCCATGATCAACCCGACTATTCCAATCCTCCCTGGAGCAAACATGGATAGCTCTTCCAAACCGAAGTCAGCGAACAACCCACAGGCTCCAGATTCGGGCAAGGGCTCTGGTGGCGCTCCTATTGGCGGTGACTCCGGGTCGTCTCAATCGGTCAAGGGCACCTCTGTGGGTATTGGCGTCGGAGCCGTGTGCGGTGCCGCCGTCTACGCCGCCGCTATGGTGTACGTCGCCCGCCGATACCGCAAGAAGAGAGCGTCCCACAAGCGCGCCAGCTCGGTTCCTACCACCGGAGAGATGACTCAACGCTCGCCGGGCGTCCTCTCTGGCGGCGGTATGGGCAGCTACTTCATGTCTGGTGCCAACGGCCGTGGGTCTGGCATAACGAACGGAAGAGGCAGCGGAAGTCGAAACAGCAATGGCACAGCCGGCAGCAGCAGCAACGGCCGCAGCGTTCGAGACCAAGGCATTAGCGCGCCTATTATGGCAGAGAACAGCCTGGGCTGGAGCTGAGCGGGGGAACGCCAATCAAATTTTTTCACGAAGATCTGATGTTACATTGAAAGGAACAACGAAAGAGCGAGCGATTTTTCTCTTGATTGCGAAATTGAAGAAGCGGGTGGTAGAGTCGCGGATTGGATCGCGAGAGCCACGCCGCAGGGACTGGAAAGAAAGAAGAAAGAGCGAAAGAAGCCAAAAGGAACAGCAAATCATCATGGGAAAGCACCACAGAGATGCCGACACCAAAGAATCCTTCCAGCTGCGCCTCCGCCACTACCAACCACTATGCACGACCGCCCGGGTCGCCGTTTCCTTACCAATTTTTGTTGTTGTTGCGAATGTGTCTACCAACCTTTTCTCGCGTTTTCCTCCCGAGCCTTTGTTTGACAAGGCTTCGAGCGAGCAGTCTGGCCGTTCTTCTCTTGATGGCTGTCTCGATTGCGAGTTGCAAGTGTCCTCTGGGGCCACTCTTTCTCCTTTGTCACGGGAGAGAGAGGTGAGACCCTCCTGAGAGGTCCGCAAGCTCGATATGTGTGTACATAGATATGAAGTGAAGCGAAGAATTAGGAAAACATGGGAAGCAAATTTCTCTCTGCTGTGAACCTGTCTCATATTGCTTTTCACTCCGCTTTCGAAGATTTTGGGGTATATTCAAGGCAGATACACACGGCGTCTGCTGCGCGCAACGACCAAGCTTGCTAGTGTTGAACTTCGTCTCTATTCGTCTTTTGTTCTTCTTTCCGTCTCCATCTAACGGGCATGTCATCGCTCATGCTCCAAATCATCCACATAATTGCTCAGCCTCCCCATACTATGCCTTTTCCCATTCTCGTCCCCCATCGGCGTCACCGGCCGACTGAGCTCGCGCTTATACAGCGCAATACTATCCCTCAACGCAACGTGTTCCGAGTCCGCGTAGCCGATGATCTCCGCGATCTGGGAGCTCTTGACGCCGCGGATGCGCTTAATCTCCGCCGCCGAGTAGTTCACGATCGCTTTGCCGACTTCTTCGCCTTGGTCTAGGGGGGAGTCGCGGGAAGGGAGGACCATGAGGCGCACGCATTCGTGTTGTCCGAAGTGGCCCTCTACGTCTACTATTCCGACGGGGAGGAGGCCGGCTTTGGATGCCACCGCGGTGAGGGCGCCTTGGTCGATATAGAGGTTTCCGTGCGGGGCGAGGCCGTGGAGGAGCCAGAAGTAGCGGTCGCGGATGGGGGAGGTGTCGGGGACGAAGCGGGTGTGGAGGGGTGGGAGGCCTGGTTCGGAGAGTTTGGGGGAGGAGTTCACGCCGTTGACGACGATGTCGGATTTTTGGAGGTGTGGGTGGGCGTGTGCTGTTGGGGAGGTTGGAGGGTCGAGGGAGGTGGATTTTGCTGGGAGGGGCAGCTCGATGCTGTTGGCCATGCTTTGCGCGGCGCAGCGTTGGCCTTCGACGTACCGCACGATGGCGGCGATGTTGCCGGGGTTGCTGCTGCGGGTGATGACGGTCGTGACGCCTGCGGCGGTTGCGAGGCGGGCGGCGGTGATTTTGGTGCCCATGCCTCCTGTTCCTAGGGAGCTGCCGGCGCTGGCCGTGTCTGCTGCCAGCTCGGCGATGTCTTCTACTACTTCGATGGCTTTGGCGTCGGGATTTGTGCGTGGGTTCTTGTCGTATAGGCAGTCTACGTCTGTCATGAGGAAGAGGTAATCTGCCTGTACCATGCCCGCTGTAATAGCACTCAGGGTATCGTTGTCTCCGAATTTGATTTCTTGCACGCTCAATGTGTCGTTCTCATTTACGATTGGGATCGCGCCCATGTTCAGCAATTCGGAGAACGTATTCTGAGCATTGAGATACTGCGTTCGATCGGCAATGTCGTTTCGCGTGAGCAAGATCTGGGCGACGGGCTGGCGCATGTGCATGAACAGCTGATCCCACATAGCCATGAGCTTGCATTGTCCTATGGCTGCCAGCGCCTGGACTTGGGGCAGGTGTTTCGGTCTCTTCTCCATGTCCATCTGGCGCAAAGCCATGCCAATGGCTCCCGAGGAGCATATAACGACGCGGTGGCCTTCATGGCGGAGAGCGACGGCGGTTTCGACGATGGTGGAGAGGGTGGAGAGGAGGGGCTCGTGGGTTTTCTCGTCGACGATACTCGAGGTGCCTGTGAGACGAAAGGAGAAGAAGTTAGTATGTTCTGTGTCTGTCTCTCCGGAAGCGCTCTTACAGGTCTCATGTACCGAGCTTGATGACGATGGTAAGGTGCTTCTTCATATTGGCGGCCACGCGAGCTCGCGGCTCGTGGAATTTATATGGTGAGGGTTGTTGGAGAGGACGGTGAGGTGGAGGATGTAGTCTCCCATCACCAACAGGCTCGCAAAGGAAGCGGACGAGTAGAAATA
Organism: Phaeophleospora eucalypticola; assembly: GCA_022814565.1. Lineage (NCBI taxonomy): Eukaryota > Fungi > Ascomycota > Dothideomycetes > Mycosphaerellales > Mycosphaerellaceae > Phaeophleospora > Phaeophleospora eucalypticola. Next base: position 725,442 of record JAKLNG010000011.1, read on the forward strand.
TATGGCATTGGGATTGAGTGAGTGACTGTACCTCAGGATCGATTGCTTGTCGTGAAGTTACAAAGGGCGTACGCCAAGCCCGAATGCGATGTCGGCTGGACGAGGGGCCGCGGCAACACTTCCTCCTTTCACTAATCATCCTTCTTCGACAGAATCTATAACATACACGTATCCAACGGGAACTCCATTGTGCTTGTATGCGACGTCCATCAGCATCAGACATGGTCTCGAGATATGTTCAGGAAATGAAAACCCTGTGCACAACGAATTGCCCAAGTACGGGCTCAGGACCTTCTTCATTTCCACCCTTCCCAATGGCAAGCAAAACACGAATGCCTCTTCTCACCTGATTGCTGTCTGGAAGAAAGGTTGAAGAGGCGCAGATGGCTTTCCACAACAGCGACCTGAAGCCATGCATTTCCATCTTACTTGTGACTGGAGCTTGCTCCTACGGTCTTGGTGACAAGCACTGGCATCGTACCTTCGATTCAGGTCTGCGGCTTCCATACCGCTGTTTCGCATCAGGCTCTTGCCTCCAAGATAGGTGTAAACACAGTTTGACGATATGGCAGGTATGACTGCGTGTCTCTCTTATGAACCGACATCAACATCAACATCAACATCAACACATCAACAACGCACTTCCAGCAGCATCTTGACCACACATTCCGCACCGAAATATTCTCATCCTCTAACATGCACGCCGTCAGTATCATTGCTCTGTTGCCACTGGCAGCCGTGGCCATTGAGACCAGACTCTCCGCAGAAAGGACACCTTTGCTCTGTGGCGAACAGGGATACAACCGCACTCAGTACCATTGCTGGTCTACGTCGAACGGAAGCTCGCTGCTTTGCCCAATCGTCGATACAATTGCCTACCGTATCTGCGGCGACGAGTGCTACTTTCCATACCATTACAGGTACTCAGAAACTTTGGCCTGTATCCAGATGCGCGGTGGAACTGATTTGATGTCAACAGATGCAAGATCGATCACGAGACCCTCGTCCCCTTGCCAGTCCGTACCTCACCATTTTACATAGGGACAGTATCCGACACTGGAAGTCTCAATATACAGGAGCTTCAGGCAAGAAACAAGCGCTTCTACCTCGGCGGAGGGAACGACGAATACTGTCCGCTTCCGTTCGGTAAGTGTCCTGATACTTCCATCAACACGGTCTTCAATCCCGATGGCTCTCTTGCTGTGTACGTGCCCGGCGGTCAACAGACCTACATCAAAACCGATGGAACATTGTCATACACGGAGGCTGGCAACGCTTCCAAGCCGGACATGCTGTACAGGAAAGCCGGAACAGCCTACAGCAGTGGAGCGCTCATCGGGCCAAATGGCACCTCTTGGGCTGCTTGTGATGATGGAACTGGGGATCGATACATCGTCGCCGTTCCCGAAGATGCTGTTGCAGCTCCCGATGGTTGCGACAAGTTGACTTTGCACACATATGAGCAGCTTGAAGGTCCGTTCCACACTGTTTTGCCAGAAAGACGAGTGCTAACTCCTCATTTATCAGGTGAAAGAGGCGCCTACCAGTATGGCAAGTAAATTAGGAGCTGGTTGGAATATGCATGCAGCGAGAGGCCAGCACATCGCATTGACACTGGCACGGAAACCCCCCTCGATATGGAATAAAACTTAGCAGGAAGCACAACTCCTCATCCGCATCCCAAGTAGTTAGCTCACCCCAATAATTGACACGCATCAACGCGCATCCACGCGCACCAGCGCGAAATGCAAGCACTACCGGTACGCAAAGAATCACTCGCATAACCGCACCAGTTTCCCTCCCGCCATTCGACCCTTCTCGCTAGCTGTGAATCCACGGTATTTGAATGCCGGATCACCTGCAGTGCTTGCCTCCCCGCGTGCGCGAACCTATGGTTCGGATGTCGATGTTGTGCAGATGTGCCGTGAGTACCGTACCAGAGATTGGGATTAAGGCTGCGGGTTTGTGGGTTCCGGGGGATGGCTTTGGGGAACGACTGAATGTTCGGGAGGAATGTGTGTTAATGCGGAAATATCCAAGACTCGAAGGAATGAGAAGTAAGTGATCAAGCAATTAGGTGTTTTTGAGTGCACCTACACCCTTGAGATTGTAGTCGTGATGAGGCTATGAGCAGTTGGTGGAAGTAGGTGATGGTGAAGCTCATGCAGGGACCAGCAGCTCAAAAACACTGGACCGCAAACGCGGAAAGGGTCTTCCATCATGCAACATGCATGCCATGCAGCTCTGCAGACCGAACAGAACGAATCCGTGAACCTCGATTCGCTTGAACGGTTCTTTCTGGGGGAAGTCGCGGATCGCAGAAGCCAGATAGAGAGCACCGCGGACGAAAAAGGCAGTAGTCGAAAGCGTTTCACGTGTCGTGCAGCGCATCGCATGTGAAGTGTGGTGGTGGATGTGGGGATGTATGGATGCCCGATTGTTTGTGGTTCTTGACTCGAGATTTTGCTGCTGGGTGGGTGGTGAGGCGTTTGGTCTGGACGCACTGGAGCTTGAGTCGAGGAGAATATATTCGATCGAGGAGCGTGATGTAAGAAGATGTGAATCGGGCTCGATGATGGTAATGTTGAATGCGTTGTGTTGATACACTGTGAAGATGGTATACACAATGAAGTACTAGTACGCCGCGAATTGCGACGGTAGTAGTGTGGCAATGGTACAGATTGTACAATGCGCGCTGCAAGCAACTTTTCCTTTTTCTTCCTTTGCCATGGCGTCGCAATGTACTCATTCCCCTCCCCCCCGATCTTCGTCCTTCGTCGTCGTCGCAAACAAGGGAAAGGCTGTACATGTCGAATGTAGTTTTCGCGCCAAGGACAGATTTTGCCAGCTCGATTTCCTTTTCGTCGAACTGGAAACTTCAAACGCCAATTGAAACAGATTGATCCCAACGCCATCTATGCTTCGAGGTCGCCGACCTCGCTTTGGAAATGAACAAACGCCTTGGTAATGCGATGGTAGTGAACGCCGGTCGTAACAGTCGTGAAAATGGTATATAAAGATCGATTGCATTTCTGCATCAATCACTTCTGACCAAAGAAACCCGCTTGCTGAAGTCGTCGTTAGTCTTTGCGAAGAATGTAGTCGAGGTGGTCAGGGTCTTCAACATACCAAGCATGTTTCGCATGGATCACCAGGTTCGCCGCCGAGCACGTATCCTTGACAGTTTCGAGCGGCGTGGTAGTAACATCGTTGACAACTCAGTTCGCCGCCTGACGATCGCGACTCCTGACGAGACAGTTTGGGTCGTGATGTTACGCGTGGTGGGTAGCTGGGAACGGGTTTTGGTTGTTGTTGCTGTTGGCCAGGGACGGCGGGGAGAGGTCGTTTGGCGTAGGTGCTGATTGCCTGGGGTGGAGGGAAGTTGGTCTGGAGCTTTGGCAGGGAAGGTCGTCGCTGTGCGCTCATTTCGGCGATGGGTTGAGCGGGGACGGAGGTGGGTGGTGGTGGTAGGGGCTTCTTCGGTGGTGGTGAGGGTGGGACCAAGTGGTGGCTTGTCGATGGTCGGGTGTATTGATGCTCGTCGGTATGTTGGGGATATGTTCGACGGTTGAGGATGGCTCCTATTCTCCATTTTCGTCGGCCACCGAGGAAAGACTTCTTGCTGTGCGTGCTGAAGGAATCGCTTCGATCCTCTTCAACGAATGGTGACAGCGGCCTTGAGGGTTGGAAGTATGCTGATCGAAGGTCGTATGAGGAGGCCGTGCTGCTGCATGATATGCTCGATGTCGACGAGTGTGCTGTTGGGGTGGGCGGGAGGTCTCTCATGAAAAGGCTGTCGAGATATGCCGGCCGTGTCCCGACGTGCGACGGACGAGGTAAAGACATAGTCATCTTGTTGAGTGGCCGAGTAGAGTTTTCCTGTCCGAGTTGGTAGACGAAGCCAGAGAACTGACCAGCGAGACCGCCGAAGTTTCCAATGGTAATGCGATCAAGGTAAGTGAAGTTGGCCTGATCAGGACTGGATCGAAGCGAGCGGCGGGGTGTATAAGGCGTTCAGGTATAGGTGCGAGGTGGAGTGTCGACGACAGTGGGAAGGGTAAAGGTAGCGAACGTGGCGCGGCCGGGACAGAGGGCTGCATAATAGAGCCGTGGAGGGAAGGATGGCAGCGGCCTCCTCTTTCCGTGGGCTCGTGCTAAGCTCGCAGGATAGTGTCTTAGCTCTTTGCGCCATCAACTCAAAAGGCCCTAAACAGAGCAGCTCGCTGGGGTGGCATCGGCTGAGACGGGCATGGATCGCCTGCGTCTTGGCCTGGATAACGCTGCTGCTGCGGCATGACGAGAGCCCACGGTGCTTTCGTGAGTCTCATCGAGGCAGAGGTCAACCTCGAAGCGGCGGACGGCACTTGAGGCCCTGGTGGACACTGGGGGGTTCGGGACAGCGGCCGGGGGGTAAGAGGCGTTTCGTCTGGATGCATGTGCTCGAGCAGTTACGTCCTACCCGACGCGGCCCAAAGCAGCAACGATACGCAGCGTTGCAGAGGCAGTTGCTCGGACAGTCATAGCGATCTGCCGCCAGAACAGCTTGTCGTTGTGAGCGCTCGTGAAAGTACCCCTCGAGCGCTAGCCATACGCCGCTGTCTGTGCGTGCCGTGTAGGCCCAGCTACCAGAATGCAGGGGAGATCCCGCGTGCACTAATATCGGTAGGGAGACATCTCTCCTACGCAGCAGGCGGTGCTGGCTGCGAGTCGTTGATTCCGTGCCTCTGTTCTCTTCTTCAACGCATTCGAAAGCTGGTCGTAGGAAGACGAAGTTGCTGCGGCGGCTGCAGGACGGATCGCGGAGGGAGTTGCTACCTCCTGTTCACTCTGGGAGCGCGGCACGGCGGAGGTGTGTTGCGGCAGCGGCAGGTCGTAGCAGCACCTCAGACTAGGAGCACCGCCAGAGCCGTTGCTACTGCGGCTAACGCAGGACTAGCATCCGGGCCACGCTGAAGGCGCGCCGCCCCCAAAGTATCGCACGAGCGTCGAGCATGGGATGGTGAGACTAGCCGTGCACATTGACCTCACAGCCGCGGCGCATTCACGCCGTATCAGCAACCTCCCATACCTCTAGGCGCAAAGTAGAATGGTCTTGTATCGCAACAAGATGGAATAGAGCAAGCGGCGTCGCGGCCCCGGATCGCACTTGTCGCACCAGCGGATAAGGTACGCCAGCAGGACAAGGCGTATACAACTCCACAATGAGAGCAGCATGCAGGACGAGCAGGACAGGTAACTTACATGGTGGACGAAACTGACCGGCTTGACCAGCTTGACCATCCTGACCCGTCTGACAACCTTGACCAAGTCTGGCGTTGTTCGCCCCCACGATGCTATGCGTGCCATGCGACCGCCCAGGAGAGTCCCATGTCCACGGCGTACACCTCCAGCCGGGCCGATGGCATCGTCGTCGGCCTCACTGCCCAAAATATTCTCTTCGCCGTCGACAATGTCTCACATCAGTGTGCAGTAGTTGAGTACGGCCCCAGCCCACCCACACGTGCTGCGTACCAACCGGACAATTCTAACCGGTGCTTTCTGACTAACCGGCCACTGCCATTCTTGTTCGCGGACTTGCGAACTGTTTTGTCGACGTTGCTAGCGAACCGGTTTGCGCTCGTTTCACCATCCTGAGGCTCGAGCCACAAGCGTTCGCTCACCGTGAGCGTTGACACCGCACGGCCACTTTGGCTGGCAGTTGGAAGAGGGACAAGACCAGCGTCAGGGACAGTTTGCAAGCTTTCGCTGCTCAATCAAACCCACGAGGTCGGAAGTGGGGGCCTCGAAGCTCACAGGAAAAATAATACGAACATGCTCCGCCGCCGACGAGTCTTCAGGAGTGCAGAAGCTGGTGAAGAAAGATTTCTCCTTTTCTCCTTCGTAAGGAGTCGGGACTGACCCCACGCCGATGGTCGAGAAGGGCGCCGACTGCTCCGCCCGTCTGGCCTTGGGCATGAACCTCCACAGCGCACGTCACCCACTTGTTCCGAGGCTCAACGATCGCGTGTTGAATCCGACTTTCGCGAAGAGGGCTGGTCGGATAAATTCGCCAGGTCTGAGGTGTCACACATGCCCGTTGTGCTACGAAAAGCCAACATGAACAACGCTCCGGTGCCACATTCTCCCATTGCGGTGCGTGCGGCAGTCGGAGACGGGCATACCAACGTCGTGTCCAGAACATGTCCGAGAACAATACCTGACAGGCGCATCTGCATCTCTATGTGACTTCAACTCCTGCTGACTGCTTGATGAGAGTATCCACAGAGCATCACCATCTTCAAAGCGCATCGCCGATCGCGTGCGGCACTGCAGCAGCTCTGTTGCCGTACCTGCGTTGGCTTGTAACCCTCGCAGGAGCCGCAAACTCAATTCCCAAGCGACCGCACCACATCCTGGTCTTTGGTCACAACAACTCCAACAACTCCGCAGAACAGCGCTTCATTCTCATCACACACCTCCGCATCACATCAACAATCAAAGTCTCGACTTCCAAGACTGCTAAGATGTTCTTGTCGTCGCCATTAGCATTCGCTCTCCGTTCCTGAACGGCTCGCGGCATCGTAGCTTTTGACTGGGATCTGTACGCCATGGCTTGCACATTCCCGCGGTGTTTGTTCCTGCAGAGCTTGTCTGGACTCTGGACCCATTGAGTCCCCGCCTCGCATGCTGGGAATCAGATCAGAGATCACATACAAGGATGTGAAAGAGGAGACTGTCCACATTCGATGCTGCTCTCCTATTCGAGCACTTGCCGACTGTCCTCGATTCCCAAAGCAGAACCAGGTAGCCGGCTTCTGTGTACGCTCACTGGCCGCTTCTCGCTTTCTTACCGAATTCAGAAGCCTCCGTCTAGGCCCGGCATATGGCTAGGAAACAGCTCCGTACATGTAACCGAGCGCCGGCTACGCAACACGACGTTGAAGGAGCGCTGGTGAGAGTGCACTTGCCGGATCATCATCTCGCTCTTCTCTCAGAGGCAGACGTCCTCGTCCAGCTCGCCTGCAGAACACATCCTTGTCCTCCTCCGTTCGCCTCGACGCTCTGCCGTAGCGTTCGGCAAGTTCCAACTCCCAAAAGAAAGGAAGCGTCGATCACATGCAAGAAATCCTCTCGGAACATAGGCGATGCAGAAGGTTTGGATGCCGCGGCAGCTATCTCGTTACCCATGTCGAAGTGTTCAAATTTTTCCTGGAGAAATCCAACATTCGTCGTGCCGCTGACTCGGTGTAGAAATTTTTCTTTCATCATCGTCTGCTCTCTTGCGTTGCCGAACGAAGATCCTTCGGGACGGTCCTCTGCTTGCTTGCTAGTGATGAGGATTGTCTTCTTGGCTTTGTGAGGCCAAGGGAATCCAGACTCGAGGCAGTTGACAAGTCATATTGCCGACAAAAAGCGCAGAATCCTCTCATCAGAAGAAAAGGCGATCTACGCAACAGAGATTCTGAGCGTTCGCTCGTCGCAACCGACCCTGTCGCCGAAATGCTTATGAATATCGCTCCAGCATGATGAGCAGCTTACACACACCCTCTAGCGAGCTACGACGATTCGCGCATGTCACATACCAGATGAAGCCCGACGCGGTGAGGTTCCCGAGATTGAAGGCCTTCATCGAGCAGCGATCAGACGCTCTACTAATCCTCGGGGTCGAAACCTGAGCGGTCGTCCGCATTTCACCATCGGCGCACTCGACCAGGAAGACTGCTATTGACAGCGATATGGCGTGTGTTGAGTGGTGGTCTTCATTTCTCTTTGACACTCAAGGAATCTGGGAACCAAGAACCGGAATCGAGTCCGTGATATAGACGACCATAGCGTTGGGTCTCCTTTGGCTTCAACAGCCGCCGTGCCGTCCGTCGCTCTACGAAGCATCTGCGAACCGTGCACCACCACAGCCTTATTGACACGAGAAACACAAGACAGCACGGCCTCGAACCAAAGCATCTGCGTACGCGTCTCCTCCGCATTATACGAGTCCCGCTCTCATGGATGAGTTCAATCACATGCGAAGATCGTGATTTTGACAAGCAACTCAAAAACCTTTCGCTTCGTATGCTTCTTCGTATTTATTCCTCAAGCAACAAAGCTGATAGAAGTAAAGAATAAAAGCAAGGGGCCTGTTACGTTCTGCCCTCAGTGCAAAAGAACTTTGATACATCCTCCTAGCTGCTTCGCCGTCGCTGGTATCCTGCGAACACATACTGCCATTCAGGTACATGTACATGCTTCCACATCAATGAAGCATTCACTGCATGCACGACACTGGCGGTGCCCCTCCACCAAAATACCACCCACCACCCTTTTACCTTCACGTCAGCCCGCATCGTCTTCCAACGCAGCTAGCTCCGCCCGCCGGCGGTGCTCTCCATGACTCGACATGCGTCTGATGCCCAAAAACCAACCAGGTTGTCACGACAAGAGCGTTCAGAGCAGAAATAGCACTCGAGGATCAACCCTGACTTGCTGACATGCATAGCGGCTCTGTCATGGCCACGCGAAGCTGCCATATCGGACCATCAAGCTTCGTTATAGGAGTATACATAGGGCTGATGATGGTCCTCTTGACTCGACAGCCAGCTCGCGCTCACGGCGTGTTTGTTTGCACGTAAACAGAACGGACGAAGCTGCAATGGAGGGGAAAGAGAGGTGATGATTGAGTGGTAAGAATACTTCATTCAATTGACGTCTACTTCCCCTCCACACGTATGGCAAAGAGCGTCCTCCTGTCCCTTGGTAAATACTTCTGACAACCTCACCAAGCTCACATCAACAAAGTCCACGTTCACATCGACATCGACATGTCGCAGACAGAAGAAGCGTAAATGCAAAGCCTCATCAAGATCGATTCGTACACGCAGGCAGAAAACAAGAACGCAAGAACAGCAAAACAGGGTATCACTAATGCCTCCCATAATCCCAGCAAAAACGCCACAGTAAGTTCCTTCCTATCCTTTCCCATTTTTCTGAGTCCTGTTGATGAGTACTCGAGCCGCCAGATTTTTGTTTCACCATCCGTTCCCAATGCATTTCGAAAAGACAAAAGAGCGACCACCAGCGATGAGAAGAAGCTTCCATGTAAAGGCGACCACCCTGAGGAGAGATCAAGCATGCGCACCACCAGCCTTAACATCCGGAATCCCAGGCAAAAGCAACTCAATGCAAAGCTGGAACATATCCGCCGCCTCATGCAAAAGCTCCCACCGCGGCTGCCGGAAACAGTCGCGCAGCAAAATGAGCATTCCCACGCATTCATTGCGGTCTTTCAAGCCTTCCAACTCCTCCGGCGTCGACACACCACCCAAGCGGATGAGATAATTCTGCATATCGTACACTTGCAGTTCGCGCGATTTCAGTTTGAAGTGAGGTGGGTTGATTGGACCGTCTAAGGCGTAGCCGTATGACCAGACGATCATGCAGGCGAAATAGAGAATCCAAGGTCGATTCAGGAGGTAGTCGTCGCGAGCGCTGTAGGTGAAGGAAGGCGGCGTCACGCTCCTTAGGACGCCGTCCGGAACCAGGACTTCGCAGAGGAAGCGCAGCGCGTAGAAGGTTGCGTCGCGAGCTCTCGCTGACGGCGCCCACTGCTCGCGCATGCGTTTCTGCACAGCTGCCCGATCAGCCTCCGTCACGACTCGACCAAGTGCTCTGTCGGAGCCCGCGAAGACTTCGCAGTCCACAATGTCAGCGTGCATGGCCATGTGCGCTAGGCTATGCAAGCATGTCCGTGACTCGAAGACATTGTCGCGGTGGTCGACGTGACATCTAGACTTGTTGTTACTATCGTTGGAGACCTGCGGCCAGGAATCGCTCTTGGCGAGGCTCTCGTCGAATTCTCGGCGCCAGAAGTCAAAGGCGCGAGTCAATGGAGAGCGCCAACGAATGGGATTCCCCAATGTGTTGGATGCGCCGATAGACGACACTTGCAAATCGCGTTGGTTCATATGCCAGCTGACGTTCAATAGGCCCGCCATAAGAATCACTCTTCCAAATATGTTCGTCCGCACTTTCTGGCCATTGAGCATCTTCTTCAATCCTTCCAAGAAGCTGACCGGTTTGAAGCCATTCGCGGCCAAGCTCGCTTCAACTCTCTGTACCTCAGCACTGCTTGTCGCAGACCAGAGCGCCTCATCACATGGAAGTGGTAGGCGGATGTCGTGAGGCGACATGACGGCGGCATGGCCGAACAGAGTTGCATGAGTAGAGTCGATGATGAAAGCTGCAAAAGCCACTCGTCGGGTCGCCTCTGCTGTGATCCATCTGTTCCACCAGGCGTCAGGAGTGTTTTGACCACTGGTGTTGATAGTGCCCTCTGGGCCGGGCGGCGTCCTCGTTGGGTCGTGAGGGCCAGATGGAGTGTCGAGCGTACTACGTCCAATGAGAGAAGATCCTCTGCGCATGACAGTGAGGGTTGTGGCGTGATGGATGTGTGCGCGCTCGTGGAGCGCCCGCGTGCTATACATCTTCTCAAACAACTCCAGCAGCAGCATCGTCTGAAATGTCCAGAGCTTTGCAGTCGGACGGAACTCAGCATCTTTGAACACCTCCCACCTGATGTGATCCGCACAGAAGAATGCGAGCTCAGCGCACTGCTTGATGAGCTCCTGCGAGTGTGTCCGCTCCAGACAGCAGGCACCCAAACACGCCATGGCCAGGAGCAGCGCGTCAGGACAAGTCTCGGCGTTGAATGTGGGACGATGCATGATTGGCATCTGCTGGTGTATGTGAATCCAGAAGCTGGTCAAGTATGTCTTGAACATGTTGACGCTCATGGGGTGGTTCGGATCCGAAGTATCGCCCGCCAGAATATCTTCTTTGGATTTGCGGCCCGGAAGACTTCTCGTGTTCTCAAAGCCGCGCACGACTTCGATCAAGCGGCCCTGCTTGTGTTCAGATACGATGCTCTCGCGCATGCTCAGGTCCATTCCGTTGGTGCGCGGTGTGCTATCATCCTTTTGAGAGTCTCGACCCGACGGCTCCGGTATCCAAGGCTCCGGCTCTAGCTTTGGCATTGGTATACTCGGCATGTGCGATTCATATGTAGTGTCTGGAGGTGGCGAGGGTGCGTTGTTGAGGTCGATATCTCCACTGGCGAGCAGCTGGTTGAACAGAGCATCGTCGAGGGCTGACTGCGGCGACCGGTTGAAGCCATCGCCGCCAAAGACGGGCATTGCGTAGCCTGTCGTGAATTGATCGAGAACGTTGAAGTCCATCATGCTGTTTGTCCTCGAGTTTGGTACCTGGAATTGACCCATATTAGGCATTGTTGGAGGTGACATGGTTGCTCCTCCTTGAGCATTGGCGGGCGCTTCCGAAGCGTAGCCCGGCTGCATCGCAAACGTCTGCATACCCGGCAGCGATTGATACGAGTTGGTGGGCGGAGATCTGTATTCGGACTGCGCAGGTGTTGGCGGCTGGTATGATGCGTACATGGTACCTGAGGACGAGGATGACATGGGCGGCGGGTGCATTTGACCCACCGTCAGAGGTGGATGCTGTGAGCCGCCACTCGCCATAGAGCCTGGTCGAGCGTACTGTTCGTCGATGCTGTAGCGGCGCGCGCCTGCAGAAGTCGGCGGTGGCATGGCGGCAGTTTGCGCGTTGTAGTTGTTGGAGTAGTTCGAATAGGAGTTGGCCTGGTTCATTTGCGAGTCCACAGATGCACTTGGCCCATCCGTCGGTATCGGTTGCAATCGATTGAGGCCAGACTGGGTCGCATAGTGGTCTGTCGACGTCGAATATGGCTGCACTGGCTGCGCAGCAGATGGAGGTACATAGGATTCCTGCTGCGCGGTTGGGTTGGCAGTTTGATGGTGCGAGTCGACGGGCGATTGCGAAATCGTCGAACCTGAGCCAGCATTTTGGCCATTGGTGTTATTGGGAGCATTGGTAGCGACGCGCTGGCTGTTCATGAAGGCATCCTTCCGTTGTAGGTGAGAACCCTTGGCAGTATGGCGCTCCTTGTGTCGTGCGCACAGGTCGGCGCGGACGAAGTGGCGATCGCATCCTGGAAAATCGCAGCGATAGATCTGCTTGGGCGTATCTGCGGCGGCGTCAGTGAGGTCTTTCTACTTCAAGAATATGAAGTGCGGTCGAGGTGATGTTGGTCCAAGCGTGTGATAATCAGATCTCATCAATCACGCCAGGACCGGGATTGTGGGGAGGGAGCGGGAGGGACGAACGGTTCAGTTGATGGCGGTAGAGGTGCTCCGCGCGCGAATAGCTCTTGCCGCAATCGGGCTGCGGACACTCGTACTTCTTGTCGCTTGTCTTGATGACCCTCCTCTTCTTCTTGGGCTTGTTGGACTGCAGCTCGTCGTCTTGGTGGTCGACATCCTCCATCTCCACATTCTCGTCATTCGCGGCCTGGGCCGTCGGCGCGGCCTTCTCGGGCTGCATCTTGCTTGCTTTCACGCTGGTGACCCCAGGCATATTCATCTACACTCGCGCGATGCACGTCTGGCGATATGTCTGAAGTTGGATGTTTCGCGGCCACGGCTGGCGAGCATGCTCGGGTTGGATGGATCCGTCCGTACTGCGCTCTTCATCTCCCGTGCGCTGGAGGAGAGGCGCCGCGGGGGAGAGCAGGAAGAGGTGGATGTTGTTTCGCAACAGACGCTGGATTGGCCGGCGAAAGAGAAGGTGGTTGCTGACAGAGGATCAGGAATGGCACGCGGACAGTCAGCCCGACGTTGGAGAGGTACGCAATGCCGTGCAGGACAGGCAGGACAGGCAGGACAAGGCGCGGAGGACAGTGGAGTCGGAGGCTGCGGAGGTCGGATCCTGTCCGGTGAGCTGGCGGACGGGTGAAGGCAGGCGTTTGAGCGTCGGGCGGGCTGGGTGTTGGATCGTGGTCTGGCTGTGCGACGAGCAAGTGCGGAGAAGTATTGGAATAGGCAGCGTGATGAGGCAGTCGACTCGATGGTCGTCACAGCGCTGAGCGAGCGCGTGGTCGGCGGCTTGAGGGTGGTCTTAGCAGCGTGGGGGTGTTGGACCTGCGCTCTGCACTATGCGCCTGCCAATTGCACTAGCACTAGCAGAAGTCCGATGGCCCACTCGCGTTATTCCTCCGACAAGCCTTCTTCCTGCTTTTCAGCACAGTAGTTCACACTCACTCACTCACTCACTCAGGTTGCACAGGGCATACACGCGGGAGAGGCGTTTCGTGCGGGGCGGGGCTGCCTTCGTATATGTAGCCCTTGCGCTGTGTCCGGGCTGTGGCGGCGACGACGAGCCTCACCACTCCGGATGCTTACTTTGCAATACGGCCATTGGACAGAGGCGTGTGTGAACTCAGATGTTGCGCCTCTCCAGATGACCGCCGAGCACTGGCTACCCAGCGTGCCGCCCTGATGAGCACGGGTGCAACTGACAGGGAACACCAGACCACTCTCACATCGCTACCAACGAGTACATGAATACGCCATCGCGTCTCGCTTCACACGCTTCACCTCATCATCCACGCTGAGAGTGAGGCTGATGGGCAGCGCTAGTCCTCAGAGGCGCCTGCTTCCAGAAGGTCAATCCGAATGACTGCATCTGAGAGAAACGCAGCCTGCCGCGTTAACAGCGCGATTTTCGCCATGCCGCCCTCTGATTGCTCTGGTTTGCTTCAGTGGCCGGCTCCGATGCATACCAAGCTCGCCTTCCTCGTGGTAATGGCTGCAGCTTGCCACAGCCTAAAACAAGCTGAGCCCAAACTCTCGAGCCCTCATCCCAGCATTCGACCCTCTCACTGCACGAGACTGCTGCCTCTCACCTGGTCCGCTGGCTGGGTCGCATGCCCATTCTACCAATATGGCGTCGCTCCGCAACCATCCTGCATCATCTCCTGCAGCCCTGACGCTACCCATTTGCGCACGCTGTGTATCGAGGCAATCCCCAACTGATGCCCACAACTAAGAGAAACATCTCCGTCGGAAGTGCCTCCATGACGCTCTGCTGGAGGATGTACACGACGTTGATCGAGTTTCCCGCTAGACGAGTCCCTGAACGCAATCCTCTGAATTCGACTCCACGATTCGCGTGCTAACTAAGCACCCGTCACCCTTCGCGGTTGCGGCGTAGATGGAGCATATTCTATCCAGCAACTTCGACACCTTGTTCCGACGACATCACAACCACCATGAGGCTACATACTTCCCCGGATTTGCAATCACGACCGCATCCATCTACATGCATCCGCTGAGGAATCCTGACGACCAGCCTCCGTCTCACGCACCTTTCTCCGCCTTCAGCTCGAAAACATCCCACGCCTCGCGGGATGACAGTTTCCAATTTAGGACATCGCATGTATCCACTGACGAGTAGACGCTGTCCATACCGCAGACAGCTGCCTCCGACCATGCGAACGACCTCGACGTCTTCTACCGAAGTATCTGGTGTTCTACCTGGAGTACCTCCTTGATTGTGAACATGTCTGCCATCCGACAAGTACGCCCGACACCTTGGTGGACATGCACAAAATACAGTTCCATGTGGCTTTTCAGCCTTACCACGACGGACGTTTACTTCTTCTGGAAGGCCACAGGTTCCGGCTTACCTAAAGTTACATAAAGCGCGGGGTGAGATGTTCCCTTGCTTCGTCCCTTCAACGCGAAGGAAGCGAAGCAGAACGTTGTCAGCCACCATGAGGATTCAATCATTGGGAGACTTCAGCTAAAGATGGAGCCTCGCACGGATATCAGATCTATCGGAGGAAACTCCCGCTGCGTCAAGATCGTATAGCGCAACACGCGATGCCACCATGTCGAGGAACCATGCACAGTGCGCAGCGCCGAAGTCTGAACGCAAATCGGAGGCCCCCGTCATCCTCATCCTCTTCCTCTTCTACGGCGATTACGACACTTTCTACCCTACGGCTTACCGGCACAGCTGGATTCCTTGGGCTCGCAGTGGAGCAGCAGTGGCGTTCTTAGGCTCCGAAGCCAACGCAGAGCCTCTTGCCGTTGCCATCATCGCCGTCTCACGATGTACTGGGTTTGACTTCCAGGAACGCGCATACAACCACAGCACACCATCGGTGCTGCGCGTAATGCCATAAAGCCTGGGCTTGATTCGCATGCGAGGTGGGCGGGCTTGCAGGCTTGCTCAGACCCACGTTCGTTTCTCATTCGACGTCGGGGACCGTCGCTTGCGGTTGTCTTCTCTTCAGAAGTCGCAATCTGGAAAACGAATCTGGGTCTGCGTGTGATTTCCTGGCGTGTGGGAGAGTGTTGTTCCCGGTTGTGGTCGTGAAGGCGCTCGCTTCATCAGACGTGGGACCGGCGCTTGCGCAGGGCGAGATGCATTGGCTTTTGCGTTGTCTTCGTTAGCTGCCCACCGTGAGGGTAGTGATGCAAGCTGGATGCTGGACACTGGATGCTGTCAACCTGTCACTCGAATCATGCTTCATTGGGCTGAGGACGACTGCACGAAACGGATCTTGTGCCATCATCGTCGACTATGCCGGTCGTCTATGGAATGCTTCTATGCAAAAGGTAATAGTGTAAATGTCGGCCGAACAAAATTGCCTCAGCCTTCCATGGCATGCCGTCGGACAGAGCTCTACGCCGCGGTAATGCATCACGACGTACGGCTGCGTGCTTTGACAGCGCCATGGCTTTCGGCGGCCTCCTATCGATATGTGCATGCTTCCACTCAGCTGGCAGGAGAGAGCAGGAATTTCTCTTAGGTATGCGTCTGCTGCCCCCTGGTCGTCAAAGGTGAGAGACCTCGGAAGATCATGTCGCTCGATTTTCTCGTCTTCCTTCCCATTCGCTTCTCAATGCCCTTGGGCCTCCAGCGTCGCGGCCGCCACAGCACCAGTCCCATTCTCCGTCTTTCCTCCATAATACTCATCCTGCATCCGCTTCACCTCCTCACTCGTATCGTTCTCCGGATCCGGCTTCACGCCCTTGGCCACCCAGAAATCCGCCCTCTCCTTCAACACCGTACTCGCCCACTCCTTCACCTCCGGCAGCACAATCCGATCCGCGACCCTCGAGAACTCAATCCTCACATCGTGTGCCTTCTCGTACTCAATCATCTGCAACAGCAATTCCATCTTATCCACATCGTGCACAAATTTCGACTCCAACGTCTCGCTGTCTTCGTACTCTTGCCATATCGCCCGCATCTTCTCCCCCGCTACCCCGCCGTGCACGTTCCCCAGGAGTGTGGAGGTCAGGTAGTCCATGGTCGCGGCTTCGCGGCGGGATTTCTCGGATTTTGTGACTCCGTCTACGGGTGTGATGTCGCCTACTAGGCTCTCGGCCATGTCGTGGATCAGAGCCATGGTGGTGCAGCGAGCGACGTCGATGCGTGAGGCGAGAGAGGGCGGGCACAGCAGAGTGATGATGGACATGCGGTACATGTGGTCAGAGATCGATTCGCCGTGGGCAATTCCGAAGCGCCGCCATCCTTCGCGTTTGGTGGTTTTGAGGCGCTCGAGGAGGTGGAAGAAGGGGACTGGGGACGTCGAGTGCGTTTCGGGGAGGGAGGGCAGGTCCGCGAGGGCTGACAAAAGGTATTAGCATCCTGAGTTGCTGGTTTTTGGTGCTGGCTTGGTGCTGTACAAGGAGGCCGTACCCGCCCTCTATTGTGTTCTTTCTTCACATACCGGTCTCTGGAGTCCATTCGCCGTCGGCTTGCGAAGGGGTCAGGATGCCCGAGTTCGGCTCTGCGTGAGGCATGTGGTCAGAATGCGAGGTGGTTTTTTGGGCGTAATGTAACTTTGTGGGCTGTGTTTACTTGGATCGCCGTTGGTTTCCACGGCTTCGGGTGCCATGGTTGTAGTTTTGATGAGAGTGAGAAGGGTTGTAAGTGTCGGTCGAACGGAGGAGAAGTGCTGGGAGTGAAGTTTGTAGTGTTGGTGATATGATGGGCGGAGGTCAAGTTTGTCTAGGTGAAAGCAGAGGTCTGTGTTTGCGACAACAAACACTTCGCCAAACGTTATCGGTCAGGGCCCCGCTGCGTCAGGGCAGATTGGACGGGAAGGAGATGAATGGTAAACTCTCGGTCTCGGTATCCATGGTGCCCATCCCTGCAGCGATCACAGGCACGAGCTATTCTATTCTCAGAAACACACCGACTTGTTTACTACTGCAACTACTCTTCTCCCTCGACGCACTCCTGCGTCTAACGGTCTGTCCACTGCCCACCAACTC
This sequence comes from Phaeophleospora eucalypticola, assembly GCA_022814565.1. Taxonomy (NCBI): domain Eukaryota; kingdom Fungi; phylum Ascomycota; class Dothideomycetes; order Mycosphaerellales; family Mycosphaerellaceae; genus Phaeophleospora; species Phaeophleospora eucalypticola. The sequence continues at coordinate 742,583 of JAKLNG010000011.1, forward strand.
CCGCACCTACGCAGCCCTCAGGAGTCACAATCCTCCCTTTCATCCCGTCCCCCAGGGAGCACCGAATCCCATAACAACCACAGCCCACCAACGACCGACCGACTCCCCCTCCCTGTTCGCATGAAATGAACCAAACCAGGGAATGGAGCGACCGCCTTCTGCCGCAAACTCTGTGGGTACTACCACCTCCCATCGCAGGAATGTTTCGTCCAGAACAATAGATACCAAAGCAATCGCACCCGGCAATATCAATGTGTCGCTGGTCTTGCAACTGTTCGTCAAGAACTTGCGACTCCTGAACCTGGACCTCCTCCCAGACTGGCCTGTGATAACGCCGGCGAGTTTTCAGACCGATGCGAGGACGCGAATGCGCTGCGCCGAATGGGCGCTCTACCAGCTGTTTCGGATCTATGATGCCGCAACGACGGCCGACAAGCTGGCGCCTTTCTTCCCGCCTCTGGAGCCGCTGCAGAGCATCAACCTCCGCGCCGCGCTGTTCAGATGCTTGAACGAGTTGAAAAAGAATGGAGTGCTGGGGCGGGAGACAGTTCTCAGGAAGTCGATGCTGGATGACTGTCAGGGGGACAAGTTCTGGGAGCTATGCCTGTCTTTCTCCGCGATTGTGCTGCGGAAAGTCACAGTGGATACCAACAACAAGAAGCATGGCAGACCTGTCGCGGAGCGGATTGGGCTTTCTCAAGGGCTGGGCAAGAGCCAGCGAGATAGCATGTTGCCGCTGGCGGTAGCGCACAAGGCTGCGTTGTCTAGGATTCTGTCGGAGAAGGAGAGGAAGAGGAGGACGTATGCGAGGCTATATGATGTCCTTATGGACAAGGATGAAGATTTGCAGGATAGGAAGGTGCAGGCTCAAGAGAGGGCGCGTGGTCGGCCGCAGAAAGCTGCTATTGCGGAGAGCGTGCTGGAGAATAACTGGGTGGGGAGCGATGCATTGCGGGAGACGCTTGTGAATGGTGATGATGCCGCTGGCGGAGATAGCCTTTTGACCAGATCATTTGATTCTGTCTTGAAGTCAAACGAACAGGATAAGCTATTCGCTCGCCCTGCTACTGAGATTGGCATCCTCGAAGATCTGGAGAACCGTGCTCGGTATCAGAAACGAAGACTACAACGATGGCAGATCTTTCATGAAAAGCTTCTGGGCAGCAAGCCGCCTCCGTCTCGCGGCTCGACAACTTCAGCCAAGAGCAACCAGCTCTGCTTCGACAAGCACCAGAACCTCACGCTGCGAGATCTGGCGGGGAATTCGCCGCCGCCTAAGCCCTCACCCTCACGCCATGAGAAGCACGATAGCGTTCTTAAGTACGACGAGATCTTGACTGCCATGCGTGAGGAGTTGCGGAAGAAGTCTGCTCAGCCTCAGCCTGCTAAGCAACCACAGCCCGTCAAGGAGACTGCGCCGTCCCCCGAGCCAGAACAAACGCCTCGACCTCGTCCGCGACCTCAATCTCAGTACTTCCGAAAGCCAAGCGTCTCGCACAACGCTGTTCCAGAAGCGGTCGAGCACCATCAAAGGTCACAATCCCAGACTGCAGTCCCAATGCGCCCTGGCGTTGGTAAACGCGTCTCCTCGCGATCCCGCTCTTACCACCAGCCCAAGGTGATCAGCCAGCGCGAGCCCATCCCGCTCAAGTCGGAGATCTTTTCGCCTCTTAAGACGAAGCGCAATAGTATGTCTCCGGCTTCGTCTGGTAGGATGTCGATGCTTGCGTCGCCGGTCGAAGATCCTTCTGAAGGTAGCCACGTCGATGCCACAGGCGGTGCTTATCGTCCTCGACTCGATAGTAGTGGTAGCATTGGATTGGGTATTGCTGCTGAGAACGGATCGGGGGCTAGCACTCCTAAGTCAGCTGTATCGGGGAGTGAGAATCCAGGTTAGTACACCATGCCCCTTGCTCAGTTGGTGTCGGATGCTAATAGCCTGCAGACAGCGCAGTGGAGCTGCCGCATAGGACCAATTCTCTAGGCGTCGTTGGTAGAAACATGGACGGCGTGGGAAGGACCGTTCGACCCTCACTGGCTGACAGAACACGACTTTCGATGGCTTTCAAAAGCTCAGATGATATCGGCAGCATTGATCCCGACACTGCAAATCACATGAGCCTGGCGAGGTCGGAGTCACCAATCCCGATCATCCCCAGCGAGCCACAATCAGCTCTCGGAAGGCGAGGCACACTACACGACAGAACCCGGCAATCCATCTCTGCACTGCCCTCATCTACTGCCGTGCCCCTCAAGATCAACAAGAAGCCCTCCCACGCTCGCTCTCGTACGTCAATGTACCCTGTCAACCAATTCGAGACGCCGCAAAAGGCGAGACGATCGACTGTCACCCTTGACCCGGAGACCACGCAACGCGACCGCAGCATCACCCCGAGAGAGAAGCTGTTCGAGCAAGATGCAGAGTACTCGTCTATCTTTAAGGCGAGGCCGAAGGTCGCGCTCAGTCCCATCATGAGTCCTGAATTCGCCGATAACTCTGTCAATGACAGTATCAGCATCGATGAAGTGGGCATGTCGAGCCCGCTGGTTGGGAGGAATGAATAAGAACTAGAACGAGAAGAAGGAACTTTGCAGGCAGAAAGTTTGATGTTATGAATGAAGAAGCAGAATGATCGACTGATGAGAATGGCTTGTACGGCTGAGAAACACAGATATTGAAGTTGGAAGATGAAGGAAGTCTGTTGCATGAGCGGATTTAGCGTGTTCCTTTGGTTTGGACATTTTCTTGTCAATGATATCCTGAGAATGAGTTCTGATGTTTTTTGCTAGTTTCTTCATGTACAGAGTTGAGAGTCGTTGGTACGGCCAACTCCGATGACTGGCCCCTGTCGTGGTGGGAACCGGTATGCATGGCGTGCTTACTTCCATTGCGTGCTAGGTCGAAGACTCCAAGGACTCGCAAAATCGTTGCAGACTTGTGCTTGTGTCCACTTGGCGAGAGAACGAGTCCGAGGATGGCGCCGAAAGGTCTTTTGTGAAATTGGGAAACTGCTCAGATATTAAACTCGAGCCTTGCAGGTGCTGACTGTGGTAGGATCGTTTTGTCAGCTTCTGTGCCGCTTGAAAGCTTTCCTTGTTTGTCACATTGTACACTAGACACGCTATTTGGGATTGGATGATAGGACACCATGGCGAACGATGATGGCGCAGAGGAGAATGCCCGGGAATCGGATTCGCAAGGCACGGCTGTTCATGACGAGATCGCGCCGCTGTTAGGCGGTCAGTCTGAGACGCCTTTGTACAGAACTATCAGCGTTCGTCTCCAATCCAATCCCCCAAAAAATGAATGAATCCAGCTGATCAAGAATGACTACAGAGAAGCACAACCGCCGACTTCCTCCCACCCTCCGACGCAGACATCGAGGAAACCTCCAAACAAGTCAACCCCCAGAAGCCCGCAGGCATCTCCTCCACCATCTCCGTCCTCCTCCTCGGCGTCTTCATCTGCAACACCGACGCCTCCCTCGTCCTCGCCACGTACAGCAAAGTCGCCTCCGACTTCCACGACTTCGACTCCGGCTCCTGGATCATCTCCGCCTTCATCATCGCGCAATGCGTCGCGCAACCGCTCTACGGGAAACTCAGCGACATCTACGGCCGCAAAGCTTGCCTCCAGACTGCTTACATCCTGTTCGGGCTGGGAACGCTGCTGACGGGGTTGGCAAGGACGATGGGGCAGGTTGTGGCTGCGAGGGCGGTCCAAGGGGCGGGAGGCGCGGGCATGACGAGTATGGTTTCGATTATTATTACGGATCTTGTGCCGATTTATGAGGTTGCGGCGTTGAGGAGTTATGTTAATGTGCTGCAGACGACGGGACGGGGGTGTGGGGGTGTTATTGGGGGTGCTTTGACGTATTGGTTGGGGTGGAGGTGGTGAGTGTCTTGAGGAGGGCGTCATGTGGAGTTGGTGCAAGGGAATGCTGACGCTTGGGTGAATGACAGGGCCTTCTTGATCCAGCTTCCGCCGACGATTTTGGCGATTGTGCTGGTGCAGTGGAGATTACGTATGCCTCCTATGTCTGGCTCCGAACTCACGAGATGGGAGAAGTTGAAGCGGATTGATTTCATGGGGAGTCTGTTCCTCTGTCTGGCCATTTTCTCCGCTTGCTTTATCCTGGATACAGGAGGGCAGAAGTACTCGTGGAACTCCGCGACCATCATCGGCATGGCGGTCCTCTTCGCCATCAGCGTCGTGCTCTTCATCGTATCTACCCGCTTCGCCGCAGAACCCGTCTTCACCCTCGGCCTCCTCTCCCACTACGCGGTCTGGACGAACTACACCATCAACCTCCTGCAGGTCCTGGTCCAGTTCTCCCTCATGCTCATCGTGCCCATCTACTTCCAGGTCACCGCCAAGGCCACCACCGTCGCGGCCGGCGCCTATCTCATCCCAGCTTTCGTGGGAAACACGCTCGGTGGATTGCTCTCCGGCTACTGGATCAAACACACGGGTCTCTACAAGCCTCCGACCGTGGCGGCTCCGTTTCTGGCGATCTTGGCTGTCAGTCTGTGCTACACGATATGGAATGGACACACGACTGTCTGGCAGGCACTGGCGATTCTGCCCGGAGGGATGGCGTCGGGTCTGGTTTCGAGCTCGGCGTTCGTAGGCCTCGCGGCAGGCATTGAGGAGAAGGATATGGCTGTTGCGGGGTCCGGGATGTATCTGTGCTCCAATCTGGGCGCGATTGCGGGTGCGAGCGCTGGGTCGGCGGTTTATCAGATATCTTTGAAAGAGGGGCTTGAGAAGGCTTTAGCGGGCGTTGAGAATGGTGCTCAGGTATGCCGCCATTCAACTTCGTTGTTGGTGTCTAGAGCTAATGCGTACGAGTGCAGATCATGCAGCGTGCGCTTGAGGATATCACGTACGTTCAGAATGCGGGAGAGCAGATTCGACAAATCATCGTTCCGGCTTTTGTCGACAGCTTGCATCAGGTGAATCGTAAGTCGACAATGGCTAGAGCTCGAGGAAGTCAGCCGCTAACGTTGACATTCGCAGTGCTGGAGATGGCTTGTGCAGCGGCTTGTCTTCTCATAGCTGTATTTTCGCAAGGCAAGAGACTGAAGAGCTAGAGAGTCGAGAAAAATGGTATTGTGCACAAATCGACAGTTGGGAGAGCGACCAAGTGTATCTACGCACGGTCGTTGCGTTCATGTGCTCTAAGACTTAAGTCAGGGACCAGAGCGCACCAATTTAGACCCGGAAGATAAGCAATAGAGAGCTTCTGATTACTTGCAAAGGCCGTGATGTATGAGTATGAGATCACTGCCATGTCCTAAAGGAGGAAACCCTTGCAATGACAAAATGGTATCTAAAGAAAAGCGCCCCCGACCGAGCATCACTCCACAGCAGTCTGACATTCTAACCCAACAGTCTAGACAAGTCCAACGTCCCACTCTCACTACTTCTCATTCACAGAAGTAACCATCTCCTGATCCGAACCCGACCCGCTCCTCTTCGCCTTCGCCCTCCTTCCTTCTCCGAGCGCGATCGAAACCAGATACGCAGTCCCAAAAATCCCCGCCAGCACACCATACGCAATCTTCGCCTTATCCACATCATCATAATTTCCCGCCAATTGCAATCCAAGACCCCCATTCACCAAGCCCAGAATAATCGCCCCCCTGCCGAGCCACAGATGCGCTTGGCTCCACAAACTCCGAGCGCGGGTTCGCTGGAAATACTTGTGGTGCAAATTGCCAGTGAAGGGTTGGAAGAAGACCAGGATGAAGACGACGATGCCGATTATTACGTGTTTGTCGCCGATAAGGGAGAGATGGTGCGTCATCCAGGCTCCCATGCCCATGGCGGCGGTGAAGAGCACGAGGCCGAAGAGTTGGATGCCACGGTGGATGTTGAGGGTGGAGGGGAGAGAGGACAGGCGGATGAGAATTCCGCCCGAGGGAAAGAGGAGGATGAAGGCGATGGAGGCGAGGACGCCGTGGGCTTTCTTGACGTCTTTGAGATTGCTTGGGATGCCACCGAAAGCTGGTGCAGCCGCAGTCGTGGATGTTGTGGTTGAGGCCGCGGATGTGAGGAATGGGTTGACTTCACTGCCGCCCTTTGCGGCGGAGAAGTCCCAATCGAAGACGCCGTGGTCGTCGTGGTAGGAGATATCCGCATTCAAATCGTCGGATTGCAGAGGCGTGCCACTTTTCGCGGCGTGGATCCAGCGGCCGTTGGTGCTCGTGAAGTCCATTGTGCCTCCGTCCCAGCTGTTACAGTTGCTGCAGCGCACGTTGGCGGTCATCTTGCCGTCCGAGACAACGCTGCCTTCAAGCACTGTAATGCGCGCCGAGACACCATCATGAGAGGGCTCGACGTGGCCGGTGCCTTTACGGGCAGAGACGGTGACGTTCTGACCGTTCTCGGATTGGTACATGACGAAGATGTTGGAGCCCGCCATGCGGCTGCCTTGACCCAGAGCGACCTGACGAAGCAATCAATACGCGAGATTCGCTTTCAAAAGGGCTTGACAGGCTTACCCATTCATAGCTTGTTGGAGCGGTCATTTGGAAGTAGATGTTGCCTGTTCCAGAGCTGGCCGTCTGGTCTGGAATGTTGAGCGAATAGCAGATGCCGTCTGTAGGATTTGGACATGTCTGCGAGACGGCGGCATTGGCCAATGGCTCTGCACATGCGTTAGCAACTCGACCACGCGAATAGAGTATTGATACTCACGAAATGCCATTGCCGTCAAGGCGATCGCTGAGCTGACTTCTCGCCTCATCGTTGTTGTTAGCTTGTTGACTGAACGACAATAACAAAGGAAAGTCGCGAAGACTAGATAAATGGACGCGGCATCATCATCATAGATACTCCGGATGCCAACATCAACCTTTCCTGCTTATGCGTTTCAAACTCCCGAACCGGCACCTGTTTCACGCCCTTACCTCTGAAAGCTCTCTGACAGGTGCTTGTTGACAAGGCTTCCTTGCGCTGGCCATTTTGGCATCATCTCGGAATCTGGGGCTCCCGCACTGATGACTGGTTGGGACCTGGATGAGAGTCTTGGTCTTCTCGGCAATGTGGTCCGTAGTTTGAGACAAGCGAACATGTCAGATTCTAGGTCGACTATTGGCTGATCAATCATGTCCGAGAGGGTCGGATTAAAAAAAGAGGACATTTCCAATCCTATGGAACAAGGCCGTTTCATTCATCGACAGTGTCTCTCAGCAGCTTTGTGCTGCGCACAACTTCATCGCTGTTTTCTCAGACTTTGCTCGACTCTTGTCGCTCAAAGAAACCACAGCGCACTGGTACTTGATGTCTCAACTCTTCGGCTTCATTCCCGATTCCAAGCATTGAATGTTGCAAAATGACCGAAGTGTCTGAGCGCTGGGGCAAACCGATGTCCGGAGCCACCATTGCGTTCAACAAGTCTACACTGTCGTGGCAGTGAAAGACCCCGAAAGCTGGCGTGGTCGATGAGACCTAGCGACTATGGCCTTCGTCATCTTTCTAGAAGTCTCGCCACGAATCGTTCAAGGAGCCGATTTCATACGCTTCAACCCTTCCTTCTGGGCCGCGGCGAGGTCATGATCGTAGATGTTCGAGCCCCAAGTCGGTAGCTTTTCTGCCATACGTACTGGATCCATGTCCACATCCGAATCTCGACCTGTGAAGAGCTTCGCGGCCCACATACTGGACTGAGCAACATTCCACCGTCGAGGACGGCGTAGAGCATCGTACACGCTCATCGCACGGGAAATGTCGTCCTCTGACGAGCATGACCCAAGCACAGTCGAAAGCATGAGAGCATCTTCGATGGCCTGGCCAGCTCCAGCTCCTTGGAACGGAGGGAACGATTGCGCTGCATCTCCAGCGATGCACATGTTGCCTTTGGAATATGTCGGTGTCTCGAGATGGATTCTGCCGCCAGCGGCAAACAGCTTGGGTTGTTCGGTGAAGACCTGAAGCACGCTGATAAGCAAGAGGCATCGAACCAGGGTGACATTCGAGAACAGACCTTCGTCATTGCTTTTCCAATATCGCCCCATTCGGCAAGATCACTCCTCAGCCTGTCCTTGTCCCACTCCACGAACGGGCTCTGGTGAGGCCACGGCCCGGCGTTCGATCGACCTGCAATGACCTGCATTGCCTGGCCGTTCTCGACGTGGTCAGTCAGAAGAAACCCACCATCTCCCACCCATCCGTGTTGGGTTCGCAAGCTACAATACTGTTCTCCGAACGCCTCCTTTGCAGCATCGAGGGGAATCACGACACGATGGTTGTAGCCATTCGTAAAGACCGGCTTCGCAGCAGGATGGTCCTCGCCTAGGATGGCTCGACGCACGATGCTGTTGATGCCATCACATCCGACCAACGCATCCGCTTCGTAGGTCGTGCCGTCTTCAAATCGCAGACGAACGAGATCATCGCTGCCATGCAGAGCGTCCACAGTTGCCAGCTTTTTGCCGAACTCAAGAACACCTTCAGGAATGCGCTTCCTCAGTTGTCGCCAGAATGAAGTCCGATGAACGACAATCTGTGCCACCTTCGGACTGATATCTCCTACATGGCGACCAGAGTCTGGGCCAGTTCCCTGAGGGCGCATATCAGCACTGATCCAACAAACCACACCAAGGCCAAGTCTCGAGCTCATTTACAATCATGATGCGAACGGAAGGATCCATTCGTGTTCCTCCCGCGTCATCAAGAGCTTCCCTCAGGCTTGGCGACATGAGCTTGAGTGCCTCCTGCGCATTCATGCCGAGTCCAATCGCGGCTCCTTCTTCGCGTAATTCCGGCGCAGCCTCGAAGATCTTGACCTCCCATTGCGGATGCTTGCTGCTGAGGCAGTGGGCAAGACACAGACTCGCGATTCCGCCGCCGGATATGGCGATTTTGAGAGGCGCCATGATCTTGAAGTGTGCAGGTGGAGGATTCAAGATGGAAGCCCAGGTGATGTTTGGGTGATGGCGATAACACAGCTTATCCGAAAGAAGCATCCCGCTAAAGCACGTGTTACCGAGCAAGGGTCCTCGGGGATCGACACTCCGCTAGTTCTAACTTTAGAGCAACTAACGTTCAGCTGAATTCCGCGATTGGCATCCTTCGTGCCTCCACGTCCCTCCACCACCAACAATCTCATGCAACTCCGCCGTCAGTGGTGGGGGAGCTGAACGAGCTGCGCGACGATCAGTGTTGGAATCCCACAGCGGCACTTGCAGGAAGGATGCACGCCCACGACGCCTTCGCTGACGTCCTGGCGAGAGCTTGCTGCAAGCCACCAGTGCTTGTGTGGTGGGAAGCTCTGTCTCGTTCCTGAGCACCAAGCCACTTCTCTCACTTCAACTGTTGACGACTGCCGGGTACTCAACCACAAGAGAATTGTTCTACAATGTCAAGTTCGCAGAAATCAAGTATGGACGAGGAGAAGGGCGGATACGACCCTTACGACGACGCTACGAGCACCAGTTCAACCCCCTTCATTCACAACTCCGAGCAAGAAGCATCCATCGGACGGCGGCAGAACTCTCTAGCATCTCGCTGTCCGACAATACTGCACTGGACTTTCCATTTGCTCTCTGCGTTTGCTATCACCTATTTGGCAATCCGGGCAGTTTCGAGAGAGACGACAGTGGAATGCTGGGACCGCTTCAATGCGTACAGTGAGTAGACGAATTCGTCGCATTGCAGAATCTTGGAACTGACTGGATGTGTGCTTCAACAGCCCCGATGAGAGAGTTTGTTAGAGACCATCCATACGTCGATCAAGGAATCAATGGGTCAAAGCTCTACCAAAGTGACTTTGTTGGCGATGCGTCGGAGAAGACAGAAGATGCGTGGAGGACGGCGACCGAATGTGAGTGTCCCCTATAAAAAAGCCCTCGCCTCGCCTTGCTGACATCCAAACCAGATGGTCTCCTGTCCTTGACAAAAGAAGAGGTTGAAAAAGTAGGCTACCCAGAATGGTCAGCCCACTTCCCAAAGTCTGCTCGACCTGATGAAGGCTACCCGGTTGTGGTCGTTGGAAACCACCAGCTTCACTGCCTACATTACATCTGGCAAGACCACCATCTCGACTACTACAAGGGCCGAGCTGCGTTCAAGGAGCAGAGTCCTGCCATGTATGAAGGCCACTACGAACACTGTATCGACTTCCTTCGACAGCGTCTGATGTGCCACTACGACATGTCTGTCACGCCTTACCAATGGGTGAATGGACATCAAGCCCCAATGCCTGGTGCGATGACGAATGAGAAGTGCGTTGACTGGGAGGCCATGAGTACGTGGATGAAAGACAATATCCCAGAAACACCAGACGACTTCGTTTGGCAGATTCCTGAGGACGCTGTTCAATTAGAAGACGACCCGTAGAGACCTGAGCTCGAACTTTTGTAGGCATAGCGATGATACCAATGACACTTTTACATCGATGAATCACCAAGACATTGTCTTCACATCTTGGCTGCAACATCTACTCATCAGTTACCTTGCTGTCAAAGTAATTGCTTCGCCTTTTGAGCAAGGCTCAAGACTTCACAAGATCTTTGAGTCACAGAAGACGAATGTATAACCATCTTCGTTGCCAGATGCGTCAAGGTGTATCATTGAAATCCCATATCGCTACAAAGTACAGATCATTGTTCCCATTATCCTCCCCGACCACGTATCTCTCTAGTACGCATCACCGGCGTCCGTGTCCCGAACCTGATCGGGGTTCTTCGTCTTGCCAGGCAAAACATCGTAGTTGAGGTCCTCGCCTGTAATTTCAATCCGATCAACACTCAACGCTCGTCGCAGTATTCGGGGACTGACAACTTACTTCGCTGTTGCACCGGTGCAGCAACGGCGCTGCCGAGGAGAAGGCAGACGGCCAGCACGACTGAAGACTTAAAGAATTGCATTGTTGTGGAATTGCTTGTGATGAGGTTGGATGAATTGGATAGACTTGGTGTTGTCTATAGTTGTTGTTTAGTCGTCGAAGGAGTGGTAGAAGGAATCCAAAGATCTCAAAAGGAACAAGAAAAATAGAATCGCCCTCAGCTTCCGCACTACCGCAATCCTGAGGGAATCGGCACTGCCGATTCCTGCAACAATTCCACCCGCTACTGAGCTAGACAACAAGGTCCACGCGCAAAGCCCTCACACACTGCCTCCAGCCTCGTCGTCACCAATCCACCCATGAAGCAAAGAGGTGCAGCGCAGCGTGTCGATCAGCTGAAGACGGAGACCAACACGTTGGCCATGCGAGCTACCATGTGGCTGCATGTGGTGGTGCGGCAAGAAGCTCCACTGAGTTGATGAACAGCTGAAGTTAGAAGTCCCCGCCATTTGCCGTTTGGAGAAGGTGGTGGTGATCGGATCGGCGTAATTAAGAGTTATTTCCTGCTTGCGCTGCCCTGATTGCGAGACTCGCTCAGCCGCACCGTCAAGCAATGTACGGGTTCCACTAGGGCTGGAGGGCTGAGACGGGAAATGGAGAAGGGGCTGAGTTGGTTGGAATTTCAAGTAGTTTGAAGCGCTGAATTGCTAGGGATCAGATTGCTAATGCAAGGCCGTTATGGTAGACCATCGCGGCCGCCCTGATACGGTTTTCCATCTTCGCAGTATCCGAAGTGATCTCTCAGCGGAATCTCCTTCACGCTGTCCATGTAACATGCAGAGTTCTCCGTCGCAAAGTCTCGAAGAGCGTCCCAACTCTTGCACTTGCGGAGTTGGCCATCGCCGGCTGTAGAGTCTCCAAAAGTGTAGAGTGGAGTATTGTCAGCGTTGCACTGGATAGACTGTAGAGTAGTCAGCATCGATCTTCCTCAATCTAATTGCTTTTGAGCCATACCTGTCTCAGCGCATCAAAGCAGTGCGTCGTATGTCCAACCGGCCAAGTCAATGGCAGTCCTCTTCTCGTCTCCGTGAAGCTCAGACGAATGATCGACAAGCAATGGATCATGTGGTAGGCCTCCAGCAGATACACGCCCTTCTCCTTGCCATGCTCGTCCTTGGGGAGATACATGGATTCAGGCCAATGTTGCTCCTTGGCCCAATTTCGGTCAACAGCAATCAGTCCGTGAGAAGGCAGCACTCCATCCCAGAGCTCGTCGGCGACGTGCGCAGACGGGAGATTTGTGTCGTTGGTGGCGCCGGCTTCCATGCCCCATGCTGTCCACCATTTGAAGCGGGTGTATTCTGTTGGCAGGTTTTCGACGCGAGCTGCGATCAACGTCAGCAGGTGCGTACAATGTGATTGTGATTGTGACGACTTACGGATTGTTGGAGGATCTTCTTGTTCTTCTTTTTGGACTTCGTGCGTTTTGGGTATTGAAGAAGTGTCGCCTCCCGAACTTGAGACACTCTTCAATGCTTTAACTACGAATAGTCCCGTGCATAGATTTGAAATGACAATGGTCAATATCAAAATAGCCAAGGTCTTCCAGCTTGTCGATTGTCCTGCGTGTCGTGATCGAGTGGTCGGAGACGTATTTCTCTCTGATGCATTGTCGACTTCCGAATCGGTGTCCGGTTCGTTTAGTAGGCGTTCTTTGTCGGAATAGTGTGAAGGCATATTTGATCGATGGGTCGTGCTTGCCAGAGGAACGGAAACAGGCAAATCTTTGGCCAGAGCACTTGTTGTGAATGTCAGTCTTGTTGCTCGACAGTACAAAATGTGTGACAAACGTGTGACAATGTTTCTTCGCTTGAAGCCATACCTGGTAGCTCACAGCCGCAATGTATGCATGACGTCCTTAGCGTGAGGTCGCAGCTCTGAGGGGGGAGATCCGCACGAATTTGGCTTTGATATTCTCGACGATCCCTCCAGCTCGTGGTTCCGCTTGCTGCCAGCGAATGCACGAACGCGACCAGGACCCTCGGTGGCCGAGTGCTCTCCACTTTGTGCACCGCAGAAGCGGTTGCAGGTTTGCCGTGTGCCATGTGAGAGCGATTGACGGCCACGCGCTGCGAATCCTGCAAAGCTGCCCACCAATCGCGGAGTGTATTGTACCGTCTTCCTTCGAAGATCCCCTCGGACGTTCAGTTGCTGTGATAAGCTGGTAACATCTCCTGCCACATGGTTGCATCCTTCTCAACGAATCTGTATCTCTGCGTTTCACCATCGCGACCGTCCATCTTACCCATACCTCATCACAACTCATGCGCGCACTGCCAGCATTGTTTGCATCGATTCAGGACTCATAGGCCGTCATCATGGGCGAACATTACGTCCATCCAGGCAGCCTCATCACGCTGGCGGTCGTCTTTCCGGTGTTAACCATTCTCGCGGTTACAAACAGAGTGTACTCACGACATCTCAAAAGAATCAGTCTCGGACCCGAGGACTATCTTTCGATTGCTTCGGCAATAATCCTGATCACTTGCTCCATCGATCTCCTGGTTGGAGTCGCGTACGAGCCGTAAGTCTCACGAAGCTGAAGTTGATACCAAGACATTGCTGACAAGCCTTAGCCATGCCTTGGGCTACCACTCTCCCAAGAGCGCCACAAACTTCAACATCCCGGGCATCGTAATCCTCGACAAAGTGGAATGGTCGTTTAACCTTATGTGGTATGTCGGCATCACGCTGGTCAAGCTCTCATTCCTCTTCTTCTACCGGCGCATCTTCCGCGGCAAGGTGTTCAGCTTTTTCAACTATGCGACCATTGGATTGGCCGTCGCTTGGGGCATCACCTTCTTCCTGGTGACTCTCTTCCAATGCGGGAAGTACATCGACCAGAATTACACGCCGATCCCGCAGTTCTTCAATCCGACGAAATGCGTCAACAGCCTGACTGTGTTCTTCGCCAACTCACTACTGAGTTGTTTCATGGACGTTGTTATTCTGATCATGCCGATGCCGCTGGTAAGCAACCCACGTCAACGACCAAAGCTGACATGACAATACTGACCCTTGGCAGATTTGGCAACTCAACATGCGCACCAAGGCTAAAATAGCTCTCTCCGGCATGTTCGCGCTCGGAGCTTTCTGCGTTGCCGCATCCGCTGTTCGACTGGCGTTGTACAGCAAGCTCTGGTGGGCGGTGAAGACTCACAACCAGAAGGCTTCAATTTTGGGATTGACAGGAGCCGACGACTTTGGCATTGTCAGCCTCGCACTCTTCTGGTCCCAGATCGAGCTTGGCGTAGCCAACATCACCAGCTGCCTCCCCTCGTTTAAGCCGCTTGTTGAAAGCCAGCAGTTCCGAGACCTGCCAAGTACGATATCTCAAGTCTCTTTGCGAAGCATTCGGAAGATTGTTGGCGGAGGTCGGACAAGATCAGACGCAGCGTCGACCGAGTATATCGAGACCAAGAATAGTCGTATCCATGAATCCGAAGACACCGCGTCGAGAGAAGCGAGTCATAGCGGAGATGACACATGGAAGCACGAAAGGCAGTTCGGGTCAATCGCGGGTTCGCAGTATCAGTCGAACAATCGATCTCGCGACGGCGGTGCAACGACCATGTACAGCACTGTCGAAGGAAGTCCATATCCGGAGCCTGGGATCATCGAGCAGGGAAGAATTACGAGAAAGGTCGAAATGAAGCAGACAGAGAGCCCGAGGTAGCCTTTGATTGTCCTCTCAGGCGAAATGTTGAGCCATTCAGCACATCAAAAAAGCTCCAATAGTTCCGATGGCCCGATTGAAACTTGTACTCACCGAATTTTGAAGCCCGATGTGGCTACATCTAACGCGGACGTGCATACACAGTCGATGTTCAGCTATCCAGGAAACACTGAGCTGCTCATGATCTTTCTGTCTCCATCAGATGCTTTCACTTAACGAATTCTCATATCTCGGCCAAGTGCGACAATGTTGGGCCGAATACCGAATAAAGTTCACGCCCACGATCAAATTGAGCAAATGCAGTGATGCACCAACTGCATGCTTGGCAAGCTCATCGTTGTTCACCTCGCCTTGAACAATGATTATCAGTCTCAATACCTTACATCAACAGACACCAGCGTCGTCGAGATCAAGCCCAAGCCAATGCTGTAGAGCGTTGCACAAGAGCCTGAAAGGGAGAGAGCAGCCCAGCTCGCGTACACTCCAATACTACCATAGTTGGACGACTCAAAGAACATTCATCATGGCAGAGCAAAGGATATCGCCTCTGGTCCCAAGGAGCCGGCCGATACTCATCGCATGCCTGATCCTGGTCTCAGCCGTTGACTCCGTCATGGTCGGATACAACAGCTCGCTGATGGGCAGTCTCAACGTGATGCCAACGTACAAGAGCTACTTCACATTGAACACAGCTACGACAGCTCTCCAGACTGCAGTATCATACTCCGGAGGTGCATTCGCAGCGCTCTTCGCAGGAATTCTTCTTGACTGGCGTGGACGGCGAGAGCCCGTATTCTGGGCCTGCTTTGGAGCTCTAGTCGGCGGCGTTATCCAAGGGTCTGCCCAAAATACGGGTATGTTCATTGCTGGTCGATTTATTGTCGGTATGGGAATGGGATTGGCCCAGACCTCAGCGCCGACTCTTGTAGCGGAGACTATGCCGGTCCGCTACCGTGGATTTGCATTAGGACTGTATTATGCCTGCTGGGGCATAGGGACGCTCATTGCTTCAGGTGTATGCTTCGGCACCCAAAGCATTCCTTCTAATTGGGCCTGGCGCATACCATCTCTGCTCCAGGCGGCGCCGTCATTGGTGGCAGGCTTCATTCTGCTATTCGTGCCAGAGTCTCCACGCTGGCTGATAGCCCATGATCGACATTCCGAAGCTCTTCAGGTCCTCCACATCGCAAATGCAGCGGATGAGGCCGAGACCGAGATACAGTATCGCGAAATTGTGGAGACGCTCGCGCTGGAGCAAAAGCAACATCTGTCTCTTGTGCAGACATTGAGAAGAAAAGAGAATTTGCGACGCTTGTTCATCACAACGACTTTCTCGGTGATCGTCATGCTTCCAGGGACCAACATTGTTACCTTCTATTTTGGCGACATGCTGTCCAATGCTGGCATCAATTCAGCTACCACGCAGCTGCAAATCAGCATCGTGCTCACGGCATGGACCCTCGTCGTTGCGGTAATCTCATCCTGGTACACAGACAAGCTCGGACGCAAATGGCTGTGCTCGTTGTCTCTGGTTGGACAGATCGTCGCGCTCTTCCTGCTTGGGGCTCTGACCAAGCTGTACGGGTCTTCCTCCAACAATGGTGGCATTTATGGCACCATTGCAATGATTTTCCTGTACAACGCCTTCTATGCCTGGGGCATTACGCCGTTGACGGTCCTGTACCCACCGGAGATTTTGTCATACGAGATCCGCGCGATTGGGATGTCAATCTATACCTTGACGACCAAGCTTTGTGGGCTTTTCGTCGCCATGGTAATTCCATTCGGGTTGAAAGCCATGGGGTACCAGTTCTATTTCCTAAACGCTTGCTTCGACATTCTCATGGTCGCATTTGTCGGGTTCGTGTGGGTTGAGACTCGAGGTCTCAGCCTCGAAGAAGTTGAGGGGCTCTTTGACACGGCAAAGAGAAACAATGTCGTGGGTCAGAATGTCGAAGGGTCGAAGGATATGCTCGATGTGGGGAGCATAAGCGTTGACAGAGTAGTTCCGAAGAGTCAAGGCTAGGAAAGCCGTCCCATAGGAATCGTCAGAAATGAATTCCCGTTTCAGGCTCGGAAGTCGGGAGGACCAAGCATGAGGTCTTGCTTCGTCTTCCAGTTATTGTAACGAATGGAACCAAGAACATGTCCTCGTCTCAGGTAGTATTTAACCGGACTGCAGATCTCTTCATTGGATGGCCCATTGGGCTCAGAACTTACATAAGCAGGCACCCCCGGAACGTCAAAACAAACCAGTTTTCGCTCAGTGAGGTTTTCCAAACGTAGGTATTTGAGCTCTGTGGTGCTAGAGATGTGCTCAAAGACGCGCTCAAAGCCACCAGGGTCCATATTGATTCCTTGAAGAAAAAGGCTTTCCAGCTTGAGTTTATTCAAGAATGAGACAAGCTCGGAAGATCGGAGACAAATTCCTGTCAAGCAACAATGGCGGACGCAGGCGAAATCGATCGATTGCAGTAGACGCTCGAAAAATCTCTCTTCGTTGGTAAGAGGCGCCGGGATTTTGCCTGACTGATTGACGAACCAACGAAGCTTCAGGTGTCGTACGGAGGGAGCAAGCTGCATAAAGTGGCACAATCCGCGGAGACCCTGCTCACTATGCTCAATTCCATAGGCTTCATCGTCATCGTCGCTCTCCGAGACGTGGTTTGACAGATTCAGGGACAAGTCTTCGAGTCGCTCCAATGAGCATCTCAAGTCAAGATCAGACGCGATCGCGAGCTGATCCATTGCAAGACTGCAGCGTTTTGTGTCGCCAAAGACCTTCAGCCCTCGAAGCGGAAGCTGACTTGCATGAAGAGCCTCCATTGCTGCGCGAAAAATCGATGCGGCCATGAGCCATACATCTCTCCAATCGGGAATGCCAAGATTTGGCGCCATTCGGCTGGCTGGGACCGGAGCATCGACTGTCAAGACCAGAGATCCCAGACGCCCGTGGAGCGAATGCCGCTGGAGGTTTGAGAATGCTTGACTAAGCAAGATAATGGTCGTTTCGCCGATTGTCGCCCGTTCTACAGTGGGGTGATTCTTGACGACCTTTCCAATTATAGTGAGGTTTCTCAAGGCGTTTCCGATCCTACCATGCTCGGTCATCTCAACAAGACGTCTCATATCCCGTGAGCTATCGATCTTGACAACCTTCTCCAGGAAGAATGTCTTCGCGCGGGCGATCTTTGCAGCCATGCCGGAATTGGTGAGGCGCAGGTTGCATGCATCGTGAAGATCTAGATGGCCAGCTACAGCTTCCAAAAGTTCGAGAGGAAGTCGGGCAAATGAATCGCCCTGCTCCATGATGGGAATAGGCAGTCCTGACAACTGGAGACGTCGCTGGCCGCAGGGATCGACTTTTGAATCCGGGCGAAGAGACGCTCAGGTCATTGCAGTCTCTCCAGGACCACCTTTTGAGGCTGTGCGCGCCTGGTTCAGCGCCCGGCTGGATTGTTGATGTCGTGATCTTGAAAGATACCTCCAGAGAGCCGCGAATCCTGGGAAATGAAGTGACCTCCTGGCGGTGGTTCCTGCTGTGCCGCTGAGGTGAATATGCGGGAGACTCCCGCTAGCGTTCGCCAAATCTGACCCAATCATAGAGCTCGCTGGCTCAGCACGAATTTGTCGGCTTCAGACCTCACTTTCTTCATCCAACGACCATGCAACATCCGCTTCGGTTCCTCGTCTAAAAAACACCCACGACATGCGCAAGAAGTGGACAACACATTCCCACCGCAAACATGTTCTACGACCTTAACATCCCGTACACGCCCAACGACCATAATCTTCCAAGGACACTGGCATTCTCGCAAGAGCTGGGCTACAATGTTGTGGCTCTTAACCACACCATATCAGGGAAGCTGCCTACGGATATGACCAGTGCAATTGCGGATCCGCTTCCCTTCAAAGACGTCCCTCCGAAGCTCACCGTCCTCCGCCGCGTTACTCTCGTTCTCACCGAAGCCCACCAGAATGCACGCCTTGCCGCCCTAGCGAAAGAGTACGACATTCTAGCAGTCCGACCGGTTGATGAGCGAACACTTCAGCTGGCTTGCGGGTCTCTCGACTGCGACATCATCTCCCTCGATATGACGCAGCGATTGCCGTTCTTCTTCAATTACAAAACGCTAAGCGAGGCTATCAAGTCGGGCAAGAAGTTGGAGCTGTGCTATTCGCAAGGGCTGATGGGAGATGCTTCGGCGAGACGGAATTTGATCAGCAATGCAACACAATTGATTCGGGCGAGCAGAGGTCGGGGACTGCTCATATCGTCGGAGACCAAGGCAGGCGCCGTCGGACTGAGAGGGCCCTGGGATGCAATCAATTTGGCAGCAGTGTGGGGACTGGGCCAGGAAAGAGGCAATGAAGCAATGAGCAAGGAAGCTAAGAATGCAGTGGTATCTGCGCAGCTGAAGAGAACGAGCTTCAAGGGCGTGATCAACGTGGTATACGGCGGCGAGAAGCCTCCGCAGGCAGAGAAAGAAGCAGGTGCACAAGAAGGGAAGGGCAAGCAGAAGCAAGGACAGAAGAGAAAGGCTGATGCTATAGAGAGTTCTGGCACAAGTACGAATGTCACCGGTGACGATAAACCGATCAGCAAGCGTGAGGCCAAGCGGCGGGCACATCAAGCAAGATTGAAGGCTGCTGGTGTTAGCGAAAGCGACGCTGCCAGTGGCACTTCGCCTGCTAAAGGATCTACTTAATAGGCCGATCAGCTGTAAGGTAGTCGGCGGGGAAAGACTGTCAGTGAATGCGTGTTGCATGAACAAATTCACAACGCATGAACTCCCATCCCCTGTTTTCAAGTTTCGTATTAGCTGTCAATATTAAATGTTGAGTCGCCAAGATATGCGTCATGATAGGACCCGGATTATGAACACATATGACACGAATGACAAAAGCTTCATGATGAACAATTCACTCCATCTCCAAGGCGCTCGCGGTGGTCTGCGCACGGACCGCTTCACATGCCGCCCCCACAGTTCCGAGAATTCGCCGTACCACGGACGTGCAAGCGGGTATAACCACGGGAATGATGAGACATGAACCCGAGAAACAAAAGGGGCCGCACAGGAGCCTGGAAATGATCGAAAATCTATTCCTGTCTTAATATCCTGAAACTCGCTCGCTATAACCATTCCAAAAATTCCAAGCTTCTCGCTATCATTTGAATCATCATGCATCAGCTTTTTGTCCAACCGCTCTCTAGTATCCGTTGCCGTTGTAGGCCTGGGAAAATATTAGCGACGAGAATCCGAGACAGGTTTGTTCTGATGGCTGGGAACTTACAATCTGGTTCTTGGTACCAGATGGCACGCTGGAAAGGTAGTTCTTGCCAGACAGGGTCTGGATGCGGGAGCAAAGAGCAGCAGGAGAGCGAGCACCCTCGAGAGCGATCAGGTAGGCAGCGAGACCGGCGATGTGGGGAGTGGCCATCGAGGTGCCGGAGATGGTGTTGGTGGCGGTGTTGGATCCGATCCAGGTGGAGAGAACGTTGACGCCTGGGGCGATGATGTCGACCAGGCTGCCGTAGTTGGAGAAGTAGGCGAAGGTGTCGTTGATGTCGCTGGCGCCAACAGTGCAGACGGATGGCTCAGAGGCAGGGGAAGAGTTGGCGGCGTTCTCGCCCTCGTTGCCAGCGGCGACGGCGACGAAGACTCCAGCTCGGACGGCCTGAGCGACGGCGTCGTTGGATTGCTGGCTGTAGCCACCGCCGAGAGACATGGAGATGACGGACTTCGAGAGGCGATTGTTGTTCTTGGCGTCGTTGACAGCCCAGTTGATGCCGGCGAGGACTTGCGAGTTGGAGCCAGAGCCGTCGGCGCCAAGGACCTTCACGCCGACGATGTTTGCATTCTTGGCGACACCGTATTTGCGCGAGGCAGCAGTGCCAGCGCAGTGAGTACCATGTCCGTTTCCATCAGCGCTGGACTCCCCACTGACGAAGTTAGCGCCAATTCTGGCACGGCCAGTGAATTCAACGTGCCCAGTGCTGACACCGGTGTCGATCACGTAGATGGTGGTTCCAGAGCCTGCTGAGTTGTCGTAGACGTAGACGTTTTGTCCCTTTGCCTTGTGGGAGATGCGGCCAAGGCCCCAGGGAGCCTCGACTTGGGATGTGAGGGCACGCTCTTGCAGCTCACGCTCGTCCAGCTCCGGAGTGCTCACTGGAACGGTAGTGTGCATAATGTAATCTGGCTCGACATTTTTGATGGCGCCAATGGACTCGAGCAGATCCAGCATACGATCGTCGCCTAGATCTGTCAATACGGGATCCAATTCAATCAGATGAATCAGAATTGCATACCGTCAAAAGAGAAGCCCTTGAAAGAGCCAATCTCATACTTGTGGTTGGCTCTTGTTCCAGCAAGAGTTTGAACGTGGGTAAGAACAGACGCAAGCGGAGAGTCCTCGTTGACCTGAGCAATCCATTTGCCAGGAATGGAATTGGCAGTCTGCCTACGGTTGATCTTGGAAGCGGCAAGAACTGCCGGAAGGGCAAGGAGGATGCTCAAGAACGACTTCATGTTGAGAAGCTGGAGACGATGCAAGGGACTGGATCTGAAGAGGTTGGGGAGGCTTGATGCTGATGTCGATACTGAATTTGAGCGGCAACGTCCAGCTTTATGTATTCCCCTAAGGCATGGCTGCCACTTCTCAACCAGCGCTGTCTTGTGAGCATACCCGACCGAGGCTGGGTCCTCTCGGTGCTGGTGCCATTCTTTCTAAACCGCATCTCGCTTGTGGGGTTCTGTTGGCGCGGTGGTGCATACGGCCCGCAACTCGCAGCGAGTGGTGATAGCGTGGCGGGATGGGACATGAAGGAGTATCGACGTTAGCGTATCATGGCGCGGGATAACCATAGGTGTTTGGTTGATCAGACGAACTGCAGTTCTTCCGCATTTCCATATTGGGACAATATCGCCGCTGTCCAGAAGGTCCAAAGAATTGGTTAGAGAGGCGTGAGTTGCGGGTAGAGCCTCGAACCTGCATGAGCAGCTGCAGGTCAACACATGTGCGCACATCTTCGGTGGTCCTGCTGGGTTTCCACATACGGTGTTCCCCTGACCATTGTTCTCTTCCCTTGGCTACAGATTGATCTGCTGGGTCCTTCCCGCTGTGGCAAGTGTCAAGAAACGCCAAGTCTAACGGTTTCACTCAAATAGGACAAGCTCCCGCGTTGCAGCCGTCGGAGCCTTTCGTACCAGTTAGAACGTCTTTCCAGACCACAGACCTGCCACTTGCAGGAAAGACATGAATCTTGACAGGCCATGCTAAGATCAAGCTAAGCTTTGTATTCGTTGCAGTAGGGCTGTAACATCAAGATAACAACCAGCAGCAGCATCCCTACCAGGAAGGCCAGGTTTGGCAGCTGATATGATCATGAACTCCTTCTGAAGGCTTCTAGCCTTCTCGCCTTCGCACTTGGGAAGATCGTTCCCAGGATTGTGCCCAGTGCCGGTGGCGCAGGAACAGCTGCTGGTGGAGGCATCTGCACGCGATTGTCGGTCTTGCGATGTGCTGGGGATGTCCGCCGCAGCGGCGCCCCAAGATCCGCTGATAGCCATGGTTCACGGACTGTGCTGTCCGGGTTTGCAAGGTGCAGAGAACGACTCGCTCGGGTTTGTCGTATGCTCAACCTCACGCCTGATTATTTCCTGGTTGGTCGACTTTCACGATTGTGTGGCTATAGCCCATGACAGCCACTCCCGCCCTCTTTGATCAACCCCGTCGATGGCGCTAATCGATCGGGTAAAGAGTCAAAGATCTGAGACTTGTTTAACAATAACCGCATGTAGGATTCTGCGCACTCGCGTACTCACAAGCCCATTCCATGCGCGCATGGTGGTGCTTTTTGATCTTTCGCTGTGGCATCTCCTAGCGCACGCGTCAATCCGGTAATCATACTCGTTTTGCCAATCGAACAATGGAAGAGCTCGACATATCCCGCATCTGATAGTCAGAAAGTTTAATGCCTTCTCCCACGTGCAGCTCCTTTGTTGGAAGTTCTTGCTTTGTTCCCACCGCGAGCCAAGCAAGACAAAACATGACACCTGCCAAAAAGGCCAAAGCGCAAAGTGAAAAGACCGCGGATACCCGCAAGACACCGCATGGGAGACACGCGAGCCCAAGAAGCTTTTGTGCATCAATAGATACCAGCTCATTTGTTCGGCCTTGGCAACTTCAGCAAAAGAGGCGAAGATCCCAGAACGGAAGGTAGACGGGCAACACCGTCGTAGCCCCTCTTCGTGCAGGCTGAAGCGAACGAACCAAGCAATGTGGAAAAGCTGTTCTTGCTACTCGATTGGATCCATGTCGGCCGTGTGGAAATGATACGTGATTTCTGGTCAGCTTCCATTGTGTTCTGGATGCAGATGCGCGGGATGAAGCGCGCTGACATGATCCTGGAGCACAACGCGCCAAGACCTCCAAGATGTATGTATGTCTAGCAGGGAATGCAGTCGAACTTGCACGGCCAGATGTGACTGCAGCGATAATGTACGAGGTCACTCAGCAGCCTCATACGGCCAGTCCAATTGGCATGCGGACAGCAGACTTGCTGTGGCTGGGCGTGGAAGATGCTCCTCTCCAAAAACGTGGGGTGATCCGAAGACACATTGTCTTGTGCCGCCGACGTTCGTACTCAGCGCCTTCAATTAGCGATGATGGGGTCATCAGATGTTGAACGAGGCTGCAATATCATCGCGTCGCGTGTGACGCGCCTCGGGTGAGGCGAGAGCCTTGCTCTTTGGCCGAGAGATGCCGGCCAGCCATCATTCGAGGTCCCCGTGATGTGCGTGAGATGCTTTACGAGAGCATAGCCCGCGGATGCGAGGCGTTGCCTACGCGATGTAATTCATGGTAAGAGGTTGAAGGTGATAGGAAAGTGAAGCAGGAAACACGAAAACCGCGATCCGGCAAAACCTCGGGCTAGTACCGCAAGTCCGAATCCGAGCACCCTCCCTTTTCCTCCCTTCGCAACCCGACACGCTTCTTCATTTGCGACCGAATCATCAACGTCTCGACGTCTTTTATCATCGCTTGAAGTTTCCAATTTCTTGAAATCAAACTCGAAAGTTCCTTCAAGCCTACTTGCTCAGCCTCGGCTTGTTGATCTTCAGCAGCTTCTCGGCATTCCGATACTCCATCATTTCGAACTCCTCCGCTGTCAATAGGCCGCTGTTTTTGGCCTCCTCCATGAACCTCAGACCTTCCACCGGATTTTCAAACGGATAGTCCAGGGAGTACATGACCTTATCGATACCGATAGTCCTGAGCAAACAGGCGAGAGGCGCCAAGTCCCACATGCCGCTCAACGTAATATATACGTTGCTCCTCCAGACCGTTTCCAGCGATCGGTTGAGAGAGTCTTGCTTCCACACCATGCCAAACATGCGATTGGAGCGGCCTACCATGAATGGCAACATTTCCCCGGCATGACCTATGATCACTTTGAGCTTGGGACAAGCACCTTCCTCGAAGAGGCCGCTTGCGTAGAGCTTGAGAAAGTGTCGAGCCACATCTTCATGCCAGTGCCAAGCAAATTGCGACAAAGCAACCTGGGCTCCATTAGGAAGGCCGTCGAACTCTTGGTACTGTTCAGGCGTGGGTGGTGATGGATGCAAATAGATGGGGACATCCAGCTCTTGTGCTTTGCTCCATAAGACCCTGTACTCCTGCCCATGGAATTGAGTCCCATTCACATGATTAGGAATCAGAGCTCCAAGGAAACCAAGGCTTCTAACGCATCGTTCTAGCTCTTGAGCAGCTTCACTCGGGCTCCCCATAGGTAAGGCCGCGAAGCCAGCTAGTCTGCCTTGCGACTTCCCCACGGCTGCCGCCAACTGATCGTTTGCTTGCTCGCATATCGAAAGTGTCTCCGCAGCCGGGATGAGCGATTCCACTTGGAGATCGACGCCGCCTGCGTCACAGTCCTGAACTCTCACCTCGTCCAGGGATTTGAGCTTTCGTTGGACCTCAGGAGGAAACAGGTCGAAATTGAATCTACAAATGCCCATGTCAAGATCAGTTTTCGGTATGGAGATTGGACCCTACTTACTCTGGCTTAGCACCCAGCGACGTGGAAACGAAGTGGTCTTCAAGGCTTATCAACCCCATGGTTCCAACTTGACCACTGGATTTGAACTGTGTCGATCAAGTCTTCTGGATATGGTTGGGACCGAACGACGAACGAGATCTTGTTGATTCGTGTGTATTCCAATCACCAAAGCTCTGGTATGACTTGCGACGAGAACGCATGACGTTGAACAGCTATTTAGGTTTGTCCCGGATGACCCGCAGGGTAGGTCGTATACATGGCCCCTTAGGTCAGGCCACGACCTCTACTTCACTTCATCCTCTGACAGGGCTCGAACGCCTCTGATGGCCGCAGGAAAGGCATAGTGGACCCAATGCTTCGGCTCCGAATCTCCGCGACCTCGAAAGGACGACTTCGATCGATGCACCATCATAGACCTTATCAGCGAAAGTCCTGTTACCAGCTGCGATTGTTGATGAGTGACCACGATGGGACGTACGCGTCAAAGGCGCCTCGTCATTCATCACCTCCAACTGGTTTGTCTACTCAAAGATTACGAATGCTAGCCATAACGACACCTCGTGGGTGATCGGATATGCCTTTCGCCGTTGATTAATGAATTTTTCGGTTTCGCATTCGCAAAATTCGTACTTGTCTTGATGCCGACAATCCGGCACTATACTGCAGGACATGACTATTCCTCCTCTACTCGGGAAGTCTGGGCAACGTGATGTTGCCGAGCACTTGGAAGATAACTGAACGGCCCAGAGAGTCCTCGCGTCCGGCTAATGTGCGGCCTGGTTTCGTTCAGTCGTCAATCTCTAACGACCTTGGCCGACTGTACGACTCCTACAAGGCGAAAAAGGAATCGTCGTGACCCGACATTCTATTCGACTTGCATAATTGTTCTATATACCTCGAGCTGCCTACCTTTTCGGGAGGTCGCTGCACCGAGATTTGGCACCAGGCTGCCGAGCTATGCTAGCTGCCAGCGGCAGTGGCAGTGATCTACGACTCCACAAATTGAAGCCAGTAGAATGCTGCCGTGCCCGGGACGACGCTTCACGACGTGACGTCTCGCATTCAAGCCACTCAATGCGAGGTGATGCCCACATACAGCTTTCTGATATATAAAATACAGATCTCTCTTGAGCTCTGTAAGAAACATTGACTGTACAGAGGCGGGTCACTATTTTTATTGCGCTGCATTCGCTCCTCCACCCATTATGGCGGGCAGTCTCATATCACACCTGGTTCCTACAAGCATTGGCGGATTCCTACTAACAGTTCCGATCCTCTTCTTGGCCTACATCCTCATCACCATCATCTACAACCTCTTCCTGCATCCTCTCGCCAAATTTCCCGGCCCCAAACTCGCAGCCGCCAGCCCTCTCCCTCTAATCCGTCAATCCTTCCTTGGCGACGCCATCTTCTGGATCACCGCCCAGCACGCAAAATACGGCCCCGTCGTCCGTGTCTCCCCCAACGAACTCAGCTTCTCCAGCGCAGACGCCTACAAAGACCTCTACGGCCACCGCAGAGCTGGGCAACCGGTTCCCTTCAAGGCTCCCGATTTTTACACACCTCCCAGCGGCGGACACGATATCGTGAACGCTGATACGGACAACCATGCGCGCATGCGAAGAGTATTTTCTCATGCGTTCTCGGATCGGGCGCTGAAGTTGCAGGAGCCGTTGTTTTTGACGTATGTGGACAAGTTGGTTGCGAAGTTGAGAGAGGGCGTGCAGAGGGAGCCGGAGAAGAAGTGGAATATTGTGCAGATGTACAATTTTACGACGTTTGGTGCGTGAGATCAAAGGAAATGGATTGAAGACGATGTGCTGATTTGGTGTGATTGGGAGCAGATATCATGGGTGATCTTACCTTTGGTGAGCCTTTGCAGATGCTTGATGATTCTTCGTATCACCCATGGGTGGCAGCCATGTTTGCTGGATTCAAGTGAGTGGAGTGCAGGTATCACAAACTCCCGAATCCTTCACTGACATTTCTTGCCAGATTCGGAGTGTACATGCATGCGATTCGATACTTTCCGATCATCGAAAAGGTGCTCCTCAAGTATGCCGTTCCGGACTCGCTGCGTCAGCGGATGAAGCTGCACAAGGAATTCTCGAAGCAGCGAGTGGATCGACGATTGGAGAAGAACGATGCCCGCCCTGATATCTGGGGCCTGGTCCTCGGACGAGATGAGAAGTCGGGCCTGACGCGGGATGAGATGTACTCCAATGCGAATATTTTTATGATCGCAGGTGAGCAGACCAGGACGCAGCAAACGTGCGAGCATCAGTGCTGAGCAGAACTTCCAGGAACCGAAACGACGGCCACCGTTCTGAGCGGCCTAACATACTACCTCCTCGCCAACCCATCCAAAATGAACAAACTCACCTCCGAGCTCCGCGGCGCCTTCGCAAGCGAAGACGAAATCACGATCGAAAAGCTCCAGTCCCTCAAGTACCTGAACGCCTGCTGCGAAGAAGGTCTCCGAATGTACCCTCCCGTCTCGAACGGGCTGCCACGAGTCACACCGGTCCCAATGACAGTCGATGGCCACGAAGTCCCAGCAGGAGCAAAGTGCTTCGTGACGAATCTCGCCTCGTATCGAGACCCCGACAACTGGAGAGATCCGTACAGCTTTGTGCCGGAGCGATGGATTCCCAATGCGCCGGAGGCGGAGCTCTATGCGAATGATAAGAAGCATGGATTGCAGCCTTTCTCGACCGGACCGAGGGCTTGTCTTGGGAAGAAGTGAGTAGCAAAATCCAAACTGGGCTGGTCTTGCAGAAGAGCTAATGTTTTCGTGCAGTATGGCGTACCACGAGATGCGACTGATCTTGACCAAGTTGCTGTACAACTTTGATTTGGAGATTTGTCCGGAGAGCGAGCATTGGAACCAGCAGAAGATTTTCATCATGTGGGATAAGCCTGCATTGTATTGCAAACTACGACAGGTGCAGAGGGCATAGTTGTTGCCTATAGAATCCAGCAATGGAGCGAGTACAGAGTCCAGACTCTTTTAGCAGAGCCTTAGGCGTTGTCTGAGCCGTAGACTGCATTGACCTGTGGCCCTCGTGCGAGCAGTTTCTCAATCTTCTCCATCCGAACGTGCATTCTCTCGAATGATCTCATGTACGTGTTGTGCTTCTCGACGAGAGAATTGACAGAGTTGGCGATTTGCGCGACCGTTGCCTGAGTTGCGACATGCTTGGGAAAGTTTTCCATGATTTTGAGCATCTTGTCCGTAGCGTTGGAGTTGTGGACGGAGTGCATGAAAATTTCATCAGCCTGGTCGGCCAGAGTATCGACTTTTGGGGCCATGTCTTTGGTGTGCTCGCAAATGTCGTACACCTTGTCATTGGTATCGTCAACCTTCATGTGTTCGTCCTCGTACACGTTCCAGACATCGGTCACTTTCCGAAGAATATCGGCCATCTTCTCAAGCATGAAGCAGGAGATGTCATGGTTATTGTCAGCTTTGTCCTGAACGTCGGTGGTCGTTTCATTCATAATTCGCAAGACTTCGGTAACCGTGTCGAAGTTATATTCGGCGTTATCGCCCAGAGACTGGACGGCATCCAAGATCACATCCGAGTTGACAGAGCTGTTCAATGCATTGCCGTTCACGTCGTCCATTATCCGAGCGAGAGGGTTCACAGGCTTCGTAGAGGTCTCGATCCTTTCCAGCTTGCGTTTAATTGAAGCCAACTCAGGCAAAATCATCTCAAGACCATGACCGCCGAGCTGGCCACTAGCTTGGCCTTCTATGATCTGGGGATTGCGAATTGATGGAACAGGAGTGCCGTATCTCAGTGTCGATTCAACGAAATCTTCAACGCGCTGACTTCTTGGTGACTTGTCGCTCTCTGACTTTACACTCTTCTTCGCGGGCTTGGAGATGGTATGTGTCGAGACATGGTCCAGAGCTTTGCTTGCTCGGCTTGCTTGCTTCGTTTGCTTCTTCGCTGGTGCCATTATTTTTTTCACGTTGCGTTGAGTGTACGTTGTGGTACGGGTCAAGAGTGGTGGTTCGCGACGGAAGAGAAGGTCGCGTCGACGCGTTGGAAGCGCGACATGAGCCGTCAATTGCCCGTTGAAGCCTGATCCATGTCTGAGCGGCGTCGGATCAGCTTTAATCCGACGGGAGAGGTTGTACACCTTCAAGACCTTGTTGTCGACACCTTTTCACTACATATACATTGGGAAGATGACGAGCCGAACTTTCAATGCCCTTCAGCCCAGATCTTCTTCTGCGAAATGGTGTTTCTTCAAGCAGCTGCTAGTGGTGTTGACCGCGGAGAGCCCAGAGGAGCGTCATGTCCTCTCATAAGCCGAACAAGTCCCGGTCCGGATTTTCTTGGGTGGCAAGTATGGCGTATGTGAGTGAAGGAAGGCTTGGCTTTAGAATGCATCGCAGGGGCAGGATAAAGTCGTTGCAATTCCGAAGTGGTTGAACTCATTCCTGCAGGAGGTGAAAGGTGAAGTTGCATGTCGGGGGTTTTGACGGGAAAAGATTTTTGCAACAAATCCTGCCTCGCACCTGAACCACCAAATCCACTCTCACTGCGGAGCCGCTCCCGCCGACTGCCGTTGACTTGCGACTTCTTCAACGACACTCATCCACCTCATATTGACGTTTTTGACACATTGATATATCCCGATATTTCGCTCGAGACTTCTCGTGAATGGCGGCGCTCACTGCAACGCTTTTCGCTGGCATCGCAAAGGACCGCGTCACTCGCAAAACTCCAGCCACTCCCGGCGACCAACTCGACGCACACCGGGCATCTGCCCTGCATAACACTCTCCTGCTCTACGGATGGGTCTGCTCAGGCAAGAAGATATCTTCGCTGCAGAAGCGATCATGGTGGGGCAGACATGGCAATGATTCCTTGAAAAAACTCTTGCGGCCAGCGCTTGTGCGATACTTGTCCAAAATTTTTGATGTTCCCGGCCACAACTTTTTCTACCATGTATCTGGATTGGCGAACGAGAAGCAGATGCTTCAGCTTGGCGACCTGCTCGAGGACCAGGACCATGATGCACGAGATGCAGAGAAATACCGTTTCGTCGTGCTTTATACGAGCTCTTCAGCGTTGGTTTCACAGCCCGCAGGAATCGTGTTCGACCAACAGACTGGAAGGGCCCTGCTGATGCCCACGTATAACCATTTGTTCGATCTCAGAAATACCGAGCTACCTTGGCAAAACCTGGAAACCATCCTCAGCGCCTACATCGATATGGTTGAAGCCGAGAAGGCCGTGGCAATCCCAGATACTGTCGGCACCGGTGACCCGAATGCTGCCGCAGACCAGCCCAAGACCGAACTGGAAAGTAACAAAGAATTCGCGCGATACAAGACCCGACCTTGGATTTTGCAGCCATACACAATTGGGGATTTGGAAGCTTGTCTAGACGCCTGGACGCGCCTTGTCAGAGTTCTGGAGAAAAAGGCCGGCATTAGGAGAGATCGGCCACAGGCTGATTCGACTGTCCATCACGACTACGAGCCAGACGACGATGATCTCGCTCCACTATGTTCTCGAACGGCCTTGAACATCGCAGGCATTCCCAAAGGGTTCGCCTACGAATTGCTCTCCCACGCACAGCAATCGCAAATCTGGTTCATTGCTCCAGGCATTCGTCTGCCGAAAGTGGAGGAGTTCCTACAACAACCATTCAGGCACATCCCTCAGCAGTATCCGAAGGAGACACAAGGTATGAAAATGCCTTTCCTCTTCTTGCGATGTCCGGGTCAAGTGTCTGCCAAGGAAGCGAAATTCCGATATCCTTTCTCGACAGTCGAGAACGTCCCCTGCGGCCTCTACCTCGACGCCTTCGCAAACGCGCAAAACCCATTCGAGGACGCCTGCCGTCTCGTCCTACCAATCAAGCTCGGCAGCAACAAGTACGCACGAACCTCCGATTTCAGACCGATCCGAAGATCACACAGCGACTTGTACCAAATCGAGTTCAATCCTTTCGTAATGAAGCACGGACCGAAGCTACTAGCAGTGCTGGAGAACTGGCTACAGTTGATAGAAAGCGGACACTGGAGCGTCAATGACAAGGGCGTGGAAGGCGGCATCGGCGTTTGGAGACAAGCGGATACGCGAGAGAATTGGTGGCTGTACCAGGGCGCGCATTTGTTCGTTTAATCTACCGAGCGACAGAGGACTGAGATTTAGCTTGAGAAGCATTGGGAAAGGTGTAATGATACAGCATTTACAGGAACGGAGTTTGGAAGTTGTGCTCCGATCCGATTCCTGGTTTTCTCGTGAGAGCAGGCTGCGCTTGTGAATCCTTCGCTGCGCAAATTTGTCCCGATTTGGTAGGGAGCAGGTGTATGCGCCGCTACATCCATAGACTCTTTGGTGCAAATGTGAGAAGGTAGGCCTGGCTGCTTCCGCAGGATGAGCATGCAGGATAGCCCTTCCGATGCCGTTGCGGCGTAGGCCTTGCTGTCGCATGGTCGTCCTGAATGGGTTTACTCGCCTACAGTGAATCCCTTGACTGTCAACAACTTGAACAGAGCATATAAATGTCTCGACCAGACACGCTTGATGGAGAATCATACCAGCAATTCTCACTCAGCACTTGCGAACGAACACCAAGACAAAGAAACATTCCAAAACTCCTTTCCACCCTTTTGTCTACCCATGTTCGAAGCAACCTACGCCCAATTCTACGTCTTCCTCCACAAACTCGATCGGAAGCTCAGGCAACACGCTGCCCAATAGGATCCTCGTCAAGTCATCGAATTCGGAATAATGTGCATCACCTACGCCATTCGCACAGCGTATCGCAACAGTCAGCAGCGAAAGGAAGATGAGAGCAGAGGCACAGAACCTTACCGATCCAACGCAAGGCCAATGGCCCAATGTCCGGATTGCAAGGAGACGAGAGAGATCGAAGGGATCAGGGGAAGTGGTGGTCAGCGGAAGTGCTTGAGGTGTGGAAGGAGATTGGAGATCAAAGACTAAGTAGCACTCAAAAGGGTGGCATGAGAGTTGTGAATTAGTCAAATGGAGTTTACGATTTCCTGGGTGTTTACTTCAATGCCAAAGACAGACTGTCCCCATGCCCTGCCAAATCCGCTGCCAACGATCAATCAATAGTCTGTGTCAAAGCCATCATCGTACACCACGTCCTCCTCTCCATCCTCCATATCATGATAGTAACCACCATGCGCTTGCATCATATGATCATAAACACCATCTTCATCCTGCTTCTCCCCACAATTAAAACACCAATGCGTCTCGCACTGCGTGCACCTCAGATGATCACACCCCGAAGACTTCTGCGTATCAACGCCGCAACCAGGACAAGGCTTGATCTTGACCTTCCCTCCTTTTTCCGCATGGCATTGATCGCATATGAAGCGCTCTACACCTTCCGGCGCACCGATAGCACAGACTCGCTCCATGTACTGCTTCGCATGATAGCAGGCCGTGCACCAGGCGTAAATCCACTCTCCACCACTGGCGACAGCTTCAGCGAGGCGAGCGACAGTGTGCACGCCCTGGCCACTGCGGGCGAGAGTCTTCGGTGTCGGAGACCGTCTGCAGAAGGGACAGTGTAGAGCGGCGGTATTGATGATACGACCCGCTTTGTTGAGACCGTACCAGCCCTCTAGACAATCCTTGCAGACTCTCTGCTGGCAGCCTGAACGGCCGCATGCAGGGAGGAGGCAATCTCTGCGAGCTTTGCTGAAGCAGAGAGAACAAGTACCGGACTCCGCTCGGCGGCTGAACACCCAGGAGTATAGCTGCTCGATGACTTCGCTGCTGTTGTGGAGAGGCTTGCCGCGAAGGTGAAGCTGCGGCGCTTCAGAGCCTCGCAGGGGCAAGATCTGTACTTTTTCGCAGAAGTCGCCGAGTGGGGCCGATGTGGAAGCGGCGTGGTAAAGAGAGCGGCCGTTGAAAGGCTGCTTGACCTTTTGGTCCTTGTTCGAGATCAGACATTCTAGGCCGTTTTCTTCAAGCAACTTGTTCGCCGTGACCGCACACTGGACGATCGTGTTCTTCCCAGTCTGACAACCGGCGCAGAGGAACCTGGCCAGGTCTTCGCCGTGCCGATACTCTTCAGGCCAAATCACCCGGCTTCGGCACTCGCTGCATTCGACCATTGGCGCCTTCTCATTCATGCGGCAGTAATGGCACTTTGGACTGACATTGAGAGCATCGATGTCGTAGACCACGTACTGGCCTCTGCATTCTCTCATCGAGCACTCATACCAGTACGTAGTCGGCGTTGTATCCGGATCCTTCTCCACGCCCAGATGAATGTCATACGGCTTCGCTTCCGGATCACGGTCGACATTGCACCAGCAAGGTCCGCAGATGCCATCCGCACCCATCACAGAGACCGAGCGAAGGTATTCGCAGGTCTTGCATATGATGAACTTACCGCCGCCCCCAATGACAGCCTTTTGCGGCGTCCAGCCGACTTTTTCATGGAGCTCGGTGTTCAAGTTCAGTTCCAGCATCTTGTAGTCGACTAGCCGCTTGAAGAGCTCGCGGTCCTTGTGCAGGAGAAGATTGTCCGCATGTCCCTTTCTGTGTGCTTCATCTGCGTCGAGTAGCAGCGAAAGACAGCTCGTATTCCAGGTCTCAGGGATGTCAAGGTCGTTCCACTTGTCCTTCCAGAGCAGCATCTCGGCCTCAGCCGCTTGCATGAGAGGCTGAACACCAAGGCGAATGGTAAGAGCGGCGAGCAAAGCGGCACTTCTGCCACCGAGCATCGTTCCAGGGACAACAATGTGAAGCAAGATCTTCCAGAATTTGCGTCCATACTCCTTGGAAGCGAGAGCCATTGGAATCGTCGTAACATCTGAGGCGGCGATGTGAGCGGGCATTGCTTCTGCCGACTCAATGAACGTCAGGCGAGTGAGAACTTTGCCAAGACGTCGCAGAATTCGCCAGTCGCAGGAACGTCCAATCTCGAGAAGCTCGTCTCGTCGAAACTCCGTGATAGCTTTGTTGGCGTCTCTATCCTTGTCATGGGCTTCTCCGGCAGTCTCGAAAGCCAAAGTCGGATCAAGACAGACGCACGGGAAGCGCAACGTCTTCGGCACCCGTTCCACAATCTCCAGAACCTCAGCTGTATAGTCGTAGGATTCCTCGAGCCAAACCTTCATCTTCACTTTCTCGTTCGCATCTTTCAATTCATCGACTTTGAGGCCGAAGAGATTCAACAGCTCTTGGCGAGCGTCGTTGTCTCGATCGTTGCAGAATGTCCGCCACAGGCTGCCAAAGACTGGGTTGAGGCTGATGGAGCTAACATCATTCTCAATCATCCGTCTCAAGTGTCTTGTGACCACAGATCGGTATCGCGGGCTCTCCTTGTAGATTTTTGCGAAATTCTGGATTGGAGTCTGCTTCTTCGGGAGAGCAGCCTCAAGTGTCCCAGACGTAAGGCGCGTCCATTGCATGGCAACCGTAGCTCTCGAGCCTTGGATGGGTAGGTGTCTGCCTTTGAGATCATCCTCTTCCTTCTGATACTCCATGATGCCGGAAGGATCCAAGTAGCTCATCAGGGTGCATGGCACATCGGTTGTCGCGGCGCCTTCTTTCTTCACCCCCATCCAAGCCATGAGCATCTCGATGGTCAGCTCAGAGATATCTCTTGGCGTGCTTCGGCACCTGGTGAGCGTCATGCACGCGCCGCCAGTCAGGTGGCTGAGGAACAGATAGTTGGCTTCCTCTTGGCTCTCGTCGAGAATGCACATCACCTGCGCTTTCTTTTCCCCATTTCTGAGCGTATGTGCAGCACTTACCCAGTCCGCGAACAGAGGCCCATATCCGCCGTAGCTGTCTTGTTTCAAGAGTGCGTCTTGCTCTTTCTGGCCGTTGTTGAATCCTAGAAGTGAGAGTATCAGCTGAAGATTTCCGATCTCGAGGTCAGGCATACTCCTCATTAATCTATACTGCCGTCTGAGGAAGGCAAGGATCGAAAGTCTCCCTGTAGGTGAAGCTGTTGCGATTGTTGACATACCTGTGTTCGCTGCATCTTTCCGGTGGGGAGGGGCATCCGTATGTAGCAGAATCAGAGTCTTCGCGTCTGCTCTCATCACCTCATACGCTTTTGCGAGGCCAGTCTTTGTCGCTTCCGGCCAATCGCCTCCACTTCTCATGTGCAAATTGCTGGCGATGTCGACCAGGTCAGGCTGATTGCCTTCCGCCGGAGGTCCATCAACTGTCATCCATCCCGACCATTCCAGAAGGTCTCCGACGGAATAGTCTCGATAGGCAAGCAGTCCGATACGCTGGAAGCAGTTCGTGAGAGATGCGATGGAGATGATTTGCGGTAGCGATCGTTTGAGTGACGAGAGGTAGCTTCCCATCGATAACGTCGCGTCGACCAGAATGAGGAGGTCAACGACCTCTGATGTTGCGATAGAACCCATTGTGATCTGAATTATGCTTCTTCGCGCTGGTTAGAAAATGTCGCTTTTATGTCTGCTTGTGATACTGTGCCGCTCAGGCAATTGAGTCAATTCGCCAATTAGTGTGAGTCAAGCAGGTACTGTTCCAGGACACCGCCACCATACACTCGCCTCTTTCCTGCTCTTCAATGCATAGTCATTTGAGTACCTAGGCAAGCGATGAGTTCACCTTGGCGAACGTATCATCTGACTTTCCCATGCGCAGTCATAAAGAGCGAGTGGGACATCCGAAAAGGGAAGCAGGAGTCTGACGCGCGCGCATGGTGTCGAGCTTGCCGTGCATCGCATGTGCACTTACCATCAAACTGAAAGACCTTAGTCAGTCAGTTGCAATCAGTAGCAGTGAGTTCCAATGGTAGTTCCTTCAGTCAGAGGCTGAGTAAAGAGCCGGTGAGCGGCTGCCCGCGGCCATTGCGAAGCCTACGAAACAAGACTCATCTCAAAACAGGCGAAGACAGCAGAGAGCAGAGAGCAGCACTCGACACGGCCACAACTCTCTGGCGAGCATGCGGATCGCTCGTGTCTTTCGCGCTCGTGAAATGTGTCGCTGTCGGGACGATACTCAACCTCTGCAAGTCCGAAAGCGACGTAAATTTCAGGCCAACTAGTCCCGAGTCCGACAGCGAGCGGCGAGACGGACCATTGTCGCTGAAATCATCTTTAGTATGCGGCTGTTGGACGTATCGTTCCTGGCGATGAAGTAAACATCCCAGAGCCCCGAGAGAGACGCCCCTCCTATTCCAGCTATCTTGAAGAGCATTGCCAGGACTCACGATCACTCTTCTTCACGAATGTATGCTCTATGTTTTCAGAGGGAAAGAACGCGTCAAGAGGGCTCCTTGGCAGCAGTACGAGGAGCCGGTATCGAGGGCATCAATCTTGAGGTCGCTAACATGGACAATTCCGTATAGCCAGCAGTCGCGCTCTCCATGATCCAGTGCCTTCCCGGTCCCGGGACTTCTTGGTCTGTTTGGCGAGGTCTTGATGCCTGCCACTCTGCTTCGGCGTGTATGGACGCACGATCTGCCAGCTCTGTTGAATTAGGATACCATTTTCGCATCGCTCAGGTCATCGAGGCTAGGTACATTGACGAGATTGCTGGCACTTTCCAGCTCCGAGGAGGAAGAATGGAAGGGAAAGCGTGTTGCTGTCATGAGGGAAATACCACCGGCGAGGATAGGCGTCGGACTGGGCTCCGGCGACGTGTGATTGGCGCAAGGGCAACTTGAGTTCTAATTTGGTCTTCAGCTGGACAACGATCTTCTCTCCATTCGGTTGGTTTGGGAATCCCGCCCGTGAATTGTGAATCCTTCCACGGTATCGCGTCTGCACTCGACGTCAATCACAGCATGCATTGGGCTCCGCAGCGGAAGATGGCCGATCCTTTTGCTATGAGTCTTCTCGTCCTGCGAGACCTGGGCATCACCTTCGCGTGTCGCCTCATGGACGCGCTGGACATCCGATAGCATGGACTCGCCAAATAATGGCTCTGGATACCGCCCCGTAGGCTCCCTCGACACGGCCTACGATGGAGGAAAATACCACGTCGCGCTCACAGAGCTTCCAAAAACACGGTGCGTCGCGCTACATCCTTCAACTCATGCGTATGCCTCCAGTACGAGCTCTAGTGGTGGCTATGCTGTTCACGCATGGACTCACTGGAGTGGCTTGGCTCATGAACGTCTCACTTGTACATGTGCTAATTGACACCGCCTCAGAGCCCCGAGCTATGTCTCGCCGACCAGGCATAGCATCTTCCACGAAGACGTCGAGAAACCGAGTCTCCTTCAGCATGCCCGCTCTCTGTCTGGGTTCGATTTCGAGGCCACGGCCCACAGACTACTCCACAGAGACAGTGAGGCATCTTCCGTTCGGGGAAAGAAGAAGATACTACAAGGATGGCATTTCGGAGTCTGGCTCTCGGCATGGACAGCGGCCATTGTCTTGTGCTTGAACGTGATCATGACCATCGTTGCTGTTGCGAAATTTGGTTCGAAAGATGGGATTGGCACAGCATACGAGGTGAGTGTGGGCAATTGTGGCACTGAGCTGGCAGCGCCATACGCGTACGATGGGAGCAAACGCTGACGATGAGCAGGGCTCCTGCAACAGGGCCAATGCCATAACTACATGGCTGCATATCCTGATCAACGGCCTGTCCTCACTTCTTCTCAGTGCGAGCAATTACACGATGCAGACACTGGTAGCTCCCACACGCTCTGAGTTAGATCGAGCCCATGCACGCGGGTCCTGGATGGACATTGGAGTTGTCTCTGTTCGGAATCTTTCCAAGATCAAGTGGTACCGGACCGCCTTATGGACCGTTCTTGCTCTCAGCAGCATCCCTATCCATCTCCTCTACAACTCGGCTGTCTTCAAGAGCATCGACTCCAATCAATATGTCTCCGTCGTAGCCAATCCAAAGTGGCTCGAGGGCGGAAATTTCTCAACTGTGATTCCGTGGGTGAACTCCTCCTCCGCACTCAACGATGACCGCCCATACAATGTGACTTGGGGATACAACGGCATCAATCAGACTGTCGATATACAAACA
The DNA here is from genome assembly GCA_022814565.1 of Phaeophleospora eucalypticola. Lineage (NCBI taxonomy): Eukaryota > Fungi > Ascomycota > Dothideomycetes > Mycosphaerellales > Mycosphaerellaceae > Phaeophleospora > Phaeophleospora eucalypticola. Next base: position 780,170 of record JAKLNG010000011.1, read on the forward strand.
TTTTTCCGCGATAATTACCTGAACACAAGCCGAGTTCAAAATATGAGCACTTCGGAATGCATCTCGACTTACGGCACCAACTTTGTCTCTGGGCACAACCATGTCGTGGGAATCACCAATGAGAATGGGACCAAGCCCAATGAGACAGTCTTCTTCACATATACGACAAATATGGGCATGGACAGCTCTAACACTGATTCATGGCTATGCTCGAAGAATTACACATCTTGGAATGCCTTTGGCTTTAACTGTGATGCTTCAGCCGTCAGGAAGGAAGAGGAGTGGATCATCAACGGCAAGAAAATCGACTATTGTCTGAGCCAAATAATGCCACAGCACTGTACGGTCCAGTTCTCGGTCCAAATACTGGTTGCTGTCATCTGCATGAACCTCATGAAGAGCGTGTCCATGTTTTTGACACTGTACAAGCATAGAGAGACGACGCTGGTCACCATTGGAGATGCCATCGCCAGTTTCCTGGATGACCCGGACGAGCTGACCGCCGGTAGGTGTCTGATGGATAGAAAGGACATCTCATCCTGGAAAGTCAAAGGCGCAGAAGAGAAGCCGAACACGCAGCCTTTGCCAAAGACTTACTTTGCGAAACGCGGCCCAAGGTGGTTTGCATCTGCAAGCAAGATCAGATGGGCTATATGTTTCCTGCTCATTGCAATCACCATTGCGGTGTCAGGCGGTCTGCTTCGTATGGGAGCAGCTTCTTTGAGTTCATATGATGTCTCGCCATGGACCCTCGGCTGGAGCGCCATTGACTCTCGCGCCATGATCTACTCGGGCCTTCCTCAAGACGGAGCCTCTGGCTTGGTCTCTTCCGTACTCCTGGCCAATCTGCCTCAGGCGATCGTGTCGTTCAATTACCTGCTCTATAATAGTCTGATGACGGCGCTTTTCCTGGCGAAGGAGTGGTCTAATTATGCATTCCACCGCAAAGCTCTCAGAGTCACGACGCCGCACGGGTCGCAACGGAGTACCTACTACTTGCAATTGCCACTGCGGTATTCCGCCCCGCTGCTTGCAATTTCGGCGGTACTCCACTGGGTCATCTCGCAGAGCATATTTCTTGCTCGCATAGAAGTCTACGACGATGGCAAGAAGGTGAACTCGTCAAGCGTCTCATCAGTCGGGTACAGCTGTCCGCCGATTCTCACAGCCATCATCATTGGCATTGTGTTGAGCATCGGCGCCATCGCAATGGGATTCCGCAGATTGAAGGGCTCCATGCCTGTCGCAAGTTCTTGCTCAGTCGCCATCTCAGCAGCTTGTCACAGGCCTAAGAACGACATCGACGCAGCTTATTTGCCTGTGCAATGGGGCGAAGTAAAAAATGACATGGTCGACGAAACAGGCCATTGCTGCTTTACTACGCAGCCGGTGACTGACCTGGTGCCAGGACGCATGTATGCTGGAGAGAGCGAATTCGAAGCTGCGAGTGATCGTATACGACGAAGAGGGACACGACTGACCGACTGTGCAACATAGAAACATAGACAAAAACATCATGCAAAGAATTCAACGTTACCAGATCGGCAAGAGGAGCCGAAGTCGCATGCACTTCAGCCTATTTACCAACAGGATCTCAGCACTCGACTCCGCGAAAACTGCCGTTTGTTTAATGTTTCTGGCCGTTCCCCGCATCTCCAATGGCATTTTGTGGGGTATGTAACGTGCCTCGACTGCGACGATATCTGCAAGCAAGGACTGCACGGACTGCAAGAACCTGATTCGTGGAATTTCTGCTTCTCGGCAGAAAGTTGTATGTGTTGCATTAAAGGATCCTTGTAGATGCTTGTTCCTGCACAAGTCGAAGTCTTGGAACGCCAGCCGTGGACTCTTGTGCCGTCTTGGGATGTCCGCACCAAGGCAGGATCTGCAAGAGAATGGAGACCATAGCTCTTGGAATTGTTGACTTACAATGACGATGAACAAGGAGGAAGAAGCTGAGGCATTGAAGTAGCTGGGCCCTCCCAACTTCTCCTTCTTGTCACAACCAGTCGCTGAGCCAAGACCTTAACAATGCTTGCCAAAGCTTTCTCAGTCGCTGCTTTGGCAGTGGGCTGTGTTTCTGCTGTCGAGGTCACCGTCAAGTCTAGCGGAGGCAACGCTACCTCTCCTTACCAGTATGGCTTGATGTTTGAGGACATCAACAATTCTGGAGATGGAGGCGTCTATGCTGAGCTCATCCAGAATCGGGCTTTCCAAGGCGATGAGGTGAGCTCTCATCTATGTCGAATGGATCGGACGATGAAGGCTAATCAGAAGTTTGACAGATCTTCCCGAGCAATCTCAGTTTCTGGTCTCCTGTTGGCGACACCCAATTGAGTCTGCAGAATCTTTCGAATCCGCTCTCTGCTGCTTTGCCGAGTTCGATGCGTGTCTCTGGGAGTGGGAAGGTTGGATTTGAGAATGCCGGCTTCTGGGGATTTCCAGTAAGGCGACTACATGGACGCAAGTTTCGATATATGCGATGCTGACCACTAGCCAAGGTTGTCTCTTCGTGGACATACAAAGGATCATTCTGGGTGCATGGAGACTATGATGGCGACATCAACGTCAGCTTGCAGTCTTTGCAGAACAAATCGTGAGTACACCGGCAAGACGTCAATTCCATCAAGACTGACCTTCTACTGCGTAGATGGGCGCATGCTACTGTCAAGGTCGCTTGCCAGGCAAGCTCTTGGACTCAATACAACTACACTCTGAAGCCGTCCGCTGACGCTCCCAATTCGAACAATACCTTGGTGTTCAGCTACCAATCTAAGGGAAACACAACTCTTGACTTCAACTTGCTCAGTCTGTTCCCACCAACCTACAAGAACCGCGAAAACGGCCTTCGCATCGATCTCATGGAGGCAATGGCAGATCTGAAGCCTTCCTTCTTCCGTGTCCCAGGCGGTAACAACCTCGAAGGACTGCAGTCTCCGTACTGGTGGAATTGGACAGACACTCTTGGCCCTCTCAAAGATCGTCCGGGATACCCTGGCACATGGGCGTACGAGAACACGAATGGACTCGGTCTGCTCGAGTACGCTCTCTGGGCAGAAGATTTGAATATGGATCTGCTCCTCGGCGTGTGGGCTGGACTGTGGTTGGATGGTGAGGTCTTGACTGAAAAGGAGCTCGAGCCGTATGTCCAATCTGCTCTCGATGAGATTGAGTTTCTCAGAGGAGATGTCTCGACTACTTGGGGTGCTGTACGTGCGAGCTTGGGCCATCCAGAGCCGTTCAAGGTTGAGGTAAGGGATGCCAGACACAAACGAGTAGACTGTCTTGCTGACGCTGCTGCAGTTCGTCGAGGTCGGCAACGAAGACAGTCTCAACGGCGGAGCTCCTTCCTATGCTGCTTACAGATTCAACATCCTCTATAATGCCATCTCGCAGGCATACCCTGATATCACTATCATCTCAAGTTACTACGATGTTGATGGAGCAACTCCTCCGTTCAATGCCTCTGGAGGTAAGACAACCTGCTTTGACAGATGAAATTTAGTGGTGGCTTACACATCCAAAGACTTCCACGAATACGCTCTCCCCAGCCTCATGGCCTCGCAATTTGGCTTCTTCGATAACTACACCTCCGCGCACCCAGTCCTGATAGGAGAATACGCCGTCGTGCAATACGACCGCCCCAACCAAACCGAAGTCAGCTGGGACGCCGGCGCGCCTCGAGCTTTCTCTCCCTTCTGGTACGGCTCCGTCGCCGAAGCCATCTTCCTCCTCGGCGCCGAGCGCAACTCGGACAAGATGATCGGCGCTGCGTACGCGCCCATGTTCCAGAACTTGAACCGTTGGGAGTGGATCCCTGATCTCATTCAGTACGATGCATTCCCGGGACATACGACGTTGACGACGAGCTACCATGTTCTTAAGCTTTTCTCTGGAACGAGGATTACGGAGAACTTGCCCATGGAGGGCGCGGAGTTTGATCCGGCTTTCTACGTTGCGGGCAGGAGTGATGTGACGGGCTCGCATATTTTGAAAGCTGCGGTTTACAATAGCACGGGCGATGTGCCGTTCAGCGTTACGTTTGAGGGCGTTGTGGCTGGGGCTAAGGGCGAGCTGACGTACCTGACTGCGCCGATGAATGCTAGCAACCCGGTTGGGGGGAATGTGGTTGAGTGGAAGACGGAAGAGGTCGTCGGGACTGCTGATGGGGCTTTCAGCTTCAAGTTGCCTGAGTACTCGATTGCGGTTTTGGAGGTCAAGGGGGCAGGGCCGAAGGGGTACGGAAAGAGGAGGGAGACGAGGGCGTGGAAGGGGGCTGAGGATTGGAAGAAAGAGATTGCGATGAGGAGGAACTAGAGTAGATTCGTGCCTGGCTGACAGGTACATGGCCTGACTTAAGGTCCTGGCTAACCTTGCTCAGGGACATCGATTGCATCGCCGCAGGCCAGTATTCCAACATCGACTCTTCCTGTGCTTTTGCGACACTACTGCTCGGCTTCTCTCCCAAGTTGTATCGCGTTTGTATTCCAGCAGCATTTTTCTCAATTTATCACGTTTTTCTTACCACAACTGGCGGCACATTCAAGTCTCGAAGAAACTGGTTCCACTCCGAGCCTGGCCGCTTCCAAATCGCGCTCTTGAACCGGACGGTGCTCAGTGACTCCCAGTTCTCACCCTTCTTGCGGCTCGCATACACGCTACGCGATCCAACTTGAATCGAATAGCGGCGTAAGCTGGACATGGCCTCAACACTCTGGATCAGGCTCTCGAAGATAGGATGTGCTAGGCTGCGTTTTGCCTTTTCAATGCGGTAGCGCGAGCTCGGCGAGAAGACTTTCCAACGAATGTGGATGTCGCGAGTCTGCTTGCATGCTTCAAGGCGGCGTTTAAGGTCCTCGAGTTCTGCAGAGGCGATTATGCAAGGGTTGATGTCCTTCTCCTGGATCGCGGTGGGATGGGGTGATCTCCACGAGCGGGTCCACGTCACCATCCCTGGCTGCTGAGGCTCCTCCTTCTTCGCCTTGCTGGGCTCAGGGGACTTGAGTGGTGGTGAGTCAACGCTGCAGACCAAATCGAGCACGATACCTCTCGCCGAGGCTCCGTCTGTTCCAGAAGCTGCATTCGAGGCGCTAGATTGCAGGGCAGACTCTGCCAAGTCAGAGCTGACGCTGAGGGTGTCACGTCCATCGACCAGTACCTTGAAATTGATCCCGATGTGGTGAGGGGCGTATTCGCTGAGGATTCCGGTGAACTCGGAGTTGATCTGTCGATTGACGAACAGAAGCGCTGGCTCTACGCGCGCCAGGCGGCATCCTCCGATGTGGTACTTTTCAGGGCGCCAGATATTGCCTGATTCACGAGTGGTTCTGCTCGCGTAGACGCGCTCACGCTCCGCGCTATTCTTCTTGTCCTCTTCCTTCCCAACCTTCTTATCCTCCTCGAAGTTTAATCGTGCCCTGCTTTCGGCATCTTCGACCAGAGCATATGCATAGATGCGGTTTCTGAGCTCTCCTGGGAGTTCAAAGAAGTAGCAGCGGTCGCCTGGATTGGCTGGATCGGGGTCTTGTTTCAAAGGCTTTCCCTCGAGAGCGGCCACACTGTCCTCCAGGGGCTCACTCAAGATGACGAGATTCTTAAAAGTGCCCGGTCTTGGAGGCATCTTAACCGCGTCGTCGGACATGGCGGTTCTCGAGTACGTATTTGTCGGAGTGTGTGTGGGTGACAAATAGGTTACAGGCTGGAGTGGGTGGTCGTGTCTAGGTGTACGGAAGAACGTGAAGTCTGTGGTTCTTAAACGAAAACATACCCGGTCTGTGCCCCGGGTCCGTGACAAAGTACGTCAGATTATGTTGGTGTTCACGGGCATTATAAGCTTTTCACATGATCCTAATTGAGAATTTGAGGCAGGTTGGCAATGAAGCCCCTGAATGACTTCGTTGTCAGCATCGGGAAAAGATTACGATGGTCAGGCTTCTTGCATTATCTATCCTTTTGCGCCTGAAGTTGCAGAGAATGGGAACCGCAAACGATGTCTAGCTGTTTGGTGAAATTTGCGCAAAGAACTGCTTTCTCGTCGATTGAACCATCAGTATGCTTGCTGTGCCTCTAGGCAGCATTGAGGGAAGACGAGTGCGTCTAAAGGAGTTAAGGATTGGAAGAGAGAGAGATGGTGATGAAGAAGCTTTGGAGTAAGTGTACAATTGTGCTTGACCAGTGGACGCAAGAGATAAGCTAACGGTCGAGACTTTTGAGAACAAGCAGTGGTAGCACCTTCGGTAGGTATTCGAAATGATCCACCTCATCCACCAGCAGCCTTTGAATCCCGAAGCAGACACCTGAGTCTTAACTTTCCATCACATGCAAATCGTGTAGGAGCGCCTTCCACTCTCCACCCGGCCGCTTCATGTCCTCGTGCGTGAAGCAAAACCTCCGAAGAATTCCAGGTCTCACCCTTCTCCCTGCTTGCGTACTCGCAGAATCGCCCAGCCTGAACGGAATACCGACGCAGGTTGGGCATGTTCTCAACCATTCCGATCAGTCCCTCAAATAGCAGCGTGTTGGTGTGTTCCTCGTAGGCGATGCCGTACCACCAGTTTCCTGAGTATAGGTGCATCTGAATAGCTAGGTCCTGGGTCTGGGTGCACACTTTGAGACAGCGTGCGAGCTCCTCAAATTCCTTCGAGGCGAGGATGCGTGAGTGAAGGTCTGCCTCCTTGACCACGGTACCTCCTTTATCCCAGTCCGGGTGATCGGGGGGCTGTGGTAGATCGCGTCGTGGAAAGAGGCCGCAGTGCATCTTCAATACTAGGCCTCTGGGTTGGAGACTGTCCGTCTCACCCTCTGCATCTTAGTCTCCGAGTGCCGGGTTGGCGTCTTCCAAGTTCGTCTCGAGAATCAATCCGGAGTCGCTTCTATTAGCAAACATGTCGAAGCGGAGATCGATGTGGTATGGACCGTGCTCGGCCAGAATTTCTGAGAACTCGGAGTGGATCTGCGAGTGTGCGGCCAGGAGTGCGGGCGGCGGTAAGTGGCGCCCTCTCCAAGGGTAAAAAGGGTTGCCCAAATCTCGAGTGACCTTCTTAGAGTAGATTCGCTTTGGCTCCGCGTGTTGTTCTTGTTCTGCCTCGTTCTTGATCTTCCTAACATGACCCTCCCCATCTCCCTCGCACCGAGGTCGTGCTCTGTCGGCCGGATCTTCGAAGAGGTAGTATCTGTAGATCCGATTCCTCAACTCCCCTGGCAAGTCGAGGAAGCCACATCCGTGAGCTGACTCGCCGGCAGTGTCTTCCAGCCCGCGGCTGTTGGTAGGCTCGTAGAGCTTGAGGACGGCGAAAGGGTTGCCCTTGACGGCGGCCAGGCTTCCCGTTAGGGGCTCGCGGAGGATGGCGAACTTCTCGAGTGCACCGCTCGATCGTAGGGGCATCCTAGCTATCCTGTCGGTTATAACAATTCTCGAGTGTGTATTCGATAGTTGGTATGTGGGCGATAAGTGTAACTGAGGTTGAAGCGGATGTTTGTGTTTAGGTATACGGAGTCTGTGGTTCTCAAATAAGAACATACTTGGTCCGTGCCCGGAACCCCTGATTTAAATGTCAATACATGTCAAAATTCACTCGTAAGAAGTGACTTCCACGTGCCTCTCGCTAAGCACGTGAGAGGGAACGCCTAAGGGGTGAGGAGCCTAGATGCCGAAGAGTCAGCAGTAGAAAACAGTAATAATCCCGGGGTTATCAGGGGTAGGTGATATATGTAGGTTTGCAACTTTTGCGCCTTTTCCACAGAGCTTGCATAAGGGATGAGCAAACATGCTCTCATACTTGATCCTTTGATAGAGCCAGAGTCTCGATGTTTGCCCCAAGACGCACAGTCTCATTTCCTGAACCAACAGTATGCTTGCTGCTACTCCAGGGGGAATTGAGAAGACGCTCAGGCGCATACGCGGAGATTAGGATGGTTCTGAGGAGTGCTACGCTAGGATCTAAAAACAGACACCGCTTGCATCCTGCGTTCGGATGCCCACCCGACTCGCTGTACTCTTCCCTCAGAGTGTCTCATGGAATCCCTCAATGCTGCTTCGGACTCCACCGCCTGCTTTTCATTGTATTCTCTCGAGTCTGATCAACTTAGTGCAACACCTGCAATTCCTGCAAAAACTCCCTCCACTCTCCCTCCGGACGCTGCATGATCTCGTGGTCGAATCGAACAGTACGGAAACTCTCCCACCCATCCCCATACACCCGACTCGCGTACATACCGTGACCACCGACCCGGATCGAGTAGCGGCGGAGGTTCGGCATGGCCTCGACGAGGTTGACGAGACTCTCGTAGACGATGTTGACAGTGTCGTCGCTCTGGTATTGCATGATGATGCAGTCGCTCGGCGAGAGACTCCAGTCGATGGAGAGGTCTGTGGTTGGTGTGCATGCCTTGAGCTGCTGGCCGAGGCTCTCGAAGGCCTCAGACGTGACGACCATGGAGTTGACCGTCTCCTCGGTTGCTGGAATCGGGGAGTAGTAGACTTCTTCTTCTTCAGCCCAGTCTACTTGGTTCTCCTTCTGCCGGTCCTCATCTCCCTCTTCACCTGCTTCATTGTCCCAGTCTGCTTGGTTCTCGTCGACTTGCTCTATGCTCTTCTCTCCCTGTTCCTTGGCCTCATCAGCCTCGTGCCCAATGAGTTCGACCTCCCCACTTCCGGCCTGATCGTCTTCATCATAGTCTTGCGTTGGGATGAAGTTGTCAACAAAGCAGCGCAAGTTGATGACAAGAGCGTTTGGGATTGGGTGGAGGGGATCTTGCTCTGCGCCTGCAAGAGGGAAGGTGTCCTCCAGCATGGCTGTGGTCATGACTTCAGCGGATTCGTCTTCATCGAGGTTAACCACAAGGCCCAGCTCCACGTGGTAGGGGGCATATTGCGCGAGGGCACCGAGGAACTCCTTATGGACCTGAGATTCGGCGAAGAGCAGAGCGAGCGGGCCGTGGAACTGCTCCGATCTGTTTTGACGGTGCTGCGACCATGGCGAGCCTCGAATTGTACTCGAGTATGGTCTAGTGGGCTCGAGTCCGTTCACATCCTTCTCGAGAATCAGGCGAGCCCTCTCGTCAGCGGCGTCGAGGATGCAGAAGGCGTATATGCGGTTCCTCAGTTCTCCAGGCAGGTCGAGGAAAGGGCAGGCGTCCTCGCTAGAATCCTCGAGCTTCGTCGAGTCGGTCAATTGTGGTGTTTGAAGGTACCTCTTGGGCTGGTAAACGTGGAGAATTGCGAAGGGGTTGCCCCTAATGGCAGCCAAGCTTCCTTTCACCACATTACGAAAAGACTCCGTCGCCGTGGGGGCAAGCTTCTTCTTCGGAGGCATCCTGGGTATACCTTGTTGGTCTTTTGTTGTGTATTACGTCTGGTTGACTAGAGGAATGCTGCGCTGTGGTGTAGGTTGTTCCAGCAGCGGAAAGTCTAGTGTAGAAAAGAGAAATCCCGGAGTCGTCGCCATGACTTTTTAACTTGGTAGATAGTGGCCCCTGCCGTCAACGTGAACGAGAATGAGAGGTGGGGCTTTTGGAACATAAGAAATTCACCATCAAGCTGCTTTTCTCATGCATGGCACGAGACTTTCCAGCGGAAGCTGTTAGTGGAATTGCATATTTGGGGAAACCGCCCTCGCAGACCATCGGCATATGAGCGAGACTCATACGTCCTAAATAGATACCCGGTCGTCTCCCTTGGAAGGACCTTGAAAGGGATGGCAAACAGGAATAGGACATTGTTTATTCTTTTGCAAAGGAGAGAATAGCAAACTTTGTCTCAAGTTCTTTGTGTCGTGTATTTGCAAGAGATGGAAGCCACGCAAGGGCTACAAGGGGACACCAATCCTAGAAGATATGAAGACCTTATGAGCGTTCTGGTCGAAGGCTCCTTACCCGAGGGCACAGAGCTGAAATCTGTCCGAAATGGAAGGACGTAAGGTCTTTGTTTCTTTCTGATCCATTGACTGGGGCGTGGAGCACGATATGGCCAAGTTTCTCTTTCCATGTAGAAAGATGGGAGAATGCACAGAAGATTGCTACGAGGAAGTCTGAGATGGATGATAACGATAGAATCGCATGCGATAGAGAGAGAGGAGAAGGTGAAGTTCGTTACGGCTCCATCAGCAGCCAATCATTCACTTGCATCTAGACCCCAGCTGGACCCTGAAACCTTGATCGCCACGCCACGCGCTTCCCGCGTCGAGTTCGCGACTTTCCACTTTAACCTCCTTTCACGCACTACCTCCTATTGAATATACCCACGACAGAGCAATTGGAAACAGCACAATGGGAGTGATCAACCTGGCCGAATGGCAGAAGCTGCCGATAAGTCTTTCGGAACTTTGCATCAACACAACGCTCCGCTGCGGCCAGACTTTCCGGTAACACGACATATCTTCAAAGCATGCAATGGCCAGTATCTAACACTCTGCAGATGGCGCAAATCCGACTCAGGGATCTGGTCAATAGCCCTACACAACCGCATTCTATCTCTCCACCAGGATCCGGAACACCTCTACTACCGTTCCTTCCCACCTAGCTCAAACCACGCACAAGCACCTCCAACACCACCATCATCCAAACCACCTTCCCTCCCAGACGCCAATTCAGATGAAGAGACCCTCGAATTGATCAGAAACTACTTCAACCTCACTCCAAATCTCACGGAGCTCTACGACTTCTGGTCCACCAACGACAAAAACTTCGCTGCCAAAGCGCCTAAATTCACCGGCATCCGCATCCTCAAGCAAGACGCCTGGGAAGCCCTGATCGGCTTCATCTGCAGCTCCAACAACAACATCGCGCGGATATCGCAAATGGTCCACAAGCTCTGCATCCACTACGGCCCGCCAATCGGCCACCTCGACGAAGACGGGAACCTCACCACCGACACAAACGCAGACGCAACAGAGGCATACCACGACTTCCCGACCCCACAAGCCCTCGCGCAAAACGGCGTGGAAAGCAATCTCCGCGCTCTAGGATTCGGATATCGAGCGAAATACATCCACCAAACCGCGCAAATCGTCGCCTCCAAACCCCCAGGATGGCTAGACTCTCTCCGCAACCCAGAATCCCCCACTCTGCACCAAAAACCCTCCACCGCCGGCGAGTTCACCGCTTCCGGAAGAGAAGGCTACCGCACCGCGCATGAAGAACTCCTAAGCCTGCAAGGCGTCGGCCCCAAAGTCGCCGACTGCGTCTGCCTGATGGGACTAGGCTGGGGCGAAGCGGTACCAGTCGACACGCACGTCTGGCAAATCGCACAACGGGACTATAAATTCGGAAAGGGAAAGCATGCGAGTTTGACGAAGCAGACATACGATGCGATAGGGGAGAAATTCCGGGGATTGTGGGGGAAGGAGGCCGGGTGGGCGCAGAGCGTGCTGTTTACGGCGAATTTGAGGGCGTTTAGTGAGAGGTTGGTGGGGAAGAAGGAGGAGGTTGTGGAGGAGGATGTGCAGGTGAAGAAAGAGGATGGGGAGATGAAGGTGGAGGATGTAGTGAAGACGGAGAAAGTGGTGGAGAAGGCGATTAAGCGAGAGCATGAGGAAGAAGAGAAGAAGGTGTTTGAAGTCGAGGAGAAGGTTGTGAGGAGCAAGAGGAGGAGGCGGAACTAGACCGAAGTTCAGGTTCATGCTTTAATATTACAAGTCTCCCTACCGTTTTCTTCTAATCTCGATTGATCATGATACATAGAGCATACTGTGCTCTTCTATCTCCGCTTTTGCTTTTGTGGTGGTGCATTTTCGAGTGGTCGAATCCCTCAGCATCGCGAGCACCGGGCTCGCAATACCATGACACCACCACCATCATCGAAAAATTGAACGCCAAAGACGCCATCGCTAAGTCTGGATTCCATCCACCACCAATCTCGAACCTCATCCAAAACCCTCCCCTTGCCATTCTCCCCTACTTCCCAGCCGCCCACCTGAAAATCTTCTCCGTCCTAGGGGTCATCACACCATCGACCTCTTTCGGCAACTCCGCCTTAGGAACCTTCAGCAGCTGCCTCGGAGTCATGCCCGCCGCCATCGCACCCTCAGAGGCCTTCTTCGGGGCCGTCGCAGAACGCTCCAAATCCGTGAGTCCAAAAGCTTCGAAATCATAATCTCTCTCACCATTGGCCTTGAACATCTTCTTGCTGCCTTCTTTCGCCACGGCCCCTTCCTTGAGAACCGCAATGACACCAAGAAGTTTCTTCGCATCCGGACGCACGTGTTCGACTTCCTTGACGAGATTCCAGGCTTCTTGCAGGTAAGTGAGAGATTGGCCTGGGGAAGCCTGCGTGGAGAGAATGTTGTATGCGTAGACTTTTGTGTCGATTTCGCTGGCTTTGGACTGCACGATGGAGAGGCAGAGGGCGCGGCAGATCTCCGCGTTCCCGTTGTCGCGCTGCTTCATCGCCTGGGTGAGAATTTTCTTGCAGTCGCTGCGGTGCTTTTCTAGTTCGGCGGCGAGGTGTGTCAGGTTGCTGACGTAGGGGTCGTTGGCGGGCATTTTGGTGTCGCGGAGGGAGTCCAGGGCGCGGTTCACGGCGGCGAGGTCTGGGATCATAGTTCCGTAGAAGAGGTCACGGACTTCAGGGGTGCGTGGAGTTGCAGTGCCGCTCTGATCTGGGGTCTTCTTTGCGTTGCTCTGACCATTCTTGTTGCGTCCGAGAAGGTTGCTGCTCGAGAGGTTCCTGCCCAAGCCGGTCAAGAAACTTGAGCCTGTTCGCTTGACTTCGGGTCGCTTGACGTCCTGTGGTAAGGGCAAAGCCTTTGGAGTCACTTGCTCGTCTGCTGTCGCAACAGCTGGTGAGTTGGCCTTTGAGTCTGCTGTAAGAGTGGCGTCCGAAGTTCTTGACCGCTCTGGTGTAGGACGAACGCTAGCCCTGACCTTGCTTTCTTCAGCTGGCAAGTCGAAAGTGAGAGATCTCACGCGTTCTACTAGCGCTTCAGGAAGTTCCAGATCCAGCGGGCGAGGCTCAGCACTCTCGTCCGGAGTGACCGTGATGCTTGGGGTCGAAGCAGCCGTCGACGGACCAGACGACGATGGAGAAGCCATCCTGCTCAAAGTTCGCAGTAATCGAAATTCCCGTCCTTTCGTCTCGAGTGTCGTCTGATAACTCCTCAGAAGTACCAATGGCTCAAACAAAGCCAACCACTACCGCGAAGTCAAAAGGTTGATATTGAAGATCGCATCCGAACCAAAATCCCTGTTTGAATCTATTCTCAAAAGCCGAGAGTCCAATGCTGCAGTGCCACGTGCCAAGTCTTCGGGCCAACACGAGGCACGCAAGGCCAACACGTGCTCTGCTTTGTTACACTTGCATGGATATGTTTTTGGTCTCTTTGTTCAACGTGAATTGAGAGAAGGTGCGTTGTTAGAAAAGATGCATGTGGTGCCAAGGTGTCGGTTCAAAAAGCGGTAAAGTTTGGGGGAAAAACTTCGGCTGTTGGGGTAGGCCGAGTCTGGAATGCATGAGATTAGGTAGAGGTAAGCAACGATGCTCTCCTGTCATGCTTATAGCAACTGCGAGTGGTAGACTGGCTGTCGCAACCTCGAGGCTCGGAATCGGTCGGCTTGATCGAGAAACCACTGCGCCTTGTGGTGAGCAGATTGTCAAGATCGCCTGGACCCAGCTTCCACTATTAACACATAGGGTTTGCAATATACTTTGCATCTGCAGTCTTTCATGTGAAAGATTTCTGTCGTTTGTAACTTGCTACTTAACCTGAATTCGAGCCAGTCAAAGCTCAAGCCAGATCCCATTTACTTCTTCGTCGTGGCCAGAGGCAAAACGCATTCCACAAGCAGTCATTTCGTAACCCATCCTTGCGCCGAAGACGCTATGCAGTCCATTCATCATCTCTCATGCTGGTTCATTATCACTCGTCGGCCTTGTCCATTCAAACTTCAATCAGAGATCGTTGTAGCCCAGAATCCGCTTCGGCAGCTCCTTGTCCGAAACAGCCCAAGTCCACGCCCGTCCAGCCTCACCAAACCATAGGCTCTCCGGCGCAGACGACTTCTCCAGCATACCGTCCTTCTCCATCGACTTCATCTCATGGCCGGTCGTGTAGGTGAGGAAGTGCTCGAACTCCTTGGTCTCCAACGCCAACGCATTGCCAGAAATTCCATGACAGAGACAGGGCTCCTTCGTGAGCAAGCCCCGCTCCAAAACACACTCACGCCCCTTATTCACAGCCTTCTCGATTCGATCTTTTAGGTTCGGGAAGTGGTCTCGGATGCTGAGGAGCGAATTGACGACTCCCGGGGCGCCATGGCAGACCTGCACCAGGCGATCCCGCTCCGGCGGCACGCTGCTAGGGAAATTGCCGCTGTCATATTGGTACGTCAGAAGCACCGCCAGATCTGCCTCCATCTTCTCCGCGTACTTTTGCGGATTCGTCAAGACGACCTGCGTGATAATGCCAATCACTCCATGCACAGCTCCAATGTACGCCTTGCCATGCCATTTCCACGGCCGCGGAGAGTCGAGAATGGCATCCACCACGTCATCTTGCGTGTCCGTGATGAGCTGCAAAGTCTTCGGATCGTCCACGAAGCTCGCCTTCACCAGCCGAAGGAGGTATAGGTATCCCGCTCTGCCATAAAGCAACTCGTTCTCCGTCTCCGGATCAATCGCTTCCGCCGAGTAATCGCACAGATTCGCAGCCATTTCCGCATCTTTGCTCGAAGCCGCGCCGATCGCCAGCAGACTGAGAATGTCGTCTGTGATTCCGCACTTGCCAATTTGCGGGCCTGGATAGCTTGCAATGTTGTCCTGCGCCTGCTTCAGGTATGCTGCACTCCATGTTCCTAGGGCGTGTCCTTCGATGACGAGGTCGGGGTACATTTGCTGGAGTACGAGGAAGACATATGCGACACTGACGGGGCCTTTGAAGAGACCGCCGCCAGGTTTCAGCTCGGCTGGCGGGTGTTCGTTGACGAGTCGTGTGAGGGAGGCTTCGAGCTGGCGACGAGGATCTGTTCGGTAGCATCTTGGTCAGCTCACATTCCATGCCCGACAGATTGGTTGGCTTTTGTACCTCGCCGCGCCACAGGCGCATCGTTCTTGAAGTATCGCGGCGGCATGGTTTGCTGTCGGCTTCCAGAGCCGCGATTCAGGTCATGGAGAGCCAAGCGTGGTGAGGTTGTTGGTGGTTCGTTTGAGAGGTGTCGTAGAAGTCAGAACGGTTTGTGAACTTGTCGAGAGCGGTGTCGGTATGCAGCTCGAGTGAAAAAGAGACTGCGAAATCAAACGCAGCAAAGAATTCGTGACATCGTGTTTCTCGACCGGGATGCCTCGTCTTCCGACTCATGTGCTGCGGTGCAAGCCCGCCCAAGTGTGACGTATCTAGCGGCGGAAGCTATCTCCAACCACACACCGATTATTTGCCGATCTGCGCCTTTTACATGGACTTGTTTTTTCATGTGGCTGACAGAAGCAATACGAGTGAGCCGTGATATTGCCCATGTGAAATTCGCGAGCGTGAGATATGTTGGAAAGACACGAAGCACATGGATGGGGGCCAGCATTCACTCAAGTCCCCACCTCAGCTCAGACCCTGTCCAAAGCCGCGTGCAGCTCGGGCGTTGATGGAAACGTGGTCGAATCGACGTTGGAACCGCTCCGCCATGTTCATCTAGTATATTCATATTAAGTCCCCGAAGCCTCTGTCGTTATGCACTGCCAACTCATGCCGCAGCAGCAGCTATGCACATGACCTTTTGTCTTCCAGCCCATTCAATGGGTCTCTGCCCAAACGCCAATTCGAAGCAACCAATTTCTGAGGCTACCCGGCCTCTATCTAATGCGGTCCAAACGAGCTCTGTTGACGGCGATCTGGTCGTCGACCTTGTCCGTCTTGTTGATGATGCGGTCGATGTGCTTGTTCTGGCTGTCAATTTCAGTACCCATGGCCCTACCGAGCTGGTTCAGAGTTCTCGCGCCGCGGTGGATTGCATCCCTACATGTCAAGTTAGCCTCTGATAAAGAAACAGGGTCATGCCGTCACTCACAAGTTGTCATCAATCTCGTTCTCCATCTCATCGTCCTCGCTGTCCGCCTCGAACTGATACTTGGCACGATCTGCCAAGCTCTTTTGGTTGTTCTGGCGAATAACGTTGCCGTTGAGATCTCTCTGCTGCTGCTGCTTTCGAGCCTCGGATTCGTATGCGTTCGCTCGTGTGGCATCACGCTGGTCACGCTCACGCTGATGTTTCTCCAATGCGATTGCGTTTGCTGCCTCCTCGCGCTTCTTAGCCGTGAATGGATTGGCAACGTGGACCGCGAACATGGACCTGTTCAGAGTCTTGAGCTCACGAGCCTTCTCTTCAGCTAGGCGGTTTTGGTTGGAAGCCATGTCGAGGTTGCGTTCGGTATTATGGATCCGCTCTCCTTGTGCTCCTAATCGGGCCAGAGTCTCTCTTCCAGTCAGCTCTGCTTGCTCGGCAATACGACGGGCATTGCGAGTGGACGAGACATCCTGCTGCTTGATGAATCTGATCTCTGACTTCGCAGCCTGCACATCCTCTTCTTCTTGCTCTTCGGCAGTAAGCTCCCGAGCCGGGCCAGCACCGTATCCACCAGGCATCTCAGTCGAATCGTAGCCTCCAGTATTGCTGTAGCTCGTGTCGCCGCCGGACTGCTGCATCTCTTGAGGCGGTCTGTTTGCGGCTCGATCCGCTGCATCGCCGAAGAGTGCATTCCTGCCCGCTTCTGTGCCCATGGTCTCATTGCTATTCGACCTGCCTAGACCCCCATATCCTCCAGCTCCATACCTCGACGGGCCGGAACTGCCAGTGCCGTACGGATCACTTCCATAACCTCCAGTCTGTCCATAAGAGTTGCCTGCATTCTGGTATCTCGGCTGTGCACCTCCATATCCGCCAGGCGGCACCGGGCTCTTCTCGTATCGGTTCGGGGCTGGCCCGTTACCACCTCCATATCCTCCGCTTGCGTATCCCGGGGGCTGCTCCTTCTTGCTCTCGTTCAACGAAAGGCTGCCAAACGAGCTGGTCGGCGGTCGTGTCAAGCTACTCTGGCTTCTCATGTACGGATCATTCTGTGGAGGTCCTTGTGAGGCATATGGATTGGCGTTGCCGCGGTTGGCGTATGGGTCGTTTCCAGGCGGTGGGACAGCGTAAGGGTTGTTGGAGGCGGGCGCTGGAGAGCCGGATTTACCCTTGGAGCGGCCGCCAAAAAGCGACGACTTCTTCTGTTCGAGATCGTTGTCCTTCTCCCCCTTGTCTCCTTTCTTGAGTCCGAATGGCATTTTGAGTAGTTGATGGTGTTATGTGGAGGCAGGCAATATGGTTAGAGGAAGAGAGTCGGTAAAGGAAAGCAGGCACAAGTAAGTTCGAGATGGTGAAGTCGGGCGGCGATCGTCAGGAGGGGCGCAGCTGCGGCGCGTCGCAGTTTAAGTGGCTGAGGACCCTGAGTTTAAATGTCTCGCCAAGAGTTGCTTTGGAGCAAGACAAAGATATATTCACGCCGTTCACATGCACACTCAACTCAATTGTTCACGCCTAAGGAAAGTAGAGACAGGAAAAAGCCGATTCAGAACGGACGAGCTAGTTGTGTTCAATTCCGCTGCCTTGCGCCTCGCAGTATCCACTTTCACCAATCCCTAGTATGCTTTTCTGGCTGCCTTGACAGTCCCATCCTCACACAAAACGTGCTCTCGCTATGGTACAATGCCTGCTCTTCGACCTCGCCTTGCTCGCATCGAAACAAAAAAGCGTGTGTTTGCGCAAAACTCCATCTGCGTCACATTCGCGCTCCAGAATGGACCCAACTCAACTTCCACATGCTGCTGCCCCCCAGCTGCTTGCTCCCCTCCAACGCCGTCGCTTACTTTTCAGTGCCTGAGAAACTTACCAGGCATTCACGTCGAAGTACTCCTCGCCGAAGTACGTTGCCACGACAGTTCGGTCTGCGAACTTCCTGCCCGCCAATGCGGCCAGTGCCTTTGCTGCGCTCGTGGCTTGCTCGTACTTGAGATAAATCTTACCGATGCCATTGTTTTGTCGCGAGCCACCGGTCGGCCGCGGCATCTTGACCTCAAGAAGGGTGCCGTACTTAGCAACTTCTTCCTTCACATCTTCAAGGATTTCTGCGAATATCAGTCAGCTGTTGTACACCTCAAAATCACGTGAAACTTACCATCGGCTTCTTCTGGGTCCATCAACTCTTCGGGTGTGATCATGTTCATCAGGCACAAAACCCTGCCGGTCTCGCCGTCGTTGCGTGCCGTACCAGCCACCATGCTCAATGCATTCACGCTGATCTCTCCGCTGACCTGAGAAATTCCCACACTAGCAAGCTGGACCTTGATCTTAGTATCGCCCAAGTCCATGCCATTGAGACCCTCGACAGCCTGGCCAGTCGCGGCGGGGTTCTTGTACTCGCAGAAGGCAATGCCGCGAGACTCGCCGGTTGACGTATCGCGGACGAGTACGAAGTTCTTGAGCTCTCCAAACGACGCCATGAGCTCCGTGATCTGCTCGTCATCCAGGTAAACTGGAATGTTGGTGACCGAAATCTTGTTCTGGGTATCCGGAACCTGGTTAGAAAGAACACCGCTCTCATTCTCAGTCTCGTCGGTCACGGCTGGGACGATGTAGTCAGATGGACGCTTGATCTGAAGGCCTCTAGGGGCGCCGTTTTCGTTGCCATTAGTGTCCATGGCGCTTGGCTCCATATCGATGCCGTCAAATGCCAGTGCGTTGGTTGCGTCCTCGGGAGTCTTGAATTCAAGTATAGCGAAAGCCTTCTCCTTGTTGATGTGGGCAGAGATGCAAGGATCAACGCCACGGGTAACATTCAGGCCGTTCAGTTGCAGGTTGAAGAAGTCAGTCAAGCTGTCGTCAGTGGCCGATGCGGGCAAGTTGGACACGAGAAGTCGCTTGGACTGGCGAGCGGTGGAAGGCTTGAGTGCCGAGGTGTTAGCCTGGTTACCTGGCGCATCCATGAATGCCTTGAGGCGAGATGGATCCATCGGCTGCTGGCGAGGTGCGCCTGGAAGTGGGAACATGCCCGACAGCTTGGCCTGCTCCGCCGTGACATTCTCGTAACCGGCCGGCTTGATATCCCACTGGTTCAGGCGGCGCTTGCGCTCGAGAACTGGGACCACATCAGTGAGGTCTGGAGTAGGTTCCTTGGGTTTGCGTGGAGGAGGGGAAGCGCTCTTGCGGGCTGCTTGGCGTTCAAGCTGGCGCATATCGTCGCGGTCCCGGCCGCGGTCACCACGATCGCCACGGTCACCACGGTCGTCGGCACGGTCGAAGTTGCGGGTGTCGGTGCGCCGTGGTGGTCTCCGGTCGGCAAAGAGGTCGTCGCGCTCTCGGCGATCACGGCGGCGGTCCCCATCGTCGTCTCTCCGCGCATCTCGGCGCGCGGAGCCGCGGTCTCTGCCCCAGTCTCTTCCACCGTCACGTCTGTCACTGTATCTGTCTTCACGCTCGCGGTCTCGGTAGCCGCGACCAGAAGAGTAGGAGTCTACCTCTGGGCCATCACGGCGAGAGCGGTGGTGCGGCGAGCGAGAGCGTCGCCGGTCGCGGCCTCCTCCATCGCGGTCTCTACGGCGGTCGCGTGGGTCATAGTCGCGGGACTGCAGTCTCCCGTCAGACATGCTGAACGCCGCGCGTGTGCAAGCTCTTACGTAGGTGTTCTTCGGGTCTTGGTGATCGAGTTTTGGAGCTGTGAGTGAGTGTTTGCGGGTCGGGCGCTGAGCAGGGACACCGGTAGCGATCTGCAAGGAATAGAGAGTCGGGTGGTCGTTTGTGCCGATTCGAGGTAGGGTGGTCGGAAGGGTGCGGTTGGAGGGTGTGCTCTCGAAAGGAGAGACGATGGTGTTTTAAACACGCAGGTTGGAGTTGGAAGCTCGAGAATTCGCGAGCTTGGACCACTTCACGGGAAGGCGCCGAACAGCCAATCACAGCGAGCTTGCGGACCTGATCCCGGTCACCAAAGTTGGTCGAGTCCAATATCACCGAATGCCATCACAATTGCATTACAAGTTTCTTCAAATTGATTTGTGGTCTATCGGGAGGGTGTGATCAATCACAGTAAAGCGCTCCAATTTATACCCATTGATGCGCCTTAGCAGCCTCCCCCAAATCCACCGTCCTCTCCTTCTCCTCCCACAACTTCTTCGTCAAAAACTGATACAGCCACGTCGTGTCCCGATTATACGCAACGTTATGATCGCTATCCGTGAACACCGCCATCTCCATCTGTGTCGGACCTACACCCTCACTGGAGAGAAGATCAAACAAATACGCAGAATTCTGGTAATGGACGTTGTCATCGCTTGTTCCATGTATGAGCGCGACGCCTCCCTTAGCATTGGCAAAGCCAGTCGCGTTGCGGATTGCGGATTGATTGTAGCCGGCCTCGTTGGTCACAGGAGAGCCCATGTATCGCTCGGTCCACATGGAGTCATAAAGGCGCATGTCTGTGATAGGAGAGGTGATCAGGCCGAAGCTGAAAACGCCAGAGTCCCGCTCGAGGACCTTTCCGGTAAGGTAGCCGCCGAAGGACCAGCCCCAAATTCCAAAGTGCTCGGTGTCGATGTAGCTTTTGTTGGAGATCAACTGCTCCGCCGCCCAACTCTGGTCGTCAGCCTCGAAGCGCCCGATCTGCTGATACACACTGGTGCGGAAAGTACGCCCTTTGAAGCCTGTGCCGCGGTTGTCCACGATGTACTGCACGTACTCAAGCTCGGGGTCTGAAGCAATGAATGAGGTCCAGGTGAGCGAGTTGAAAGCTTTGTTGACGGTCTGGACGGTGGTGCCGCCATAGGGCGTGAAGAGGACAGGGTACTTGCGAGAAGCGTTGAAGTTCGGCGGAAGTCGCTCCAAGACGTTAAGACTGTAGCCGTCAGGGTGCTCGAGTTCGAAGTATGTGATGTTCGGAAGCGCAAGTCGCGTCAAATTGGAAACAAGCTCAATGTTGCCTTCCAGTGTGTAGAGCGGCTTGGAGGTTGAGTTGACACTGTAGACCTCTTGATAGGGAACATCGGGGCCTTCATAGCTGAGGACGTAATAGTTGCCGCTGTTGGAGAAGGAAGCGGACCAATATGCTGCAGCAGTATCGTCCACAAGAGCCGTTTTTTGTCTAGTGACGTAGTTAATGCAGTAAACGTGGCGCTCCGTACTGTGATGCTCGGTCGATGTGTAGTAGATAAGATGGCGTTCAGTGTCGACCTTCAAGATCGAGTCGACTTCCCATTCGCCTTCTGTCAATTGGACGCTGATAGTACCGTCGACCGAATACAAGTAGAGATGCGTCCAGCCGGTTTCGTCGGACTTGTCCACGTAATAAGTGCTGTTGATAGCAGTCGTATTCCAGAAAGTGCCAGTGGACAAATTCTTTGGCGGGTCCATGCTTCCGATGTACTGAATCGAGAGTGTATTGTCGATCCACCCGTCACTAGCATTTCGTTGGCGAACGATCTTTGAGGTCCTCTTGACAGGGTCGACCAGTACGTGTCTGTCAGCATTTTGGATGCGATTGAACACTCGGTAGATCAGAGACGAATGTCCCTCGGTGACCCATGCTACCTCACCGATAATCTGGTCCCTCTGCTCGAACTCCGTTATTGGTATGTTTCGTACGGTGTTGGTGGCCACTTCCACAACATTCAGTTGGACCACTGGATTTGAAATTCCGACTGTGGGATAGTGCAGGGCCAGATTCCGTGGATACGACGGAGGATACCTCTGGTTGTCCTTGAAGTACGATAGCTCGTACGTACCCACATTGGTCTCGTTGAAGCTCAAAAACGCGATGTACCTTGCGTCTGGAGAAAACCAAAGTGCATGTCGGTCGAGCAGAATTTCTTCCTCGTAGACCCAGTCTGGCACGCCGTGGATGAGGTCAGGCCCCGCATCAAAGGTGAGCTGCGTGGCGCTGCCGTCTTTGTGGAGGTAGAGATTGTTGCCACGGACGAACGCGATGGCATCTCCGGTGGGTGCGAACTGAGCGTACTGGATGTCTCCCATTTGATCGTGGACCAGCGGTGAAGTCTCTCCAGTGGACACATTCTGGATGAGGTAGTCCGCAAAGTAAGAGTGCCGCCATTGTTTTGTGTAATTGGTTGCCCACAGGACTCTTTCGCCATCTGAACTGATCCAGTAATCGTAGAAGCCAGCCGGTACTTGATCGCTTGCGATGAAAGTGCGGTTCGACTTCTCTGAAGCACTGCAGAGAAGGAGGGCGCCATCTGCTTCTACCGCGTACTGATCGTCTTTCTCGCCCTGGAGCCAGGTGACAGTGCGTGTACTCGCCGAATAAGATGCCAATGGAACCGTTTCGTTGAATGTAAGTGAGTGATTGCCACTGCCAGTGGGCGGCCATGGGCTTCTTGCTGGAGTAATAGCTGTTGTCAGTGGGAGTATCAGTGCCAACAAAAGTGCGTTAGACAGCGCCATTGCTCTCTGCGACAAAGAATACGTTGACGTTGACTGATTGATGTGGCTGAGGAGGCTCTTGGCCTTTTGTACCTGACCTGGATACGGCGGTTCTTCCTTCCCTGGGTGTGTTTACATGGCGTGATTCTTGCGCCGCCCGGTTTTACGCCCTTCGAAGTTTTGGCAGTGGAGTGTGCTTGGCCAGAGCCTCGTATGGGCACGACACGGCGAGCGCATCCATCACTATCGCTGTTGTCGTAGTGTGTAGATTTCATGCGCCGTCGCCTGCATCTTCACGCGCCTAGTCCTCGCGAGAGCGAAGCGAGGAAAGCACCTCCGACATCGTGCTCTAGGCGCACGCCAAAGGAAGCCGCAGGTCAGCGAAGCGATTCTCCAATGCGATCACGCTCAGAGTAGCCCTGTTCAGGGGAGAATGGGCCAATGAAAAGATCCATCAAGAACAGGGGCGAGCTGAACGAGAGGACGTGAAGTGTCTCGTTGACATGCAAAATTTTATCTAATCTGATCATCTCCGCTGGCTTTGCAGGGGTTCACTTTATCTAAGCTAACTGACCATTGTCTCTTCCCTGTTCTCACTCCCCTGATGACAGACTCGAAAATCGATAAAACCTCAATATGTGCTCTTCAATGGTTCTGCCGCCATGCGTGCCATTACTCGCCCACGGACGATGAACGGCTCAATTCTCCTTTCCCCTCCCCAATCTCCCAGCCCCAAGCCTCCTGATCGCCATTCTAAATCTTGCCCGTTTCCCGTCATCCACAATGTCTTCACTCTCTTCCCTCCTCTCGTCGTCTACTTGCTTCATCTCGTTGCCCCTCACCTCTTCACCGACGTCTTCATCATGCTCCCCATCGTCAAAAGCCTCCCTCAACGCCGATCGACTCGGTCCTCGATTCTCCTTTGCCACAAGCCCCCTCGCACCCAACATCTGCAAATCCTCATGCATGTCAGAGCTTGAGATACCCGTCTCTCCTTCAATCGCTTCCTCTTCCCTCGCTTTCCAAAAATCTGTCAGAATCTGCGACGTCGTTCTTCCGAGTGCGTCAACGGCTTCGTCCGGGCCCTGAGCCTGGCCGTTAGGGGCGTGCATTTCCGGCTCAGTATACTTGGGGAAAGACTGTGATCTCAGGATCTGTGGTGTGGAAGTTGCTCAGGTTGCGGAACCGATGCCTTCGACGAAGGTAGGCGGCGCGGGTGAGGTGTTCGTGGAAGACGGTGGATTCCAGGGATAGGAGGGTGAGGTAGAAGCAGTGCTGGGGGAAGGTGGTGGAGAGCATGGCTGATGGAGAAGAGGGAGTGATGAAGTTGAAGAAAGCGCAGTGTTGGGTGCATGGTTGAATAATGTGATTGCATGGTCATGGGATCTGAAGATGGGAGCAAACATCGCATACGCATGATGTAGATCTGTCTTATGTGAGAGGCGGGAAGGATCGATACATGAAAGATCTGATGGGATATGATGAGGTGGTCGTCGAAATGGTGTCTTATGCCTCAGAACTTTGCCCACTTGCTCGAGAAGAAAGTGAAGTCGATCGGCCCTGTTCCTGTATGAAAAGTTCACTCACGATTTCAAAGCCCTGCTGAGATCTAGACATCATTCCCAAGCAGTCTGACCCTCTCAGAATTTCTGCCGTCCTTCCTCCTCTCCGATACTCTTCCGAAACCGAATATTTTCAGCACCAGCCAGAGACTAGAGCTCTTCTCTTGTTTACCTGACATGCAAACTTCGTCCTCAGACAAGCTCTCCGTCTCAAGCCTGGCTTTCTCAGGCTGGAAAGGATCGTAGAGCTCACGAAGTCCATGTAGACTTTGGGCTCCGAGAGTGTCTGATGAGAGCTCGTGTTGAATCGTCAAGCGCCGATGCTGGTCCTGGCTGAAGATAGGGGACCATGGCCGTGCTTTGACTTGTAAGGGCCGGTCGTGTGGGCTGTAGTAGGAGTCATTGGTGGAAAATGGGTCCAGGGAAGACGACTCTGGGGCCATAGAAGCTTGGACGACTTTCTCAGCTCGCTTCCGGGTAGTAGATCTCGGGGTTGGTGGATCGGTGAGCATCTCGATATCGCTCGAAGGGATCTTCGGGAGTGGCTTTTCCTGAGTCTGCATATTCGGGGGTTGGTGGTGTTGAAACCTGTTCCCAGAACGAGTATCTGACCAGCAAAGACAGCAGAGGGGTCATGAAAGCAATGCGCTGTTGATGATAGCCACACGTGGAGGCGATGGCCTGACACGATAGAGCAAACGCTCACCTCAACAGCCACAAGACTCGAGTGACATGACCTATCAGCATGTCAATGGATGTTGCGGACAGCGGAATGTCAGTGAGGTTCATTTCATTGATCTTAAGCTGTAGCCTTTCTAGGCCTTGGTAGGGTGTGAGAATTGACGTCTTGCCCGATCCGTACTTTCACCTCGTCGAACCCAATGTCCAGCTTCTGAAGACGTTCGAGAATAATTTGACGGAGGCTCTGCAGTAGCCTGCCTTCTTTTCTGTGCTCATCTGCACCGATCGGATGAAGACACCACGCGATACTAATGTGAAAGCTGTCATGAGCAGGCTCGTCTTGCCCGTCGCCGCCTTTCTTCGGCTCCGGTTTCTGAGCGTCATAAAGTAGTGGCTGACCAAAGACCAGAGCTATATCATTGCAGCTGTTCAATAACTTTCGCAATTCGTCATTAGCCGGCCTGCGCAGGCGGAGGACGAGGAACCAGCGAGTGCGATCTTCGTTGGCGTGCCATATCAAATCCAGCGGCTTCACTGCAAAGGCACGAACGCCAGTCGTTGCGATTGCCGAACGCAATTGTGGTAAGAAGCTGTCCTTCTGCTCTGTCTTCAATGCCATGGGCCGGGATAGGGAGACATGCAACGGCAATTGGACTCCTAGGTCGTTCTGCAGCAGACTGTGGACGCCTTTGCTGCCATGTTCCAGGGATTCCACGTTGAAAGATTGTCGTACTTCGGAGACGGCATCGCACAACAACTGGTGGATTGACTTATTGGGACACCCTCCTGCTTATTAGCTCTCACAGCGCAGACAAACGAAAATAAGAAAACAGACAGTCCTTACACTCCAGGTAGACATGGGTAGGCCAGTTGCCCACGACATGCGGGATGACCCGCTTACGACCGGCGTGGAGGGCGGGATCGTCTTGGGTGCTCGTTCGCACGGTCGAAGAATACAAGTCGCGGAAGCTGGCGGGAAGAGGAGGCAGTGTCAAGCTTGAAGGAGCAGGAGTCGTGGTTGTCGTCGCGTGCGTCTCGCTTGCCGAAAGCCGCCGCTTCTTGGCGGGAGGAAGGAGTTCTTCTTCCTCGTCCTCCTGCTCCTTCCCATCCGACTCCGAATCCGAGTAGTCGACAAGAGCCATGTTGCCGGCCAGCACAAAGCGCGTGAAAGATTCCAAAGAGTCTGGAACTGGGCAGTGTTTCTGCGCGACGTCAGAAAAGATGGAGTCGCGCGCAGTGGAGCAGATCAGCCCAAATTTGACAATCGATCGAGTGACGCGTTGGCGCGGTCTGCACTGTTCAGTGTCTGGTCTGTCTCACGTGAATCCAGGGTCGCGCCTGCTGACGTAGGTTTCCACTTTGAAGATGGAAGCCGCGTCAGATATCATCACGCCAGGAACACTGCTCGCCCGTCTCTCCCACTCCTTCTCTTCCTTATTCTCTCCGCATACACTGTGTCCAACAAGCCTTGCCCGTCCAATCCGATCGACTGAGCAAGACATTGAGTGGGCGAGAATAACTGGCGACAACATCCGATCATCATGTCGCAGGCAGTTGGATCGAAGGAGTAAGCGAATGCCATGCAAGGGCCCGTCAATTGAAACACAACGACTGACACTGCTTCACAGGGCTGCCGCCTACCTGATCGACCCGATGAATGCGCCTGAGCCCGCCGAAGATACGGGTCTCAATTCCCATTTCGGCAGCACGATGCCCAAGGGCCAAACCACCGGTCCCTCGACCACCTCGTCCCACACCAAGCGTTCCTCTTCGTTGGGATCCAAGAACCCATTCCGCGACCCCTCGTCGATTCAAGAAGCCCCTAAGCATTCGCACTCCAACTCCAAGAACGGCGCAAGCAGTAGTGCACGCCCACTCAGCCAGAAGGGTAGCCCTCCGCGCGCCTTTCCCGCCTACCGCGCCGAAGCATTTGGAGACTTCGAAGATGCCCCGCGACGACGCTCTGGCAGTGGCGGTCATGGACGTTCCAGCAGCGGTGGCCACGCGCCTCCCTCATACACAGATGCCACATCCGGCAGCAACTCTCCACAAAACATGAACCGTCACCGCCGCCGAACCAGCTCGTTGAAGGAGCGCTATCCCGGTGATGACAGTGTCCATCCGCTGGAGGTGATTAGGAAGAACAGCAAGCGAGCTGACCGCTCTCCACACTTGAAGAAGCGTCATCAGCCAGGCCCGGACACCGTCGACAAGCTTGATCCATCCATTGGAGGCCGTGCATACCACCACGAGGGCCCGTACGACGCAGCATTGTTGGCCAGAAACAGTAGCTTTGAATCTGCGCCCATCGCAGCGTTGAAGACGACCAATGAAGAGGCCATCAAGGCTACGCCGGCCGAGAACATTAAGGATGCTCTCGAGCGACACAAGCCTTTGGATGGAGTTGCTCAGGTGCCCCCCGGCATGCCAGATCGATTTGGCCGAACCTACAACTATGAAGAAGGTGCGGATTTAATGCGCGAGGAGAACAACGATGGCCCAGGCTACAAGCGCTGGCCAGACAAGGTGAGCAATTGAAGATGAGAATTCGATTGATCGCAGTAGCTGACCCAATCGTAGGAGTACTCTGTAGATGATCTTGGAGGTCGCGGCGGTCCATCATACGACCTGGACAAGGCTTTGAAGGCCCACAAGATCAGCGACAACGGCATTGAGATGAGCGAGGGTAGCCGTCTCAACCACGACTTTGACCGGGCGAAGCGCAACGGCAGTCTGGATGCTCGCGACCCAATTGACATCGCTGGTGGTGAAAGCCGATACGTCGACATGGAGCTTGCGAACGCCAAGGACAACGATATCAAGCGTAGCGGAAGTCTGCGTCAGGGTTTGAAGAAGAGGATTGGCAGTCTCCGCAAGAAGAGCCGCGACGAGAATTAGTCGCATACACGAAACATGATATTACCGAGTGATGAGACTTCTCTAATGTGTTATTATGGAAGAGATTGTATGATGCTTTGTGGGTGGGCGAACTATGAATGATAAACCTACAGAATGATGTTGATATGGTACTGCAAATACGAGATTCAACAACGTACCGAATTGACCGTTGAAGGAATTTCTTCTTCCGTTGTTCGAGACGCACGTGTCTAACGGTTAACAATGCATCTGCCGAGCGTGAAATGACTAGATCCAATGGTCGGCGCATGTGACGATTGCCAATGCTCAGCGGAACTACTTCCGCAGCTGCAGCTTCAACTTTCGAGCTTCCAACTTCAACTTCAACTCTTCTTAACTTCGACCTCTGCATCCTCAAACCTACCCGCCAGATTTCACCATGACCGATCTCAAGCGCCGCAAGATGGATGACGGCGCTGCAGAAACCGGCAGCAATCCTGCCGACGCGCTCATCACCTCCGACGACCCCCTCCACCCAGCCAACCATATCTGCACGCTCTGCCACCAATTCTATGGTCACGGCTGGGTCACGGGTACCGGTGGAGGGATTTCGATCCGCAAAGGCGAACACGTCTTCATCGCGCCTTCGGGCGTGCAGAAAGAGCTCATGAAGCCGGAGAATATGTTTGTGATGGATTTCGCTAGTGGGGAGTATTTGCGGAAACCGATGGTAGGTACACATGAAAGAGATCTCCCTCGAACTGTTACTTTCTTTGCGTGGTAATTGGTTCTTTCGTAGGAATCTGTGCTAATGGAAAAGGTAAGTCCCTCAAGCCGTCGGCTTGCACACCGCTCTTCATGGCTTCGTTCACGAAGCGCAATGCGGGTTGTTGTATCCATACGCATTCCCAATGGGCGGTGCTCGTGACTCTGATCTGCGAAGCCGGACTCCAAGCCGACCCAGACACCTCCTCTACCCCCTCTACCTGGCCTGCGAACTCCGTCTTCTCCATCTCCCGCATCGAGCAGATCAAAGGCCTCTCGCGCGGCGGCGTCGGCAGCACAGAAATTCTCGAGGGAGGCCGGAAAGCGGGGAATTTGGGTTTCTTTGATACGTGTCGGATTCCTATTATTGAGAATACGGCGCATGAGGAAGATTTGAAGGAGACGTTGGAACAGGCGATGATGGCGTGGCCGGAGGCCTGTGCGGTGCTTGTGAGGAGGCATGGGGTGTATGTGTGGGGAAAGGATGTGGCGCAGGCGAAGACTCAGGCGGAGAGTTTGGATTATTTGTTTCAGTTGGCGGTGGAGATGCATCGGTTGGGGGTGAAGTGGGTGTAGGAGGGAAGCTGGGAGTTTGCAGTGGTATGATTGGTGAGCAGAGTGAAAACGATGGAGAATAATACCCTGAATTCAGGAAGTGTTGTTCGTTCATTCATCATAAGATGTTTCAGCTTTTGCCTGCGCTATTTCTGTCTACCTGCCCGCGGTGAGCGTGTAGCCACCGTCCACCGTAATCGTCTGACCGTTGAGGAACTGGTTCGTCGCCGTGAAGAGCACGGCACTCGCCATATCGCGGTCATTACCAGGTCTCGCAGCGGGCGTCTTGC
The DNA here is from genome assembly GCA_022814565.1 of Phaeophleospora eucalypticola. Lineage (NCBI taxonomy): Eukaryota > Fungi > Ascomycota > Dothideomycetes > Mycosphaerellales > Mycosphaerellaceae > Phaeophleospora > Phaeophleospora eucalypticola. The sequence goes on from JAKLNG010000011.1 coordinate 809,265, forward strand.
CCTCGTGCTGCTCCTTGGGAATGTGGCTCTTCTGGTTGGCACCGCTCTCCTGCGTCGTCATCTCCGAAGGGAACACTCCCGGCGCAATGTCATTGATCCTCACTTTGAGTCCGTTCTTCTGCACCTCGTGCGCGAGCATGCGAGTCAGGTGGATCGCTGCGGCCTTGCTAGCGTTGTACTGTGGGTGGTGCTGGGTGGTCATGACTTGGCCTGAGATGGAGGAGATATTGATCACCGACGCGGACCAGGCGTGTTGCTTGTCCGAAGCACGCTGAAGCAGTGGCAAGAAGCAGGCCGTCATGAAGTAGATCTGCGATACGTTGGTGCTGTACGCCTGCGCCCAGTCCTCGTACGTGACTTCTTCCTTGTCGAAGAGAGCTTTCTTCAGCTCGTCGGCGCTGCCGGCTTCGGTGTTGACGGTCGTGGAGGAGATTCCAGCGTTGTTGATCAGAATGTCCAGGTGGGACTCCTTCTGCGAGATTTGGTCGTACAGAGCCTGAACGTCTGACTTCTTGGAGATGTCTGCGGTGAGAGGGATGATGGTGCCTGGGACGTCCTGGGAGTAGGTCTTGGCGACGGTCTCCAATTTCTCAGATGTGCGGCCGCAGACGTAGACTTTGGCACCGTTGACCGCGAGAGCCTGGACAGCCATGAGGCCTATGCCGGAGCCACCGCCGGTGACCTAGGGAGGAATGTTAGTGATGATGAGGTTGAAGTATGCATCAGGGGGAGGGGGCGTACCAATGCGACTTTGTCCTTGACATTGAAGAGCTCGGAGAGCTTGAAGTCTTGGTTGTTGTGCACGCGAGAGTCGTTGGATGCCATGTTGTATTCTTTCTTGAGGCTTGTTGTGGTTGTGAAGTGTCGGTTCCCGTTCTCAAGTCTGCGCTGAGGGGTTGAAAGTGGCTTCTGAAGGTTTGTGTTTCTGAAGAGCGGGCGCGAAAGTGAGGGCGATGTTATACTGCGTTTGCAGGGTAACGTCACAATTCGGTCGTGATGCTGTCGGACGGCATTGCCACCAATTTTGCTACAGGCACGCATCATGTTTGGGTCAGTCAGCTCACGCTGGGTCGAAGAGGGGCAATTCAGGAGTCGAGTAGTTTCTCTTGATGAGCACGTTCATCGCTGGCTCCGGAAGAGATCCTTCTACCATGGTGGACTGCAGACACGCTGAGATGTTCATGGTGATGCTGAGGTGAGGTCACGATGGATGTTGTCGTCGAGAAAATTGGTGCCTGAGGATAGCGCGTAAAATTGCCCCCCGTGGCGAGGAGGCGAGCTCGGTCGCGGAGCTTCCTCCTGACCCACCTTCTCCTTCCACCTCCCACCACCACTGCATTCTATCGCCCCCCAGGCAGCATCACCATATCGCGCGTTCTCACCCAGCGCATGCCGGCCGGCGTTTGCCATCGCTGTCACCGCTGCACTCGATACGCTATTCGGTGCCGCGCAGCTTGAAAAAACACCACTCGAGCATCGCTACCCTGAGGGCCCTGTGCGTCCCAGGCAGCGGAGCTGTGTCGGATTGCTCGAGACCTTCAGCGACCTCTGTCCCCTGTCCGATGCATGCCCTCACGTGCGCGACCTAACACTACTGCACGTCCTCTCTCCCGGTATTCGCGAACCGAAGAACGTCGCGACCGACTGTTGCCGCCATGGCGCAGGTTCACCCGCACACGCTCGAATACAAGGTCGTCCTGCTGAAGTACTTGCTCAACACCAAGGAATGGCTGCTCGACCCGAATCCTGATCGCTTCTGGGAGTTCATCGGCGATACCTTCAAGGATCCCAAAGTCCCCAAAGGCGCACCGAAGCTGTCAGGAAAAGAGTTGGAGGAGTTTTGCGACGGAGAGGCTGCCATCTGGAGCGACGAGTGCAGCAACCCCAGGAAGAGAAGACGGAGGGGCTATGAGGCCGGCTCAGAATACGATGAGCTCATGAACAAGTGGATGAAGGTCTGGCACGACATGGCCGTCACACATTGGCACGGCGAGATGGAGAAGCGCTCGAGCTATCGCAATTACGACCTCATCCCGTCTGCGTATCGCAGTGAGGTGAAGGAGATGATTGAGGAGAGTGAGCGCAAAATTCAGGCCGCGAAAGCTGCGAAAGCGAAAGAGGCGGAGAAAGCGGCAGAGAAAGCGGCGGCGAAGAAGACGTCGCCCCGGATAGCCTCTCAGAAGAAGGACATGGCTAAAGAGAAGAATACGCCCAAAGATAAGCCCTCGAGGACTGAGGATCCGCGGTTTGAGTATGACGGCGAGAAGCTCCGCAAGGTCGTCGAGGCGGCACGAGAGCGCGCATGCCAGGTGGGCAAGTACGATCTGGCTGCTGCCGTGCAGCAGATTTACCAGGACGCTCTGGTCGACATGAACCTGCGCGTCCTGCTCGAGGCGATTCTCACGCAAAGGGCCACCAAGGAACAGAATGACAAATTTCAGGACTACGTGAGAAGAGCGAAGAGGAAGCTCAAAGACGCCAAGCAATCCGAGCTGAAGATGAGAGCCACTGGAAGCCTTGCCCCTGGAAGCCTCGCCACTGTCAGCTCAGCCACTGCCAGCCACGAGCCGACGCCTGTGACCAGACGCTCCCAGTCTGCTGGTCTCAAGGAGAGCAACACGGATGACCGGATGAGGACTAACGTGGAACCGGATAGTGCCTATGCAAGCGGACGGTCAAGCGACAAGAGTGTTGATGGCAATGAGGAGACATTGGTCGCGGAGACTCAAGAGACTCGCAAGCGCAGGCGGGAATCAATCACGTCCTCGGAGGCAGCGGAGGCGGAGGACTTGGAAGAAGCCGAGCGGGCGTCCAAGCGGCGGAGGGGCGAAGATGTCGAGGAGGACGACAGTGGCAACTATCACCCGAAGCGCAAGAGGGCAGCACACAAGCCGCGCAAGAGACAACCTGCGCGCGAGAACGAGGACGACTCGCGCGAGAGTTCGCCACTGTCGTCAGCCGGCGACACCGATATCGAGGCGGCTAAGGAGGCCTACGTCGATGAAATGGTGCGTCGCAAGTCGGCAGAAGCGTCGAGGCAAGCGATCGAGGACGAATACGGACCCGTGTCGCCTACCGTGGCCGATGATGCATCGTGGAAATCGATGCCCTCGCCGACTCTCCAGGCTGCTCAGGTGGAGCGCAACAGCGCGCAGGCTCAAGCACAAGTGCAAGCAGGCGCAGAGAACAACGCACGGAACAAGGCTCCAGCTGCTGGACCGAGCCATGTGCCCGCTCCTCCTCCCACTGCACCACCCGCGGAAGTGCTGACGCAGGCGGAGAGCAGCCACGCTTTCCAAATCATCTCGGGAGCGGCAGCAGAGGCCGTTCAACCAGCCATCGATCGTCTGGAGAGTAAGATCGACGCTCTCATGAACAGTCGGGGAGGACAGGCCACGGCACTCTTACAAGGACCACCGACGCCCGCTTCAGGCTCCAAGGGACCTGAGCTGCCGAATGCAGCGCTCGTCGATATTCAGGAACTCATCAACAAAGGCGAACTGGACTCACCTAGCCCGGATGTCACTAAGCTGATCTCGCAGCTGGCGCGGAACGCGGCCGAGGCCTCAATTCATGCGGCAGAAGCTGCACGGCGGGCTGGCGAGATGGCTCGAGATGTGAGCATGGTGCTGCTGCATCTGGGCATGAAGGAAAAGGAAGAGGCAGGCCCTTCGACTGTGCGGACTCGGAGTCGCAAGAACTAATAACAGCGTATGCAAAAACTGAACGTGCTCGGCAAAGAAGGGTGTATAGAATGTGCAGCGGCGCTTGGAATGATGGCTCAGTGTGGATGACTCGAAACGATCAAAGCGGAAATGCATGATATTTTAAGTGCATGTACAAGTTAAGGCTGGTATGGGATATGGGATGTTCAGGAGAGGGTCCAATGGCCAACAGTAATACAAGACCTAGTGTACAACAACAAGATTATTCTTTCGCAATGGCTTGCCGTGTGCGTGTCATGAGAGTGTATACCGCAGTTGTTGCCGAGACGTGCGCATGATTCTATTTTCCTCCATCCTGTCAATTTCTTAGACCTTGTGTTCAGTCATCAGCCAGACTTGCTATCGCTAGCGGTGGATCAGGGCGCCCTGTGACCGTGAAAAACTTCCTAGATAGGCTGGCAAGTGAATGGAGGGAGCGTGCACGGATCATGTAGCCCGCTATGCCGAGCTGCCGACCTCGGGCTAAGATGCAGCTTAGCTTCGCCGGCGGGGAGAAGTACAGACGACGAGACTCGATTCGCGTTGCTAGGACGAGAACGTGTCTTGGAGACAATTCTTTCTTCTACTCTCCTCACCTTACTGTCTTCCACAAGACTCATCTGTCCATCTCCTCCGGTCTCTTTGAGTAGAAGACCACGAGCTTCAGAGCTCTAACCACCACTCACTCCTCATCACAGAGTCCACTCGGCTCATACTACAATGGCAGCTCGCCGCGCCGTGTCCAGTAGAACGCTACAGAGCCTCACTCTTCGTCCCGCCGTCTGGCGAGCACCGCGCATTGTCGCCGCCAGCAGAATGCCTCAGAGCCCCGCCGCCGGCCAAAACGCCGTGCGCAGACTGCATGCCACCACCCAGCACCTCGCCGCGACCACCACCGCCGCTTCCTCGCCCTCGCAGTACCCTACCACCCACGACAAGGTCGACCAGCCGCTCGACACCCAGAACTTCCTCGACAACAAGTTCATTGCCTCCAAAGCCACCCAATGGATCGATCTCCATGACCCCGCCACCAACAACCTCGTCACCCGCGTGCCCCAGTCCACCGATGAGGAGCTGAAGGCGGCCGTGGACAGCGCTGAGAAGGCATTCCCAGCATGGAGGGCGACCAGCTTGCTCCACAGGCAGCAGCTGATGTTCAAATACGTTGCGTTGATCCGGGAGAACTGGGACCGTCTGGCGGCCAGCATCACATTGGAGCAGGGCAAGACTTTCGCCGATGCTAGAGGTGATGTCCTGCGTGGTCTGCAGGTTGCGGAGACGGCTTGCGGTATCACCACTCAGATCCAGGGCGAGGTCTTGGAGGTTGCCAAGGACATGGAGACCCGCTCGTACAAGGAGCCATTGGGTGTCGTGGCCGCCATTTGCCCCTTTAACTTCCCTGCCATGATTCCTCTCTGGACCATCCCCATTGCCACCATTACCGGAAACACCTGCGTCATCAAGCCTTCCGAGCGTGACCCGGGCGCGTGTATGATCCTCGCTGAGTTGGCCGAGAAGGCTGGTTTTCCACCAGGTGTCATCAACATCATTCACGGTGCCGCCAAGACTGTCGACTTCATCATTGACGAGCCAAGAATCAAGGCCATCTCCTTCGTTGGTTCCAACAAAGCTGGAGAGTACATCTACACTCGTGGCAGTGCTCAGGGCAAGCGTGTCCAGGCCAACTTGGGTGCGAAGAACCACGCTGCGGTCCTGCCCGATTGCAACAAGAACCAGGCTCTCAACGCGATTGCTGGTGCTGCTTTCGGTGCTGCCGGTCAGAGATGCATGGCTCTCTCAACGCTCGTGTTGGTCGGCGAGACCAAGGACTGGGCGCCTGAGATTGCCGAGAGAGCGAAGGCTCTGAGCATGAACGGTGGTTTCGAGGAGGGTGCTGACCTTGGACCTGTTATTTCTCCTCAGGCGAAGAAGAGGATCGAAGACCTCATTGCGTCTGCCGAGAAGGAGGGCGCGACGATCGTGCTCGACGGTCGTGGCCAGAAGCCGCCGAAGTATCCTAACGGCAACTGGGTAAGATATTGAAATGCTCTTCATGTTTGGTATATTTTACTGACTATAATCTAGGTTGGCCCAACAATCATCGCCAACGTCACCAAGGACATGACATGCTACAAGGAGGAGATCTTCGGTCCTGTGCTCGTCTGCCTCAATGTGCCTACTCTCGAAGACGCGATCGACCTCATCAACGACAACGAGTACGGAAACGGAACCGCAATCTTCACATCGAGTGGTGCGACAGCCACCAAGTTCCAGAAGAACATTGAAGCCGGACAGGTCGGCATCAATGTGCCTATCCCCGTCCCGTTGCCAATGTTCAGCTTTACTGGAAACAAGAAGTCGATTGCGGGAGGTGGCGCCAACACTTTCTACGGCAAGCCTGGTCTTCAATTCTACACGCAACAGAAGACTGTCACGAGTTTGTGGAGGAGCGAGGACGCTGTGAGCTCGAAGGCGACTGTGAACATGCCGACACAGTCGTAGGTGAGGTTGTAAAGCAAAATTGATATACACGGCCAATGTTCTTACGAGACGATTGACGATGCAGAGTGGTGTACAGAAGTTCGACTTTCTCTTCCCGTCAGTTTGTGCTGTTGGCTCTGCTAAGCTGCAGTAGCTTCAGCTTCCCGTGTTGCAATGCGCTCTGAGCCTCTGCATTTTCATTCACTTACGCCCAGCGCACTGAATGGCTTGCTAGGCTTCTACCTTCTCAGAAATTTGTCTCCGGACTCGTCCGACTCCATGTCGCACCTGAGAACAACCAGAAAAGAGGTCACGAGAGCCTCGAGAGGACCCCTCCAGGATCTCCATACTTCGGTACATCGGGACTCGGATTTTTACGGCGGTACAATTGAGCTTCCCCAGGCTGCCAACCACTGAAAGACCCTGTCACGGATGCTGGTTTCCTGTTCGAGACGTTGCGTTTCTTGTAACGACATGGCACCCAGGCAAGCTTCTCCAGCTTCTCCTCATTCCATGCACACCCCACATGGGGTTGGCAGTGCTGAAGCCATGCGTACTTGGGGCAAAAGCATCGCATCGCTCGATGAACCTGACATGGCTCTGCGCGTTCGCTAATAGTGCTGGCTAGGTGAATTAATCACGAGAGGGGCATCCGCTTGGCCGTCGTCGGGAGGAGGATTGCATTGGGAGTCTTTTATTTACTTGCGTGGTGCCTGCTGCTTGCTCGTCACACCGGATCACAGCGTTGCGAAGACGGATACAAAGACACAATGGTCATCCAACCTACAAACACCGCACCCATCATAAAGGAAATCACCCCTCGCCCTCAATCCGAAGATGGCCCCACCGTCCTCATCATCGGCGCTGGCACCTTCGGCACCTCCACCGCCTACCACCTCGCCAAAACGTACAAAGACGCCTCCCGCGTAACGGTCGTCGATCGCGCTTCCTCTCCCCCCAAACCCGCCGCCGCCATCGACATCAACCGCGTCATCCGCACCGACTACCCCAGCGAACTGTACTGCAATCTCGCGCATGAGGCTATCCATCCATGGTTCTGGACGGAAGAACTCGGGCCTACGTTTCATAAAGTTGGGTGGTTGTATTTGAATGAAGAGGGGAGCGATATTTCGAAGAGGATTAAGACGACGTTTGAGTGTAGGGGGAGCAATACGGCGGAAGATGTGAGTTTGAGGGAGTTGGAGACGAGGTGGGAGGGGGTTTTGAGGGGAACGGAACAGAAGGGGTTTGATCGGGCTTATTTTAATCCTGAGGTAGGTCGAGACATTGGGGGATCGAAATTCAGAGGCTGATGGTTTATTGATTGACATTCTCAGGCCGGCTGGGCCAACGCCGCCCTCGCAACGACCCGCTTCATGGAAGCAGCCCTCAAACTCGGCGTGCAGCGCCTCACCGGCGAAGTCACCTCCCTCGTCCACGACCCCTCCACCTCCCGCATCGCCGGCGTGCGCCTCTCCGACGGGCGTCTTTTGACCGCCGACCAAGTCCTCCTCTGCACCGGCGCCTGGACCTCCGCCCTCCTCTCCTCCCTCGAAGACACCCTCGCCATCCCTCCCGCCTCCCGAATCGAAACCCAGCTCAAAGCAACCGGCACCGTCTCCGCCTACTACCGCGTCTCCCCCTCCGAAATCTCCACCCTATGCGCCGCCGGCACCCCGGTGGTCGTGTACGGTGGAAACGGCGAAGTTTTTCCCCCGAGTCCCGAGAACGGGCTGATGAAGTTTTCGAATTCCAAGACGACGTTCACGAATACCATCACGACTTCTTCTGGCGCGAGGATTTCCGTTCCGTTGCAGGATCAGGGGTACGTTCCTGCAGCGTTGAAAAGGGAGACGGAGGAGATTATGAAGCGGAAAGTTTTCCCGCAGTTTGCGAAAGGTAAGAAGCCGGAGTTCTGGAGGGTTTGCTATGACGCGCAGACTCCGAGTGAGGATTTTTTGCTTTGTCGGTATCCGCATGATGAGACGAGGAATTTGTTCCTCATGACTGGGGGGAGTTTTCACTCGTATAAGTCCGCCACCCCCTTCCCGCTTTACTCCTGTGGGCACTCGCTGACGCTCGTTGGGCAGGTTCATGCCGATTATTGGCAAGTATATGGTCAATGTTCTGAGGGGGGAGAGTAACGGGAAAGAGAAGGATGAGGCGTGGGGGTGGAAGAGCAATGTTGACTGGAGAGATGTGAGGCAGTTTGGGCTGCTGAGTGGACGAGCGGTTGCGAGGAAGGAGGTGGGGGAATTGGAGCGGGAGAGTGAAGGGAGGGCGAGGTTGTGAGTGTGGGGAGGAATCGCGTTGCGTTGATGTCGAAATGGGGTGGGTAGGAGCTTGTGTGCACAGACTACTTCATCACATGCTTTCCGCTTCTCAGAGTGTCTGTCATCGATGCACTTGCTTCTATTGCTGAAGGAAGTGAAAGCAAGACCCAGTTACTTCGAGGAGGAGCGCGGTTGTTCTCACTGTTATTTCAAGGCATGCTGTCCATTATGTCGCCGTTTCACTTCGTGTCTCAGGCAGCAATCTTCTGGACCTCAGCAAACAAATCCCCTCTTACTCATAAGTGCGCTCAGCAAGTCTAGCTGGTTGAAATCACGTGTCTTGTTTCCTGTTAGCTCAATTGCCTGCTATGCCACGCCCAGGAGAAGGTCTGTCGCTGCTTTTGTCATCACGGTCAAAATCGAAATCCGCTGACGTGGTGCTGTAGCTGAAGGAAATCACGGATACTATGACCTCCGAGACGCTGGAGCCAAGGGCCACGGCGCATTCGCGCTCAAAGATATGGTTGCTGGAACGCGTATCTTGGTCGATAATGCCCTCTTCACAATTCGAATGCCGAACGCAGACAAGCCGCCTGGAAGCGCAGAGGTAAAACATGCTCTAACGAATCTCTCTCCTGCCGAGAAGCAACAATTCCGCAATCTTCCCACCAACCCACGAAGACCGGTTCCCTCTCATCTGCTAGACTACGCGCGCTTCAGCATGAACAACTTCGAAATCTTCGACCTGCACACCCGTGGCTGTTTCGCGCACGCCAGCCGTTTCAACCATTCCTGCCTGCCGAACTGCACCATGTCGACGACGCAGACGGGACAGTACCAGTGCTACGTGCACCGCGACGTGACAAAGGGCGAGGAGCTCACGTTTTGCTACGAGCCGGAATTGCTGTACATGACGACGGAGCAGCGGGACGAGCATATCAGGCGGGAGATGGGAGTGGAGAAATGTGCGTGCGATCATTGCGCGAAGCCGGCTAAGGAGCTGCTTGTGAGTGATATGAGAAGACAGCTGCTGAGGGGCTTGTTTTGTTGGTTTTATGGAGCGAATCTTCCGTCGTTTGAAGCGAAGGGTGAGGAGACGCCGCAGCTCTCGTCTTGGGATGCTAGTGAGGCGCAGAAGTGTGCGGTGTTTGCGTGCTTGTTGGAGGCGGAGGGCGTGGTTGGCTCGAGAGACTTGCAGGTGCAGTTTCTCACGGCGGCGCAGTATTTGCTTGAGGAGTTTCGGAGGACGGGAGGGCTGGTAATGCCAAGAGACAAGCTCATGCTGGTCAAGTATTGGGTTGCGAGAGCGAGGTGGAGGAAGCTCGTGGCTGTTGGGTATGATGTGTACCGCGATGAGTTGGAATCCGGGCTGGAGGCGACGTCGAAGGATATTCGAAGGTTTCTGGAGGCGGGTGGGGATTTTGGCGCGATGCGGCCGAGGTAACAGCATAGGATCCAGATGAGTGCTCTGTTCAACAATAGGCAGGATTTCGTCTAGTCAGGTGCACATGTCCCTCAAGACTTGCCCCTTCGGAGTGTGTCCACTCGTATTCTCGAATCAAGGTCTTCAATCTTGCGTGAAATTCCAAGCACGCTCATTTGGCCGGCATGTTGAAACAATCTTGGGGTCGTTCTTCTTCCGTCGAGACTCTGCGAAAACATTGGCAGAGTATCATGGGCTTGAGCAGGAGAAGAAGAAGTATGTGCGGATATGCTGACGCCAAATCGAAAGAGAGAACAAAGCACTTCTATGTGAGATTCCAAGTCTGACAGGACAATTCAGACGTTGGTCGTAGCAGAGGGTAGTCATTTGGTGTTGAAGGCAACTTCGAAAAATGAAGTGAGGTCGATCGCTTGCGCCTGAGGCAGAAACCGATATTGACCGACGCCATCAAATTGCATCAAAGTATTGAAGAGGACTTTTCCGCAGCATTTCCGCCGCTAGTTTGGGCAGTTCATCGGATCTGCGAGCAAGACAAGACATCCCACAACGACTTTATTTCTCGCAATGCCGGACGATGACATGGTCCCGAAACCATCGCCGTCAGCTCTGAAGTTCGACCTCGCCACGAAATGCTCGGTAAGCTGGTACCTATATACAGCAAGATACTACAACTAACATGATATTTGCAGACAACCAAAGCACGAGCAGCTACATTGCATCTCCCTCATGGACCCGTCCAACTGCCCATATTCATGCCCGTGGCCACGCAAGCCTCCTTGAAAGGCCTCACGCCCAAGCAACTTGAAGAGACGTCTTGCAGACTTTGCCTGAACAACACATACCACCTGTAAGAAGGGCGACGCGTGAAGGCAAGACGCGTGGGTGCTGAGGAACAACAGAGGACTCAAACCGGGACAAAAGACGCTGGATACTGTTGGTGGAGCACACAAGCTTCAGTCATGGCCGCACAACATCTTGACAGGTATCTAAACCGTATGGAGGAAGACGTGAAGAGGAAGGAAGCTGACAACAAGCAGACAGCGGAGGGTAGGTGCAATCCCGCAGGAAACGCGTATCGCGTCGCTCATCGAGTCACAGCTTTCAAATGGTCTCGCTTCTGAAGCTGGCTCAAGTCACTGAAGAAGGCGTACGCTTCCTTAGTCCTCACGATGGAACGCCAATGTACGTCTTGAAGCTGGTCAAATGAACACCAAATCTAACGAGCATTCGCAGGCTTCTCACTCCAGAGCACTCGATATCCTTGCAAAATTCGATCGGATCCGACATCATTATGCAACTTGACGACGTGATTGCCACGACTTCGCCAGACTACGAGCGGATCAAAGAAGCCATGCACAGATCTGTTCGTTGGCTAGATCGATGCATTGCTGCCCACAAGAATCCCGAGTCGCAAAATCTCTTCTGCATCATCCAGGGTGGTCTGGATCTTGACTTACGCCGGCAGTGCTGCGAGGAGATGGCCGCGCGTGACACGCCCGGGGTTGCCATCGGTGGTCTCAGCGGAGGCGAGGCGAAGAGTGAGTTCTGCAAAGTCGTTGGTACTTGTACTGGACTATTGCCGGAGCACAAGCCTCGCTATGTTATGGGAGTGGGGTTTCCGGAAGACATCCTGGTGTCAGTGGCTCTAGGAGCTGATATGTTCGACTGTGTCTGGCCGACTCGTACTGCCCGTTTTGGTAACGCCATCACCGACTCCGGCTGCTTCAATCTAAAACACGCTTCCTATGCTTACGATTTCCGTCCTGTGGCCGAGGGTTGTCAATGTGCTTGCTGCAAACCAGTTGCGGAGGGCGGGCTCGGAATCACCAGAGCTTATATACACCACACCGCCGCGAAGGAGACTGCAGGCGCTCATCTACTCAGTATCCACAACGTGCACTATCTCCTGGACATGATGCGCCGAGCAAGAGATGCTATTCTCGAGGACAGATATCCTGACTTCCTCAAGAAGTACTTCAACACACTCTATGCAGGAGAGAAGGAGAAGTATCCAACCTGGGCCGTCGAAGCTTTGCGTGGAGTCGGTGTTGACCTCTTGGAAGACTGATGGACCACATGCACCATACTCGGTTATTCATGCTTCAGACGCACACAGGACCTGCATTAGCATCGTGGACACTACTGGATGGGACACTGGCAGCTACCGAGGTACGGCTTTCCTTTCTGATCGCAGCTGCTTGGGAGAGTAGATCAGCCATCAGATAACTTTATCTGGACATCGTCTTCTCCACCCACTCACCAGAAATTCTCGTTTGGCCACTTGCAGCACTGCGCCGGCGTTTTCATCTTTCTCGTACGCACCTCGGCGAGCGACTATAACCAAGAAGCTGTTTGAATGAAGTCAACCATTCAATTGCCAAGGTGGCCTCCCAAAGGCTTTCAACGGACCGTAACACGACGCGTTTCTAAATCTTTTCGATCTGGGGAAACTCGTTCGCGCCACCACACTATCCCCACGTGTAGAGACTCTGCCCTGGATTTGGGGAGCACAAGTCACAAAGCCAAGCTTCTCTATAAGCTTGCTCGTCCTTCATGGCCCTAAATCATCCTCCCGCTGTACGAGGTGTCCATCATCCACACAAGCAAATGCAAGCATGCACAAGCACGTACAAGGGATCCAACAGGATGATGATCCGCACAGTGGCACTGAGAGAGTCCTCAACGCACGAAGCTTTGATGCGCCAAGCTGGACGTCATCTCAACCTCTCACCGCGCAAACTCAGCCAGTGCTTTGAGCTGAAAACGCAACGCGTGCAGACTAAAATAAACTTTGGTTCAAATATGACAGCACCTCACTGGATTTAGGGATGGGCAGTCTTTCACGCCGGCTTGCGGAGCCATTGTTGAAACACCTCTGCCAAGAAAAGATCACCAGCAACACGCAAGCTGTTCATCTCATCACTCGTAACCAAATTTCTCGATGCGATCTGTCTGCTCCGGGCGGTCGCATGCGGAAGCTCGCTCTCGTTACGACTGCCCCGGACGACAAGCCGCTGCTGCTATAGCGATGCTCGGATTTGATACTGGCATGGGAAGAGCCTGACGAGAAGAACGAATCATTTACCGCCAAACTAACTTTTCTCTACCCAGTGACACCTGGACGACCATCATGCTTCCTGTCCCAGTGGGAAGCGAATCGCTATCAACACTTGCTAACACAGCCAATTTGCAGCCACGCCAGAATAGTCCTTTCAATGCTGCTCTCAACGGATTCTAATCGCTGGCAATGAGTGCACGGCCTGATGCATGTCCAGTGGAGATCGAACCGGGACACCATGGGTCTTGCGACCATCCGAGGCGGTCAAGCCGTTGTGTATGCCAAACGCGGCTCGAATTTCGCTGCATGGGGCATTTGACTTCAACTCGAATCGCTCCAAGGTCCGCCCAGATCTTCGATAATCGGTTCCATTGACTTGGGAAGCCTCCTCAATCCAGGAATCCAGTACTGTTGTCTCGACATCAAGCGCCCGCCCGAGGCTGCTCCAGAGCACCACAAGTACTTGGATGTCTTGGGTGATATATCGAAACCTCATGGTTTTCGGCAGGCTATGCCTTTTATTGAGCGCTTGGATACGATCAACAGAGGTCCGCAAGTCGGTGTACTCCGTTCCGTAGTCACCATTCAAGGTCTGGGCCAATGACTCCTTCTGCTCGACTCCGAGGGCTTTTCCAATGGCCCGCAGCTCCTTGTCTGCGTCGTTCATTTCTTTGCAGACAGCTGGTGTCATGCACTCTCGATAGAAGAACATGCTTCTTCCTTGTCGAATGTTCTCCTGGTTGCGGAGCATGGTCGAAGGGTGCAGCAGTCCGTGATTGTTCACGAGGAGGACCTCCATGATGTTATCGTACCACGCAAGCGGCATGCCAAAAAGCCTGTGAATATTGTCTCGAATGGCCTGTGTCGGCTTGCGGAAGCCAGCAATCACGGTGCGCTCTTTGAATCCATTCACGCGAATCTGGAGTCAGATGTGAGCATCTTAATTTGGATTCGGCAATTCTGGCGCCCAACAAAGTCGACCATGAAGCAAACATACATTGACAATACCATGATCATGCTCTTCAATCCTGCATGTATATGGCGCCCTGGATGTCTCACACGCGTTCGCCAGTTCGAGCTCCCGACAAGCCAAGGGCGACACACCATTACCAGTAATAAAGATGACTGTCTTGTTGCGGAGCCTCTGCTTGTATGGCCTCAGCAAAGCCCACAAATCCTCATGAGCATCCGAAGGCAAGGTAATGACAAGGTAGTCTGAGCTGCTGATCAAGTGGTGTAGGTCGTGTGTTATTGTGGGATGGTAGCGACCTGTCAGCGCTTCGGTTGCGTCAAGATGTCCTTGAGCTTCGATCTTGTTTAGGACTCTGTCATGTCCTGGTGTTGCGTACAGCAATGCTCGGTCGCCCCGGTTTTCGATGTCTGCCGCGAGGGCAAGGCCCACGTTCCCAGCCCCAAGGATGCTGTAGGTGATTTTGCTAAGCTTGCCCTGGACGGCAGGCTTCATCTTCAAGATCTCGGCCTAGATGAACGATGCTGCGGGATGTCAGCGCTTGCTGATCGTCAAATGGGAAACGAAGAGGTATACATTGGTGGACAAGATGAGATGGCTGTGAATGTGCGGGAGCCGGCGGAAAAGTTATGAGAGGCGTCAGCAGGTGACTATATGGTGAAGGAGATGGAGAGGATCTCGGTGCGCCAACTGACTTAAGAGTAGTCCTCCACCGGTGCCCCCACGAAGGTCGCTCTACGAATAACTCGCAAAGTCAGGAGGCATGAGACGCACTGCAAATGGTGTGATCACTGTTTCCTAGGAAAGACTTCTAGGTTCGACTTCGCGTACATCATACTCAGAGGACTGGATGGTTTGCTAGGCGCATTTGCCAACAATGGGGACCAGCGACTTGCCTCTGTTCGAATTGCATCATGTCGTCCTCAACAAAATCTACTACGGCTGGCCTGGATGAGCCTCTGCTCGATTTGACAGTGGACACGGCTGATCTACGTACCTATGGTCAACCCACGGGCACGAACGGCAGGTGCTAGTGTCGTACTCGTGAGCATTACCAACGCCGAACCTCGAGCTGCTTTTGCGGTTTGCATGCCATCACTGGCCGACCGCATGCCTAGCAAGTGGAATGCCGAGGCGGGACCAGTGGTAGACACCGCTCGAGCGATAGGTTCCTTGGCAGTCAATGCATATAGCTACGGTGAGCAGTCCTACTTTTGCCTGCTGCTCGAAAGAATCGAGTGGCGTCAGCACCGTGTTTCAGTCGATGGCTACGCTGAGACGCATGGAGGAAAAAGCTGACGAGGCCTCCCTTGCTTCCGCCTTTTATTCACTCAGACGATCAGATAAATCAGGATCTCTAGGAACCGATCAAGGGCGGCCCGGTCCCCATCCCATTTCCATGCGGAGGTGGATCCGAAAATATACGTGCGCGATGTCAGAGACATTGGGGTGAAGTACGGATAAGGCTGCTACCGTTCTCGCGCTCCGAGATATTCGCGGGATGCGGCTCGAAATGCTTAGGCTCGTTGCTTGTGTCAAAGTAAACTGCCGCACCTGCATTTGCTATAACGTAAACGCAAAGAAGCATTTGCACATCATTGACAGGGACTGTGATGAGGAGGAAAAACTTGATCATGGCGTGGACTGAGCATCCAATCGTTCGAGGAACTGCTGCATGCTGATCTTATACGGGCGTTACTGGGTTCAAGAATAAACGAGCTCAAAGCCTGTCCACGCTGATCGACGCTGGGAAGGCCATTAAGGTTTTGGAGATCAGGTCACGACATTTGGATTTTTGTTGCTTAATCGGATTGCTTGTTTGCGCGTTCGCCGTTGACACAATGTGAGCTAATGGCTTGGCTATGTCGTTTGGGATACTGTTGAGATCCTTGCAGAACTGATAGGCGAGGTTGAGGATGGTGTGAGAGGACCAGAAGATGCGTCATTTTGCTCTCTGGCTTGTGTGAAGCAAGCCTCTTTGATACCTACCTACTGATGCTGGCAGTTGACGATTCTTGTGCCATGGCTAGAGATCATTCACAGAAGAGAACGATGCAACGGGCTCTGAAGTACCTTTGGGAATGGGGACCCTTTGCTCGGAATGCGAATCGACCGGAAGACAAGACTTTCTTTGAGCTATGGAACATTCCACGAGACGAAGAGAGAATACGAGATGCGCTTCAAGATGCATTCCCGGAGTACCCTGTGGCAGAGCTGCCGACGACTGAGGAAGAAGTACGACTTTTCATCAGAAGCCATGCTTTCCAAGAAACAACAGCAGACGGCGAGAAGAGCCTACATCCTTCGAAGTCGACGACCACAGTGGAATGCTGGGAACACATTCCAACGTCTATCAGGCACATTCTGGCAGCTCTCAATGCTGATCAACTGGAACGAGAGCTACATCAAATCGCGGACAGACATTACCATCCTTCACGAGGCATCGCTCGCATCCACCGGACAAGACATGGCATCGGCAAAATGTTCAACATGTGGAAGAATGGCTTCAAAGCAGGCGTCAGCAAACACGAACGAATCGCCATTCAAATCTTCTTCTGGTTCTTGCTCTTTTGCAACATCTTCCCAAACGTCGCAGCTGGGTTTCTCGGCGAGAGAGGCTACAACGTCCGACAAACAGGCGTACGCGTCGTGACTTTGATCCAGTGGTGCTACCTCTGGACATTTGATTATCCGATCTTCTTTCTGCTTTTCAACTGGAGCTTGGAGAGATTGATAGGAGCATTGTTGGGCAACACGGCGTATGGATTTGCGGCTGCGATCCCAGAGGTGCACAAGGCGTACTATACCGACTGGTTCCGGAATATGCTTTTGGGGCTCTCGACCGCTTGGCAAATTTCGATACAATTCTACTTTCCAGCCAGAGACTTGGTGGAGAGGGTTATTACGAGGCGACAGATGGCGAGGCTGAGGAAGAATGCGAAGGGGATCGATTGGAAAGAAGTTGATGCCGAGATTAAGCATGAGATCGTCTCGCTGAAGGCTTTCCAGGAGCAGCAAGCCTCCCAATCAATGGCTGTGGTCGATGCGGCGGATGTTCCTCTCAGAGTGCGGATTGAAAGACTCATACAATTCTCGAACACTTTCAAGCTAGGCCGCGCAGCGGATATGCTGGTCGGCTTGCAGAAAACAGACCTCGAGAACCTCCTCGAGCTGTACGAGGACTATCGAGCCACAGGACCTTCTGAAGATCGGAAAACGGATGATGGCCACGTTGAACCTCGACTACCGAAATACCTGCTCGTCCTTTTCGACATCGGCATCTTCGCTTACATCTGCTACTCGTTCTTCTACCAGCCGTTCAACTTCAACACCGTGGTCGCGTACGGAGCAGTGGTTATCTTGAAGCAATTCATTCTGGCTTTGAAGAGGTACCAGACTGTCAAGGCTGCTAGGAGGCTTTTCACCAATATGACGGCTTTCAATGTCTGGGGGATTTTCCTGGTCTCGGTTCCTGTTACTGTCAATCGGAATGTGTATGATAATGACGGGATCTTTGCTGGGCTTCTTGTTGCTATGACGTTCGCGACGGTGTTTTTGACAGAGCCGCTGGCGCCTTTGTTTCAGGCTGTTGGGGAGAAGGTGACTGCTGGTTGTTTGTGGATCGGAGGACGGTGTCGGAGGAGACCTGTGCAGCGAGAGTCAGAGGACGAGTGTAAGAGGCAGGAGTCGTCTGCAGACAGCAGTCAAGTTGACGCTGACGAGGATGTGGAGAAGAAGTGAGTTTTTCTGCTAGGATCTGCGTCAAAAGCTCTGAGCCGTTGGCACTCGTAAGTACTTGGTAGATGGGAAAGTCATTCTCGTTGCGACGAACTACCTTAAGCAATGAGAGATTGAACCTTCATTACATCCCATGACCCACTAAGACATGAACAAGTCAACAGACCTTCAACGACTAAGCCACTAATCACCCGGCGACTCACACTCTCATTC
Organism: Phaeophleospora eucalypticola; assembly: GCA_022814565.1. NCBI lineage: Eukaryota > Fungi > Ascomycota > Dothideomycetes > Mycosphaerellales > Mycosphaerellaceae > Phaeophleospora > Phaeophleospora eucalypticola. The sequence continues at coordinate 827,146 of JAKLNG010000011.1, forward strand.
GCTTTGACGGAGGGCTACACACATTCTCAATCCCATCCGGCCTTGCTACAAGATCACCTCGACGCGATGCTTTCCTCGCCGGCGTGGACACATTGCTGCTGAGCTCTCGGAGTCTGTCGAATTTCAGAACCTTGGATCTAGGGACTCCATACCTCAATAAGGTGTACAACGCCCCTTCATTGACTTTCTCGGCGCCGAATGCGTTGGCAGTCTGGATGACCTGTGGACCGTCAGTGATGGCGTGCAAGTGTCAGAGGCTCAGCGTACGTGTGTGTGAGGGTCACTTCCGATCACAATATAGTCAGCTTCAGCGGCGTTGTACACGACTCGACCACCATGAATATCGACTGCAGCGTGGGCTGTTTCTTGATCCATGGACTGGAGGGATCCAGTGAACAGGACTGGAGTCACAGGCGTGTTAGCGACAAGACGGATGAGGCATCAGGGCAGTACACAATAACTGACTTTGAGCACCTCTCAGCAGGCGTTGACCAACCGGGATCGTGACCATTGGTCCATGTGAAGAGCGACCTTCAATTGGAGCTGGAGTCGATCCTGAAAATGGACGCTCCTCAACAAAAACTTGCCACGTCTCGCCCTCGCGATTGAGGCGCTCAAACTCGTCGAAGAACTTCGCGTCATGACCGTCTTCCTCGCCCCACAAATCCTCGAGGTCATCCGAGTTGATATCGAGGCAATCTCTTTGATCTTCGAAGTATTCATCTCGAAGCTGACGAGCGGCATTGTTGGCAGTCTCAAGGTTCGGGTGAACTGAGACGATAGTGACCTCGCCCTCCCGGTTGAGATGGGAGAATAGCTTGGTACACACGATGAAAACGTTGGACGACATAGGTGCCATCATGGAAGGTCAGAGGGACAGAGGCTCAAGAGATGTTCCAAAGTTTGCAGGGGCTGTTCAAAAGGTAAAGAGACGCAGGATCAGAACGCGAAAAGAACCACCTCCATCGCAGCTTTTACACCAGTCTTCATCACAAGGATTGAGCATGCTCGCACCTCTCAATCGAACCTTCTAGAAAGCAATATTCCAGGGCCCAAAAGCATGTTGCGATCAGTCACCTTTAAGCTTTTGAATATGGAATTCCTGGTGCCTCTCGGTAAGGTCTCTTCTCCGCCCAAATACGCCAAGACCACCACCATTCAAATCGTCGCAATGACCGCTTTCACCGGATCATAAACCGGTATCACGGCCATGGTCTTCAATGGAAAGCGAGGCAGTGTATAAAATGTCGAAATTGGATGGTGATGGTGTAGGAGGATGAGTCGGCCGATCCTGGTAGAAGTTGCCCCCATGCTCCTTCCTATTTGAGATCCAAAACTCTATTTCTCCGCAAAATGCCCGCACGTGCGCCGACGCTAGTGGCAGCTACGGAGGGCTTGAACTATGTTTGTCGTATTTATAGTCGCTCCGCTACATATTTTGTCCCTCAGTCGAGATGACTTTCTTTCATGTGGTTATTTCGCTCCTACACCGACAAAGGGAGTAGCGGCCATGATCTCTGTAACGCCCCGGCGATTGCCTATCTTATCGCGGCTGCGTTTCCAGACGTTCAAGCAATCCATTCATCAAACATACGGCGCCTGAGACGCGTTCGAGGAACGCCTCGAACGCGTCGAATCGAGCATGCTAAGTGGAGGTCTTATCAATGTGATTGGAGCACTGCGTGGTCTTGATACTAACAACTCGTTCCTACAGTCATTACTTCTTTCGTGTCCGAGCAGTCGTTCGCGTGGGCTTCACAACTTCTTCTTCGCTGGACTCATCATCATCGTCATCATCGTCGTCTGCTGAAGCAAAGTACTGGCTTCTTTTTGGTGTGCTCTTGGCTGCTGAGCGCACACTTCGTGTCCGGCGAGTGGAGGCAGTTTTGGACTGCTGCGGTGTGACGATGACCTTCGGCGATGGTGCCTCTTTGCTGCCAGATTCCTCCTCACTTGGCTCGTCTTCCAGCTCTGACAGCGGAGACTCGCTTGCATCGTCCGAAGACCATTTCGGCGTCGGCTTCTTGGATTTGCCTCGGGGCTTAGCTTTGGGCTTTGCAGGCGGCTTCGTCTTTGAGGCTTTTGGGACAGAGGCACGCTTGCGCTGGACGGGTGGCTTAGGCTCTTCGTCCTCTTCTTCGTCGTCCTCCCCATCATCTTCGCCATCACTAAATTGACCTGGCGGCTGGTGCATTGACTGAAGGGAGACGGGTGTGACCGGAGCATGCTTAGCAGTGTCCTTCCGCAAAGCTGCCTTTTCTTCGCCTTGATCGTCTTCAATGAGGAATCCTCCGCCTTCTGGCTCATCAACAGGCCCTTCATCGCCGCCTTCCATGTCCTCGTCATCCTCTTCTGTGACGAAGCCGCCACTCATGTGTGCGTCTGAATCTTTCTTGCGAGTTTGAGGTACCTCTTCTTCATCATGGCCGGGCGCGAAGAATCCTCCTGCGCCTACGTCCTCAGCAGGTCGCACAGTCTCTCTGCCTTCCCTCTCGGCTTTGCTGGCAAAGGGATTGATCTCTTCCTCAGAACGACCCGTATTGGCATACTCTGCGCGCATCCTCTCGACAATACGCATGCCCATGAGCATCTTTCGCCACCAGTGGAGAGCAGCTGCAGTTCGCTTTGTATCTTCCTTGCGCTTGATCTCTTTCTGCTCAGCTCGCCAAGCATCCTTGACCATCTGTGCGTGCTCCTCAGCTACCACGACGCCGGTAAGTACAGGCACTGCACGTTGTTTCCCAAACTCGAATCCAGTACAGGCTTCGGCGTAGTCAATCTCCAGCTTTCTGCAGATCTTCGCCGTGCCCTTGAGCGGCAGGTGAATGGCTCCTTTAGGCACCATAGTTTCGACGTACACATCCATATTGCCAAAAGCATTCTTGGGAATAACACCATTTTCAATGGGTGGTGGAATGATCCAGTCGGTCTGGTCCCAGCTGTACAGGCCTTGAGTGAGCTTCTCGCCCGTTTCTCGGAATGCTTCTTCCATCTCACGCTTGCGGACCAGCGTCACAGCACGCATTGGTACATGCTTCATCGGTTGCTCGCCGACCTTTACAGCGCGACCTTCTTTGTGCCAGGACTCAACTGTCTTGCAAGTGGCGACATCGTCACGTCTGTAGACCGGATGCTCCTTAGCTTTGTCTCCCTTTCCGGCTGTGAACATCTTTACAGGCTCAGCACCAGGAATGATCGCTTCCTCACGGCGGAGGTGTTGCTCTAGGACGAATTCGGCTGACTGCTTGTACCATTGCAAGCTTTCTTTCTCCACTTCCTTCTCTTCTTTGGCAGGTTTGAAGGGTTTGAGATCAGTCTGCTCCTCCAGATCGTCGGCAGCAGTCCGCTTGGCCTCAGGTCGGTCATACAAAGACATCACAGTTCGGATCCAGTCGTACTCTTCGTATTTCTTAACCTTTCCACGCTTGTTATAGATCGGTATCTTCTCTGCGGGCATTCTCATGCCCTTCGTCTTGCCAGGAAGCTGATGCTTCTTCAAGTAGCGGACAGTCACATCTTTGGCAGTCCCGTCGGAAGAAAATGCTACCGTATAGCAAATAACCTGTTTGGCATACTCGGCTTTCTTTCCACGCGGTTCAAATGTCTGCAGAAGCTCCTCGTTGGAGGCGATTGTAGAAAGTACGATAGGATCCACTGGAATGTATTTGTGAGTTGCAGGAGAGCACACCTCTGTCCAGTAGGTCGGAAACGCGAGGTCTCGATCGTACTTCTTCGTAGTCTTCTTGCGAGGCGTGGCCGGGGTGATATCCACAACAGAAAGATCATCGTCATCGCTACCCTCTTCCGCTTCAGCTTCAGATGGTGGGTCACTGAGCGGACTTTCAGAATCGTCCAAAGATATTGGCTCGGCTTTGTTTCCTCTTGAAGACTTTCTCGAAGGGTTCTCGTCCTTCAACTTCTTTGACGGCTTCTTCCCGGAACCTCTCTTTGCTGAAGATTTCGGCTCTTCAGGCATTGGCTCCTCTGCAGCCTTCTCGGCTTTCTGTTCCTTCTTGGGCTTCTTCGGATTGGCTTCCTCGCCTTTGCTCCACCCAATGCCAGCAGGCTGAAGATTCGCGACCATGCGTGTCTCAATTCCAATTCCTCTCAGGAGAGCAGCGAAGAGCTGAGCACCAACGTCCCGCGAGCCCTCACAATTCTTTGCGAGCTCGCGAAACTCGGCAAGATTTTCGATTCTCTCGCCGTGATCATCAGCATTATTGCGATCATTCTGCCAATCCTTGATCTCCTCTCGTAGCCGCTTCAGCGGCATGTAACCTAGCTTGCGAAAGGCTGGCGCCGCTACCGTGAACTTCTTCCGCCAGTAAGAGGTCAAGACCTTCAACAATCTCAACAAGGGATCGCCTGCACTGAGATTCGGAACGCCCTGCTCTGAGTGTTGAGCATCGTAATTCCAATCTCTGCCACTGGCCTTTCCTTTGCCTTTCGAACCGCGCTTGCCCTTGTTCTTCGCAGCAGCCTGCTTTTTCTTCGCATCGAGCTCTTCCTTGGTCAAAGTACCCATTGCCTCTCTCCATCGTGTGACCTCACGCTTCACGCCCGCCGGCATGCTGTCTACCAAGGTCCTCTGCACCTCTTTGTCATTGAGCCATGAATTCCTAACTGTATTGTGCCACATGAGAGATTGTACATGTAAGCAATGGGTCAAGAACCTGGCCTGACGTTCCTTCTTCGACGGCCCTTTCTTGCCTGTGGCGAGAGAAACCAGAGGTTCTTCCACGTAGCTCCCATCCTCTTTGAGCGAGATCGAGACGTCTCCAATCTCCGTGTCCTCTTGACCCGTGGTATGAGAGGCGTTTGACGGTCCTTGCCCAATGGCATCCTCCCAGTCCATCTCTTCATCATCGTCTCCATTGTCATCTTCCTCTTCGTCTTTCACTGACTCCTCCGTCTTCTGCTTCTTCGCGGCAGGAACATCCTCGAATTCGTCGCTGTCCACGTCACTTAAGGACGATCCATTTTCATCTTCGTCATCGAGGCTCTGAAGGTACTTGTTCGTCTCTTCTGTGCTTTTCACGGGCCTGTTGGGAGTATCGATCGCTTCGAACAACGACTGCTTCGGACGTTTCGCCGTCGGCTTCGAGGTGGTTTGTCGCTTTGATGGTGACGATGTGTCCGGGGAGTGTGCACGCTTCCGAGAGACGAAAGGCGGCATCGTTGATGGCAGAGAGATGCTTCAATGCACCGAATGGTTCAAGCATCACATCGTGTTGTGCAATGGGATGGTTGCGAACATACCGCCAATTAATTTGACGCGATGAGGTCGACGCGCAGTCGGCTGTTCCTGAATGTGAATGACTTCATCGAGCAGGGAGCACGGGCCAGGCGTTCGTCTCGTCCCCCTTTGTTCATCGTCGAGGTCAACATTAACACTGAAACCTCATCATCATCTCATTCTTCGGGTGATACGTTCTTACATTTTCCTTGCAGGCAGACTTGAAGTTGTAGCATTCATCAAATGATCGAGGCTCGGACTGAAACAAACCCTAGTCAGGAGACGAGCCGTGATCTCGCACCACATTCGCGATCGAAGGTCATGCAGTGCGGAATCCTCATAGACTTCAGCATTATGGGCGGCGAACACTGTTGTGGGATGATTATGGCCAAACAATTGTTCTGCAGCCTCAGACTCCAACACCAGGTCACGTCACGGCCCAAGATGCAAGGACATGTCGAACTCCTCCGCCAGCTTATCTGCGTCTACATCGACACTTTTGCAGCGGAACCGCGGTTTTCCTAGGAAAATGATCAGCAATCGTGCACAAGAGAACAAAGTCCTAGAGCTCACCGTTTGACATTGGCCAAATCAGATTGGAGCTTCCAGTGATCGTTCTCGACTGAAGAATTCCTGCGGCTGGAATCTGATGAAGCACAAGGTATTCCTTATCATATCCTGCAGAAGGGCCGCTGGTGTGAATTTCCAACCCCTCCATAAGCTCCTTCAAACTGTACAGTCTTTCGAGTGAAGCCGTCTCGACCGTGAGCAGCGTAGCTGGCTGTCCCATGTGTCGCGCACTCCATTCGACGGCCCAATTTATCGCGTCGTTCTCAGACATGAATAGTGAGACAAAGGGGCTGTGACGTCGAGCGTTCCCACTGATGTGATTTACGACAATAGAGTGAAACTCCAGATTGGTAGGAGGCCCCAGCTGATATCCAGGTGCCTGAACGCCGCCCATCTCAGACCAGATATTCCATGCCCCTGGATATTGCACGTGGTACACGCAGCCTGGCTTCATGAGCATTAGAAACGAAAGACTACTTCGTATGGTCTGCGAACGAACACACCTTGTACTTGATTTGCAGTAAGTCCCACAGGAGTGGCATCTCGGCCTTCACAGTGCAAGAAGCTTGCTTGATCTAATTCAGATTAGTACAGATCAGCAGCGAAAGCATGCACCTACCTACCAAGAACTGAACATCCTTGAGTAGCTCAGCAACACTCTTCAGCTCTGTCAAACTAATGCCACAACTCTCTTGAGCAGCAGAGACGCATTGAACGAGCTGCCCGATGTCTTTTCCCTTCTCGCGGAGCGCATCGCTCAGCTCTTCATACTCCGAACGCCATTGGACAAGTCCTGGAGGGTTCCGGAAGACTAGATGCCCATGAAATAATTGTGAGTGTAGATTCTGAGGCGCCAAAACACATGAGGCGCAGAAATCAGTGTCCGAGCACGCCACGCATCTGAACAGCACACCTTCAATCGCTTTGCGGTGCAACTTATTGATGCAAAATGGTCCGTCGCAGTAGACGCCGAGGTATGGCGCCATATTGCAGTTTTGTCTTTCTGCTCAAAGTCAGTAGGTCACCCAGGAATTGGGAGGAACTGACTCAAGAAGTGATTGTAGTGTTCTGGGCGTGCAGTTGCGAGGCGACCCCAGGAAGCCACGCCCAGGAATGGTGTTTCCACTTGCAACAACGAAAAGGGAAAGCGCCTTCCTCAGGTTGAGGACCAAGTAAACCCCAATTTGAGATTCTGCAAGAATACTGTATGTTCAGAAGTTCCAGAAATTACTCATTCCGTGTGGTATACCCAAGGAGATAGCAAGCCGGCTTTCATGGAATCAAGTAACAAATCATCGCTCAAATGTCCAATGTGAGAATCATCGAGAATACCACTGGTCCACAACTCGCAGCCACCATAGACAGGTCTCGTCTGCTCGAACAGGTCATATCATTGTCCCTTGCGAGACGAAGAGGATTGGGGACTAGGCCTCAAAGTCATGTTCTTCGACGATGACTTTCCTTTGCTCGAAGACGGAGCCCCTTTTCCAGTCGACGAAGCCCCCGATTTCGACGGAGACGCTCCTTTGAGCGACTGGAATCCTGCTTTCTTAGTCGGTGACACCTCAGCGCCAGGTGAAGGAGGTCTTTTACCCGAGGATGGGCCACCTTTAGTCGGCGACGAGGCGTCTTTGGTCGATGATAAAGCTGCTGGACGTCTTGGGTATAGGTGTATCACTCTCTCGATATCGCCAGCAGAAGGCCCAGCATGCGCAGGATCCTGACTTCCTCCTTGATAAATGGGACGGTCCTCGTCACCATCGATGCGCTTCATCACAGCAGTCCTCAAAGGCAGCGACTTGGGTTTATCTGCGGGAGCTCCCTCGTCTTCGGATGTGTGGGCTGAAGTGTGAGCTGAGGATTCAGTCGAAGCAGAAGGTGTGGTGCCATGCCAAGAACCATAGATCATGATGCTGTTGTAGTCGAAGGGTCCTGGATTTTGATACCCTCTGTATTCTTCGCCTAACAGATCTCCCCTCATGAAGTCGAGGGCTTCTTCGAATCCATATTTCTCAGCCAGTTGTGGGCTTTCGGCGCTGATATGGGTTAGTGCGAAGCACATTCAGATAGAATGACGATTGCTTACACTAAATCCATCCTGGCGTGACCATCTTTGATGCCCGCGAACGCGTTGTCCTTTGCTGTTTCGACTTTCTTCTTCACCTTGGCACTGTCAGCAACTTTGCTAACAACCTCCAAGATGACGAGACCAGACAACTCACATCGTAGTACGCTTGGCCCAATGCTGAGAGGTCAACGTCGATGTAATGGTCTCTGTCGGGGCGCTGGTGCTCGTGCGCAAGTCCAATCACATGTCCTGAAGGCCCGTTAGAAACAGATCTTAAGCTGTGTGGGCAAGGTAAGGTAGACAGACCAAGCTCGTGCGTCATGCTCCTGACAAGCTCATCATGCGAGTGCAGGGAGCTCTCGCCGATGCCGGCAAATTTAAGAGTGTGTCGACCTGGAGTGTCACTCTTGTAGTCATAACCATCCACTGCTGTTCTTGGATCGCCATCGGGTTTCTGTTGATCCGAAATAATTAACGTATCTCCAACCTCCCTGAGAGCGTTCTGGGTACACATCACGTTGCCCCGACAATCCGGGTGCAACTCGATTGTAAGCGCTGAGTTGGGACTGAGAGCCGGGCGCCACTTTGCAACGGCCTCCTGAACGATGCCCGCTAGTGCTTGCGCAGATTGAGAATCGCTGAAGCAGTACCAAATTGGTGCCAAGTTGCCTCTCGCTTTTAGGTCCCGGTACGGCCAGGTGTAGAATCCACTTCCAGAAGTTGGATCTGTTGGGGCTCGCTCCACAGAGTATGTACGCTTGGTGAGGCTCTGTGTCGGCAGCGCGGAGACATCAGAGAGGAAGCTAATCAGGGTCAGAGGAAAGAGCAGCAAGCTTATGTTGCGAGGCATCGCGAGTATGGTGCCAATCAGCTTCGTGACTCTGGAGTTGTTGCTGGACTGAGGTATGGGAATACATTCGGCTGTGGAGAGAGTGGTCAGGACTTTATTCTTGCCGCTTCTCGAACGCATGATTGAAATCCGGTACGCCCTTGGGACTTTCGCAAACAGGCTGACAGATCGTCGCCAGCTCATTCCGATCACGTTCGCCATGTGCTGTCGCTTCAGGTGAGCACCCGCTCACAGAGAGCCTTGCTCGGCAGCGTCATCGCAAAATGATGTCCATGAGGGCATCTCGGCGGATAGAGTCTTCAAGTACATCCGCAACGCACACCTGAACGCTGACGGTTGGTCCATTGGGAAGGTAGCGTATATCTCCCGATTCAGGGGGCAAAGTCGGCCCAATGTACTCGAAAGATGGCTTTGCATCGGACCTTCCCCGCAACACCAGTGGGAGTCTTCCGCCTTGAACGACGACCACCGCGTCGCCATCACGAGCTTCTGGAGGCATATGCCAGTACCAGGTGTATTCAGTTCTTTCAATGAATCGCCTCCAAGCCGCCAGAGGGTCATCCGCAGCTTCTTCGTCATTCATGGACTCGGTGGCAGACAGACTCATCGTCAGATCTACGGTTGCCGGATGCCACTCGTGGTGGTCAGAGGGAAGGTTCGCGTACAACCACTGCCTGCCATGAATGTGCTTCTTGTCCAACTTCATGGAGCTGTATTCAATACCTGGATAGCCGCGGTACTCAGACGCCCGATGAAAGGGATCTTCGAGCTCGCGCATTCCAGCTTTCGTGATAACGCCAAGCTGAATTCCACGTAAATGCAGGGCGTCTTCGTCTTCGTGCACCGCTAGCCCGCATGACGTGTTCGAAAAGTAGCGCCTATAGCAGCCGACAGAGTCGTACAGGCATTGCGTTTGTCCTGGATCATGTCGAAAGTCGGGCACCCAGGACGGTAGATTGAAGGGTGCTGGACCACGCGATTCTTGTGACGAAGGTGGAAGCGGCGGATTGTCTGCAGCTCCCTGCCTTCTACACAGCTCGTCGAGGTACAGCACCGTCAAGCAATTATCTCGTTGAATAATGTATTTTACTAAGTTTTGGTAGATGACGTGCGCCGGTCGTCTATAGTTGACCAAAATCGCGTCGTGACCTGCGTTCTCAGGCTGTTCCTGGACAGGATCCGCTGCCATGCCAAGCAAACCGAAGATGCGGTCGTGCGGCAAAGCACAGCGACCACCTCCAGAGCGGCGAATCACATTGATGATGTCTAGACGCTGTTCATGACTGTCCTCAAGTCGCCTGTTGGGACGTTTCGTCTTCGACTCCGCCATGGCATGAGTCGCGGGATCTCCTGTGCTCAGTTGAAATCTGACGCTGTCCAATATGAAGCCAATGATTGCAACAATGAAAGGCTTACTTTCGCCCTGGGGAAATTGGAGGGCATCATCCTCACCAAGCTCTGCAATGGATTGCCAGGGAAACCTGGCGTCTCCAATAAACACCTCAATCTTTTGTGCGGCCCAGACCTCTTGCAACACCCATACGCGTTTAAACCAAGGTAGCACCAAGACGTCCAGAACACCGTCGACGAGGCCAGTAGCATGTCTAGTACAGAGGCTATTCCAATCTGAGCGTTCCCTTGGATCTGAAATTTCCTTGCGATGTTCATGGTCCGAACTTGCAAGATCTTTGAGATATCGCGCTACAAGTTGCGACCAGCCTTGATGTTCCCCAAGCCAGACGCGGACACGAGCTGCCTTCTTGTAAATTGTTAACATCTTTCGAACTTGGCGCGCCTTCTCGTCACTGTCGCCTTGGTTGATACAGATGGCGTCAATCCATATTCGAACTTTCTCACTGTGTGAACGAATCCGTCGCAAGGCTCGGAATGCTTCGGGAGGGATCACATTGATTTGGCCGTCACACCACAACTGTTTGCACCTCGTCGGATCGCCCCAGCAGTAAGAAAGCGCATCGTAGGAAATGCGCGTCCTTGTTCCGTGGATGAGCACACCAGAGTCATATAGCAGGTCGACTGTGTGGAGTTTGGAGACGAGGGGGTCCTCGTACCGCCCAGGCTCCAACTCAAGCACTCTCGTCTGCCAGTCTTCCAGTGGCTGGTATAGATCGTTGGCTGCGGCATTAGGGACAGCCTCGCCGGAACTCATCGAGGGTGCTGGCTCGATGCTGTCTTCACGGTCCTCCAGCTTCTGAATATCTTGAGCAGGGCAGTCGCCAGAGCATTCGATGATATCTTTGGGCACTTCGGATGCCTTGGTCCCATCTAGATGTATGTCGACATTCCGTGTGAAGTGGCCTGCTTGTGAACTGTGCTGCAGCATGATGAGATCAGCAAATCCGCAGGATATTACAGAATGCAACAGCAACAAATCTCGTCAAGTTCAGGTACTCCGCGTTCTGGCAGCGAGCTGGATGCCTAAGATAGTGCCATTGTGGAGGATCGCCTGCAATGCAGACGCTGCCGAAAGCCCAGAGGGGAGCTCTTGCAGTTGGCGGCCGCATCAACCTGATCGCCGATGCGGTCGTGGCCTAGAGTTTTGATGTCCATGGAGACACGAATGTCGCCAATTGCTGCTTGTGCTGTTCTTATATTTTTCCGTTGATGATGATGATGATGGTGGATGTGATGAAATGTGGTGCAAAGGAAAGTGCAATTGGCAACATCGGGAAGCTTGGATCACGTCCCGGCAGATGCTGTCCCGACACCGGGATTCCACGTGGAGATGTTTGTCTTGTTTCCATCTCACCGGAATGGCTTTAGATCTCATCAAGAAAACAAGCATTCGGTCACGAGGTCTTGGTATGCCACATCAATGCTTGTGCAGCAAGTGCGGCGCCCCAAAAAGACTTGATGAGATTCATTGAAGGGTCATGCGAGTGCCACCAATGCTCCCGCTTTCCCCCACGACCTCCACAGCCGCAAGAACCGCCGAGACGACAAACAACTGGTTGATTTCTCTGCTATCAACGAAGGTATGGGAGCACAACATCGTCGTTGGCTGATCAAGGCGCCGTCAGCCAGTCTTCTCCTATCAGTTTCCCTGGACCTCATCTCTTCTTTCTTGCTACGTCGCGTCGAATTTCTCCTCGCCTTCGACCGCGGCTCATCAAGCTCAGAGTTACATCTGGCGCTAGCCTACCGTATCTTGCCCGCCTTGCAGAGACCCGCATCCTTCTCGCTTGTTTCTTTTCTTCACTTCTGCGGCGTCGTCCTTGATCCTGTCTTCATCTTCGCGTCCATACTGACCACAGACCCGAGGAACCATTCCATGGCATTCGTTGCAGAGTTCTTCTGTCTGCTCCTCAAGGCCATCCGCTGAAGACTTCCGCCGACCCGAACACAACGTTTTCAAAACCTGGAACCGGAATCGAGACAAATCGAATTGAGATAGAACCGCGACAACACAATGTCTGAACCAATGTCCAGCTCGTCCGATGGCGACAGCGCCATGCTGGCCATTCTGGGCAAGAAGCAAGTCCTAAAACGCCGCTTCTCCTTCTTCTCCATGTTTGGATTCGCCGTATGCGAGCTTATCACCTGGGAGACTGTCCTGGCACTCTTTAGTCAGGCGTTCGAGAATGGAGGACCAGCTGGCGCAGTATACGGCTTCATCATTGCCTGGTCCTCGACAATGTCTGTGTATACGGTCATCTCGGAGCTGGCCTCTATGGCGCCGATCGCCGGAGGACAGTACTATTGGGTCTTCATGATGGCTCCGCCGAAGTACAAGCAGGTCTGCAGCTACATTGTGGGCTGGCTGACGACTTTGGCTTGGATTGCCACAGTTGCGACCGAGACGCTCTTTGCCGGACTCATTCTTCAAGGCATCATCATCTTGGACCGTCCGGATTACGATGCAAAGATGTGGCAGGGTACGTTGTTCACATGGTTCGTTATCCTAGGCTGCATCTTTGTCAATGCTGTCATTCCAGCATGGCTTCCCAGATTCGAGATTTTGATCCTCGTGTTCCACATCGCAGGCTTCATCGCAATCCTGACCACGCTGTGGGTCATGACGCCGCATATCGGCTCAGCCGACTTTGTCTGGAAGACTGCACTGAATGAAGGTGGTTGGCCGACTCAAGGACTTTCGTACTGTGTCGGCTTCTTGGGAAATGTTGCAACGTTTGTGGGAGCAGACGCCAGTGTGCATCTGGCTGAGGAAGTTTCCAATGCAGCAGTCAACATCCCGAGAGCAATTCTTGGAGCCATGACGATTAATGGAGCCGTGGGATTTGCCATGATGGTGACAGTGCTGTACTGTTTGGGCGACGTCGACAGCGTACTGAACACCAAAACCGGCTACCCATTCATCCAAATCTTCTACAACAGCGTCGGCAATATCGCAGGAGCCACCGTCATGGTGGCCGTCGTTCTCTTTTTGACCTGGTTCTGCGCTATTGGAATCACCACAACGGCATCTCGAATGTGCTGGAGTTTCGCTCGAGACCAAGGCCTTCCATTCTCCAAACACTTGAGCAAAGTCACATCGAAGTCCAAAGTTCCCGTCAACGCGATCTTGACAGTGACCGGAATCGCAGCTCTGCTGACTCTGATCTACGTCGGCTCCTCAGCAGCTTTCAACGACGTCGTGTCGTTGACAATCACGGGCTTCTACGGATCCTACCTTTTCCCTGCCGCCTTCCTCCTCTACCATCGCATCAAAGGCAATATCCTCCCCAAAGGCAGCGATCCAGCAGAGGTTCCAGAACCAAATATGCCCGAATCGCAATCCACCAAGCCCATCAAAGTCACTCCATCGCCAGAAGAGATCGCCTCTGAAGACTCATCTTCGCATCTCATTTCAGTTGCGCAAGCGCGTCTGGTGTGGGGTCCGTGGCACATTCCAGGCATACTCGGAATCATCAACAACACCTACGCCTGTCTGTACATGATCTTCGTCATCTTTTGGAGTGTCTGGCCGCCAGACGCTCATCCTACGGCAGACACAATGAATTACAGTGTGGTGGTCACTTTTGGAGTGATGATTTTGAGCGGTGTGTGGTATTTCTTGGGAGGAAAGAAAATGTACAAGGGACCGTTGATTGATGAGGAGGTTGCGAGGGTTATGAGAGTGGGGAGTGTGCATACTGTGGAGAGGTGAGAGGACGAGAATGCGACTTTATCTAGTTCGACGAGACGAGTAGTACATGCAATGATCACGTTCCACAGTCATGTCTCCCATTGATAAAGACGACACATTCCTGACCCGTTTTCGCATCACGATGTGAGCATGTTCTTCGCAAAGTGAAGAGTTTGCTTTCTAGGAGGTAAGCGTTGATTTCCTCACCTTGAAAGTAACTGAATGGTCTATCGTGTGCCAAAACTAGCTATATAATCAGGCAAGGTCTGAGTTGAATCATCCAATCAGCTTATAGCTGCTGTGGTGTAGTGTAAGTTGCACGAACCGCACAATTCTGACCACCGGACTGTTGCTAACTGCTTTCACAGTGGTTATCACGTGAGTCTAACACACTCAAGGTCTCCGGTTCGAACCCGGACAGCAGTATTCGAGTTGTACGCAACTGCGAATGACCAGTCTTTTTGTCGTTTTATTTTGTGTCGTTGCGTTGCGGCGTTGTCGCGAAAAGCTGGCTTTGCATGTGATCGGGATTTTTTGCCAGATTGGGAAGGTGCTCTTGGCAGCGACCTTACCACCTTCCAACATGCTCCATATCTTTTTGCTTGGATCCAAATCATGTCAATTGAAAGCATCATGCTCAATGATTCCATCAGGGACATTGCAACACCATCGCAGCACGGCGGTTTCAAAATTTTGGCGTAGAAAAGGGATGCTCGGATATCTCGGCGAGGCACTCCAGATTCTCCAGCCTCTTTCCATCCCGACTGGATCGCAACGCTTCTCCAAGCCCGAGATCCATTCCACGGCTCCTACACGTCGGTTCAAGGCACGCGAGAAAGAAGTCGAGTGCATCTCCGTTTGTCGCGTTCCATCAAGGAGAAGTGCCTTCCCACGCGTTCATTGGCTCGGCAGCTGTGGAGCAGCTCCCGGTTTCAGATGGCACGGGAGCAACTTCACCTCCGACAAATGGGAGACCCGTAACACCATCTTCGACGACAACCACAAACGCCGCCCAAACACCCGCATCCAGAGCCGCAGAGCACGGCCGCATCGACGCAGCCGCCCAGGTGCCAGAGAATCATGGATATCTCGCAGGACGCCCACGATCTGCATCTCCTGAGTCCACCCGCCCGCGGGTTCCAGGCCGTGGCTGTCCTATAGCATATCCAAACCGCACCTCTCCATCGCCCTCCGACTGGAGGAGCGTCTATAACACTAGGAGAAGACTGTGACACGCTTTCTTTGCTGCCGGCTGCCGGCTCCTGGGACCTTGGAATCTCACTCGTCGCGCGCGTGCACCATCGCGACTTCTGATGCTTTCCAGTGCGCCACGATTTCGGAGCTTGGAGAGCAAACAGGACTTGGTCCGCCTGCGTGAGGCCGCTGCCGCTGCTGGCCACCGAATGGGAGGGTGCAGATGGTTGCAGTGCGATGAGAGAATAATATGCAGGAGATTGTGGAATCTCCAACCATCTCCACCCACCATGGACGCGCTTAGTCGAGTCCTTTGAGGAGAAGTATAATGGCTGTAGGTCTCGTTACACAGGTTTGTTCTCTCTGCTCTGTCTATCTGTTGTCGTCGAGTCTCCCTTTTCTTGCCTTTCTGCATCCCAATTCAGTGCGTCGATCGCACAGTCACTCTTTTAAACCTTCAAGATGCAATTCACCACACTCGCTATCGCATTGTTCAGCACCACTGGCTGGGCTGGCTATGTGCTCCAAGACGACTACTTCGCCAACGGCGATTTCTTCTCCAACTTCGACTTCTTCGACAGCTCCGATCCTACTCACGGCTTTGTGGAATATCAATCCCAGAGCGATGCCTCCTCTGCTGGACTGGTCAGCAGCGACAGCTCCAACGCTAAGATGATGGTCGACAGCACCAATGTTACTCCAGATGGAAGATCTAGTGTGAGGATCACTAGCAAGAACAAGTACAGCTCTGGACTCATCGTCCTCGACGTGGATCACATGCCCGGAGGCGTGTGTGGGACTTGGTAGGACATCCGATCGTTCTCCCTACCTTCAACAATACTGACGATGAATGATCGCAGGCCTGCCTTCTGGACCGTCGGCCCCAACTGGCCCCTCGGCGGCGAAATCGACATCATCGAAGGCGTCAACGACCAGTCCCAAAACGACATGACTCTGCACACCGGCCCCGGCTGCAGCATCCTCTCCAACACCGGCCTCTTCTCCGGCCAGATGAAATCTTCCTCCTGCGAATCCTCCAACGGCAACAACCAAGGCTGCCAAATCGCTTCCTCCGACAGCAACAGCTACGGCGCAGGTTTCAATTCCGGCAAGGGAGGCGTCTACGCCATGGAGTGGTCCGGCACCTCCATCGCCGTGTACTTCTTCCCCCGGAACTCCATCCCCAGCGATGCACTTGGAGACTCTCCCAACCCGAGCGCTTGGGGAAAGCCGGTGGCGTATTTTGGTGGAGGATGCGATATGCTTACCTCTTTCATCGACCAGCAAATCGTCTTCGACACGACTTTCTGCGGCGACTGGGCTGGCAGCTCCGATGTCTGGGGCAGCAGCACCTGTTCTCAGCACGGATCTTGCACTGACTTCGTCAGCAATAATCCTTCAGCTTTCAAAGACGCTTACTGGTCCATTAACGCACTCAAGGTCTACTCCAGCTCCGGCAACTCCTCTCCCGCTCCAGAGCCATCGCCAACATCAACCTACGAGCCCATTTCCACCGCAGCTCCCGAGCCAGTGACGACGTCCACCCCAGCTACCGTACCCACGACCGCAAGTCCCTCGGAGTCTGGATCCGGCTACGCGCCCTGGGTTGGCTCTGACGGCACTGTGAACTTCGGAAGTCCGCAGCAAAACGAGCAGACTTCCGCCGCCGCTGCGCCGGCGCCTACAAGCGATGGCGATAGCTCTGGATGGACGACTGGGCCCGATGGATTCTTGAATTACGGTGATCAGAAACAAGAAGACTCCAAGGCTTCTTCAGCTGCGGCGCCGGCGGCTTCGAGCGACAGTGATAGCTTTGGGTGGACAACGGGACCGGATGGATTCGCGCATTATGGAAGTCAGAAGCGTGACGAGGAGGGAGGGTTGAGAGAAAGGGCGCTCAAGCATTTGAGGATGCATAAGAGACATGGTGGTGGCAGGATTTAAGGACGTAGGACATTTTGGGTAGGAAGGGGTGAGGATGAGAAGGCTCTCGTTGTGTCTGTTGTATACCCTGTGGCTGTCTTGAGTTCGATTCTTCTGTGATCTTCAGCTTCTTATAGACTTCTTTGCATGAGAGCCGCTGGTGACGGAGTGCAGCTACCAAACAATCTCCTGTTCAGGTTGACAATGTCCATCTTCTGCTCTTCCTCCATCTTACATCTGCAGAGCGCTGCGACGGAAGCTCTTCTGACTCTGCTGTACAATGTCCACATGATGCCTGTTTGTTCGATCTCCCTCTAAGAAGCAGCTCGGTCTCCATGTCCCTCTGATACTTGAAGGCATGTGGCATGCTCGAGCCCTATTTGCTTTAGCTGAAAGGGGCGTGGTATTTGGTCCGGTAGCAGTTCTCAGCTCCAGGTCCATGCTCGTGAAAGTTGCAACGCGCAGCTAGGGAGATGAAAATCTTGCGGGAAGGCTTTGAGCGAGGGCTGTCTGCCAGCCACTTGGCCAGATCCAGAATAAAACGAGGGTCACACTCCTCTGAGATCAGCTCAGAGGCATTCTTGGCATTTGCATGTCGACAGACCAGAAGCTTGCGTAGCATTGAGTTGTGTGGAGTTTTGTCGTAGGCGAGCGTGACGGCCTCCGGATGTGGCACAATACTTATACCGCCTTCGACTATGCAAGTTTCGACAGCGATGGCATCAATCACAGCGTCCATGAAGTCGGAGTCGAGCAGGACGCTGCCAAGGGCGTATGCGGAGATAGCATCGTTCATGCATCGATTACGCACTCGTTTCTCATCCGGGCCAGCCGCAAGGTATAAGCGACGGCAGTACAGCCAGTTAAGCCAGGTGTTGAAGGCACCCGAATCTGCCTCCGGCAGCTCCACCACGCGTTCTTGGCCCTCGCGCCAGTCTTTCTTCAGAGCAGCCGCGAAGAAGCCCGAGTTCTCTTGCAGAAGTTTCTCGTCCACATGGAACAGCGTAGCTGGGTCATCAACTTTGACAAGAACAGGCTTGGCCGAGAAACTGCTTTGATTAGCACAACCATCATGATATTGCCAGGAGAGGAGGGGATGCGTACTCGACTGCTTTCGTCCGTGGGCCTAGGACGTGGCGTAGTATCTTGTCATCCGGCTTGTTCGTCGGCGCGCTGTCCGTCATCCTTCCGAAGATCGAATGCCCACTAGCGTTGTGTTGAAGACGGAGTTGTGTAGATAGGGAAGCCGACCACGGAAAGATTTCGTGGGCTCCGAGCTTCACATGCAAACGGAGTTGTTTTAGAGTTCGGAAGCCTAGTTTAGTCGAGTGCCGGGCCCCGTGCCTGCCGCAACATGTCAACTTATTCCACGTCTGGTCTTCATGCAGCTCTCTCCGTTGGCGGCAAATTTGATATCAGAGCATCAGGGAGATCGCAAAGGCGGATCGTGTCGCGTTTGTGAAGGTATTGGCCTGAGCATGTCTGAGTGAAATCTCCACGTTGACGAACGAGCAAATAGGATACTATCGCCAACAGAAGCTTTGCCCTACAATTTGCAATGGACTGGAGGTCTTCGAACAGTCACGCTCAGTAGAAAGTGAGCCCTCGCAAGGTAGATTGCCTGGGTGAGCGGACGACCAACGGAGAACATGCCGGTCTAAGTGGAGGTGGAAACTGTAGACTCCGAGGCCAACGCAGGTCTTCCATCGCATATCGTAAATTGGGTATCATCTTTGAATTCGTATCCTCGCTCAAGCTAATTCGACCGAGCCTGGGTCCTAGTCCATGTCCATGGCATCCGCATCCTCATCCTCTGGAACTGCCTCGACGTATCCAGAACTGTAGCCATGAGCCGTCTCTATCACATCGCTCTCATCACCCTGGCCGTATTTGCAATTCATGTCATGATGCCTCGCCTCTTCCGCAGCCTTATCGCGTGCCCTCTGTCTCGACTCAAGTATTGCTTTCCTCACCGAATCATGTCCTTCCTCCACCGACAGCGACTTGGGCACGCTATACAGCACAAGCTCTTGATTCTCATGATCGTCGTCTTTGCGACCTGTGAGGACGTGCTGTGGTATCCGACTCAGACGCTTCTCGATGTCCGGGAGGAAGATCAGCCTCTCTTCGTCGGATTCGATGTCGCGGAGCTCGTCGTCTAGATTGTGGATGTATACGCGATCGCGCGTCTCGTCTACCTGCATCAACTCATCGTCGCCTGCTGCAGTGGCAATGATGCCAGTCGTCGCGTGCGGCGCACTTGGTGGGGCTTTAGATGGTGTCTCTGGTCTGGAGAGTGGGATGTAGTAGTTGCTATTGCCATTCGCCTCTGTTGCATGCCAAATGCGTCAGTCTGTGATCAATTCAACGTTGATTGATGTACGTACCCAGACTCAGGAGGTTGAATCTCTTTGTGAATCGCTCGGAGTCGTGGAGGTTTGACTCATCGGCTCTTCGCTTGCTGCCGGCGATGGTTGCTGTTCCTGGAGGGAAACACCATTGGCCACTTCTGCGTTCCACTTCATCGTCGACATCCCGCATATCTGCACTTCCACGAAATCACCAGTATCATCCTCGATTCCGAAATATCACGCGACCGCGACAAAGTGGTTGAAAGGGCGCTGACGAGCTGAAGAGCTGCTGGGTTGCGCGTGGACCGGGTGCATGCGACGAAGCTTCCTCCACCTTCGAGCAGGAGCACCACCACCACCAAATCTGTGGAATTCTAGAAGCCCGCTGAAAGGTCTGCACCGCGCCGCACCCTCCATACTGCACCGCCACCCCTCCCGCACGCGCAATATGGCCTCCACCGCGGGCGACGAGCCTGAGTGGAGCGCCGTCAAGGTCCGTCAGACCTTCATCGAGTAAGTCGCCCATCGCCGCCGCTGATTTTGCCCCAATGCCCGATATGAGTCGACAATAAGCAAGCACGTGAGCGAGAAACAAACATTCACACAAATCTGCATATATCAACTCTGCATGCTCAGGATTGCTCATATGAAACGTGGCTAACCTCACCGCCAGCTACTTCAAGCAAAATGGCCACACTTTCGTGCCAAGCAGCAGCGTGGTCCCTCATGCCGATCCAACGCTTCTCTTCACCAATGCTGGTATGAACCAGTACAAGTCCATCTTCCTAGGAACAGTAGACCCCAACTCCGATTTCGCCAAACTCAAGAGTGCCGCAAACTCGCAGAAATGCATTCGCGCGGGTGGCAAGCACAACGATCTGGACGATGTCGGCAAGGACTCGTACCATCATACCTTCTTCGAGATGTTGGGTAACTGGTCATTCGGCGACTACTTCAAGAAGGAAGCCATCACCTTTTCCTGGGAGCTGCTCACCAAGGTCTATGGTCTGCAGCCAGACCGTCTGTACGTCACCTACTTCGAAGGCAAGAAGGATGCTGGCTTGGAGCCGGATCTCGAGGCCAAGGAATTCTGGAAGGCCGTCGGTGTCCCCGAAGACCACATTCTCACTGGAGATATGAAGGACAACTTCTGGGAGATGGGTGATCAAGGTCCATGTGGTCCGTGCTCGGAAGTCCACTACGACCGCATTGGTGGCCGCAACGCCTCAGATCTCGTGAATATGGATGACCCGAACGTTATTGAGATCTGGAACGTTGTGTTCATCCAATACAACAGAGAGCCTGACAGGTCGCTCAAGCCATTGCCTGCCAAGCACATTGACACGGGAATGGGATTCGAGCGATTGGTGTCTATCCTACAGAACAAGTCGTCCAACTACGACACAGACGTTTTCACTCCTCTCTTCAAGCGAATTCAAGAAGTCACTGGTGCAAGGGAGTACCGCGGAAAGTTCGGCGACGAAGATCCTGATGGTATTGACACTGCGTACCGTGTCGTCGCCGACCACGTGAGATTGCTCACCTTCGCCATCTCAGATGGTGCCCCACCAGATGCAACTGGGCGAGGATATGTCGTTCGTCGAGTGCTGAGAAGAGGTGTGCGATACGCTCGCAAGTACTTCAACACCGAGATTGGTGATTTCTTCTCCAAGATTCTCTCCACATTGGTCGACCAAATGGGCGGCATGTTCCCAGAGATCAAGAAGAAGTATAATGAAGTCAAGGAGATCCTCGACGAGGAGGAAGTCAGCTTCGCCAAGACCCTGGATCGCGGAGAGGCCATGTTCGAGAAGTACGCTCAGCAGTGCAAGGTGAATGATTCGAAGGTGCTTGCTGGTGCAGACGTGTGGCGATTGTACGATACATACGGTTTCCCAGTCGATCTCACCAAGCTGATGGCCGAAGAGCGTGGTCTTGACATCAACGAAGCCGATGTGGAAGAGGCGCGATTGAAGGCTCGGGAGGCTTCCAAGGGCGAGAAGAAGGCCGGCGCTGATGTCGTTAAGCTCACTGTGCACGACATCAACGCCTTGGAAAACATGCCAGGTGTGCCAAAGACAGACGATTCTTCCAAGTTTGAAAAGGGCAACATCCACGCCAAGATAAAGGCGATCTATCATGGCGGCAACTTTGTGCAGTCAACCAAGGAGGTACCTGAAGGAGAGCAGTTCGGTGTCATTCTGGATCGCACCAACTTCTACGCCGAGCAAGGTGGACAAGAGGCTGACACTGGCCGCATCCTCATCGATGGTGAGGCCGAAATCGACGTTCAGAACGTCATGAGCTACGCTGGCTATGTGATGCACACAGGATACATGAACTACGGAAGCCTCGACGTGGAGACAGAAGTACTTTGCCAGTACAGCGAAGAGCGTAGACAACCGATCCGCAACAATCACACTGGAACACACATTCTCAACTTTGCACTGAGGGAGGTGCTGGGAGAGGATGTCAACCAGAAGGGTTCTTTGGTTGCGGAAGAGAAACTGCGATTCGACTTTAGCCACAAGGCTGGATGCACTGACAAGGAGCTCGTTGAGATTGAGGATAAGAGCACCAGCTACATCCGTCAGAACAGCGAGGTCTACTCGAAGGAAGTTCCGCTCGCTACTGCGAAACAGATTGAGGGCGTGCGTGCTGTCTTTGGCGAGACCTATCCCGATCCTGTTCGCGTCGTGTCTATTGGCGTGCCCGTCGAGGATCTCCTCGAAGACGTGAAGCGAAAGGACTGGCAACAAGTTTCCATCGAGTTCTGTGGTGGAACGCACGTCAAGAACACCACGGAGATCAAGGAGCTTATCATCCTTGAAGAGAGCGGCATTGCCAAGGGAATCCGACGGATTGTCGCTGTCACTGGCAATGCAGCCCATGACGTCCAAATTCAAGGCAAGAACTGGGAGGACCGAGTCGCTGAGCTCGAAGGCTTGAAGTACGGCGCGGACAAGGAGACTCGAACAAAGGAATGCCAGCACGAACTCGGAAAGGCAGAAATCAGCTCCATTGTCAAGACCAAGCTGCGTGACCGCGTCGCCAAGGTCGTCAAGGAAAACTTGGATCACCAAAAGAAGGCGCAGAAGGAGGAGAACCAGCGCGTCCTAAACTCCATCAACGAGCACTTTGACAAGAATAAGGAGAACAAGACTCTAGTCATCAGCTTCCCTGTCTCTGCGGGCTCGAAGGCTGTGCAAGAGGCGATCAAGACTGTCAGCTCAAAGCAGAAGGACAAGACCGTTTACTTGCTCGGCAAGTCTGACGAAGGCAAGGTCCTGCATGGATGCTTCGTCTCTGAGGAAGCTCAGGGCAAGGGAGCGGATGCTGCAAAGTGGTCGAGCTCTGTTGCAGAGCTCGTGGGTGGTAAGGCTGGTGGAAAGGGAGCCACGAGTCTCGGACAAGGGACGAATGTTGACAAGGTCGACGAGGCTGTTGAGGCTGCGAGAAAGTACCTCGAGGGTTTGAGCTTGTAGCGGGAGTTTCCGCATATGCTGCGCTGCATGTGAGAGAATAGATGAGGTATGAATTGATTGATGTGCAAGAATCTTTTCTTGTGGATTGCTGTCGCTGAACGAGCAGAGTGGCTACACTACTTGCTCCACTGATGGTGAAGATGAGGCTGACTCGCCCACATGAATGGTCCGACGCCCTTGTAATCATTCTGAGCAACATCAACACCGATGTAGTACTGCAAACCAACACGTCAGCAAATCCTACCACATCATCACGCAAATCATCAAGACGACTCACCTCGTACGTCCCATTCCCACTCAAACTCCCCACACTCACGGTCCCCTCCCAATTCGCCGTCCCATTCTGATTCCAAGACACAAAGCTCTCCGTCAGTGCCGCGTACGCCTGACTCGCTGTCTCACAGTACTCGCTCTCCTCCAACAACCCATCGCTCATCCCCTTCAACATCCCGTACGTAAACATTGCGCTCGCAGAACTCTCGATGTAATTCCCTTCCGCGCCCGGGTATGGCTCGTTCATGATCAGCCACCAGCCCTTGGACGCCTCGTCTTGGTGGGACTTGATGGCTGATGCGAGGGAGGTGAAGTAATCTGTGAGTTTGGCTTTCCCTGGGTGCGAGGAGGGAAAGGTCGGGATCACTTCGAGCAGCGAGATGAAGTACCATCCCACGGCGCGCGACCAGACGTTCGGCGCTGCGCCTGTCACGGGGTCGGCCCAGACGGCGGTTTTGCTGGCGTCGTAGCCGTGCGCGAGGAGGCCGGACGTGGCATTGCGGCAGTGCTCTTCAATCAAATCGTACTGGAGCAGAATGTCGTCCCACGCGGTGGTGTTGTCTGCGTCGAACTTTGCCGTGTAGCGCGCGTAGAAAGAGTCGGCCATGAAAATCCCATCGAGCCACATTTGGTCTGTGTAGATTGGATAGCGGTGCATGAAACCGCCTTCATCATTGCGTGGCTGGCGGTTTAGTTGGTTGCGGATCACGCTCGCTGCAGAAGCGTATTTCTGCTCGCCAGTGCGGTCGTACCACCAGAGGAAGTTGTTGCCGATGCGGTAGTCGTCTAGTGAGTAGTAGGTGAGATTCCAGTCTGCGATGGAACCATTTTCGAGGACGACGGCGCCGTCGAGTTGGGATTTGTACCAGTCGACGTAGGTCTCATTTGCGGTGAGGTTGATGGCGGCCTGGTAGCCGGTGTAGAGAACTGAGGTGGTGTAATGATAGTCTTTTTTGACCGTGTATTGGATGAAGGAGTCGGCGTAGGTGGTGAGGTACTCAGCGGGAGTCAATGCACTGGCTGTGGTGGCGGCAACAGCCAGGAGGGAGGAAGCCAGCTTGAGCATCGTGGCTTGTTTCTTCACCAAATCACCTCAAAAGTCAACCCAGAGTGGTACAAGCCTGATACAAACCTCCCATCCCGAGCAACTCCAACGCCTCTTATACAATCCCGACTCCACCTCGCATCTCGCAATGAGCCCACCTCAGCATCTCCCCCAAAACCCTGAGATCATCCATATTGCCACCAACAAGGATGCACGAAAACCGCCTTCACAGCCTTCTTCGTGAGCAGTTCGTCCGAAGCCGGAAGAATTGGAGTCGCATGCACGCCAAGAGCTGTATAGCTGTTCGATCGTCCTCTAGTGGTATCGCTTGGCTTTTAGCTCCGGCTAGGCACTCTATTCCTGCTTGGCAATCGTTTCAGGTCTTTTCTATCAAAATTAGGGACTGTGGACATGGGATCCCTATGTTAATAGGAAGCTGGCCCTAGAGCTATCGGATTGATGGCCTGCGGTCTGGTCTCGCACTGCCTGCATGATCTCGGCGCCGTTGGATGTTGGATTTGAAGAGCGATGAGTTCGATGATACTGTCGTTTGATTCTAGGTCGTGTCCGTCTATCTCATAGATGCAAGTATTAGGTGCAAGCAAAGCAAAAGACTCTTATGCAAGTGCAGCGGGAAGATTCGATGCGTCAACGGAGGAGGTGCCGCGCATTGCCATGTCTGGTGGGATTTCAGATGCCAAGTCTTCAAGGCAAACCCCTCTTGACGCGCTCAATAGCTGGCAGCAGCTCCGACATGTGGAAAGGCTTGGTGATGACCTTGTCCATTCCAGCGTCCAAAGCTGCAGCCTGCTGCTCCGCTCTGACATTGGCAGTCACCCCCAAGATGGGAATCCTCCCAGGCCCCCATTTCCTCTTCGCCGGGACCGACTCATGCTCTTTCTTGCGAATGATGCGAGTGCATTCGAGCCCTCCCATAATGGGCATCTCAAAGTCCATGAGGACTACATCAACCTTGCTGATGCGACTCCCCCCTTCTAGCCCAGATGGATACATTAGTTCCAATGCTTCCTTTCCGTGATTGGCGACCGAGACTCGGAAGCCGGCTCGCACGAGCTGTTTGCGCATGACCCGCTGATTGACAAGATTGTCTTCAACGATGAGAATGTCAGTCTCGTCGTCATCTTTGTCAATTTCCATAGGTACTGTTGTCTCGGCCAGAGGAGGCAAAGACCTCGACTCGGTCTTTTCTAGTGTCGGTGTGGTGCTTTCCAGATGAGCCGTAATCGCAGCGATGCCTTGATCGAGCATGGTCATTGTACCGACGCTCATGCGCTGAGGCTCCATTTCTTTCTCAAGCAAGACTGCCTGGGCGGTGATTTCGCTTGGTGCCGGACAGCGCTTGCCTTGTACGTAGAAGGCAAAAGTCGACCCGTGTCTTGGCCCCTTCTCTCCAGCGGCTGAAGTATTTGAGGCAACGCCAATTTGCCCACCAAGCTTTGCAGAAAGCTCTTTCGAGATCCAAAGCCCCAGACCACTGCCACCGTATTGAGCGTAAGTCTTGGGGGATGCCTGACTAAACCTTTGGAACAGATTTTCAAGCTCATTGTCGATGATGCCAGGTCCAGTGTCCGTGATCGTAATACACAGATAGATCCCGCCGTCTGCGCTGGGTATGGATGGTCGGCAATGGGGAGCTGGTGCGAATCTCACTCCACAGCTTTGGTCTGTAGGGCGCTGCTCACTGGCGTCTAAGCGTACAGTAATTTTCCGCGACGGCTCGTGCTTCGTGAATTTGATCGCGTTCGTGAGAAGATTGACTAGCACTTGCAAGAAGCGCGTCGAGTCAAGCATGACCCATTCCACTTTGTGGGCCTCGTAAGATGGCCCTACTGTATAGTCCAGAGCGACATCGCTGCGCTGTAGTTCGCTCTGGAACATCCTGAGTGCCTGAGTAACAGCAGATGTTGGGCGGACCGGAATCGGCGATATGCTGAGCATATTCGAATCCAGCTTGCTGATGGTGAGGACATCATCAATGATTCTCTTCTGGTGCTTGGCGCAGGCGATGATGACCTCGACGCTTTCCAGGATTGCAGCGGCGCTCTGCCTTTCGAGCGTCAACGGTGAGCTCCCTGGTGCCTTCATGATGCCTGTGACAAGGGTATTCATGTCGTCGGCACATAGTGTGATAGCGGCGAGAGGGTTGCGTGCCTCGTGATTAGTAGAGTCCATGAAGTTTTCCTGTTGTCTTCTCCGTTCAATCTGCTCTTTCACCTGTCGTTCCTGGAACCCTTCTATCCATTTTTGACGAGAAATATCCACCATGCAACCAAAAACTCCTTTCATGCTAGCTTTATTCGTTCCGTCTGTATTTTGATTACGCATGGCATACGCAGCAACGAGAACCCAGCTCTCACCCTGCATACGCTCACCACCAAAGACCTCGTCCGTAAGAAATTGCTTGTCCAAACGACACTCGAAATGCACCTGCTCACCAGCGAGCAACTTCTTCCACTGAGCCCAAACAGTATCGCGGTCGGCTTCAATGAACGCACTGGTGAGAGTGTCAATGTCTGGCGAGCGTTGTCGTGCGAAGTCCGTGAGCTGAATGTAGTGCTGATTCGCGTACAACACTTTGCCATTGGTGTCCGCTTCAAATATGCCAATGGGCGCAAGGTCTGCCATGCTACGGAAGCGCTGCTCCTTCTGTTGAGCCTCCTGTTCACTCGCGGCGAGTCTCTGCACTAGCTGTATGCGATCCCGCGCCGCAAGTCTCGCAGCTGCTCTTGCACGTTTGGCTTCATCCTCTGCGAGCACTAGCGTCGAGAGAGATGTCATGAGCTGTTGATGCAGCAGTCTGACGAAGCGCTGATAGTCCATGTCATAACTCCTGCGGGTGTTCAGACCCAACATCAAGAATCCGGATCGGTGTTCTTGAAATGTGCTCCAGATTGGCAAGAAAATGATGGTTTCGCACTTCTCGCCCCCAAAAGCCCTTGATACAGCGATATCACTAAGTTTCTGTGGCAACGTCCCGTCTGATGTTCGGAGCACCTTCATGGTCTTATTGAGCATACAATTTCTGAACTCGGGCGTCAACCACTCTGTGCCGGTGTCGAGATCCACTCTACCTGGAAGCTGGAGCGAAGAAGTGTCTGGAAGGCCCGTAAGAACTCCTTCAAGCGCCCATTCGGTTCCGGCAAATATAGAGCTCTGCTCTGATTGAGAGCTACTGTCCCAATCGTCCGGCACTGATACAGACTCCTGCCTGAATTGGCGGGTAATATCATTTATGGCAGGACCGTATAGCGCCGCGAATGGTACTTCATGTTCATTGTCTTCCAAGCCTGCCACAACCTGGGTCCAGTAGTCTCTAAGGTTCTCAGCGGCGGACGCCTTCTGGTCCAGGGAGTGGAGAGTGGCAACGCGGCGCGTGTATACGACCTCTTGTGTAACATCTGACACTGTGTTGTAGTAGCCCAGATTTCCACTTGGTCCTGGTATCGGTATGTTGACCCACGAGGCCCACACTTCCTCCAAGTAACCTGCCCTTTCAACATAAAATGGCACTCTATCGTCTGAGGAAGGCAGTCCCGTTCTGTCGGCCTTATCAAAAGAATGTCCGTAAGGTACGTCGACCAGTTCCGGCCACACGTCAAATACCTTCTGTCCTAGAGCTCCTGGGTGCTTGTGGGCCATGACGACCGCGTACGCCTGATTGTATATGCAGATGCGCTCCGGACCCCACCACAGAGCAGTCGCCTTGTTGTCAGAGAGGCAAACATTGACCATGCGTCGCAGCTCGGTGCTCCACGAGGACATCGGCCCCAGGCTAGTCTTTGACCAGTCATGATCTCGTATGAATTGCGCATGTTCTGAAACGGTAGTTCCGGGAGACAATTCGGAGACTGTGATGTCGAATGGACCTGCCGGGCCAGTATCGCTAGCTGTCGCTTGCTTCGAATGCGATTGTGTGTTCTCCTCTTGCTGGCCGCTTTGCGTCGCATGCCGCTCTCGCATGCGCTCCCGCAGAATCCCCTCCAGCCATGCTGAATCGTGCTCTTTCAGATACGCGAAGTGCGTCTCCATCGGCGCTCTCTAGCCGTCCGGCAGCCACGAAGACGTGCGTTCACGTCTTCGTCGCATCGAGTCTGTAGTGGCGTAGAAAGGTCGGGTGATGTTGTCGGCGGTCGGTTCGTCGCTATTCCCAGCCATTGTTTCATTCGAACTGCGTATCGGGCCAGACCACGATCACTTGCGCCGCCCAAACTTTACCACCGCTGTTGTCTCTTCTTAGTCAGCTTTGCTGGCCGACAGCCGAAGAGCTATGAACTCTTCACATGCAAGACGCTAATAGGAGACTGCAGCTTGCTGTGTGAAGAAGGTGAGATGAATGAGAACGTAAACAGCTCGTGATCTCAGTCCTTGCAAAATGATTGTATTACAGCTCCCCTGTCATACCTACAGCAAATCTCACCAGCACTCACACAGATCTCTCCACACAACCGACTTCCCATGTTCGGAGATCCAATGATGAAGCCAGTGGAAACAAACACCAGGGATTCAAGCAAAAGTGCTAATTTGCCATTCCTTTTAGGAACACGCCCAGGCCAGTGCCGTTCCAGATGATCAATCCACCTCCCACCAGCAGTTTTTCTATCCCAGAGAGCTGGCTCCAAGAGCTCTCTTTCGCCTCCTCAGAAAGGCCTGATGACACCGACATATCAAAGTCCACAGTCCCGTTCCTGCTATCATGATGTCCATCACTTGCTAGGTCTCTCCTCTCGCGACGGAACGATCTTTGGAATTGTGTATCTCCAACCTCGAGCATTTCGGTCACATGGACATTCGAGAGAGCAAGCAGGCTTTGCTCAGATTGGAAAGTCGATTTCAAGCTCATTTTTGCGTTTCTGTGGGCCTCATCATGATGTCGAGGGGCAGCGATGCTCGGCACAGCTTCGTGATCGCTGCGTTCGTGATCCAAGCTGCAAGATGGCCGTTCATGAACACCATTCGCGCTTCGACCAACGCTTCCCGGCGTGTGATATCTTTCGCTTAGGATCGCTGGGTGAGCTGACGTAAAGATGGCCAAGAATGCGGCCACGAGGGCCAGGTAGGCCACAAGTCCAGCCATGCGCAGGCTTGCCGGTTTTCAAGTCGCTATAGTGCTTGGAAAGTCCCGCGTTGTAAGCCTTTTGACGAGGCTGCATTCTGTGAGAGAATCTGAAGAAATCGAAAAATACCGAGCTGCCAGCGCGCTCTCATCGACCGCATGCTGAGGCATCATGATCCTGTTGTTGGTGATCAGTGGTCGTTGGCGTGGAGCTCTCGTGAGCGCGTTGAGCAAACATTCACGGTCGTCAATTTTAAAATGGGGATAGACAGTGCGACGGAGGATCGGTCGCATGAGGGGACGGCGAGCTCGAGAGCAGGAGCAGGAAAAGGTGACCGCTAAATTCTCATCAAGTTTTGATTGAGGCTCGATGACAGCCTTGCGTTCCGTGGAACGGAACACGGAACACGGGACGCAAGGCTGAGACCAGTGAAACCTGCATAAAAACCGTGCCGGACGGCAGAACGATGATCAAGTTGCTGTAGATGTCAGCTTCTTTCATCTGCCTACACTTCATCTCCATCAAAATCTTTCCTTGAAGTGACTGACATGGCAGTCGCGGAGCTCTGTCGATCGCCCGCCATGGCGTTGGGTACGAGCTGGAAGTCACGCTGCCAATGCTGTCGCGTGCGGCAGGCGTGTTGGCGCGCCTCGCACCACTACGAGCCTATGAATCCAGGCTGAAATACAGCGAAACGCTGCCATGGCACGGGAAGATGATACTACAGCGCGACTCCTCGATCCTGACGAGTACGAGCTGGACGATGCCGACGACGAGGAGATCGCCAGGAAACCGCAAGGCTACTCGCACGAGCACATCGACCGAACGGGCCAATACAAGTCGCAATGGCATTCCACGCTTTCGCAGCTAAGAAAGAGATGGTCTCATACTCGGACGTTGGTCCTGATTATTTGCCTGATCTTGCTGGCAACTCTTGCGACAGGGGCTTTTCGTGGCGCATCGGGGAGTTCATCTGGGCCTCATCCTATCGATATCCTAATCGCAGATGCGGATAAAACGTTCTCGGCGGTCACAGCAGACGGCAATCCAGCTACAGTCGCGCAGGCAGCAGCGGCGTACAGAAAGAGAAGGGGTCGGCATCCGCCTCCAATGTTCGATCGATGGGTTACATGGGCCCAAGAGAAGGATTGCATGCATATTGAAGACATCTTCGATCAGGTATACGAAGACATAGAGCCATTTTGGGGAACCGACGCTGCAAAAGTCAGGGCTGATGCTGCATCATGGCCACTTATTCTTACCGTCCGCGACGGCAACATAGAGCGCAGACGCATGCTTGAACCTGTCTTGTATTCTAGGGACATTTACTGGCACCAAATGCTAGCGGAGATCCCGGCCGATGCCATTCCTGATGTCGACATGCCGTTGAACACGGACGATAAATCCCACATCTTCACGCCCTGGGAAGAAATCAATGGCTACGTTCAAAAGGCAGCTTCTACACGAAGGATCAGGCCTGTCGCGGAGATGTCTCAAAAGTATTCTTCGTACGCCCCTGCCGCCGAAGCGACCTTCGATGTCTTCGAGGACTATCCATCTGAGGAAAACTTGTGGCTACTTGTCCGAGACACATGCCATCCAGACAGTGCTGCTCGTAAGCTTGTGCAGGATGCTGACCTGACAGCTCCTGTTCAACTTTCCTCCGAAGATGGCGGCCACATGACTTCTGGATTTGTCCGCAACTGGACAGCCACCAAGTCTCCCTGCGAAGTGCCTGATATTCGAAATTCCCATGGCTTCTTTGCTAACAGCGTGCCTGGCTCCCATATGCACTGGAAGCGACCGCATGATGAAGATCGCCTCGTCACTCGCCAATTTTTCCCTGTGTTTACTTCTGGCAAAATACAGGGATCCAGCAATGACATTGTGATCCCGCCGGCGACCTCATGGACGGAGGGTTATTTCAGCGCTGACAACACTACTTGGAAAGAAAAGCATGACGAAGTCTTTTGGCGAGGCGGAGCAAGCGGTGGCATGAACAACGACACCAACTGGACACGCTTTCACCGCCACCGATTTGTCAGTCTTTGCAATGGTACTCAAGTCGGCATGACCGAGCAGAATCCGGATCCACCTGCTCACGTTCCAGGCAATGAGCCGCCTCTACCCTACAACATCCCGCTCCCCAACAAAGACATATATCCACTGGTGGCGACTTCATCAGAGCCCTCTGATATTTCTCGCTGGATTGACTCGTTCTCCGACGTCTGCTTCACAAATCTGGCGTGCAAGATGACGCCCGAAGAATGGACCAAGGATCCGTACAGCAAATTCTGTTCCTATGACGACGCATGGTATGAGACTGTTCCCAGCGTTCCAATGGAACAGATGTATCAGCACAAGTACCTTCCGGACGTGGACGGACATGGATACTCGGGGCGATATAGATCCTTTATGGACTCTGACTCGGTGCCCTTGAAAGCCACTATCTGGACTGAATGGAGCTCATCGAGACTGTGGGCGTGGAAACATTTTGTACCAATGGATAATACGTTTGTTGATTTCCTTGGATTGATGGAGTATTTCATTGGTTACAAGGATGCTGAAGGGGTTGTAAGGAGGCAAGGTCATGATGCTCAGGCCAAGAAGATTGCGGATGCAGGCAGAGAATGGGCGAGTCAGGTGATGAGGAAGGAGGATATGGTGCTGTACCTTTGGCGAGTGGTGTTGGAGTATGCGCGAGCTGTGGACGATCGCAGAGAGGAGCTTGGGTTTGTAGCGGATTTGTTGGATGACCACGACAGATGATATGTATCAGGCAGAGATAAGGAACTTGTATAGCAGTGTTCAGAATGTAACAGATATTGTAAGGCAGATGCATTTAGAAGGGAGGCGTGAGCTCGGCCCAATCGGCATACCGAATCTAAGATCGTGGCACCAAGCTCCCTTGGCTCCTGCCTGCCAGCGAGACACCTCACTTCTTCCTGTCTTCCTTCATCTTTCCAACATCATTGATAATCTCTCCACGCCTCCGCGACACTGTACGTAGACGCAGTGAACGCGTCTCATTGCGAGATCTTCCGGAGACATCCTGCTTGCCAACGCTCTTGCGCTTCCGAGACACCGCGGTACTCTCAAGGCTCACCAGCAGCTGATACATCAGCGCACTGCGTCAGAACGACTTCCACTGGCTACGGCGTCTCCAGCTGTGAAATGTAACGACGGAATGATCAGGCACATCACGCCCCTGATGAGTCTCACCGCCATACGCCGCTACGCGCCCTGAGGATCTACAAGACAGCGCGAAGATGCAGGTCGAAAATGCGTGCTCCATCCATCGTTCCAGCTCATGCAATGGGTCGCACGACATGGTCACATTCGCGAATCTTCGCGCACGACGTTTGTACGGTACTAGGACCTCCCTGTGGAGTCCCGCGTGGGAGACGGATGGAGTATGAAGAGGCATTGAGAAGGTTTGCTTCCATCGGCCGTCGTAAGCCGGTTGATAAGGCTGAAGAACCTCGATGGACGAGAGCCGCAGATGACTGCAGGTGCTGACACCAGCGAAGATTTCAACCAGACGTCGTCCGCGAGAAGTTCCAGTGGTCGCCGCCGCCGGCAACGATTCCCTAAGCGGGCGCAAACGCCGTCGCTACCCGGGATCATCAGTTTCTGCTTGGCGCTCGTGCCTGGCGCGTGCAGCGTGCCGAACGCCGTGCTCCGCTTGCTGTTGGACGTTGCGTTTGTCTGCGGGCCTCGTCGAGCCATCGATCTCTACGGAAAAATTCTGCTAGCAGCACCAACGCATCCCCATTTTGCCTTCTCGTTGGGTCACAGTGTGGATGCGACTCGGTGTGACTCTGCGCGATCCAGGTTACGTACAAATATCCTTTAACGGCAAGGCAAGTGTGGTGACTTTCTCTTCGATTCCGTCTGTCTGTTGGAGAGCACCTTTTCCTTTGCGCTCATTCGTCCTCGACCACGTTGTCTTGCGCGTGGTTTGCTAAACCGACTCAGCTGCAAACATCACCGCACTAGATCTCGGGCCGTCCTCCACTGACAGATCCAAATCGGCCAAGAAATCCGTAACCTGGTACACGTCTCCTCAGAATGGAGGAGATCAAGGCCGCCGAGCCTGTGGCCAACAAGCAACAGTACGATGAGAAGGCCGTCGACTTTGGCTCTTCAGCGAGCAGCGATGTCGAGAAGCAAGACTCTTTCCGCGCCGGCACGACAGTACAGCTCAAGCGGAAGCTGCAGTCGCGCCACCTTCAGATGATTGCCATTGGTATGACTGATCTCGACTAAGGCCAGCCAGGAGAGCATACTGACCTTCATACAGGTGGCACAATAGGGACTGGTCTCTTCATCGGCTCGGGCAGCTCTCTCGCGACAGCAGGTCCAGCGGGCGCATTAATTGCGTATGCATTCATTGGCACACTGGTGTACTCGGTCATGGTGGCACTTGGAGAGATGGCCACCTACATCCCGATCTCAGGAGCTTTCACGTGCTACGCGTCTCGCTTCGTGGACCCCAGCTTGGGTTTCGCTATGGGCTGGATGTATCTCTTTTCATGGGCCATCACCTACGCCTTGGAGCTTACAGCAAGTGGTCTCATCATCCAATATTGGGCACCAGAGCTAAATGTCGGCATCTTCATCGGCGTGTTCTGGCTTGTGATATCGGCTGTCAACTTCCTGCCTGTTTCCTTCTACGGAGAGCTCGAGTTCTGGTTCGCTTCAATCAAGGTCATCACTGTTGTCGGCTTCCTCATCTTTGCCATTTGCATCGACGCTGGAGCTGGTCAGCATGGGTACCTCGGCTTCAAGTACTGGCACCATCCCGGAGCCTTTGCTCCTTACCTGATTGACAACAATGATGCGCTCGCGAAGTTTGTTGCCTTCTGGAGCGTACTCATCTCCGCCGGGTTCTCATACCAGGGAACAGAGCTCGTCGGTATCGCAGCTGGAGAAACAGCCAATCCTCGCAAGACCGTTCCTGCCGCGATCAAGAAGACCTTCTATCGTATCTTGTTCTTCTTCGTCTTCACGGTATTCTTCATCGGACTCCTGGTTCCTTACGACAACGACCAGCTGCTGTCAGACGAGACCAACGCATCCGCATCGCCGCTCGTGATCGCCGCCAAGCTTGCAGGCGTTAAGGTCCTCCCAGGCCTCATCAACGCAGTTCTCCTCTGCGTCGTCCTCTCCGCCGCAATCTCCAACGTCTACTCCGGCTCCCGTGTCCTCGTCGGCCTCGCAGAAGAGCGCTCCGCGCCCAGCATCTTCCTCAAGACGAGCGCCTCAGGCGTACCTTACTACGCCGTCGCCTTCACCGCCGCATGGGGCCTCCTCGGCTTCATGAACGAGAGCAACTCCGGCGGACAGGTCTTCGACTGGTTCCTCAACATCACTTCCATCGCCGGCTTCATCGTCTGGACCTGCATCAACATCTGCCACATTGCTTTTATGCGCGCGCTCGCCGCCCGCGGTCAGTCGCGTGACACGTTGCCCTACAAGGCGTTCTGGCAGCCCTGGTTCAGCTGGTACGGCATTTTCTTCAACGCCCTCATCATCATCACCAACGGCTTCACGGCCTTCATTCCCTGGAACACGAGCGATTTCTTTGTCGCGTACGTCAGCTTAATTCTGTTCGCGGTGTTGTACTTTGGCCACAAGGCGGTTTACAGGACCAAGTTCGTCAACCCTATTGATGCGGACTTGGACTCGGGGCGCAAGGAGGTCGAGGAAATGGAGATTGAGGATGTGGTACCTACGACGCTTTGGGGCAAGTTCTGGGCGTGGTTGGGTTAGAGCCGTGGAAAGCATCACGGTTCGGTTTTGGGTTTAGAGTGCAGCGTCGCGCAGCACGGCATAGCATAGCGACGGATGGGTTAATGTAAATGTGTATGAATAGCAATGATGATGATCAAGATTTCACACAGCTTGTCATCTTTCTTCGAGGTGTGTGATATACTTCGAAACCCGCGAGCGCTCCAGAATCTTATTCCACATTCATTCACTTGTGGGTGACCAAGAATTAGCGTGTGAATCTATCGGCTAGCGGCAAGCACAAGCGAATGCTGACTCATGGAGCATGACGCAATCTTGACTGGAAATTCATTTCTCCGATTCCGTCACCCGGGCGCTCCTCGGGCATCTATGCAAGCTTGCCGACTTCGTGCCTGCTGTGCCTGAACAAAGACCTTCTGCAATACAACCTCTACCATCCGCACCCGCAACATTCACCACCACGACCACCACCATCCGTTTTCCGCTCGCTTCGCTATCAGAATACCCGCTCTCTTGGCCCTCCCACCACCGCGCCTCGAACCCCGCTTGCCGACGCCGCGCTCCACAACCACATCTTTTTTGACCCTCGCTCTTCTGTCGCGCTCAAGTCACCAGGCAGCCCCCCCCTCCCACACCGATCCGCTGGAAACAATTCGACAGCGAAGCTCAGTAGCAGCGGATTTTCATCGAGTTCAAAGACGAGCGCGGCCGCATCATGGCGCCCGGCGGGTCTTCTAGAGCCTCCCGCGGCGCTGCGCGCAACAACCTCAGCAGGCGCTCGGCCAGGAGAAGCGCGGCCGACCGCGATGGCGACGTAAAGATGGGCGCGGAGCCCAAGCGATCTGCCCGCATCGAGAAATCCTCATCATCCAAGAACAATGCTCCGGCATCATCAGCGCGCGCTCCCACCACGGCAGGGCGCAGACCTGCAGCGCGTGGGTCACGAGCAGACCTGACCAATAGTCGCATACAACAACGTCTCGCTCGAGCCACCGCAAATGGCGACGTCTCTATGAAAGAAGAGCGGGCGTCCAATATGGGCAACCTGGCAGAATTTAAGGTCACAGGGTGGTACAACAGCGCAGCCTCAGACGCAGCCGACCATGGCAGCAGCGCGCTCAAGAGATGGTTGGAGTCGAAAATGCGCAGGAAGCTGGAAACTGCAAAGAAGGGTGCATTGAAAATCAAGAAGTCACGTGTTGACGGAGAGGCGCTCTACGTTAGCGTCGCGGAATCAGACTCGCGCTCTCTCGAGCGCATGAACGGCTATCAGTGGGCCAAGGCAACGCTACACATCGAGCGTGTCGGAGGAGCCGTAAAAGGCTTGTCGAATGAGGCTGCCGACCTCAAGGCTCTACTGCAGGACGTGCTCGATCGGCGATACCACGCAGAGGGCAAGTACCTGGATCTCTCAGCACTCGGCCAAGACCCTGAACTCCAAGCCAAAGACATCTTTAACTCCGCGTCTACGGCTAAGAAGTTCTTTCCGGCCATGATGAAAGTGCTAGATACCGCGTTCCAGACCGAAGAAGAGAAGCACGCCATGTTCGAAAGCGTTTCTCTCGCCAACAACGAGCTGAGTGATCTTAAGGAGGTCACCGCTCTCTCACAAACCCTACCAAAGATCAAAAACATCGATCTCTCGAACAACAGGCTCGCCAAAGCGGCAGACCTGATAATCTGGCGACGAAGGCTGTCCGATCTACAACACCTGATCGTCACTGGCAACCCACTTGTCGAGAACGAGCCGAACTTCGCCGTAGAGCTCATCCAGTGGTTCCCCACCCTCATGTTCATCAACAACACACAAGTTCGGACGGAGGAAGACGTCAAGAACAGGAACAATGTCACCAACATCCCGTTCCCGCTTCGCAGCCCTCAGTTCCACGATGAGGGCGGCATCGCCCAACAATTCATCATCAACCTCATCGGCGGCTTGGACAACGATCGAGTCGGCCTTGCCCAATACTACTATGATGGGGAATCTATCTTCTCCTATGCGATCAACACATCCGCACCGAGAGATCCCTCTGGCGGGCACGACACTGAGAAGGGTGCATGGGAACCTTATCTCAAGAACAGCCTCAACTTGAAGAAGGTGAACCACCCACCAGCGCGGAACGCACGAACTTTCCGCGGATCAGAACAGGTAGCTGCTGCACTCGCGGCCCTGCCTAAGACACAGCATCCGGACCTCCTCTCTGAGGCCGGCAAATGGCTCATTGAAGCCCACCTCCAAAAGGGTCTGCCCGATCCAACGGGGCAAAGCCCAATGGGCGTTGACGGATTCGCAATCAGCATCCACGGCGAATTCCTCGAAGTCGACGACCCAACCACCACAAACAAGAAACGCAGCGTCGATCACTTCATCCAGATCGGACCTGCCCTCCCCGCAAACAGCGACAGAGTTGTACGAGTCGTCAGTCATATGATGACGATGCGCTCTTACGGCGGCACACAAGCCATTGCCGAGAGCTTGGCGGGAGGCAATTGAGTAGGCTCAGTGGGCTGAAAAGAATGACAAGAGTCATTGATGGAAGACTGTGGAGGAAATTGCTTGCATTGCATTGTTGCTTGGTTCTTCAGCGTCGGAGTTGTTTGGTTCAAGGCTTGGTAGCAGTGGCGTATGGCACGGTCATTGGTAACAAAATTATGGATGGAAAATTGCCACGGGTCGTTAAAAGAGGCACATCTACCCCTCGCGACTGCGTGATGAGAACTGCATCAGTGCGTTCGCCAACAGAGGAGGAATTCATACTTCCGCAATCGTTAAAGAGGCCCGTCTGCCTCGCGATGTGGGAATGATTGGAAATAGATACTTCCACAAAAGCCGTTAGAGAGGGAAATCTGCCTCGCGGCGTGGGAATGAGAAGGTTGTTCTACCCTTCGCACGTTGTGCCCTTTCTTTGATTACAACTCTTCCATATGGTCTGCGTGATGGTCGACCCTGAAGTGATCATCTGAAGTTCTTGCTCGAAAGCCACGTCTGAGTACATATTACATGCCATCTTCACACCTACGCACACTGATTAGACGTGCTTCGTTCGCTCACACGTACTCTTCAATCTCAGCCTCAACGCCCGTTTGCCAAGTCTCCCACACTCCTAAAGCTCGCCCACGCAGCGCAGTACTCTCCACTCAAATCGCTCCCAGCAATCGTCAAGTCCAAATTCAGCTGGTTTAGAGAATTTTGCGTCGTGCCCAGGGCAGCGATCGCGTCGGATGCCGTCTTGGCTCCTGAGGTGCTGGTTGGGCCACATCTGTCCAGCCTGTCAGAGTGCCGCGCGACTGATAGCGGATCGTTGGAATTTGGGAAGGGCATTTACGTGACACCAATGGCATGACCAATTGCAGTGAGCTGGCTCTCTACAGCGGCGTACTCGGGCGCCGCGCTCCGAGACTGCACGAAGTCGTTGATAAGGGAGACGATGGTTGCTTCGACGTTCACAATGGATTGGCGGGTGTTGAGAGAGGTTTGCAGGTTGGCGGAGCCGGAGATTGCGGGTAGGGCGAGGGCGGAGGTGGAAAGGAGAAGAATGCTTGGGAGTGAGAAGGAGAGCATGGTTTTGGAGGTGATTAATGAAGTGGTTTCGGTGCTTCTGCTATGCTTTGGACGCTCTTTTTATCGGTGTGCTGGAGACGGGCGTGCATTTTTGGTTGCTGTTCGAGTTGACGGTCTTTATAATTGTTGAAGATGGTTTTAGAAGATACAAGGACCTACCCAGTCAGTGAGCAAGGAGACAGATCATGCGGCTACGACCGGTCCAGAAGCTCCTAAAATACAGAAGCTTCTTCCCAAAATGCTCTTGTTGTAATTATACCAACAGCCTGGGAATTGAAGCTCACGTTTGGTGGATATCGTGCGTTTTTGAACATTGTCTATCCAGCGTGGTCCCCAGCGTAGAGGAATGATTGTCATGCCCAGGTTCAAGAACGGCAGTGAAGTTGGAAGGGTTGTACTCAAGTCATCAGCCAAACACTTTGGATGGAAGCGGATGATGAGCACATGGATATCGGCCTGTTCCAATGATTGATGCAGGACTCGCGGCAATGCAAAATGACGCCACAGTCAGCACCGCTTACATGTCGGCTGAGAGCGTTTCCAGTCCTCAGTTGAAGGTGTATGGTCAGACTGTCGAGCGCGGACTGCAGTTTTGCTCAGCTTGGCGCATCTTCAGCTCCTTCTGCTTGTAAGCGGCAGATGCATGTCTTGCATGAGAGCTATCAGGAGCTCTGCTCTAATCGTTAGAAGGGTCTGCAGATTATGGCGCATCAGATATCCAAGCGATGGAGGTGCAGTGACACTGTCAAGGATGCCGATGTCAGGTATGGTGAGGCTCGAAACCGGTAGGTCGGACTTGTCTGCAACGGCTACCGCTCGAGTGCCATCAAGGCTTGGCAATGGCGATGATGAGAGGTGGTCAGCAGCCATAAGATCCAAAGACACCCAAGAGCTGGCCCGGCTGCCAGGCCTACAATACATCGCTTATCCTGAGATCGCCCAAAGTAGACGACTTCCACCCATTGACGCGCGTCCACACAGCCAGAATGGACATCATGAGTTGCAGACCTAGCATCAGGACGGCCTTGCCAGTTGAAAGAAGAAGATCTTTGCGAAGGATGTCGTCACCTACCGGGTCCTCCTTACGTGAGATCCACGAGCGGCAGGCAAGCCAAGCTGCTCTGCGACAGAAGCTCTCAGACGAAGCGCTCCAGAAGAGATACAGTGATCAACTTCTGGTCTATCTCGGCCCAGAAGATGGCCTTGTGGGGGATACCGGTGATTGGTAGCAAGATGCGCGAGGTACGTGGCCTAGACATATCTCGTGGGACTCCGAGGCGGCATCATAGCTGACTCCAGTAGCGACACATGTCAGGTTTCCGCATCGTGGTCCCCATGTGTGCCACAGAATCAGACATTGGAGGTTCGACGAAGCGGCTACCTGCGCGAATCTGTTAGCACTCAGAGAACACGGATGTACTTCGCGAGTGCTTTGTGATTTTTGGTCGATATCAGAATCCCTTTTTTAAGCATCGACGGCCGTATTTGACGATACAGCCGTGCCTTTTCCGGCTCTTCCTGAAGCTATTCGGGTGAAGAGAACTCATCATTGTGATGTGGGAGCAAGCAAAGGGGAACTGACTTACTGAAAGATGACAAGAGCACTTGATTGATGCGTTCAGTATTCCATAGTGGTGGTGTTGCGGGAGAGACAGCCGAAAAAGTTCTCTTTGGAAATCCAAGTCGGATAAAGCGCACGTGCCATATTCGCGGCTCGGACCATACCGTTCGGATCGTAGACCGAACCAGCCGAAATGCCGGTTCCTGCGCATAACGGCCAGCTGTTGTCCCGTGAATTGAATCCAAGGTATCATGATCCATGGGCTGAGCACGCTCATAATAATAGACCAGTTTGTAAGCAGCAACGGAGTTGAGTGAACAACACAGCATCTTCTCCCTTCACGCTTCTCCTCCTCCTGTACATACTCCATTCATCACCACTCGCGACTTCTCGGCCAGCCCTGGACCAACTTATTCGGCCTTTGTTCCTGCCTCTTTCAAAACACTCCTCACGAACCGTATGCGCACCTCAATAACACGGGAGAATCGGAGGGCACACGAGCTATAAGGATAGCGTCAAGGGTAAGTGATGTCCAGAAGAGCTCCAGAGAAGCAGGACCATGCGCTGACATTTGGCTTGAAAGAGGATAGCAGCCCGCAATGCGGCGAACAATAGCACACGCCTTCTACCTTGCAGTCTTCGCCCTCTTCAGCGGGGACTGCAGAGTACATGCGTCGAGTGCTCCACATTCAAGTCCAGATGTCTGCGCAGTGAGTACCTGTCGTAATACCAAATTCATTGCCAAACCAACTTATAACGCTTTCCAGCTTGAGCCCAAGGCCAAAGTCTCAGACGCCTGCGCCTCCTATGCCGACCTCGACAAGCTGAACGATCGATTACATCCCTACGTGCGAAGCCTTGCGAACAATACCGATTTCTTTTCATATTACCGATTAAACCTGTACAACAAGAAATGTCCGTTTTGGGACGACGAGAATGGCATGTGTGGGAACAGAGCGTGTGCGGTGACTACGCTAGAGAATGAGGAAGATATCCCGGGGGTATGGCGGGCCAAGGAGCTCAGTAAATTGGAGGGACCGAAGGCACAACATCCCGGGAGGAAACAGCAACTGGAACGACAACGGCCGCTTCTGGGCGAGCTAGGAGACAAAGTCGGAGAGAGCTGTGTTGTTGAGTTCGATGACGAGTGCGATGACCGGGACTACTGCGTGCCTGAGGACGAGAGCGCGAGCGCGAAGGGAGACTATGTCAGTCTATTGGACAACCCAGAGCGGTTCACAGGCTATTCTGGAGACGGAGCGCATCAGGTCTGGGAAGCGATTTACCACGAGAACTGTTTCTCCAGACCATCGAATGGCGAGCCTGGACCAAGCCCGTCTGGAATCTCCTCGTCACCTATGGGCCTGTCACTGGATCAGATGCAGGCAGCTCAGCAGTTCAAGCAGGTGATGAAGTCGCATGAGAAGCAGCAGGCGCTCAAGTCAGGATTTCAGCCCGAAGCATTGGACTTTGAAGACGAGTGCCTAGAGAAGCGAGTGTTCTACAGGGTCATCTCTGGAATGCATGCCTCGATCTCGACACACCTGTGCTACGATTACCTCAACCAGACGACGGGACAATGGGGACCCAACGTCGAATGCTACAAGGAACGACTGCACACGCATCCGGACCGGATCTCGAACCTCTACTTCAACTACGCGCTTGTCCTACGCGCAGTGGGTAAGCTACGAGACTACGTTCAGGATTACACGTTCTGCACAGGAGACCCGCC
Organism: Phaeophleospora eucalypticola; assembly: GCA_022814565.1. Lineage (NCBI taxonomy): Eukaryota > Fungi > Ascomycota > Dothideomycetes > Mycosphaerellales > Mycosphaerellaceae > Phaeophleospora > Phaeophleospora eucalypticola. Next base: position 868,929 of record JAKLNG010000011.1, read on the forward strand.
ACAGGACGCAAAGACCAAGACCATGATCACGGTCCTCGCAGATGCCATTCCGCCAGGACCGAAGATTTTCGACGAGAGCGTCATGTTCAAGGACCCGACAATGGACGGGATTAGTCTCAAGGAGGATTTCCGCAACCGATTCCGGAACGTCAGTAGGATCATGGACTGTGTGGGTTGCGACAAATGCCGACTCTGGGGCAAACTCCAGACCAATGGATTCGGAACGGCACTGAAGGTGCTGTTCGAGTTTGGCAACGGCCACGAGGGTCAAGAGAAGCCTCTGCTTCGGCGGACGGAGCTCGTGGCGCTGATCAACACGCTCGACAAGATCAGTGCCGCGTTGAAGGCGTTGGAACACTTCCGAGCGATGGTGCAAGCCGAGATCACGGGACAGCCGGCAGAGACGGTCGAGGAAGCTCCTCTGGCCTCTGCACCGGAGCCGGACAGCGTACCAAACTTTGACGATCTAGACGAGCTCGACGACTTTGAGGATCACCGCCCGCCGCGAACGCAGAGCATCGGCGAAACGTTTTGGGATGAGTTTGAGGTGGTCTTCCGAGCGTACAAGTTTGTGCTGAAGAGCTGGATCATGATCCCACTGTCAGTACCGAGCATCATCGCATCGGAACTGACTAGGTTGTATGACTTCTGGCTCGGCAGACCAGTGCGGGCGCGGACATGGGAGATTCGACTTCCCACCAGGGACGATCTGTTCCGCAAGGATGAGTTATGAGAAATTACCAACAGCATGACGGGTTGTACATTTGTTAATAGTGCATAGCGAGGGACATATGGCGTTCGTACTACCACTGCCAACACCTCGTGGGAGGTGAGAGGGGTGAATATGACCAACGGGCAAGGGAATGAGATAGGCAGGCGCTCGGGCGCGTGTGACCGGGAATGGTCGCTTCAGGGCACTCTGTCTGAGTCGACCCGGCGTTTTTGTGTTCAATCTCAGATGATATTCTTAGACGAGCGAAAGTCAGACGCCTTGTTGCTTTTCTGACAGCCGCCTCTCCAAGTAAATGGAACATGTCTGTGCTGCCGAGTGCGCGAGTGCGCTGGTTGTGTCATTTCTCCGGTGGTCGCACCTGGCGCGAGGTGTGAGATTGATGGAGGAAATTGTGCTGTGTTGTGTAGAGTGCGACGCAGAGTGCGACGAGTCGGTTGGGCGCCCGGGGAACCTGAGACGACCAGAAACGTGAGGAGGGAGTCGAAGGTGCAGGTTCGGCAGGCGCGATGGGCGAATCACAGGGCAGGCGCGTCGGTCGACCCCCGACTGAAACGTGGGCGCACAAGGCACCAAAGCTTGTACGCACCTGCCGACCGTTCGTGGAAACGTCGATCGAGACTGGCGCGGCAGACGGGATTCGTCGGCCCCGTTGGAAGGTTCGTGCTGCGGCGGCCGTCGATTGGCTCCGGAGCAGCTCGCCTTGCTCAACGCGCCGTTTGACTTCCTCTAGCGGGGGAAACTTCTTTTCCTCTCGTGGTCTCGTCCCTCGTCTGTCTTTCGTCTTCAAAACACCTTCGCTCTTGACGCGCGCGCAAGCCTTCGCGCTGTACATACTTCCCTCCTTCACTTCCTGCCCTGCTAGTCCAGTCGTTCTTTCCTGCACCAGCTGCAGCTGCCCCCTACGCGCCTGCGGCGTGTGACACTCCCTCAGTTCACCTTCCAGGACAGGAACCCACCATCTTTAGGCGCGCGCCGAAGACTTGACCAAAGACATTCCTTGCAACACTCCATCATCGTCCGCGCCGACTGCAGACCGGACTTCGTCTCGTCGCACAGTGTCCTTCACCTTATCCGTCAGTTCTGCGAACGACAACTGTCCCTCACCGGACGAAAAGCTACTTGCGACGCAATCGTCGCCTCCGATTCCTAGGCCGAAACACTTCCGCTTGTGACCTGGAACATACGGGCAATCGCGAGTCAACCCATCGAGCAATCGAAACCAGCAATCAAAGCATCGGATCTCGATACTTCTTGCGCCAGACCGGCTTCCCAGCACTTGTTGCGACATTCGACCTGTTGAAAGCGACTACACCCGCCAACATGTCGCTCGTTCGCGCCTTCACTACCAGGCGCCAGAAGCCAGAGCATCTTGACAACGTTCACGTTGGTCGCGCTGCCAGTCAACGAGCCGGCCGACCAGTCCGAGGACTCGACATCTCGTCACCAGTTGCTCTTTTGTCGACATCTAACCCGCTCTCCTACGACGCGCCGGATATCGTTGGAGCAAAGAAGACTCAAGGATTCCATCAGTCGACCTCGTCATCTGCCACTTCGCAGTCGGCAGAGGATAGTGACGCAAGCACGCTCAGCATCGACACGCACACCGACGCATCTTCCGTCGAGGACAGCTCACCGATCACGCCGGAGCCCGAGCCCAACCACTTGAGCTGCTACTTCAAGCCCAACGTTGGAATCTCTTCTGGCGGATCTACTCCAGTTGACTCCACCCGAACATCATTGGACGCACCTCAGATCCCACAGCGAGTTCCATCTCACTCTAAGAAGGCTCACGAACGTCTTCACAGGAAGCGATCAGTTCAGCGCATGATGTCGCCACCAGCGAGCATCGTCCGTCGCCAGTCAGCCGAAATGTTCCAAAATCAACCGGTGGAGGCGCCCAAGGAGAACTTGTTCGGTAATGAGCTCGCGCAACTCGACGAGGTTGCAGAGGAATTCAGCTCTGCCGTTCGCGACGCCGAAGCGGAAGCGGACGCCCACTACATGAAACTGCACGGACTCGCGTACTTCGGTGCCTCAGACTACTTGTCGGAGATCCACAGCCTCCTGTACGACACCCTCCTGGCTGAGGAGCCAGTCTGGATCTAGAAGATTCCACCGACTCTGTCAGGCGCAATCGAACCGCCTCGGTCAGGACACCGAGAGGTTGCAGATGCGATGCTGTCTCCATCCACCAATCCAACTATCGACTTACCACACATGGAGAAGCATTCCTAGTGCCGAAGCAGCACGCGAAGCAAGAAGCCTTGCCGTTCACTGTGCATAAATTGGAAACCGTCGCCAAGGACGACCACACTCTTTTTGATACCCAAACTCTATCTCTGGCAGATCCTCTTTTACGACCGACACGAATATCTCTCTTTTTGGCTGACGATCTGGGAGGAGGAACTGCCGTCCACTCTTTACAATTGGGAAAGGAAAAATTCTTATGAGCTATGTCTTTTTGTCAGGATGGGAAATTATGAGAGGGAGTTGTTTTCTTTACTTGACTTCTTGGTGCCAGCAGTGGGCTGGTTGTGATTTGATGTATAGATCTTGGGGTTATTTCGTAGGATTCGTAACATCATGTCTTTGCACATGCTTGAAATCGAGCAAAAGTTCATACAAGCACCGTCGTTGGTCGAATTTCCACTTGGTGTCAGTCTATCTGTTCCATTGCTGAGGCAACTGCTGGCGCGATCTACTTCTAACCCATGTGAAGATCGTCGCCGAGGTGAATAGACGTCAACTTGAGGCCGAAGAAGGCGGGCGTTGAAGAGCTCCTTTCGGCAGGTCGGATAGCGCGGATTGGAATCGCGCATGGCTGACACCTTCACAGGTTGGAATTGCGAGTACTGTGAGAGTGATGGTGTCTCTCTTCGGCAAGCGAACAGTCGCGATGGCTCTACCATATCAAAGAATTCAATGTCGGGTGCTAGGATCTGCGTTTAGAGTTTGACGGCGCAATGCTCGGCTCGTGGTTGCCGCGTCGGAGCACGTGTACGAAATCAAAACAATCAATCATCGCCCTTGACCAAATCAACAGGTTCTACACATTTCGCGCTCTTTCTCTCTTCTTCCTTTTCCTCCACCGACAACATCCAAACAACAGGAACGGCGTCGACGCGCATCTCACGACCGAAGGAAAAGAGGACCTCACCGCTCCATCAAACGCTTATGCAGGCACGGCTTTAGCCCGACCCCACTCTTCTTCCACAAACACTGCACCATCACATCCGACTTGCAGCGTGGGCTTCTTTCTTTCCTTCCTGCTCTCTGCGGCTCTGTAGGAAGAGATCCACGCTACACCACATAACGCCGACCGTCCACAACACGTCGAAAGCCGGTCCGCCAACACTGCATTCTGCACCCCGCTGCCGCCGATCTGCGAACGGCTCCGTCTGCCCCGCCGAGCGTCATACAAACACGGAGACAGATTCTCCAGAAGAGATATCAACTGAACAAGAGCGACCAGTGACGAGAAGAGGACAATATGGCGGCTCTGGATATCGACTACACGCGTCGCAACAAGAAGCCACGTCTTCTCACGGACTCGGAGAGGGACAAGCTGGACGAGTTTATTGATTCGATACACTACTCTTCGCGGTACGTTACAGAAGCATAAGACCTCATGACATATGATGTGCAAATGTGAAGTGACATGCAGGTGCTGACGCGCGCGACACACAGATACAGCGATGACCACTTCGAATACCGCCACGTGCAGCTCCCCAAGCAGATGCTCAAGGCCATACCAAAGGACTACTTCGACGGAGCCAGAGGGACGCTGAAGCTGCTGTGGGAGGATGAGTGGAGAGGCTTGGGGATCACACAGGTGAGAATAGCGGAACTGACACGCTCGTACCTTGGTGGCCATGCTGACAAGGAGATACACAGAGCTTGGGATGGGAACACTACGAAGTCCACGAACCGGAACCGCACATTCTGCTGTTCAAGTATGCTACACCTATTCCCCATACCACATCCACATGTGTACATAGAATACTGACTTCTTCACGCACAGGCGACCCATCAACTTCGTACCGAACCAGCAGTGACCGCCGCCGCCAACCCACCCCACCACTACGAAAGACGCACCGGCGTTTCTTCTCCACTCTTGCATTGCAAACGGCGCAAGTGCTGCGTTTTCACGAGACCATGGCATTAACGGAATTGAGAACTGTTTTCTGAACTGAGATGGGACTGCTACTGCGTCTGGCGTTTTTCCCTGCACCTTGACACCAGCACGCCGCCGTCATCCGGGAAACTAAACACTCGCGGTGCCGGCTGGCTGGAGAAGTCGGCAGATTCTTTACTACACCCAAGAGGCCCCCCTTTGTGTATAGGTAGCTATTGCGAATGGCTGCTGTGGCTTTCTTCTTTTTTCTTGATCACGATTCTTGTGCTTTCGATCTATCGCCGTCATCCTTGCTGGAAAGAATTTTTCTGTTGTTTCAAGGGGATAGGGAGGTCCCCGATTGGGGCACCCGAACCTGAAACTGGTGAATAAATGTACACGCGTCTGCAATTATGCTCTCTACTGTTCTCTTGACTGACTGACTGGCTGACTGACTAGACATTACTGTGATCACGCTCTTCTGCTGTACCAGCTGCAGGGGTTGCTGGTGCGCTGCGCTGCGCTGCGTTCTGTCGTGCTATTCATACAGGGGTATCTCAATTTCGTTCAAACAATAACCGTGTCCCAAACGTCCAATCCGAGAGTCTTTCCCTTCTTCTGAGAACGTAAACAAAGCACCAATTCCGTGCTTGCTTGCGCGGGCAGTACCCTCACAACTCCGCCATGGCCCTCTCACACAAATCCCGATACCGCCTCGCATCGAACCTCTTGCGCTCCCAACATCTAGCTCTACCCTCTTGAATCCGCTGCTGCTTCTCCGTCGCCTTGACATCTTCCGGCACGAAGGACCAGTAGCTGCGAGCTTGCTGAATTCGGCCGCTGGACTTCTTCACCGAAGAGGGGAGAGGTTGCAAGGGGCTGCTGAGGTGTTTTGCGGCTTTGTGGCGCGTGGCAATCCGGTCTGCTTGCGCGGTGTGCAGGGCTGCGATGAGAGTTTGCACGGCGTTGAGGTGCGAGGTGAGTTGTTGGCGAAGGGAGGTGATGTGGTCGAGGACACGGAGGTAGAAGGGTTCGGGGAAGGGGTCGGAGGAGGAGGTGGTCGTTGGGGCTTCCGCGGTAGGGGAGAGGGTGAGCGAGTTGAAGCGCGAGTGTGTTGGTTTCATTGGCGGTGTTCGGGGCGAGAGGGCGGAGACGGTTGAGGCGTCGGAGAAGTGCAGAGGCGAGTCGACGCGGGAGATTGGCGAGACGGGGGAGCTGCGCTCGACGAGGTCTTCTTTGTGGTGAGGGAATGGTCCGGTTTCGCTCACAGCTCCTAGGTGTGGGAGAGTCTTTGCGCGCGTGGCGATTTTAGGGAGGAGCCTCAGGGGCTGCAGTTGGGCTGTGGTGCCGGAGGGTGGGAGGTTCGGTGATGTACGCGTCTTGCCCGTTGGAGAGCCTGGTCTGATGGGGCGTAGAAGGCCGAAGGTGGTCGAGTTCTCGCGCTGCAGTGGGTGCTGCGGTTTTGGGTCCAGCAGGGACATGCGAGAGATGTCGCGCGAGAGACGTTTGGGTGCGATGTTCTCTTCCAACAATGACATGCGGGAGATGTCGCGCGGTAGTTGCTTGGCTGAGTTTGAACGGTCGAGCAGGGGCAGTCTTGAGAAGTGTTGTGGCGGCTTGCGATTTGGTGTCATGAGCTCGGAGAAGCTCTCGTGGCTTTCGAGGTCATCGTTGTCAGACTCGAAGGCTCGGACTGTCATGGTAGGCGATAGAAAGGAGAGTCGATTTGGCTGCGCTCTCGAGACTGGCGACAATGGTGGCGAGCTGGCCATGGACGAGGCCAGAATGGAAGGAGATCGAGGAAGCATAGGCGGAGAGTCGCGATTGCTCATACTATCGTCTTTGAAAGGGTCGTTCTTCTGAGCGGCGAAAGCGCGTTCGCATATCGTTCGAGCTTCTTCTGGAGATGGCAGTGATTCGAGAGCCTCGAGATAGCACTCCTCTGCTGTGCCAAAACAGGGCAGCTTGGCGACCGAGTTATGGTGCATGGCGCGGGCGATTTCATCATGGCAGAGCGCGAGATAAAAGTTGATGAGGGTCTTCCGCAACGGCTGGTCGTCGATGCCGTCTCCAACGAGCTTAACGATGTCGCGGCATGCCTGAACGCACTGTCGGTACTGGCCCTCGACGAAAAGCGCCTTGATGTAGTGCAGCTCGATCGGATAGAGGTCGGTGATGTTGTTCTTCTGGCTGTCCGCCATCTTGTCCCAGGCGCCTGCAAGGCTGAGTATGCGCCGACCGTGGACTCGGAAATGTTGGTGGAGGTGTTCGTCCCAGCTTAAAGAAGTGCGCAAGGAGATTGCAAAGGAATGCGGCGAGTCGGCGATTTCAAACAAGAGCGCCAGTGCGTGCAGGCTGTATGCGGCTTTATCGCATAATGTGGTGTGTTCGTGCGGTGGCCACTGGGCAGCCCAATTTGGCGGGTTCTGGCAATAATTGGAAGAAGTATAGATGAAGTTAATATCAAGGTTGCATGCGGAAGGAGCGAAGATCGAGAAGAAGGCGGGAGATTCATCGTCGAAGCTGGAGCGCAATACCAATGAAATACGAGCACATATACTTCTCTATAGTCCGCAGTCTCCGTGCTCGCCTCCAACATCATCTTCATCCTCCCATTCGCGCACCCATCTCATTCATTATTAGCCTTCCAAACCGCGACTCGTTTGAGTGTCCGGGAAGCAAACGCGGGTCGAGAAGTCCCCTTGTGCGCCCATTGCGTTTGCCATGGAGCGGGAAGGCATACAAAGTTTCCAAACACGGGTACCTCAGCGGACAAGAGCGTCATGATGGGCGTGTGAAAGAAGGAATGGAAGGAAGAGGGATGAGAGACGTCGTGAGAATTTACATCACTAAGGTACTAAGGTGTTTGGGGCGCTAGTTTCACAGCCATCTCCGCCCGGGGTAGATACTGTGGAGACCGAGGGACCTGGCTGGGGAAAGCTCACCTGAGCTTACAGCTGTTCCTGCGGCAGTGCAGCTGCAACAATGCAATGCTCATCATCTGATCATTCCCTCCCTACATTTCTACACACAACCTCAACTCCTCCTTCACAACAGAATCGAGAATGGGCGGCGAGACCAAGCCAAAGATGGCTTCATCGACTCCGGCCTATCCGCAGCTTGCCGTCAGACCCAAGGGCAAGCTGATCCACGACATATCCAAAGACCGTCTTCGCCAATTCACCGACAACGGCCAGTACAAACAGCAAGGCTTGCTGGGCAAGCTCTACAATGGACGACTGGCCGGTGACCCTCATGTCAAGCTGGCTGTGTGGCATGCACCTGACCTCTCACGCCCCACATTTGATGAAGCAACGAGCAAGGACAACGAGTACAAGAAGGCCGAGAAGGGCATTTGGCTTGGTCCAAGTTGGAGCACACATTGGTTTCAGGTCCAATTCACGGTGCCTCGAGACTGGGGTTACAAGGCACAAGTCGAGCTTCACTGGGATGCCAGCTGTGAAGGCATGGTCTGGACAGCGGACGGCAAGCCGCTACAAGGTCTGACTGGAAACGGAGAAAGAATTGAATGGATAGTCCCACAATCCTACAGAAACGGGAGAGAGCAGACAATATACATTGAAGTGGCATGCAACGGCATGTTTGGAAACCCACCGGGCGGCGATACCATCCAGCCTCCTGTCCCTGACAAGTATTTCCAGCTGAAAGAAGCCGATCTTGTCAGTGTCAATGTACATGCGCGGGCGCTTTACTACGACTTTTGGATCATCGGAGATGCTGCAAGAGAATTTCCCACAGACAGCTGGGAGGAGCACTATGCCCTGCAAACTTGCAATGAGATTATGGACTGTTTCATCGCAGGTGGAGGATCGGATGCTTGTCTGATGGAATGCAGAGCCATCGCAAAAAGATATCTTGGTGACAAGATCGATTCGTCAGACGTATACGAATTGCAAAAGGACAAGGAGGTCCTCATAGCTGGAATTGGGCATTGCCACATCGACACATGCTGGCTCTGGCCGTGGGCCGAGACCAAGCGCAAGATCGCTCGTAGCTGGTCCAACCAGTGTGACCTTATGGACCGATACCCGGAACATCGTTTCTGCGCATCCCAAGCGCAGCAGTACAAGTGGCTCGAGATCTTCTACCCTTATGCGTATGATCGCGTCAAGGAGAATGTTAAGAAGGGAAGCTTCCATCCCATTGGTGGTAGCTGGGTAGAGCACGACACCAACTTACCTTCGGGAGAGTCTCTAGTGCGTCAGTTCGTCTACGGGCAAAGGTATTTCGAATCCCGCTTTGGTGAGCGTTGCCGAACGTTCTGGCTGCCAGACACGTTTGGCTACTCGTCGCAGATTCCGCAGCTGTGTAGGCTGGCGGGCATGAACCGCTTCTTCACTCAGAAGCTGAGCTGGAACAACATCAACAACTTCCCGCATACCACCTTCAGCTGGGTCAGCTTGGACGGTAGCCAAGTCATCTGCCACATGGCTCCATCTGAGACGTACACTGCAGAGGCACATTTTGGAGACGTCAAAAGGTCAGTCACTCAACACAAGAGCATGGATCAAGACCCAACATCGCTGCTCGTATTCGGTAAAGGAGATGGCGGTGGAGGTCCAACTATGGAGCACATCGAGAAGCTTCGCCGTTGCCGTGGCCTGAGTGACAAAGTTGGTCTCCTGCCGCGTGTGCAGATGGGTTGGAGCGTCGATGACTTCTTCGATCGCCTGGAGAAGAATGCTGCCACTGGCAAAACCGAATTTGTGACTTGGTATGGAGAGCTCTACTTTGAACTTCATCGTGGTACATACACCACGCAGGCCAACAACAAGCGCAACAACAGACTGTCTGAGGCCCTGCTTCATGACATTGAATACTTGGCCACTCTTGCGACAATCCAGGGCGATTCCGGCTACAAGTACCCAAAGAAGGAAATCGACCTGATGTGGGAGAATGTCTTGCTTTGCCAATTCCATGACTGCTTGCCAGGCTCGTGCATCGAAATGTGCTACGATGACACAGATGAATGCTACGCTAAGGTCTTCGACGTTGGAAAGAAAGCTCTCAAGGGAGCTCTGGAAGCGCTTGGATTCAAGGACTCGAAGGGTGCCAAGCCTGTTGCTTTGAACACGTTGGGCTGGCAGAGAGATGAGCTGGTCATGCACCAGAACGAAGTCAGTCTCACGCACCGGGTTGAGACTATTGGCCAGCCAGGCCATGCCTCGAAACCTAGAGACAACCTTCGAGTGGCATCTGTCAGGCAGCTCGAGGATGGCGCCTTCTCACTTGAAAACTCCAAGCTGCGGGTTAAAGTCTCTGAAGGCGTAATCACTTCTCTGTACGACAAGGACGCCCGTCGCGATGTTATTCCAAAGGGTGGCAAGGCCAACCAGTTGGTCATTTTCGACGACAAGCCGCTTTACTGGCAGGCATGGGACGTAGAGGTCTTCCATCTCAACTCGCGCAAGGAGTTGAAGGCCACGAGCAGCACTTCGATCACCGAAGACTCTCCTTTCCGCGTCGCAGTCACAACGACGACCAAGATCTCCGATAAGTCCTGGATCAAGACGACCATTGCTCTGTCCGCACTCACAGATGACAACCAAACCTCGTACGTCGAAAGCGAGGCAGAAGTTGAATGGCACGAGACGATGAAGTTCCTCAAGGTAGAGTTCCCGACCACCATCAAGAACACCGAAGCATCCTACGAAACGCAATTCGGCATGGTCAAGCGACCCACGCACTACAACACCGACTGGGACATGGCCAAATTCGAAGTCTGCTGCCACAAATGGGCCGACCTTTCCGAGCACGGCTACGGTGTCTCCGTCCTCAACGACAGCAAGTACGGCTTCGCGACCGTCGGCAACCTCATGCGCCTGTCCCTCCTCCGCGCACCGAAAGCACCCGACGCCCACGCCGACATGGGTAGACACCACATCAAATGGGCCATCCTGCCGCACGCAGGCTCTCTTGATGAGCGCACCGTCCGCGCCGGCTACAACTTCAACAACCCCATGAAAGTCCACCGCCACCCTGACCCGGGAAGCCTCTCCAGCTTACTGAACGCTTTCAAACTTACGTCGGACTCTTCTCCCTCTCTGATTGTTGACACGGTCAAGCGAGGCGAGGATGATGAAGACGCGAGCAACGGGGACATGCCGGCGAAGAAGGGCAGGCACGTCATTTTGAGGGTGTTTGACAGCCTTGGAGGCACGAGTCGTGGAACGATTGGACTGGGAAGCGTGGATGTGAAGAAGGCATGGAAGACGAATTTGCTCGAGGATGAGATCGAAGAGGTGGAGATTAGTGATAAGGGGATTGACATTGAGCTGAGAGCGTTTGAGGTTGCGACTTACAAGTTGCTGTTGGCGTAGAGCTTTCGCCGTTAAGCGAGGTGAGCTGAGATGATTAGAATGGCCATACTGTATGAGTACACGAACCCAATGGATGCAAAGCAACGCGTGACACCATTTACAAACACCGCGACGGTTGTTTTTAGAATTTCACTTTCATTTCATTTCAGGTAATCGAGCAGCTAACTCTCGCCATCATCCTCATCCACCGCCGTAGAAGGCGCAGCGACCACCTTGCGCGGATCCTCCTTGACCAACATGATCTTGGTATCCTTACGATCATCCATACTCACACCACTATCGCTGTCTCCCACCGCGGTAATCTTCCTATCAAAACTGGCAGGGTTGATACCCAGAATACCTCCCACATTGTTCCGATCGCCCGGCACGCTGAACTCGCGGAAAGCGTAGCGCCACTCGTTCAGGAATTGACGGATCGCCTTACCGACTTTGTCCTTTCCGTTCTTGCTGTGATGACCTGTGCCGCAGATGGCGTAGACGGGGCGGGAGGTGCTCTTCTGCTCTTTGAGGCAGTCGGAGAGGTACTGCACGGCTTCTTCGGGGTGCAGGCCGTGAAGGTCGACGTAGAGTTCTTTGCTGCCGTTGCCGGACGCGATGTTCTTGTTGCGCTCTTCGTACAAAGCCTTGGCTGCCTCGCGATGCTTCTCTCTCATCAGAGCGTTCTCGTTCTGTCCGCGAAGGGACAGTGCCTTGGCTCCACGCGCATCATTACGATTCCATGCCTGAGCAGCAGACTGCAAGAACTTGTTGCGCAGGCCGCCATGCTTGAAGGCTTCCTGTCTCGCTTTCATATACGCACTGTTGACCTTGTCGCCAGTCTCAAGCCATGGAATCTCCTTGGGAGCGGGAATGTCCATTGCAGCAGAAGAGTTCTCACGAGTGGAAGTGAAAGATCGGTTGTTCTTGAGACCGCGGCGCATCGCATCTCTGCTTGCATTCGGACCAGGAGAAGGCGACATACGCACGACATCGGCAAGACTGCCAGGATTCTGCACCGGCGGTCCGTGATTGTGGTGGCCATGGCCGCCTCGCTTTCCGTGATGTCTCTTACCGATTGGCTTTGATGCAGCTGAGCCTAGAGTTGGGAACGCATCATCGTCCTGGAAGTTCACAGGTTGACTTGGTGTCGGAGCACGCGAGTTGTGTCTACTTCCTGGTCGTGAGCCTGGACGACTGCCAAGACGAGGCCCAGTTGGAACAAAGGTTGGGAAAAGCCCAGGCGGCGCCTGCGCGAAACCGGCCTGCTGCTGGAGAGCAGCATTCAAATTATTCGGGTCTACACTTTCGCTGTCTTCATATGGGTTGCTAGTCGTAGGTTGTAGGGCGGGGAAGCTGTCGTAGTCAGAGAGTTGAAAGTTCGGCGGTAGCTGCTGAGGAGTGTTGGCGCCGCTGTTGGCAATGTTGAGTTGCTGCATCAAGACAGCCGGGTCATGAGAGAAGAGGCAGTTGTTGCCTGCGATGCAGTTACCCTGTAGCCAATACTTGCAGAGGTGGTTCTGAACCTCGTGCGCGAAGCGACAATCGGCGCGAGCGCAGTGTCCACTCGCCAGCCAGTAGCGACAGACGGTCGGCGTTCTCTGTTGACCGGCAGGGGTTGCAGGTCGAGAAGATGGCGACATATTTTTGCCCACAAGGTATGTCCGATTTTGCTGCTCTTGCTGTTGTTGAATCGCGGCCGCCATCACGTCTGGTCCCATGCCCTGCGCCTCCATCAAGGAGTTGACTGTCTGGCTGAGGTCATATCCGTTGGCCTCCAGGATCTGTTCGAGCTCTTCGTCGGTCTTGTTGTCCTGCAAGATCGATCGCAACATGTCGTAGGGGCTCATATCGGTTGTGTAGGGCGAGATGAATTCGGACGAGCTCATGAAGCCTGAGTCACCAAAGCTGGTCTGGCTGCTCGCGTCGTCGTTGACCAGCCAATCGACGGTGTCACTTCCGTAGTCGCCATAGTTTTCGGTATTGGGAGAGGAGTCGCTAAATTGGTATGCGCTCAGTCGTGGGCTGTGTGGGATGATCGGAGTGGCCAGAGGCAGGCGCGGAGAGGGCTTCGGCGAAGAGAAGGGCGACCCCACGCCCTGCGACTTGGTTCTCGCAAGCGCAGGAGCACTTGGGCCAAAGCCGGGAGGCACCGTGGGCGTGGAAGAGGATGGGCGAGGCGAGTTCGCGCCTGATGTGGGCGTGGCGGCTCGTTGTATCCATGGAGCTGGAGAACGCGAGCGGATCACGTTGGCGTTGCGAGCTGGCGGCGGCGAAGACTTGCTGTCGCTGACGGACTTCCACTGCCAGAGCACGCCCAGGACAGCATCTTCCAGCGCTTTGCCCTTGAGAAACGTCGGTTCGCCGCTCAGGAATTCCTCCAACGCATCTGTCTTGGCCTCATCTTCCAGCTCTTGGTTGTCCAGAATCGGACGGCACAGGTCGTAGATCCGCTCGGACACCATGTCGGCGGCGGGGTTGAAGGGGGATTATATGATTGTGATTAATGCAGGCGTGTTCGTGAAGCCTGCGGACGGGGCGGTAACTATTGTTCTCGTGTACGAGCTGCTGGTACTGAGGTACGCAGCATATCAGGCCCAGGGTAGTACAGAGGGCAGCGGCGTCGGCGGCGCTTGCGTTGTTCTAGGGCACCGGAAAGGGAGATCGCCAGCGAGCGTGAAAGGCAACAGCTCCTCCGGTGAGCGTGCGCCGTGATGTTGGTATGTGTTGTTGTGTGTTGTGGATTGTACTCGTCGGGGAGGTGCTGGAAGGTGGGTGGAAGGCAACTTGGAGGCTCCCCTCCTGGCCAATCAGCTTCAAGCGGCCTCTGACGTATCTTGGAGTCCGCTGTTCACCATCAAATACCGTACACGCTTGGGACAACGAACCGGTATGCAACTCCAGACGCACTACTGAGCTGCAAGTACGCGAGATTGAGTTGCGTGAGATCTGTGAGATGGGTACCGCCAGAAAGGAAGCGATTTGGTCGGTTCCATGTACCTTGGAGGATCCATTCACCCAAGCGCAAGCTAACACCGCTAAGGTCCCTGCAGGCTGCTTTTCTCTCCGCAACTTACTCTAGGTAGCTAATTCTTACCTTAACCTACAGTCGCTCCTGCCGACCTGTACGCCGCGTACAGTATCGTCATATGATTGCCATATGTACTTCAAGAACAAAGCTTCACCCATCACTTTGAGCCTCTCTCCCTGTCCCGCCGGACGCGAAGACACCGATTGCTTGATAAAAAATGCTGATCCAGATGCAGAGCATCGTGACAGTAAACATCACGCATCTCATGCTGGGGTGAGAGCCCGGTAAACACAATGCAACAAAGCGGGCAGTAAGCTGTAGTGGGGAGTGACAATTAATGGCCGAGATGGATACACTGCGGACTGAAGCAGTCGATTGACGACATGCGCAGTGGGAGGTGATAATAAGCTGGTGCTCGCCGTCACGACTTCGTTCATGTTGTCGCTCATGTTGCGTTGGCATTAGGCGGCGCTCGCTGCCTGAAGTTGAGCCTGATGCCAAGCTTTCCGGGCTCGGTTTATTATCGGCTTAGCCATCAGTGCCGATCTGGGGCTAACCTTCTCTAAAGCTCGCGTTGGAAGACAACAACCACACCGTAGATGAAAGATATCCGCTACCGAAACCGCTTTATCCCCCTCGAAGCGTTCTCTCGAAGCCCGCCTAGCCTTCATCTCATGTGCGATTTACGATAGTACGATATGGGTCTTATCACCAAGGCGAAGTCGGCGCCGCGATCCGACTCTGGTTCCGGCGGCGGCGTCAAGTACATTTGCAACGTGTGCAGCAGCGACATAACATCAACTGTTCGCATCCGGTGCGCAAGCAAGGAATGCTCCGACTACGACCTCTGCGTGACGTGCTTCTCGAAAGGCGAGCAGAACGTCCATCACAAAGCGGCAGAACATCCCTACCAGGTCATCGAACCTCACAGCATACCAATATTTGACGAAGACTGGGGCGCAGATGAAGAGCTGTTATTATTGGAAGGTGCAGAACAATATGGACTGGGAAGCTTCGCGGATATCGCCGACCATATCGGAGGCTTCAGAGAGAAAGACGAGGTACGCGATCATTACATCAAGACATACGTCGATTCCCCGAATTTCCCACTCCCTGAGCGAGCGAGCCCGGCGGATACGAGATTGAGCACAGCAATACCGCGAGAGGAGTTTCAGCAGCGGAAAAAGCGGAGAATAGAGGAGCGCAAGCAGCAGATAGCGGAGCACTCGGCGACTGCGCCTACACCCGCAAAGCCAACCTCATCAATACCCAGCTGTCATGAGGTCGCTGGATTCATGCCTGGGCGACTGGAGTTCGAGAATGAGTACTTCAACGAGGCTGAAGAGGCTGTTCAGCACATGCAATTCTCGCCGGAGGAGGGCTTCAATCCAGCGACTGGGCAGTTTGATCCTGAAACGGAGCTCAAGATGGTGGTAATGACGATATATAACGATCGGTTGACTGCTCGAACAGATCGAAAGAGAGTGATCTTGGGTCACAAGCTGGAAGAGTACAGGAAGAACATGGCAATTGAGAAAAAGAAGTCGAAGGAGCAGAAAGATCTTTATCAAAAGCTGAAGCCGTTTGCGCGGCTTATGTCACACAATGATTTTGTGGAGTTCTCGCAAGATCTGGAAACGGAACAGGACTTGCGACTCGCGATTGCCCAACTTCAGGAGTGGCGACGCATGCGAATACCTACGCTGAAGTTGGGCGCCAAGTACGAGGAGGAAAAGAAAACGCGCCTCGCACGTACAATGTCACAACCTGGCCAGTTCGATCGCATGGCGAGCAGTATTCGACCCAGTAAGCCGCAAGCCAATCAAGGCATACCTGAGATTGGCGAAAATGTGGTAAAGTACACAACGAAGCAAGACCTACCCGTGCGACTCGCTGCCGACAACGGCTTCCGACCGCCGGACCACAACACTTCACCAAAAGCTCCAAAGCAACCGGCATTAAATCCCATTCCAGGTGTGAACTCAGCGCATTGGGACGAGGATTCCGCACCAGATTGGCAACTTCTCACGCCTGGAGAGCACGAGCTCTGCAACACGCTTAGAATGCATCCCAAAGCCTACATCGCCATCAAGAATGAGATCCTGCGCGAGGCCCAGAAAGCAGAAGGCAAGCTGAAGAAGAAGCATGTGCGAGAAATCTGCAAGCTGGACACGACTAGAGGGGGTAGAATCTTCGAGTTCCTGTGCAATGAGGGCTGGATTGCCAATGCGGCCAAGTAGGGCTCCGGCTCGGAAACAGACAGCTCATCGTCTTGACAATTCTTGTCAACTTATTGGAATCAGCAAGGGGGATAGGAAGAAATCACAGGACGCTTTTTTATGAGACGCATGAAGCTCACTAGTGGCATGTACCATGTACAGCAGCATCACGATGGCATGAATTGGACATGAATACCATGACACGACTACTCTGGAACAATGCAAAAACATGTTTTTCAACACAGAGGTACGTATTCTCAGGTTTGCGTATACTCCCCCTCTTCTCTTGAGACAGCTTGCGCAGTCAATGCCTATAAGCTGCGCATTTCAACTTGATTACTACCTCTTCCCTTCGAATCGCTACTTGAATACCTTGTGTCGCAGCAGTTTGGTTGATATTGCGGGGTGGACTTCATAGCAAGTCAGCCGAGCCCCCAAGCAAGCCCGCCGAGCAGGGCAAGTGCTTCGAATTTCTTCCGGTGAGCTGAGAGCGGTGCTTCCAGCTGCCTCCTCTGAGCAGCTGCTTCCCTCACCTGGAGCTTCGACTTGCCTTCTGCCACCGACGCCCGGACTTTCCATCCTCGGAAATCCGTCTTTGCAGCGCTTTTCGCAAACATTAAGCACATAAGCATTCAACGGCTGCATGCGCCACGTGGGAACGGAATGTGGTTGACGCAAGATTAGAGATGTGATATGCATTCGAATTTTTTTCTGTGGGTATAGTGGTGATAAGCTTGCCGCGGGTTTGATCTCCTACGCGTTTGAGGGCGGTCTGGACGGGTAGGTCGGAGTTCACGATGGTTCGTTGATGGAAGAGTGGCGACGGTGGGTGACTGCTTTTGGGGTAATGGACTTGTGGTTGTTATTCTTGGAAACGAATGCTGGAGTGGCTGACTTTGCGTGTAGTGTTGGCAGGAGGTTATTGAGGACAAAGCTATTGGCGTTCACAATGTGTCTCTATGGCCATACACTTCCTTGCTGGTATCATTGCATAAGGCCCAAGTCTTTGCGATTCATATCCTCATTGCATGAGAGCAAGTCGTGAATGTTGATCTTGATGTTAATACTGAATGTGACTGCGAATATGGATTGATCTTCACATATTACATTTTCGAGTCCGAACTACCTGCATACGCCAATCGCTCACATACACGCTCGCTCGCTCGCTAACAGAAGAAACGCCATCCAGCTGCCAACTCCATCGGTCATCAAGTCATGTCCCATTCACACTCTACGCAGCAGCGCAGTTTCCTCCATCAACACGGAGATCAGTACCCGTCATCCAAGCAGCACCCTTTCCCAGCAAGAACACAGCAGGCGCCTTGAAATCCTCGGGAGCACCCAATCGTCCCAGCAACGCAGCGTCCATCCACTTCCTCTCCAGCTCCGGCTCCTGCTCCAGCAGAGCATCCGTCATCGCCGTGCGGATGTAGCCAGGCGACAGCGTGTTGATGCGGATTCCGTGTTGCGGACCGATTTCCTGCGCCATCGATCGACACAGCTGGTGCACAGCGGCTTTGCTGCTGTTGTACGCGGAGCACGTCAGGCCGCGGTTGGCGATCTGGCCGGACATGGAAGCGATGAGCACAATGCTGCCCTTGATGCCGCGTTCCATGAAGCTGCGGGTCGCGTACTTGGCCGTGATGAAAGTGCCCGTGACGTTCACGTTCATCATGCGGTTGAAGTCCTCGGCAGGATAGTCCCAGCATGGTGTCCTTTGCTGAATTCCAGCGCACGCAATCAAGCCGGAGAAGGGGGCGGGGGCTGTCTCCGCGATCCGTTGGAATTTCTGGGAGACTTCTTCTTCCGAGGTGATGTTGCAGACGTCGTAGGAGATTGTGACGTTGTTCTTCTTCGCGGAGACTTGTAGGTCTGCCCATTCCTTTGGTGATGGGGAGGGGAGGATATCGAGGCAGACGGCGTGGCCGCCTGCTTCAACAACGGCTTGGGCGAGGGTGATTCCGAGACCGCGACCGCCGCCTGTGACGATGATGGTCTGGTTTTTGAGGGAGAAGAGGTCGGGGATTGAGGGGCCTTGGGCTTGTGTCTCGTCCGACTCGGGGATTTGGGTTGGGAGGACGTGATCTTGGATGATTGCTGCTGGAGCCATGGTGTGTGGAGGTGTGCAGAGGTAAGGCGAGAAGAGCGTCGTTTGTTGAAGGTTCAAAGGCAACCTGTCGAGCTTCGAACGGAAGAGGGGAGTGATGGGATCAGGATGGATGAGGAACGGAGTACACGATACTTACAACTCCCAAACCTGCGACGAGGTGCATTATCTAGGACACGACGGCATGCACGGCTGTGTGATCGGTACCTCCTAGCATCAGGACGGTGAAGACCATGATTAGGACAGGTTTACGTGTCCAGCTTCCAGAAGCTGACGGTGGAGACGTTGAACCGGTGCTATCAGACAGAAATTTTGATGCGTGGATTCCGTGTCTGCCGGTGACAGCAAATAATGGAGTTGTCACGATGGCACGAGGGCGGGCACTGGGCAGGTGCTGAGTTTTGTGTTTCCTGGTGCCACAGAACAGGGCTGAAGTCGGGGGAAGTGGCGATGGGGAAAGCAGAAGCCGTCGCTGACCCCGAGACGGGGGATTCGACTTACTTTCCTTGCGAGAGAAGAAGGCATAACCACTTCCCTCAGACTGCAGGCAAGTGCAAGAGCTCATGTTTCTTGCTTATCGCGAAGAGCAACTACGAGCGCGAATGTGGCGAAGAATCCCCTGCTGGCTCTGCTCCGCGTGCTCCGCAACACCCTGTCCAGTGCTGTCCGCCGTGCTTCGACTGCCCGCTCTACCTGTTCCTCTCCGGATGTTGCTGCTCGAATAGACTTTTGGGAGCTTGGATGGAGCTCCAAATCACTTTTCCATGCTGCTATGCTGCCACGCAGGCGGCAAGACTGCCGTGACGTATAAAGCCATTGAGGCGCGTCGCCCAGGTACACGGTTGGTACATTATTTCCTGCTCACAATTGCTTCCTCTTCATCCTTCGATTGATTAGCGATTTATTACGGACACTTGAGTGGAATCGGGATCTACCACTGTTGTAATCATGGCGCCTTCAGCTGTTCCGGTGTCGAATGGCGATGTTGAGCATCTGCCATTGAAGCTGCAGAAACAGAATGGAGTGACTACCACAGCAGAGGATGTTAGGATGGAGGCGAAAGAGAAGACAGACAAGGTCCTGGCGACTTTCAGATGTTTGATCGCGGACCTGTGTCACCAGTTCGGATGTGGACACCCCGGGTATGTCAGACCTCTGACTGGAAGCATTCGGGTTGACGCTAATATTGTGGCAGCTCTGCTATGGGAATGGCAGCCATTGGCGTTGCTCTGTGGAAATACGTGATGAAGTACTCGCCTTCAAATCCAGACTTCTTCAACCGAGACCGCTTCGTCCTGAGCAACGGCCACGCCTGCTTGTTCCAGTACACCTTCCTCCACTTGACCGGATACAAGATGATGAGCTGGGAGCAGCTCCTTACATACCACTCGCCTCGCTTCGACTCGGTCTGTCCCGGCCACCCCGAGATCGAAATCGACGGAGTGGAGGTCACAACTGGTCCTCTGGGACAGGGTATTGCCAATGCGGTCGGTCTGGCTATGGCTTCGAAGAACCTTGGCGCCACTTACAACCGTGGCAGCCATGAGGTCGTCAACAACATGACTTGGTGCATGATCGGAGATGCTTGCTTGCAGGAGGGTGTGGGTATGGAGGCGATTCAGCTCGCGGGACACTGGAAGTTGAACAACCTCTGCGTCATGTTTGACCGCAACGAGATTACCTGCGATGGATCCGTGGATGTTGCTCAGTCCGACGACATCAACGCCAAGATGCGAGCTTGTGGCTGGGATGTCATTGAGATCGCCGATGGCAACTATGATGTTGAGGGTATTGTCAAGGCTCTCATTCAGGCTCGTGCTTCCAAGGACAAGCCTACTTTCATCAACATCCGCACTGTGATTGGTGTTGGAAGCCAGGTCCAGGGCGACGCCAAGGCTCACGGTGCTGACTTGGGTGAGGCAGATGTTGCCCACGTCAAGAAGTTCTACGGCATGGACCCAGAGAAGCACTTTTTTGTTGATGACGATGTCTATGGTTACTTCCGTGAAGCTATCCCACGCGGTCAGCAGCTCGAGAAGGACTGGCAAGCGACTGTCAATGCGCACAGCAAGGAGCACCCTCAACTTGCTGCTGAATTCCAGAAGAGAGTCAAGGGCGAGTTCCTCGACGACTGGACGAAGCTTGTTCCCAAGCTCGAAGACTTCCCAACTGAGGACACGCCATCCCGAAAGGCAGCAGGCCAAATCCTCAACCCTATCGCGGAGAAGTGTGGCAACGTCGTCGTCGGAACTGCCGATCTGTCACCCTCAGTCAACATGGCCTGGAAGACAAAAGTCGACTTCCAAAACCCAGACCTAAAGACCGCCTGCGGCCTCAAGGGCGACTACTCCGGCCGCTACATCCACTGGGGCATCCGCGAGCACGCCATGGCCTCTTGCTCCAACGGCATGGCCGCCTTCAACAAAGGCACCTTCCTCCCCATCACCTCCTCCTTCTTCATGTTCTACATCTACAACGCCGCCGGCGTCCGCATGGGCGCTCTCCAGAACTTGCAAGCCATCCACATCGCCACCCACGACTCCATCGGAACCGGAGAGGACGGTCCGACGCACCAGCCCATCGAGCTCGCCTCTCTCTACCGCGCCATGCCCAACTTCCACTACATCCGCCCCTGCGACGCCGAAGAAGCCGCCGGCGCCGTCATCGCTGCTCTGAACGCAAAGGAGACTCCCTCGATGATTTCCGTCTCGCGACAAAAAGTCCCGCAGTACCCGCAAAACTCCTCCCGCGAAGGCGTGCAGAAGGGCGGCTACGTCTTCCTCGAAGAAAAGGACGCAGACGTCACCCTCGTCGGCGCTGGCGCGGAAATGCGCTTCTGCGTCGAAGCCCGCCAGGCTCTCGTCGCGAAGGGCCTCCGCGCGAGAATCGTTTCTCTTCCATGCTGGAGGATTTTCGATTCCCAGCCGAGAGCGTACCGCAAGCAAGTCCTCGGCACCGCTCCCCGTGTCGCAATCGAGGCCTACTCGCCGAACGGATGGGAGAGGTACGCGGACGCCGGGTACCATATGCACTCATTTGGACAGTCGCTGGTTGGTAAGGACGTATACGAGCGATTTAATTACAATGCGGAGAAGATTGCCGACAAGGTTGCGGGTCTGATGGAGGAAGTCAAGAAGGAGGGAATTGAGACTTTGAGAGGCGATTTCAGGGATTTGAATGAGTATGAGAAGGATGTGCAGTTCAAGGCTTATCACAAGCATTGATCTTGATGAAGAGAGGAGGGTGTTGTAGATTAGCTTTGTTTTGCTTTGATTTGCCGTAGCCCTTGAGCGTCTCTGATGAAAAATGTCTGTCCTTCAAATTTCCTGTCCATACCTTTCAAAGGCAGTCGATTATGGTGTCATTCATCCATTCCTTCAGTCCCCCAACTCCTCCCCATCTCCCCAAAACTCCCTCAAATCCTCCGCCCTCCACCGAGTCTTCCACCCCGTCTCCCTCTCAATCTCTGCATAAACATCCAAAATCGCCGCATGTTCCGTCGGATGGCTCATATGTTGCCCCGCCACCCACAGCGGCTGCACACTATTCGTCCACGCCGCATGATCGCGATTCGACAACGAAATCGCACATATCTGCCTCGCATGCCACAGAATCGAATGCGGTTTCCGGCTCGCAAACTGTAGATGGGAAGGTTTGTATTTCAGCATCAGCAGGGCGGCGGTGTGGTACATTTGATTTCCGGAGACGGCGGATCCGTTGCCGTAGAAGAGGGTTTGGAAGGGTTGGGTGGGAGTGGAGGAGGGGATGGTGAGGAGGGGTTTCATTTCTTCTGGGCGCGAGGTGTACCATTTTTCGAGCACTTCGAAGAGGCGAGACCAGTGGTGGATGTATTCGGATGCGTCCATTATGATGCGGCTGGTGCGGTGGTGAGGGCGTTGTTCCCATTTCCCGGAGGAGCAGAGGAGGTCGATGACTTGGCCGCAGAGGTAGACGACTCGGTTGGCGTACATGCCGAAGTTGGAGATTGTTTCGAGCATGCTGTAGTCGGCGAGGAGGTCGTTGTAGCCCATCCAGCGGTGCATGGGGATGAGGGTGCGTTCGGAGGAGATGAGGCCGCCGCAAATGTCCATGCGCGCGAAGCACCAGAAGATTGCTTGCTCGAGGCCGCCGCAGCCGCCGGTGAGGCCGAGGGATTGGATCAGGGCGGCACAGCCGTCCAGGTGCCGCCGCCAGGCTTTGGGGGAGCAGGACATCATTTCTAGTACGCAGAGGACTACGCAGGAGGCCAGAACCACGGTTGTCTTTTGTTGTAGGAGGGGTGAAAGTAGGTGAATCGCATGCTGGTATAGCGCCAAGCTGAGAGAATCGTCTGTCTGCCGTGCTTTGAGCTCCCGCTGTCGAGCCGACAGGGCCAGGATGGAGTACTTCACGTGGGCGTGTGATTTCGAGATCATGGGCAATACAAGTTCGAAGTGGCGATCATTATCAAACTTGTCCATCCATGGAGCGACTTCGTCGATGTAGTTCTGCCATAGAGCATACTCTTGTTCAGCAGAGAGTTGGGCAAGTCGGCGCGACTCCTCATCATCACTCTCCGCACTATCAGATCGGTGAAGCGGTGGCCTTGAATCTGTTATCTCGGGAGAGCTGATTCGTGATGGAGCTGTGGAGCGAGCAGTGTCTATGAGACGGCTTCGCAATGTGGCATGCAGTTCTTGAAACTGCGTTCCAGGCAAGAAAATTCCATCCTCGAAGGCCGGGTCGCTATACTGGGGCGAAAGGAAGATGTCCGGTCCAGAGAGAATGCTCGTGTCCGCGGCAACATCAGCGTTCAAAATGCTCGGAGAAGGCGCATGGCTCGGAAAGCTCTGCACAGTCGCGACGGCCTTGAAAGTCGGTGCTTGTCCGTTACTCTCGCGGGTGCTTGGACGCTCCGGTCGAGTGGCCGCCGGCTCAGAAACGCGCGAGTCCTCAGGTTCGTCATTGACAGTCTCCTCGAAATAGTCACGAATGACTTCTTTGGTGACGTTGATGATCTACTACCATTAGCAGCAATTCCCATTCGCTTTCATTGGGGTGTCACACCTGGAAACTCTGACTCCTCGAGCAAGCCGCCGCCTGCACCATAGAGGGATGCTCTGGTCCCATGGACTGCGCATTCTCAGGCCGAAACGAGACTTTTACGCCCCATTCACAAGCCTCCTTTCGCGCCTGGCAACCTTCACACGTAGGCTTCGTTTCGTCGCCTGTAGGTCCTAGGTCAGTCGCTCAACAAGATTATTAGCAGAGATTGAGTGCTTATCACATTTTCTCCTCTTCCGCCTGCAATTCAAACACCCCGTCCGCGTCCGCTTTTTGCCGACAGTCGCAAGTCTGCCATCCTGCTGCTCCTTGTCCGTGTGGTTGTTAGTCGTGCTCTCATCGTCTTTGTTGATCACGTCTTCGACTCTGGTTATCGCCATCGCAAGAAGTGGGAACCGTGCGGGTGAGAATCATTTCCAGATTTCTCCGCATTGCGATGGCGGGGAATGTGGTTTGCGCGGAGGCGAGAGCGAGGTGTGGTGTTGTTTCTCCACCGGGCATGGGCATGTCGTTAGTGTGCAGACTACGGATGGCGGAATAAGGTTTTCCGGCCCCAGGTCCATGCAAGCCTTTGCCACGTGCACAGCTCGTGTCGAGGCTCTCTCATTACTGCAGAGACGCTGCGCTGTTGTAGCTAGAGGAATTGCTCTGTCTGATAATCTTCATCTTTGGTTCTATATAAGATTGTACAAATAGGTAGGCATGATGTGCCTACCACCATTACTTTTGTGGACCTTTGATTGCTTCCCGCATCTCACTCTTCATCCTCGTTATTGTGCCAACACCGCCGTACATCATAGCAGTGTACACCTGACATATGCTTGCACCGGCATTCAAAATGTCTAGGCACTGCTCGCCATTGGTGATGCCGCCAGTCGCAAATATAACCTTTGCAGGTAGAGACTCGACAGGCGCGGGCCTCGTTGCGGATTTCTTATCAGTTCCGTCCGTGGAGACGACCTTGTCCAGCGCTTCTTGCGCGACTTCTCTGGCAGAAGTCATTGGCGATTTCGTGTTTGCACTGTCACCCATGTCTTTCGACTTGTCAGAGTGTGCCTCTGACGAGTGCCTATCCGGCAGCTGCACCAGCGGCTGCTTGCTGTCCTTCTCAGCCTCATCAGTCAGTGGCTTCAGTCGACTCGCGTCCCTCTCTGCGCTCGCATCGCTTGCAGTACTGGCGTTGTTAGAAGACACTGATCGAGACGATGGCAGTGCGATGGGCGCGTCGTCCTGTGGCCCTTGATCAAGCTTTGATCTGTATCGTTTTACAAGATTTAAAGTGCGCTGGAACATTTGCGGGCCTGAGTATCCGCCAACTTCATTGAGAATCTTCGCCTCGTCAGCAGGCATGATGTATCCTTGCGGAATAGGATCAGGTCGCTTCTTCGTAGTATTGCCAACGATAACGCCGTCTACTCCGGATGCCCATACTGCGCTGCAAATGCCCTCGATCTGTGTGTCGCTGTCTTCATCCGGGCTCACCTTCACCATGACGGCTGGCTTGGTCTTGCGATCTATTGCCTTCGCAGTATCCACTACGGCTGTGAGAATGGCTGTAAGAGGCGCTGTGGCTTGGAGATCTCGAAGTCCGGGGGTGTTGGGGGACGAGACATTCACAACGAGGATGTCGGCGTACTTGGCTAGATGATCCACACAGAACACATAGTCTCTGGCAATCGCTGCAATGTCGTTGTCTGGGGTAGTCTTGTTCTTCGCGACCTGCACAGCGAGGAGCTTTCCGGGGACCAGACTGCCTGGTGGTACTTCTGCCTTTCCATCTAACACAATTCGCTCAGCGTCGGGCCCAAGTCCAATGCCATTGTCGTAGGCGTAAGATCGCACACGCTCTCTCAACTGCATAGCCACATGCTCTGCGCCATCCGAGTTCAGACCGTACCGATTGATCAGCGCATTCTGGCTGGGTATCCGGAACACACGCGGCTTTGGGTTTCCCTCCTGCGGCAAAGGCGTCGCACCTCCGACTTCTACCACTGCCGGGCCTAGGGCAAGCAACGCAGATGGGATCTCGGCGTTCTTGTCTATACCCGCACTCGTGCCAATTGGGTTGTCCAGAATGTGTCCAAATACTTCAACCCTCAGGTCACCCAGCTCTTGGTCCTTGTTTCCTCTTTCCCGGGGATGAAGGTTGAAGTCGTAAAGGCCCTTGATGTACCGTATCGCGGCATGATGGGCCTCCTCGGCGTCGCTATGAACGATGCGGACGAGTGGAACGGTGAGATACTGGTGAATGCTGGCGCGAGTGTCCGTCACGTAGAGATATCCAAAGGAAAGCAGCAAGATCAAGCCAGTACCGTAGAGATATGCGACTGCCTTTGACCCTCCCGAAGCAGCCTTTTTTCCGGCAGCAGCAGCAGTAGACTGCGCTGCTTTGCCAGCTTCTTTCGCGGTCTGCTCGGTAGATTTCGCGGCTTCAGTCCCTGCTTCTTTGGCCGCTTCTCCTGCTTGTTTCGCTGTCTGCTCGGTCGACTTCGCGGCGTCACTAGCAGCTGACTTGGCTGCCTCCTCAGCTTCTTTTCCCTTCTCAGCGGCCGCTTTTGCGGCTTCGGTGGTATTCGATTGAAATCTTCGAGCAGGTCGTAGGTACTGGGTTATAAAGCGCGTTCGGCCGGAGTGATGTGAGAGTTGACGGTGCCATTGGCGCTGCAGACACCGCCATTGGGCTCGATTCAGGCCAGACGCTTGTCGCAGGAGGTGTGATGATGCGCCGAATAGGCGCTGTGAGCCCGGCATCGCCGTCGCTTGTTGTGGTCGGTGTTTCTACGAGCTCAGAGCTGGAAAGTTAAGGTACAGTCGGGTAAGGTAGGAGGTACGTTGCGCACGGGCCTTTCGCAATGCGACCTCACCTCTTCCTTGCTTGTTAAGTGAGACTTCATGCATTTCTTGGACCTCACTTCGAAGAGCATTCTTCTCATTGCAACCACTATGGAAGATATCAAGCATCGCAGGATCCGCCAGGCGACCCTCGTTGAGGATGCCTTGTCATCGTACCCGCCTTGGAAATGAATCACAGTCGTGTCCTATCCTCTTCAACACGAACACGCCCTTGAGGAACCCGTCTGGTCCCAATTTCAAGCAGTATGAGGAAACCCATGCCGAGCCAACGCCGCCGAAGTTGAAGGTCTCTCACCGTTTGGAAGAGCACGTGCTGCAGCGTCAGCTACCAGCGGGCCGAAGGACCACCGGGGGCAGACTTGCGGGCAGCCTTCCAGGGGCTATTCGAGGCCTTCTGAATCTTCGGGGCTGTCGTATTCTTACGTCCAGGCCACTCGAATATGGGCTCCTCGTGGGTTGGCTCATCGACTTTCATGTCCTCCTCGTCGTCCTCGCCCTCGTCTTCGCCACACTCCTGGGCGGACTCCGGCTGAGGGGTGTAGAGACCTCCGTTCGCGTGGATTCCGTCCTGCATCTTGGCCTCCTGCTGCTCAACGGATAGCTGCGACTGCTTTGCGAGTGGGCTTGATGCTGGCAGGTCGAACTGTGGCGAGCTGGATGCGCCCAGGTTGGTGGAGTGACGAGGCTTCTTGCGCAGAGACATGAGAGCCTCCGCTGCTTCGGCCATCTGAGAGTTGTCAGTCAGGGCTTATTTCCAAAAATCCAAGGGGAAGACTCACCTCTTGCGACTCTTTGTCCGCTGTGGCCTTCGCCTCACCCTTGGCCTTGCGCTTGCCGGCGCGAGCTGTACGTGGCCGAGTGACCATCGTTCCAGCTTCGGCGTTTCCATCGGCATCGACCTGCTGGATCTTGTACGCCTTCTTGTTGCCTGTTGCATTTGTCAGATCACCATGAAGAAATTTGTTCGAATGGACATCTTACCTCGAACCATCTGGTCCACCATGTAAGACTCGATGTCCTTGTATCGGCACTGCTGCACGACTTCGAGGTTGCTGAGTTCCTTAGTGCCAAACTTCTGAGCCCACTTACTCATGTGGCCTAGGGATGCTGATTAGTTGTGAATGGTAGAGAGCGAAGCAGTCTGTCACTTACAGATCCGAATGTGGTTCGCAAGACCAGCGGCGCCCTTGAAGAAGGCACCAGCGCGATGCTTGGTTGAGTGGTTGCCGCCACAGAAGCAGCAGCGCAACTCGACGTAGCCATTACCTTCTGGAGAGCGCACAATCGAAGGCAAGCAGTCATGTGGAGGGCGGAAGTCGAGCTTGATCTTCTTGAGCTTCTTCTCGGTTTCTGGAGTGGTGGACGGACCCCGACGCTGGGTCGGGGTCGGCGGTGGTGGCATAGCTGCCGCTGTTGCTTGTGAGCCCGGTTGGAAGCCACCCTGTTGAAGGTTCGGCTGTGGGACGTTGGTTGTAGGGAAGGCGAGCTGCGATGCTGGCGTGTCGCCCAGCATGCCTTGTGACTCGCGCGACTCTTGTGGGGTGTACGGGCTGGGGAAGGGCAGTGCCTGCATGTGCTGCAAGTTGTTGGATACTGCTCCCGCTTCTGGAGCTGCTGCTGCTGCTCGCCGATGCGGTGCTTGCTGCTCGTTCACGAAGACGACGTCGTCGTTGGGGTCTTCGGACTTGAAGTCGCCCTTGAAGTCCGCGGACTCACCATTGTTGTTCTGCTGTTGGTTGAATCGCTGACGCTGGGCTGCCTCGCGCAGCTCGCGAATGCGCACGCGCAGACTGAGCTCCTCCTGAAGGGCGGCCCGCTCTTGGAGAATCTCGTCGTAGTCCATGGCGTAGGTCATGATGGACGGACCTGTTGACTGTTGTGCTAAGGGTAATGGGGTGTTGCTAGTGGACTCGAGTTTGAGGTGCTGGAGTTGGAGTGTCCAAGATGGAAAGAAATTGCGCGGAGCTGTGTTCTTTTAAGCGCGCGCGCGCGTGCGGCGGGCGTGCACGTGCCCTCGCGAGGGTAGCGCGGGACGGAAGCTACGCAGCAAGCTTTTCACGTGAAGATGCGCTAGTGAGACGAGGGCTTTTCTGGACAGTGAGCCCATTCCGGAAGACTCGCCTATGAGATCGTCGATGTGGAGATACCTATCATCGCATCAGAAGACGAAAATGCTCACACCATCGTCTTGCTCCTCTTTTCGCCTTGGCACGAATACGCTAACAGCTATTGACCTTCAAAGCAACAAGCCAAAGCTTGCGCCGCGATTCCTTCGCGAATGAGATCGGGCAATGGGGATGCATTGCCTCTAAAACTCCTTCATAAAGATTGCGGGTTATGTGCAAGTTTGCTGAAGCCGGCGGGCAATCCCCCGGGGCTTTGCCCCTCGAGTCCGCTTACGTGAACGGGGGTCTATAATGTCATTTAGGCAGCACCAGGCATCTTAGAATTCTCGATATGCAGAGTAAGGACTATTCACTGTGTTGAATATGGAACAGATTCGGGGTGAAGAATCTTGGTTTCCCGAATTCTATTTGAAGTTAGGAGAAAATGTCTCCTGACTTACTATAATGTAGGAGATATGCAAGCTCTCCACCTGGGTGCAGTGATTTACAACCACAGGGCTTATTTGATCACGGGAAGAAATGCAACGTCGGAACTTCTTGCGAATACTACTCCCAAGTCGGTCTTGGTCATTCAAAGGCTAAAAGGGGAGTTCCAGGGGGATTCGGGGGTCTTCTCGTAAGCCCACGCTTGGTCCTACGACTGTTGCACAGAGGTGTTTGTCGGCAAAACACTCGCAAGTACATTAAACGCCATGTTCCGTGTTGCGAATTCTGATCCATTGCTCGAGGCGCCCAATTATCAAAACATTCATCATCCACTGCAGCTGCCCGTGCCGCTTGCAGATTGCAGGCTTGAGCGAAGTCGCATGCTTGCCAAGAGATCCTCATCGGGCCAATTTTTGCCATCAACAATCTCGTGCTTCATTGCGACACCCATTGAGGCCGAAACGTCTTTGTTGTTTACTGAAAGAACACTAGCGCGAACCCTATCGAAGCTTCACATGCAGTAGCGAATGCTGAGTCAGGCGCAACCCTGTAAGTGAAGTGACGACTGGCGGCTTCCCTCAACACCTTTCTTAAAGCCACGACCACCCCCTCACCCCACCAACTACAAACATGCACGTCGGACGCCGCAGCTACGGCACCAAAAGCGCACGACCAGCACGCACACCAGCAGAGATGGATCTCCAGCGCCAGAACAGAAAGCGCCTCGCCGATGCCATGAGGCCAGCCGACCTCGACTCGCCAGGCTGGAAAAGCCGTCCAGAGGCAATCCGTATCGCGCCAGAAGTGCGCGTCGACTCGATCCTACGCCTCATTCCACCAAACGGATATCGAGCTCCAGGCCACAGCGTCGTTGCAGCACCTGCCCAGTTCCCGAAGCCAGGCCGCGACCTGAGGAAGCTACGTGCGGCGCCGCTGTGGAAGACAGGGACGCTAGACGAGAAAGTGGCGCAAATGGAGCAGTGGTTTCCAGATCTCCCAGATGTCTTCGTCGAAGGCGCGGCACCCAAGCGCAAGAAGAAACGCAACATGAAGAAACCCATCAGTCGTCCTTCGGCACCACCAAAAGATCCGCTGCGGCGTGGCATCTGTCCTACCTCTGACATTGGGACTTTTGCAAAGCTCCCTGGCGAGCTCCGCAATCGCATCTATCGGATGGCGGTCATCGAGCCGGATACGGAGAACACCTATGACCTGGGTTACACGCGTCAGCCCGTCAAGTTCGCGATGGAGCCCGGAACGTGCTCGACTGGCATGTGCTTGCACTCGAAGGTCAGCTACAATGTCCCCGGTATCGCCAATACCTGCCGCCAGATGCGATGGGAAGTCATGCCCATCTTCTGCCATGAGAATGTTGCCTTCCAATTCGACGACATGATGGTGCACCAGTCCTGCGTGGGAAACTTCCTTCGGAGCATTGGCGACTACGCCGACCTTGTGCCAGAGTACCGCTTCCTTCTCAAGCGTCCTCTCTGGGACAGAAACGAGTTCATGTGCTGGACTACTTACTACTTCTCGCTCACCTCGCCGAAGAAGACCGACAACGAAAACGACGACCTGTTCGAACTCGACTACGACGAAGATATGGCTCGGAAGATTTGTGCGTGCCCGCTCGACAAGGTGGTTGACGACATGAACGACGTCTGGGTAGACGATACCAAGAAGCGTCCGGCCATTGGCAAGATGGTGCTACGGTACGCTGAGTCGGAAGAGTTCTCGGACTTCGTGTGGCGGATGCGCAAGTCAAAGCAGTGGATGCATGCTCTCGACAAGTGCGAAGACTGCGACAATGTCAAGTTCAATAATTGAGCTGCAGCTTCGAGCGACTGCGACAGAAGGATGTGATTCACCATAAGAAGAGCTTGGCGTTTGGGGCTTTCAACGACAGGAGTGGAGTGTGAAGAGGCGGTGGTTGTTCGATGGCGACGCAGGAGTTTCAGGAACATGGCAAGGCCATCTTGTGCAAGAGCTCGGGTTTGATGCATGTCGGAACGCAATCGGTCTTGCTGCGCTTGAGCAGCTCTCGTATTCGTGGCTTCGTTGGCACCAGAAAAGTTGTTTCTTCAAGTATTGGACCGGATAGCGCTAAGAGTCTTGGAAGCTCGTATGTTGGGCTTGTTCCAAGGCAAGTGCAATGGAATAGCTGCCTTCTTGACAGCGGTCAGCAGAATTGTGTGTACTCAGAAATGAATGTTGCAATCCGGTTTCGCTTCCTTGTATCTCTGCATCTCGGACTCCTAATTTTCCCTGTTGCCGTCGCTCCTGCTGGCGTGTCCATTTCGCTTCGCGACGTTGTGGCGGGCAGGAGAAACCTCCGTAGGCGAAGCGCCGACATGTATACTATCACCATGATCCCCTGTCTGATGCATTGTGATGGAGGTTGGGAGAAGTGGTGATGTGAAAGTTGAAACGAAGCGAAGCCGTACTCCCAGCCACATGGGTAGTCGTGGTGGTCCAAGCGCCCGGCTTCGGCTTCATCGGCTCGGGCTTTGGAGATGGAGTGCATGTGAAAGCATCAATGTAGCGATTGAGCATGCAAAAATGCTGGTTAGAACGCGAAAATAGGTGCTCGAGCTGCAGCGGGTGCAGTTGAGTCTGGTGCTACAAAGATAGGTAGAAAGCGGCCATTAAATTGGATTGGGCTGCAGTGTTTGTCGCACGGCGCAGGGGAAAGAAAGCTCGTCGTCCCGCCTCCTCCATCACCGTCCAGCCTCTCGACTTTGCACCGCATTGGCTCGCCAACACCGCGCACGCACTCGACTTACGTGCTCCTCTCGCTGCCATCCATCCACGGACATCAAGCCACATTGTTCCTGCAGAACTCAATCGCACTTCTGCCAATCAAACTACCGGCGCCGGCGAATATACCGAACCAGCTGATTATAAGCGCCATCCGGCCAGCGCATCCTCCGTCTCTTTTTCTTGATTCTTCTTTCCTCCCAGTTTCTCTAGGGAAATGGTCTTCTTCAAGCGCCTCTCCCGAAGTCGCAGCAATAGCCAGTCCTACGTCGACAGCTACGACTCGCGACACGACTCCAAAGCCTCGTACGACGCCGGCGACCCTACCTCTGCCAATAAGTTCCACTCGCCTACAGACCTCGATCCTCCCGATCACGATCAGGGCGTACCAATCCGTCAGGGTAACACCGCGCCGCAGCTTGCGGACCCGCTGTCCAAAGACACTGGCGAGATCAGCATGTACGCTAGACGTGACCGCCCGACCGAGATCTCTTCTCAAGATCGATACCACGGAAACCAGTTCGGCTCACCGCCATCTGCGGGAAGCGGTAGAGGTATGAATGGCTTCTCAGGTGCTGGTGCTGGAAGTGGAGGCTTCGGCGGCGAGCCGACATCCGCAACGAAGCATGAGCCAGCGCCAGACCTTCTGCTGCAGGCTTTCAACCAGGCGATACGACCGTACAGTGACAAGATTGAGAACTTGGAGGGCGAAATTGCGGATCTGAAGGCGTACATTGATGCGCTGGAGAGACAGCGGACAGAGGTGCACGGATGGATTGACAAGAGAGGACTGCGTCCTGGTGAGTACAAACGCTGTCAGAATGCTGGCCATTGTAACCGTGCGCTAACATGGATACACAGACGTGCCACCGAACATCGCAGCAATCATGG
The DNA here is from genome assembly GCA_022814565.1 of Phaeophleospora eucalypticola. Classification (NCBI taxonomy): domain Eukaryota; kingdom Fungi; phylum Ascomycota; class Dothideomycetes; order Mycosphaerellales; family Mycosphaerellaceae; genus Phaeophleospora; species Phaeophleospora eucalypticola. The sequence goes on from JAKLNG010000011.1 coordinate 901,546, forward strand.
ATTCGGCATCACATGCCTCCTCGCCTACTCACGCTGCAGCAACGCTGAACGCCCAACTCGACCGCAAGATCACCATCGTCAATTTCGACCTCCACCGCCTTCAAGATGATCTGAACGATTCGCTCCCAACTCCTTCCTTCTCAGCCTGCATGCTGAAGTTCCTTCCTGACATCACACGATTGTCCTCCCTCCCAAGCGGGCCTCGCTACGCTTTCGACTTGCTCCTCAAGCTCGGCGGCAACCTCAACTCCCACGGAGGCCTCGAAAACGGTGACGAGGAGGACCTCCGCGAGCGTCGCGCCTTCTATGGCCGATTGGACGAAGCGATGGTAGACGTTGTCAAGGGCCGATTCCGTGAAGAGGGAGATAGCTGGGGCGTCCAGCGCGAGATCAAGCGGATCGAGAAGACAGGAGCATACTTACGGAATTGGGGTGTGGAGCCCTACTTCCCGAACACACTCGAAGTCATGAGAGAGGGCAACGGACATGGACAGGCTGTTCCTGGCGGTGCACCTGAGTACTCCTAGAAAGAGAACGGATTGTCGTCCTCGCAAGGAACATTGCCGCTTCCGCCCCAAACGTCGAACCTGGAGATACCGAATGGGCGCAGCGTGAGTGGTGATGGAAAGAATGTTCGATTCTCTTGACAAGCTTTCGGTGCTGCGGACTGGATGATTCAGAGTGCAAGGCTTCTTCCCACATACGGCGATGGCGCAAGGTGTGCGAGCAAGAGCTCGAGTTTGGGAAAGTTATTAATTCATTATTGGTTGGAGGGGTTAAAATGGGGACGCAAGAGGAGGGAGGTTAGCTGGCGATTTGCGTCGTTTACAGAAGCATGACTTAACGACTCTCTTGATCTTGGATGTGTTAGTATAGCGACTAAGGGATACCACAAACGTATATGGTAATTCGAAACAGTGAACAATAAGGGTACGTGCTGGTGAGCTGATGTTCCTACTAGCTGTCCCGCGGGAGCAAGCTTCTGATGCAACGGCTCAACCGGCGAATTCTCCGTCCCACAATGGTTCAAAATGCCGCCAAAATTCGGAACCGACTGAAAGAGAAGATCCAGAAGCCGTGGGCGTCACTGGGAACCTAAGGTGAAAGTAGCCTGCTACTAGCCATCGTTATCAATGCGTTGGTCGACAACGATCAAAAAAATCCCCTGATCGTGCCGAGATCGTGCGCTAAGAACAAGGAAGGATCATCGAAAAGTGTAGAAGTAATCTTTGGATTGGTGCTCAGTTTACATGTGAGAGCGAGGGATTTTCGTGGCTTCGTCGCTGACCTACGCAAGAAAAGTCAGGTCCCGTTCGATGGCGATACAGAGTCGCGTCAGACAACATTCTTTTCGAACCACTGCTCCCAGTCGCTCTTGGTGAAGCTGCTGGAGATGCTGTTCTCGACCAGGCCCTATCCAATGTTAGCAAAGTCGGACAGACGAAATGGTGCTAGAAGGAACTCACATTGAACAAGACTGTGGGAGTCACGTGGACACCTTGCAGTCGTTGATGCTGTGCTACAGTCAACCATTGTCAGGCTTGAACTAACGACTATTCGACATACCTTCACCAATGGCTTAAGATCATTCGTCACGCCATTGCCAGAGTTCTTGCTGCCATCCGGGCCCGGCTTGTCCGAAATCTCAAGCTTAGAGTAGATGGTCTTCTCGTCCAGGCCAACGCTCCCGGCAATCTTGGCCAACCTCTTGTAGGTGTTGTTGCGAGTCTCATTGACAACTTCAGTGTCGAAGTATTCGGTCTGCTTGTCAAAGAGCGCCTTGCTGAATTCCCAGAATTTGTCAGGCTGCGTCTGCAGGACGGCTACTCCAACCTCGTGAACGAGAGTCGACGATGGGTGCCATGGCTGGATAGTCTGCCGGAAGATGATCTGGATCTTATCGGAGTACTTCTGCTTCACCAGAGGAAAGACCGAGTCGTACACGGTATCGAATTGCTTCCTGGAGAACTGGCTCGCTGTTAGGATATGTTGCCATCAGGAAGTTTGGGGACGTACTGGGCAAACATAGTCCAGGTCTATTGGATCGCGGTCAGAAGAGGTTCTACCAGACGCTTTCGAAGCTCAGTCTACTTACAAAGTTCCAGCGTGTGCAAAGTTGCTGGCTTTGCATTGGCTACAAACTTCTGACCAGCGTACTTGGGTGCAAGAGCCATTATTGGAATATTTCTCTTCTGTCTTTTTGTTCTTGTTAAGGTAGAGATCAAGTCGTTGGAGATTGTCAACGAGATGGCGACATTGATGACATGCGGAATAGACTCCGGCTAACGTCATTGCCGATCTCGCACGGACCACGAACGCGTTCTCCCGACGCGTCTTCCGACTTCACCACTCGGACATTTTCCAGAAACACTTTTATCTCGACGAATCTGTCGAATGTCTCATCTATCCCGCCATTGATATCAGCATGATGTAAAGGCCATCATGGCCATTCAGGCGCTTCCGGATACTACGATCCGGACGCTTGGCGCCACTCAGGCCTTGACTGATGCAAGCAGCATCGTGAAGGAGCTAATAGACAACTCGTTAGATGCAAATGCTACGTCCATTTCAGTCGAGATACACAGCAACACGCTCGATTTCATCCAAGTTCGAGACAACGGCCACGGTATTGCTCCAGAGGATCGATCTCCTGTGGCACGACGCTACTGCACCAGCAAGATCACCCACGATGACGAGTTGAAGGATATCGGTGGCACTTCACTTGGTTTCCGAGGAGAGGCGCTTGCCAGCGCTGCTGAGTTATGCGGCTCTCTTACGATCAGTACTCGTGTGGAAGGAGAGATAGTAGCAGCAGCACTGACGATCGACCGAAAGGGCGAAGTGATCAAGCAGGAGAAGGCTTCTCTTCCAGTCGGGACCACCGTGAGGATTGCGGACTTCATCAAGGCCAACCCTGTACGAAGGCAGAATGCTCTCAAGAACACCGAAAAATGTCTGAAAAGCATCAAAAGTCTGCTGCAGGCATACGCATTCGCTCGTCCAAATGTACGCCTTTCCCTGAGGATTGCCAAGTCCAAGAAGGCTGTTGGTGATTGGGTGTACGCACCCAAACCAGGAGGGAATGCCGAAGATGCTGCCTTCAAGATTGTGGGTGCTGCGTGTGCTTCGCAGTGTACCTATTCCGTCATCGAAGAGCGCGGCCTCACTTTTAAGGCTTTCCTACCTCGACCAGATGCTGAGCTCGCCAAGGTCAGCAATATCGGCTACTTCATTGCTGTTGACGCTCGGCCCGTCTCTTCGTCTGCAGGAACTTTCAAGCAGATCGTCAAGATCTTCCGAGAAGCTCTCAAGGCCACGAAGCCCGATTTCGACGGCGTCAGAGACCCTTTTCTGTACTTGAACATTGAATGCCCAATTGGCAGCTATGATGTCAACGTCGAGCCTTCCAAGAATGATGTCCTTTTCGATGACAATGGACGAGTGATTGCAACGGCCAGGAAGTTGTTTGAGACTGTCTACCCCAAAGCAGAAAGTGCAGCGCCGCCAAACAAACAGTCCAATCTCGAAGCTCCTGCCCAGCATGAGCAGAGTCCTCAGAGGGACAGCATGAATGTTCCTACCGGAAGTCAGGCAATGGATGATGCCGCTTTTAACGACGGTTCTTATCGACCACCGACCTATGCTGCGAATGGCCCTAAGCCACCTACGCATGGGGAAGAAGAGGATGATGTTACTCCTGCTCCAAAGTTCAGGTCTACAATGTATGGGTATGATGAGGAAGATCTCGAGCTCCTGAATGAGCGGCCGTCGACCGATCGCGCTGAGGCGGAGTACGAAGAGCTTCGTCAAGCCAGGAAGGATATCACAGCATCGAATCCTTGGATCACAGCAAAATTGAACAGCACTCAACGCCGTCCGGTAGTGGACGTGAGCCCTGGTCTCTCGAGCTCACCACCAAAGCGTATGCAGCCATCGCATGATACAGACGTCGCGGCCTTACCCACACCAAGACCATCGTCGCCTTCGCCGCCGGTAACAGAAACAGGGATGAATGCCTCGAGAGCTGCTATGATTGCAACTACACCGGATCTACAGATGGCGAGGCAGGAGACTGCACATATCAGGCAGACCGGACCAAATATACTTCCGCTCGGCAGAGACAATCGTTTGACCACTCGGGAGCAGGAGGTTCCTGGCGCTGCTGGCTTTCATACTCCAACTCAAGTTCCCGAAATGCGACATGCCAACCATGAAGAGCGATCGAATCTGCCCCCGCCACAGTTCTATGCCCCAATGCAATCGAGTGCGCCATACGCGACCACGATGGGCTCGGATGAAGCAGCTGGACCTCTCGAAGCACCAGCGTACAACTATGAGCTTTCATCAGACCAAGCCATTCCGGCTTTGGGAACGCCACTCGAGGCGATACCAGCCAGGGGCACGCGTGTTTCTCTAACACCGAAGCAGCAACTTCGCGGCAAGGTCAACAAGCCTTTCAAGCCGCCACTCAAAGCCCAGGAGCCGCAGGAGCCGCGAGAGAAGGTCTGGTTTGATCATCTGGAAGGTATCGACCGACATCGAGGCCAGCGGCGTAATCCGCCGAATCGATCTAGAAGCGGCCTTGTGGTGCAGGGTGAAGGCGACGACGAGTCTTCGCGCCCTCTGTCGCCTCCACGGCACAACAGAGACATTCGAGAATTTGTGGGACCTCGTCACGGGGAGTCTATTGCAGAAATGATTGAGAGGCATAATAATAACAACCAGAACAGGGTCAGCGAGGACCAACGCGAGCAAGAGAATCGCTCGAATGATGATCAAAGCCAGCATCCTGCCCGACCCCGAGTTATTGGAGGTCGCGACTTCGTGCCGGCAAGCGATTTGGCCGCATTGGAAGCGTACGCAAGCTCTCCTGAGAAACCAAATCGGCAGCCACCGAAGCGACTTAAAACCAGCGAGAGACGACCTCTGCGGACCATGAGTGCCAACGTCGCTGCGGCTGACCAAAATGAAGAGCAAACCCGTCCGGACGACAATGAGGATCCTGACTACGCTCCTGGTAAGGGAAATGGTGCACGCCGGCCCAGCTCTGCCAGACCTGGACGTCGTAGGTCAACTGCCAAACTACCTCTCGAACGCATTCCCAAAGGCCAAGGAGTTCAGAATTTAGTTTTGACGAAGGCACTGTCAACGCAGCGGATCTCTGAGCTCGTCGGAAGAATTGACTGGGATGCTTCACTTCTGTACTACAACGAGCCAGCGATCCCTCTTCCATCAGTTTTCGACTCAGACCAGCTCGATTTCAAACAACTTTCCCACAATCTTCACAACCTTCTCATCACGGTCGGATCTGAGGGTGAGGGTACCGGGCCAAGCGTTGTGTTCAACCAGCTGCAAGCAGCATTCAGTCGTCGCGGAGAGACAGCCTCCATGGATATCGACAGAGACGAATTTGATGATGACGACGATATTATGTCTAACGTTTAAGGGCGTATCAATGTTTCGGTGTTTTGATCTTTTCTTGGGATTTAGCGGTGGCGCAATGGAAGGGAGGGAAAGTGATGATACCCAGGTTCCATTTCGGCGCGTTCGAGAACAGCATTGTTAGGAAGTATGGAAGCATGTTCCGCCGTGACACGATCGGCTCAGAGAGGCATTAGACCTGTACATTGCTCTCAGCAGCAGCCTTGTAATGAACATTCCTTAACATCGGCCATCATCACTGCAAGTCTAGATGCATCCGGTCAACTGATTCAGGCCTTGATCACATCACCAGCGCTTGCCATGCCCGGAAGACGTATGCTGGTCATTAAAAAGTCGTTCATCCAATCAATGTCATAGTCGACTTATATCTATTCTCTATCCTTTCTTCCTCGGCGGAGGACCTTCTTCATCTGTCGTCTCTCCATCCCCAACATCAAACACATCGCGCTCCTGCGCATCCTCATCATCCGTAAACTCATCCCTATAGTTTCCGCGCTCCAAATCCGCGGCCCCAAAATCGCCATCCTCGTCCGCGTAGTCCCTGTCTCGTGTATGGTGTAGGGAGATATCACTCGCTCTACTTCGCAATGCGTCCCGCGCGGCTCTTTCGTCGTCGTCAAAGTCCTCTTCATCTAAGTAGTCCGGCCCGCCTGCAGCGTCTTGACTGCTTGTCCGCCTTCTTGAGCCTGTGTTTACGTTTGCTGCTTCTTCTGCCTCGAGCACTTTGGCTCTGGCTTTTGTGCGCGCGTAGATGATGTAGCCGGTTGCGACGCCGAGGACCATACCGACGATGATGGAGATGTAGCTGACAATCTTCGTGCTGAAGTCCATTTCGTCGCCTCTTTCTGCAATGTCTCCCAACCGCGAGCCGACAAATATGTGTAGGAGGAGTTTCGGCGAGGCAATGGCGGTCGCGAGCATGAAGTTCTGCCAGGTGACGGTCGGGATGGTGGAGATGGCGCCGTTGGCGAAGGAGTAAGGGAGTGGACACAGGCGAATCATGCAGAGGAGCTTGAGACCGTCGTGCTTGAGGACGAGGGAGAGGGCGGCGAATTGCTGGTTCTTCTCGGTCATGTTGGAGACGAAGTTCTTGAGGAGGGTGCGGGAGACGATGAAGGAGACGGTGCTGCCGATGATGGTTGCTGAGGCCATGATGAACCAGCCTTTCATGCCGAAGACGAAGCCGGCGATTGTTACGCAGGTGGAGTAGCCGATCATGGGCGGGAAGCTGACGGAGAAGGTCATGAACCAGAGGATCAGCCAGCCTCCAGGCAAGGCGCGCCATTTCTTCGCTGCTGGGGCGAGAGCGGCCATGATGCGTTCGGAGTAGATGAGGGCGAGGATGGTAAGGATGGAGCTGATTATGCCAAACGCGACGAGTCCTGCTCGCTGGACAGGTGTGAGCGAGGTCCATAATCGGAGGCCTCTACGTTGGAGTTTTGCGCCTTCGTGCAGCCATTTGTCGCGGGTTGTTCGTGGACGGTTGTGATTTGAGACGGAGGGCGAGTCGAGGGATCTTCGCGACCAGATGGGCGAGCTCGTGCGGCGAGCATTGGGGTTCTCGTGGGTAGGCAGAATGTGGTCATCTTCATCTTCGAACTGCCCGGCCAATGCGCGCGCAGTCGAGGACCACTCGGCGGGAGGAGGCATTGTGGGCGAATCGAGGCTGCGGAGCCAGCGGGTGTGCTACCGCGTTACGGCGAAGGGCGGTTGTACGGGGGAAGAGGAGAGAGGACTGTAGATACGAGGAAGATATCAGGCAAAGTGGTTGCCTGTCGTACGGATAGCGAGAGACATGGGCTTGGGCGGAGTTGTCGGTGCTCTGCGGCGGATAGGGAGGTGCGAGTGGACTTTGTTCGTATTCGCACCAATCTTGTGCGGTTGTTGCTGACTGACTCTCGCGACAACGACAACAACGTGCACAGGCGAAGTCGAGAGAACTGCGCCTCGATCAACGCTGTCGACATCCGGAGAGCATCCTCGCGTCCAATCCTTGGTTGCGGTGACCTCACTCCGAACGCACGTGCTGCAAGCCACCAACGTCTGCCGGCGCTTGTTTTTCCGAGTCCGAATCCCTCTTTTCCTTCCTCTTCATCGACAAACATCTTCATCACTATCTTTCAATGGCTTCAGGAATATCGACAGGAATAGGTACAAAGCTGGGCGTTCCATCTACCTTGCTCGAGAACGTACCTAGCTGCCCGATACCTGGGGAATCTCCTAGAAAATGGATCCCTAGTCGCGAACGGAACTCTGTGCGAATCATCCAAGGTCATGGAGAATGATGAGATGATGCTCGCCTCGTTTCAGGCTAAAACGTGACCCAAGAGCGGAATATCGTGGGAGATCTATCATCATGCACAGCCCAATTGCCATTGCAAGCGGAGTTGGAATTGGAATTTGAAGCGAGAGTCGGAATGCCGTCTAGCCTATGATATCTTTCTAGTCCGGATACAAGACCTTTCAAGTCTCAACACTCACAAATAGCTTGTGAGCATTGCAATGCCGGACTAAGGATACTCCCTCGCCGCCGGATGAGCTTTTCCGAAGTGCGGGTACCTTCTATGGACCTATGGGGCCACTTTGCATTGACGAGCACAGCAGGATACCTCACGGCTGAGTACCTCGCTTCGATAGGAGGGGCTACCCTTGGCCAGAAGAGTCTCCAAGACATCGCTCAAAAATCAGGTCAGGACCAAAGAATATCAAGTCAAGTCTGAAGGAACCCAGCCAAGGTTCTTTCTCACTTCTTGACATCAAGCTATGAACTACTTCGCCATGGCAGGAACGCAAGCCAACGGCTTATATCTTCCAGCAATGCAGAAAGCAGCTCAATTCAACCCAGCAGACAAAAGCGTCTCACTTAACGAGATACCAGTAAGCTCCATCATTCGACAAACTCCTCCATACATCTATTTGGTAACAATTCAAGATACCGACTCCCCGCCCCTTCGAAATCCTCGTCAAAATCAAGTCGGCCTCCCTCTGCCACAGCGACCTCATGCTCTTCGAGCAAAACGAAGCCAACCTAGTCCTCGGCGAATCCGTTCCCTTTACCATGGGCCATGAAGCTTGTGGCAACATCGTCTCTTTAGGTGCGGACGTACCATCCTCACAATTCGAGCCAGGTGACAAGATTGGTTTTCTGCCAATCGTGGACTGCTGCTTTGACTGCGACGGCTGCCAGATCCACAATCTCTGGTGCGAGAACGGGTCGCCGAAAGTCCAGGGCATGACGGTAGACGGGTACTTTCAGGAGTTCGCGGTGGTACACTGGCGAAATGCGGTCAAGGTGCCTGAAGGGTTGGAGTTGGAGCGGTTGGGACCGATGTTTTGTGCGGGTACCACGGCGTTCAATTCTGTTGTTGATACGATTGCAGAGTTGAAGGGATCCCACCGCCCGGATGAGACGCGGATTGCTGTTGTCGGGTGTGGAGGTCTGGGACATTTGGGGATTCAATACCTGAAAGCGTTTGGGTATCGCGTCGTCGGAATTGATCTCAACCCAGATGCTCTCGAGGAAGCGAAACTCCAAGGCGCAGACCACGTCTTCAACCCCGTCACGGATACCGACTACATCGCCGAGATCCGCTCTCTCGCTGACGGGAAGGCTGTCACGCCGTCATCAACTACACTAATTCCGTCCCTGCGTATACTTCTTCTGTCGGCCTCCTACGAACCAACGGCGTCCTCATGGTCACTGGAATTCCGCAGAAACCTTTGCAGTTCTCGGCGATGGATATCTCGATGAATCGAATTCGGGTGAGAGGGTCGAATAATGGTATCACGTCTAGGTTGGAGAAGTGCTTGGAGTTTAGCCACAAGCATGGGATTCTGCCGCATGTGGTGCAGTATAAGCTAGAGCAGGTCCCGGAGATGCTGGAATTGATGCAGACGAATCAGCATAAGGGAAGATTGGGGGTTCTGTTTGATTAGGACAGAGAGGATGAGAATGTTCAACAGGAACTTTGAAGAGAAGTTGCTTCGCTTCAGAGCACAGCGATTTCTGATTGCCCATGCCGGCTATGTTTCCATAGAATCACTTCCTTACATCGCTACCTTGGTGATCGTAGGTCTCGATCAGCCTGAGATCACTGAGTAACGCCCTATATCCAATTTCTTTTGTCTGTCTGCACGGACTCGCTGTGGACATGACAAAGCCCAGTCCCAATGCCTAGCTGACATCTCTGTAATCGTATCAACTCCATCAATCTCGGCACCATGCATCGCCTACTCAATTGAAAGACGAGAGCCTAGAGGAGAGCGTGAGAGCCAAAGCAAAAGAAAAGCCAAGCATCGAAAACACATGCATCGACTTGTCACCATATCGACCAAAAATTCATCTTGAAGGGAAAAAAAAAGAGTCTGAAGTACCAGCCACCTTGCTGATACCCATCGGTTTGTCTCCCCCGGGTGGGCTCGAACCACCAACCTTCCGGTCAACTGCTTTCTCGTGAGAGAAGTAACAGCCGAACGCGCTAGCCAATTGCGCCACGGAGGATTGAAATCAAGTTGATGCTGGGTTGTTGCGACACCTGAGCTCTGTGAAATTTATGTAGCTCAAATTTACGGCCCCGCTGTGTGCCGAAGCTGTGCGGAGCTACGGGGCTTGGCAGAGACGGGTCACAGACGACACGCGACTGAAGAGGGCGGGGCGTCAAAAAGCGAGCAATAGTCGGAGATAAGTCTTGAGTGAAGGCAGAGAAGTTCAAGGTCGACTTGATCGACTACACAACCAGATCCTCCAACATCGTCTCCACCGTCCTCCGCCCACGTCCACGCCGAAATCTCCCCTCCCTCGCACTCGCACCCAAACTCCCATCCCTAGTCCTTTCAAAACTCAACAACCCACCAACCGTCTTATCCGCATTCGCAATAACAATCTCACTCCCTCCATTCAACAGCGCCACACCCGCAGTAGATCCAAAAAATCGGATCTCTTGCCATCGATCGAAACTTCCTCCATCGTAGACCCTCACGACATCGTCATTCTCCGCGACCACGAGCGCGCCGTTGTCGGTGAAATTGACAGACCGCGCACAAGACATGGCGCTGCTGAGCTTGCGGAGAGGTCTGCTCCAGCTGCGGGCATCCCAGACCGCGGTGTTGCCGTCCTCTGCGGCTGCGACGACGTAGCGTCCATCGTGCGACCAGTCGCAGGCGAAGCAGTTGTCAAAGAGATCATTAAGCGTGACGAGAGGCTGTCCACGATCCGTGTCAGTGATAAGGACCTCTGAGCTATCGCCTGCCAGGACTCGCAGGCGTCCATCTGGTGACGTAGTCGAGCAGTTGATTGCATGCTCATAAGAGAACTCGTTTGTGAATTGTTGAGACCGGATATCCATAGTCCGTAGCTTACGATCGTTGGAGCAGAATGTAGCTTGCAGAAGTCCAGAGCGATGATCAGCGAAGCTATGGATGTGAGTGACAAGGCCATTGAAGGCATGCGTCACGAAGCCTTGTTGTGGCTTCTGGCCCGTTCTGTCCAAGCTCAGCAAGGAGTATTCGCCTCCAAAGCCACCGGCGATGAGGACAGCGTCTGAACTGTAGCCTGCGAAGAGAGATCTTGGCTGAGCTGACAGGCAAGTGACGTGGAAATCTGGACCGCAGCTGCGAGGTTTCGAAAGGTCCATGACGGTCTTGCCGCTGGAGGGACACGCGAGAGATGCGCAATTGACTGCACTTCCGCTGGCGTAGAACACCTCGTTACGACTGCTAGCTGCAAGCACATTGCGCAGCTGGTAATGGCTCGATTTCGCTTTGTGGGTGGGTAGAAAGGACCTGAAACGGTAATGTCGCTGTTCATCTGAAGGACTTGATCGTGTCCTTGGTCGATGTTCAGGCGCAGATGCCGTAGTAGTGTTTGAGGGATGCAACAGCGCTCGAGCAAGAGCCGCATCTTTCCTTGTTGGTCCAATCAGCTTCCAGTTGATGCCTTGCATGTCAACGCTGCCGGAATATATCTGTCGCCTCATCACTTGGGTTTGAGGTCGGCCTATCCTGACTGACGATTGGATCCCCGGGTCAAAAAGCGGAAGACGTCTGTCATGCATAGAGTGCAGCCTCCATTTGTCCATGAATTCGGCAAAATCGTAATCGCGTCGTGGGTCATCTACAGGCAATGCTTCGAGGTCCAACAGCATATCGTCTCCGCCGAGGTGTATAAAATCCGCAAAAGCATTCGGTGTTTCGCTTGTCGGCTGTGTTGGTGGACGACTTGATTCAGCGGTCATGCGCCGGGAAGTGGACGCTGACTGATGTGAATGTGAAACTGAAAGCCGTCTATAGTCACTCTGCATCGATCCGTGCAGATTGTTTTCAGATGTACGATGTGATTGCGCAGCGTGCCAATCAAACTGAGGTACATCTTGAGGGCCCTCTCCATCAAGCGCCAATCGCATCCTCCGACTGTCCTCTTCAGCCCAAAGATCGCGTGTCTCTGGTCTTGGATGACCACTGCGAAGTACGCTCGAGTGAGGATGTGTGCTAGATCGTGAGCGCGAGGAGTACGGCTCCCGGAGAAAAGTCGCTTCAGGGGTATATGTGTCGTTCTCGGCATGTACAGGGGAATCTGAGGTGGTATGTAGTTGTTCAAAATCGTAAACCGTTTCTTCGTCGTCAGCGTCATCCATATCAGGTAGGGCAACTCCGCCATCCTCATCATCGTCGAAGTCGTGGTATTCGTCATCCTCTGCATCCAAACGCGTCGAACCGGTCGTGACCGCAGGTCGTTGGAACAAAGTCGGCTGTGCAAACAGGGAAACATCGCTGGGACAGTAGACAGGCTCGCTATAGCGAGCGACGCATGCTCTCGGATTAATCATGTTGTTGGAGGGCGCAGTCCTTCGTCTCCTAGTGGACCGGAAATGTTTCCTGGGAGAATGGCGATCCTTCGCAACCGGAGCAGGCTTCCACGGAGTACTGAAGTAGAAGACATCTGCCATGCTCATGTGAGCAATGCGCCGGTGCGCCGGACCGGGAGCAGACTGGCAGCAAACGATCTGCGTCGGCTGGAAGGGCTGCGTTCTCGTGGATGGGTCCGATATGTCAAGCGAGATACTGGGTCGGGCGGGAGATGGACAGAGGCGCTGGAGGAGCCGCGACCGCGGCGCAGGGAAGACAAGAGGAGCAGCAGATGTGATGCTGGAGATTGCAGCGCCGTGAGAGCAGCTTCAAGGCCGGCGGATAGATGCAGATGGCGGTTCCGAGCAGGGTTTGTACAGCGTGGCAACGACAGCCGAGCGGAATGACAGGCGGCTGTCACCAGGAGCAGCACGGCGATGGCATCTTTCGCAAGGGCGAAGCAGCAGATCAGAGTCGAGCCGTGGAACAGGAAGACGAGGAGTTGATGTTCCTGCAGTTGCTGGAGTCTTTGCACGCAAGGACGGTCAGGTGGTGATATGGGATCGGGGTGAGAGTCGCGGCGCTAGAAAAGCTGTGCGGCCGAGCGCAGCAGCAGGGATCAGAGGCGAGAGGCGAGACCCGCAGCGGGGAGGAGAGTGCAGTGGGTTGATGTCGCGAGCAAGGGAACAGAGCGACCTGCACAGCGATCATGGACTGGGTCTCCCAAAGCGGCCGGACAGAGAATGTGACGGGAGGTGTTGGCCGGGACCTCGGCGGAGAGCAGACTCGGCAGCGACGACGATGATGATGTTGCTCAGAGATGAGGAGGATGCGAACGACGGTGACAGCTGCATGCGGCGCGCGATGAGGAGCAGGAGCTGGTCTGCTGATGCGCGTCTGCGTAACGGGAAAGAGGCGAGGAAAGAGCGCGATACAGTGAGTGCATGTAGAGGAAGGTGTCTATGAGAGGAGTGAGCCTATGGCGCGGGGTGGGTGAAGTGAGTTCTCCACCTCCACGTCTCGCTCCTCCTCCGCCATCAAACACCGCCACCACGATGCCGACACGCGAGCGACGTGACACGGACGACTGACACCGCCTGCTGCCGAACAAACAACAACTGCGACAATATCAATCCCGCCGCATTGATCGATTTGCCCCTGCCGCCGAACTCCGTCTCTCGCGCATGCGCCCGCTCAACCAAACACCCCCAAACACCACCCAGCCAAACACGCGCGCTGAAAAATGGCCCGCGCAGTGGACCTGCACTCGACGAGGCTCGCCATCGTTACACACAACTCCCCATCGTCAACGGCCCTCTGCCCTTTCGAGCAGCCACCACGCCCCGGCCCCGGCCTTGTGCTCTCTCCCTCAATGAATCCCCCTTCCCAACCCGGCGACCCGCAGCTGTCACATTCCACGCCGGCCCACGCCTACCCATGCACCTCCATGCGAAAGCAAGGCTCCACCGCTCGGCACTCGCGTCCTATCAGACCCAACCCGCAGACCCAGCCCTCCTCCCGAGCCATACATCTGCTCGGGAGACAAGCACAGAAGGGAGAATGCATCCCATGCACTCTGCACGACGCACTATGCGCCTGGCGACTGTCGTACGCCGTATGCTCGCCGCTCTACCTGCTTCGCCAATCGTCTCGCGCCCGCCCATCTCGTGCGGATACAGTATCTCTGCTGTGAAAGAAATCACGTCGCCATCAGCGTGACACGGTGCGCGAACGCATGTCTAATCTTGAGACGGCCCTCGTGTCTGATGGCGGTACAGTCACTCGTCACGACGTACGCATCTCCCGATGTCTGTCGTGCGCTTCGAGGGCAGGTCACGAAGCGTGGAAGCCCGCCGTGCGAAAAGCAGGTACCCTCTGCCTGCTGCGAGTGAGCCGTCTAATTTTGTCCTGGCTCGGCTGTAGGATTCCTTTGTTGTCGACGACAGCTTCGCTTAGAGCCGTATCCTCGGATACCATTACACAGGTTGTGATACTTGCTCACGTCACTCACGAGTCTCGCAGAGCGTAGCGAAAACAGCCACCAAGGCAACTCGTTACTAGCACTGCCAACGCATCGGTCTCCGACGACAAAGACACGATCTTGTACGTCTGACAGTCAACTTCTCGCTCTATCAAAGGACAAGCTTCCAAATAGAAAGACATACTTGGGTAAGTTATCTGTTCTACTCACTTCTTGTCCTTTTCACATGTGCGACCATACTCGCACTAAGCCGAAAATGCTGGCCCGTGCACATCACATGGAAGGAGCGACGCCCATCCTCTTTCTCAATATCCTTCACTTGGCTCGATCTATGCCCGAGCAATCTCTCTCACTAACTACCACAGCACGCAGTAAGTCGAAAAGCCTACTAGCATGAACATATGAACGCGGACACATCAGAACAAACATGCCTATGCTCCATCTCCAACAAGAATGTAGTATCTACCAACCTTTCCTATCACACGTGCATATAACCAAGGTATCCTCCTCTCCGCTCTCCTAGCTTGTGAGCATGAGTGCAATTAAGACGTCGTACAGGTTCTTCTGCCAGGATGACGATCTTCGACTCCTCCCAGTCAGCAAGCGCATTGCCGACCCCGCTTCTTCGTCCATAGACCCAGACCTCAGCTTATAAACTTGTCGGAAGTCGTGTGGGTTGAGAACGACTCGAAGAATTTCATCAGCATCAGACATCTACATTTAGCATACGTTGATTGAGAAATCTTGGAAATGTCGCCCAAAATCGCCTACGTGACGGGTAAATCGACACCTTTCATTCATAAAGCTATGTAATGGCCCAAGAGCTGATGCTTTGATCCTCTCTCTTAGGTGGTGCAAGCGGTATAGGCCGCGCAGTCGTTGAAATGCTCGCGAGCAGAGGGTACCTCACGACCCCGATCCATCATTCTGCACTCCATGTTCTGAGGGGCTCCCAGCATTCGCATCGCCATCGCCGACAGAAACCTGGACCTCGCAAAATCCGTCGCCTCATCCATCCCCAACACCATCGCCATCGAAATCGACGTCAGCTCCTGGGACTCACAGCTCGCCGGCTTCAAGCAGGCACTGAACGAATTCGGAGGCCGGATTGACTACGTGTTCGCAGTTGCGGGGATCGGCGAGCGGAGATGGATTCCTAATGAACCAAATGGCACGGATTTCGTGAGGCCGGATCATTCCGTTTTGGATGTGGATTTGAATGGTGTGCTGTATACTGCTTCGTTGGCGGTGCAGCAGATGAGACGGCAGGGGCCGAATGAGAAGGGGCTGAAGGGGAAGAGTGAGTCTTATCCGAAGGGCTGAAGGCGGGAAGATCTGACTGGGTAATGTAGTTGCGGTCGTGGCGTCGATTTGCGGATTTTACTGCATTCCGAGTGAGTTGAGTCCTCAAAGTCATCAGGCTACAGCTGCTGATGTGATCCAGCGATACCTATTTATACCGCGGCCAAGCAGTAAGTCCCCAATGATCTTACGGTTGCATTGCTGATTGAGAGTATGCAGCGGCGTGGTTGGATTTGTGAGAAGCTACGGCAAGCATCTTCCAGCAGAGGCCATCACTCTGAACGCCATTTGCCCAGACGTTGTCCAAACCAATATTTCCAGCAAGGGTTTCTACGACCAGGTCGATGCGGCAGGCTTGTTGACGCCGATGAGCTCTGTAGTGGAAGCGTTCGAGAGATGCATGGATACTGATATCTCAGGCGAAACACTGGAGGTCCAGCCGCACAGCGGCATCACGCACCGATCGGGCCCAGAGCCGCTCCATAAGGCTTGTGCTGATTCTTTGGAGCTCATTCGCCTACGAGCTCTTCCGCTGCATGCACAGAATACTTGACGTAGCTGAGTACGACAGTCTCTTCCGATTCACCTGCTTCATCGAGAGCTCTTGCCCTCCGGCGCGTCGGAGAGGTGACTAGCATGTGCGAGCAAGAACTTGCAACATGTAAGCGTGAACTTGCACGCCTTTGCCCATTGCTCTTCCTGTGCGAACTTCTCGTACTTGATGCTGATTCCACCGATCGTGTCTTTGGAGATCTCGTACGGCATCTTCAGCCCTGATACTCCTGGCTTGCCAGTAGAGCGGTCTACGTGCTCGCCAACTTGCCGCAAGCATTCCAGAAAGGCAATCATAGCACTATCGAAGTTGCGATGCAGGAAGCCCAGACCAAGGGGCAAGTCGCCGCTACTGAACAGCTCGAGAACGGTCCTCTTCGGCTTACCCTCCGGTGTAGATGCCGTCTGCGAATACTCCAGTTTGATGATCTTCGAGGTAGACCCAACCGGCACCAGTTCGTAGCCTTTCAATTTGATTCCAAGCTTTTCAACCACCACTGCGAGCAACAATAGAGTTTGACCCCACGCTGCGTTGATTTCTGGCCAGTCCACGGATTGGTCCTGTGTCTTACCGAGCCGCAGTCCGTTGATCGTGCCGAACGTCCCATCATGCCCGATGCAGAAGGTGTCGTTGTATACGTTCGTGCGTTGCAGAGCCTCCAAAACCTTGCTGTCATGAGCAACTTGGTTCTGGAGGCTGTCACGTTCCTCTTGGAATGCTGATAGCTCCGTAGTAAATGCATTGCGCTCTCGCCAGAACAGCTCCTCTTCTTCGTCGAGTTCCTCTGCTTGTGCATCCAGTGCGGCGATTTCGTCCTCCATGCGTGCCTTCTCGGCTTCGAGCGCCTCAAGCTCCTCTAGGGCCTGCTTCTCTCGCTGTCGGGCATCTGCCAAGTCTTGCTTGGTCTTTGCTTTCTCTTCGTCGGTCGGAACTTCTTGTTGAGCTCTCTTGAGGAATTCTACATAAGCGTCCCGCTCACGAGTCACTCCAGCCTGGCGCTTTTGAAGGCCTTCCAGGAGCATTTCTGTGCATTCGGAGCAAATTGGGTGGTCGATATCGGAACGAGCAGACAAGATCTCAAACAAGCGTGTGGCAGTTTCAAGGTCTTGAGAAAGAGCGACTTCGCCGTCATCCTTTGATCGATCCAGCTTTTGAGGCCTTTTAGCTGTCGATGATAATGCATGACCAGAGCCATCGTTCGCCGCGTGAGACCCCTCAACCATCAAGTACGATGCATCAGGGTTGATCGGTCCTGCTGGCATCCGCTGAGAGGAAGAGACGTTTCGCTTGTGCATAGGCTGGCCGGCATGCTGAGAAATTTGATTATACAGCTGCTTGCGCTCCCTAGCGGCGGCGGATCGGGGTGTCTCAGGAGGCTTTGCTTCAAGCACGGGAGCGGCATCTGCTAGTATTTTGAAGGATGCCGGATTGAGACCCTCCAGCGACCCGTCTATCTTCAAAGCCGTCTTGCATTTTTGGCAGTGCAAGGACGCCGTCGTCGCTTTCCCACTCGGCATGTTTGGGTGCGCCTGCTGGCGTTGAGGTCAGCAACTGCTGTCCCAACAACAGTTCACATCGTCAGATTTGAGAGGAGAGCAAATAGGCAGTAGTATTGGTATGTTCGCTTGTTCAGAGGACCTTCTCGATGAGTCTGGCAGATGCATGTGATTGTCTTCAAGAGCGTGCGAGACAGGCAAGTGGTGGCGGAAGTTAACGTTTAGCTTTCCCGTTCCCGTCGCGCTTACCCGCAATTGTCAGCTTCGATCCCACCTCCCGTCTCAAGAACGCGTCGCGTCACTCAGATAACAAACCATCACCCACTGTCGCTCGGCCATGAACACCCTTTGTCGTGGACGGCAATGGAGCGACACGGTACTCGCGAGCCGTCGCAAGCCGACGACAGCTTGCGGCAGCTCGAGCGAGACCGGACATCCAACGACAACAAGCTAAAGACCCGATTCGAGCACATCTTCCGCAAGTACGAGCACGATTTCGAGGGCGTCGGGGATGAGATTGAAATAGCCTCTGGCAGCATTGTAGTCAACAATGGTCACCTTCAGCATATGAGATATGAGGTCGACCCTGGCAAAGGCGCATCTTCGCGGTTCGTGAGAACATTCCAAGAAAAGCTCGAGGAGGAGGGTGAAGAGGATGAAGATGAGGAGGACTCGAGCGGACTGTCGAATGAAGAGGATGATGAAGAGGATAGTGGACAAAATGACGGGACACCTTCAGTGGCGGAAGAGACACCAGCACCCTATGGGCGGGAATCGACTGCTGATACCGTCGCTACAGGTTCGACCCTGCGTCGCACGCTGAAGCCTTTCAGCCAAATGACGAGGCCGGCACCAAGACTTGCACAACTGCTTATCGGCCAAGGAACTCCGCAACATACTCCCGGCCCAGGCTACCAGAGTGATGTCGATAGCCAAGACACCGCGTCGAGAGCATCCGCAACGCCCACGCCATCTGCTATGCTAGGACGAGTGCCGAATTTGCACCAATCTGTCCTGTCTCTCAATGCCAGTCGCCAGAATGTGGACCGTGGCACCATTGAGGCTCTGGGTGTGAGCATTGCCAACCAGCTTGCGCAGCTCATGGCTGGCTCTACGAAGGATAAGGACAAGAGGAAGAAGAGAACATCGCGTGCAGAGCGACGGATGACTGAGAGCAGAGATCCCGTCTGGGACTATCCTGAAATCGAACGGAGATCACAATCGAAGCGACGACGTAGTCAGAGCGCCATGCCTCCGCCGCCGTTGCCATCATCACCCCAGAGTGTCTCCCCTGGCGCATCGTCTCTTTGGGCTCCTTCTGAGGCAGGACCAGGGCGAAAGCGTCGGCGCTTAGACTTGCAACCCGAGCAACATCATGCCACTCCGACAACTTTGCGACAGACTGCCAGCCTTCTGCCATCTTCGGGAAGTCGACCTAGCGCGACGGAGGTCAAGCGTTGTTGGAATTGCAGTTTGACAAGTTCCGCCATTTGGCACAAAGGCCCCCACGATCAAGACCTGTGCTCTTCGTGCGGCAAGTACTACGAGTTCAACCGCCGAATGAAGCCGTTTGATTCGCCTACGCCATCCGTGGAGGAAGTGGAATCGACTCACGATCCCGTCACAGAGATTCCGGACTCGGAGTCGGACGAAGACATCATTTATGAAGATCAGTCAACTCAGGAGATGTCGCTCGAGCCGTCTGTCGTTTCGGCTGGACTTGAGAATGCGCCTGCTGCAGAACATGAGACGATGCCAGTCGACTTGCCCGCACGCCCGAAGCATGCTATGAGTAAAACTAGTACGCGACGGCAGAAGGACTCCTCCTTTTCGCGGCCGCTTCCAAACCAAGCTCATGCTCCGCCTGCTGAGGCTACAGAGCATGGGCAAGGCGCCGACGCCAATGCAGCAGAAGCGATGACAGAAGAATATGCAGAGAAACAAGAAACGCCAGTAGTCAGCATGGCTACTCCCTCTAGGTATTCGGCCAACACGTCTCGCCCGTTACTCACCTCGCCTTCGACCCGAGCACCGAATATGCTTTACACAGTTGAAGAAGATGCTCTCATTATCCGACTGAAGGAACGCGAGATGCTAACGTGGGAGAACATCGGCAAGCATTTCACGGGAAGGACTTCGCTGGCTTTGCAGACACGATACGGTAAATTGCTTCGCGATCAGCCTAGTCGAGGTCGGCAGCTCTATGAAGCGCAGATTGGCGCTATGTTTGACCCGGCTGCGAGCGCTTCGGATTCCGCGCTATGGAAAGATCGTGCATGGAACAAGGAGCAAGACGAGGTCCTGTTCGACTTACGGGAGGACAAGGCACTGACGTGGAGGGAGATCGCCCAGCTCTTACCCGGCCATACACCAGAAGCTGTTGCCAAGCGCTATGAAATGCTCGTAGAGGCTGCAAAGAGGCATCGAATGCGGAAATCAGATCAGCCAACTCCCGAGCAAGATGGGACTGTGCAGCCTCCAGACCCGATCATGCGCCGGAAAGACCGCTTCTCGGCAGAAGAGGACGCATTAATCGTGCGCCTTAGAGAAATCGAGGGACTTGGTTGGGTTGATGTCGCGACACGATTCCCAGGTCGGAACATGTATTCGGTGCAGAGACGCTATTCGTCAGTACTTGATCCAAAAAAGCGAGCGAAGAAGAAGACGAGCAGACATGATCCAGTCTGGGGCACGATAGAAGACCGCATACTAGCTGTTGACCCGACGTTGGCAGGAGGCAGAGCATGGACTCAGGCTGAAGATGACACGATAAAGCAGCTGAGGGAGCAGGACTTTCTCGGCTGGGACGAGATCGCAGCGAGAGTATGGCGGCGGACGTCTAAAGAAGTACAACATCGCTACGAATACAAATTCGCCGGCACTACCGAGACGCAATCGTCGAGAAGCATCCGAGACGAGGCTGCTTCGCGACTTTACGCTGCTGCCCGGAAATCCAAGGCTTCGACTGCCAAAGAGACGGGGAGACCTGGTCCGGGAGGGCGTATGCCTTTCACCGAGAGAGAAGACGATCTGATTCTCCATCTGAAAGAGCAAGGTCTTTCGTGGGAGGATATCACATTGCAACTTCCCGGAAGAAGTGTGAAGGCTATTTCGTCACGATACGAGGAAGTTCTCGGCCCTGCAAAAGAGGGTAGGCCGTCTAACGAGCAGCCAACGGACAGGTCTTCTCGAGACATCGTGCATTTGCGTGACTCGCTAGCTCCAGCACACACGCCCATGCCAAATGAGCTGAGTGTTCCAAGTCCACGTCTGAATTTCGAGCCGCACGAAGACAAGTTGATCATAAGTCTGCGCGAAAAAGGTCTTGAGTGGGATGAAATAGGTGCGCAAATGCCGCACAGGACTCTTGGCACAATCAAGAATCACTGGTGTACGAAGCTAAAGTACACAGTACGACGAAGCCTGCCTAACACAAAGGATAAGTACATGCTACGACAAGCCATCGGAAACCGGTTACGCAGGCGTACGGTCGACAATCCCATGCGCTACGATGACCCTTCCCAGGACGAGCTCGCCGATGAGGACGATGGGGCAGTGGCCCACGCGACTGAACTGCAATCTGCGTCCGACGACCGCTCTGTTGACAGCCATCAGCAACAGTCTATCGGGACGCAAGCAAACGAGTGCATGATATCTCGCGAGACTTCGGTCGCTAGTGACTTGGAGATGTTCGAATCTGTACTGCAAGCTGCTACCCGCTTTGCCATTCAACAGAACAATCCGACTCTTTTGACAAGGATCAGGAAGATTTATGATGACGATTCGAATGATCCAAGATTGCACAGGCTCTTGGAACTGGTGTCTACAGACACAGCTTCGACCTCTGAAGTGATGACAGCCTTGGAACATGTTGTAAACACGTTTCCTGAATCAAGCAAGAACGCTACCCGCTCCTTGCAAGCAGCTCTGACCACGAGCGCTAGACCAGCAGCAGGAGGTTATGGACCTTCCGAAACTCCGCAAGCCCATTTCCGCCTGCCGCTCCACAATGACTCTATTGTTATGGGCGAGGAAGA
Organism: Phaeophleospora eucalypticola; assembly: GCA_022814565.1. Taxonomy (NCBI): domain Eukaryota; kingdom Fungi; phylum Ascomycota; class Dothideomycetes; order Mycosphaerellales; family Mycosphaerellaceae; genus Phaeophleospora; species Phaeophleospora eucalypticola. The sequence goes on from JAKLNG010000011.1 coordinate 923,200, forward strand.
CGACATAGACAATGCAGTCGCATTGATGGACGCTTTTGATCCCGCCGAAAACCTGCGCTCTAGTCAAGCAGCAGGCGTTCGTGTGAACGGATCCAGTCCAGGAGATGCACAAGTAGCAGAGAAAACAAATGGCCACCAAGCCCGGGGTTTGACTTCTGCCCGCACTCGACCATGGTCCGCCAATGAAGACCCGCACGTCACCCCTGAAGGGACACCACCACCTTTGGACACGCAGGAGTCTCCATCTTCTGTAGACCGCCACTCTGTTAAATCTCCTGTAGCATCGCCGATGCGGCCAGAGCTGTCATTCTCTCAGCTCGTTCGTATAGCATTCGAAGCCAGCTCTCGTCCGACGCAGCCCAAAGACATTTACGACTGGGTTGAGGAAAATTACGAATTCTATCGATTAAGTCCGCCGTCGTGGAAATCCAGGATACGCGCCGAGCTCAGTGCCAACCCTTCTTTCGAGCGGACTGTGAATGAAGAGGGCGCGAACGCATGGCGACTGGTGGAAGGTGTTGACACTGAGTCGTGGGGTGTCACTCGAGGTCCTAGGCGTAAAAGAGGAGCGAAGGCAACTCCGCAGCCCGCGATAGCTGTCCCTGAGGATGCGTCGGCGACGATGTTGACTGCCAACGATGATGACGAACAAATCGCGGTGGCAAGTCCTTCCAGGCCTGCTACTTCACACGTGGTTGGAGAGCGTCACGAAGAAACCGGCCAACGCGAGGGCCCGGGTCGACCTTCCAGCGAGCTTGTCGACAGCGCCGTTGGCGCCAGCAGCGTTGGCGGAGCTCTTGCAGATTTGGATCAGTTATCACTGGAACAGCATGAGACAATGTCCCGCCCTCGACGCAAGTCTCCGAAGGTGGCCGCTCGCAAGGGGGGGTCCAAGAAGTCTACAAGCCGGAGAAAGTCTGCGCAGCATGCTAACAGTCTGCAGGAGCAGCAGACCATAGACTTAACTATGCTCGACGATGAGCTCTCTTCGGACCCAGTCATGCCACGCGACTCTTCTCCAATGCGCAGTGGCATGGCAGAATCGACTTCGCCGCTTTTTGTACGGCCTTCTACTCCGGCAGGGGCACATGGCAGGCGAGGTTCGCGTCGAACATCGTCTGTGAGATCTTCGTCGATCAAGCGAGAGCCTATGTCGACTTCCAAGAATTCTCCCCTACCAACATTTGTGCAACGATCGACTCCATTTGGAAACAGCGTCAGAAGGACCAGTGGATTAGCCCGGTTCATGGAGACACCCATGCGTGAAGTGGATTCTGATGAGGACGAATTGGCGTCCGTATTGTAGCCAGGGAGAAAGATTGTCGCAGGTCAGGAGCTCTTTTGTACCGGCAGCCAAATTGATCGCATCGCTTCTTGGATGCAGTGGCTTGTATTTCGTTAAATTGGTAGCTCACTTTGTCGTGAAGTGACACTATCTAGTCAAAACTTTGACCTACCTCGATAACAAGCATTAAGCATTGGAAAGGATACTTCATAGCTGTACCAACGATCAGAATCGACGATGCTTGCCTCAAGGTCACGCCAGAGCTGCCATTCCAAACAAGCAATAAATCTCAGACATGTTGACATGAAGACAGCCACGAGATGCCTTCTTGAAGCTGGTTGGATGCAGATGCTTGTCCCTGGACTCCCGACTTGTGGTGTTTCAAGTGCCATCTGGTACCTGAGCCTGGTTGTTTCTGAACAGGAATTTCTGATCTTCGGATCTACTCGAGATTGGCGCTTCATGTCTGCCGCAGCGGTGTCGCGACCATCGCAATCATTCATTTTGTGATCGCGACATTCTACACGCTGAAAAGTCGTTTCGCACACACTTTGACACGATGAAGGCCCATCACGACGTTGAAATCACGAAGCTGAGATTCAACAAATTTTGGAAGAAGTCAGTGCGGTTCAGTGATGCCCAAAGATTTCGACAAGCGAGGTCATTTCGAGTCAGCGCCGTGCACGCACTTCCCACCTTCAGCAAATACGATTCTTATCGCCATGCTGAAGAAAACTCAATCTCTACGAAGTATCCTGCACTCAATTAGCTACGCTCTTCATCCCTTTAGAGGTCCCCTCTGAGGCACGAAACGCTACATCACAGCGCATCGCACGAATAGCGCAGCGGCCAAATACATGACTAGCTCGGCAGTCTTCCAGGGACAACGACCATGCAAAGACAAGCAAAGACCCCAGGCACGTTCACGGACGCCAAACGCAGTCCGTCTCGACCAGTAAGGATTGCGAAACGGGACCAGGAACCGCCTATTGTGCGGCTTGGCAAGGACCGGACTTGACCCGGCGCGATGGCACGGTCGCTGTGCGATGGCGTCTTGGGTAGGTTGGGCGCAGGTTGATATAAGTGTGGAGGGTTGGGCGTCTTCAATTTTGCTGATGGCTGGCTGATAACGTTGAGCGGGCACTCGATCGTATAAATCTTTCTTCTTCCTGGCTTTTGAGGGCTGGTCCCAGTAAGATTCGAAATTGCTAGACAGCATTGTGTGGGAGAGAAGAAGCGAAAGCGATGGATGCATTGAAGCTTTGCGATGCTTTTTCCCCTGTGTCGTCCTATGTCGGTAAGTCATCTTATGCCATGAGCGATGATGTCAGCTGCTGAATATTTCACAGACATGCCACTTTCAGACATGATCGAAGAACATTCAGAATCATCAACACCGTCACCTTCACCTATCGAGAGAGAAGAAGTCAAAGAAGAAGAAACACCATGTGCAGAATGCGGCAAGCGACGATCACGAAGATGTTCAATCGCATCCAATCCCGCCTCAACCAAGGCTGGTCGAGTGTACTATCCATGTACGAATATGAAGTGTTCCAAGGGAAGCAAGAGGATGATGGAGCGGGACTTCGTCGTTTGGGACACGCACGGAGAGCTGCCGCGCTGCGACTGTGGGTTGCCGAGCCGTCAGGGGCTGATGGGTCGAGACGGTATCATGCCGGGATACGGATACTGGACCTGCGCGTACGGAAAGTGCAGTTACTTCTCGAGAGATCGAAAGGGTCGTTCGTTGGCCAAAGGCGAGGTAGACAGCAAAAAGGTGCAGCCTTTCATACCCTGGCTGTTGAATGCGAATTGAAAGTCCTGCACGCAATCAGAGCGACATTTACATTTGATCACATAATTCAGATTGCGAGGTATGAGCCTCATATTTTACCCGTACTCGTCCAGGCGGACTTCGACCAGATTTTGTCAAGATGTCGGGTTGAAGCCTCGCGATGCATGCGGTCGTGAACCGCTTCACCCGTGAATGACGGTGTCAAGGGTACGGCATCATCCACGGTAGGCGACATCGACTTTGACCAGATTTGGTCTAAACGCTGTCTCCTGGCCTCACGTCGGGATCGCCCATTAAGTCGGTTAATAGCTGACCGAGCGAGTCCAGTGAGATGATTAGATTCATGCTTCTTCGCTGCGAGGCCGGATCGGTCATAGTGACACTTGTCTGACACAGCGTGCATGTAGAAGGTCTTGCCCTCGACAACGGTCCATTGGCCTGAGTTATAAAATTCAGAAATTGATCCAGAGTGGAACATCCGCTCGTAGTGACCGCACGAGAGCTGTCGAAGGATGATGGTAGATATCCTAAAACTCGTCGAACGCAATCTGTCCGAAACTCTCCAGGCCCTGACCTTTCGGAGCCGCTTCGACTTCATAACATTTGAGTCGCACAAGAAAGATATCTCGCGCGACCCTGAAGATGTTGCTGGACCCAGCTGGCCGGAGTTCCACAAGGCCTCCCGATCCTGCGATGGATCTGGCTCGGCGGGAGATGCTGCAGTGCTGTATCTTCGCACATTCTTGGCATCAGCAAAAGGTCTGGGCGAGGTAGCCAGCACTGCAAATGAGAGTACTCCAGGTTTTCGGCGACAAACGGACAATTCACACCATGCAGAATCTATGCTCCATGCCAAGATCGATTCGTCCAGAGAGCCACCCATGATTTCTCGCTGAAGACGAAGAATGGCATTGTGGCCCTCACCGTACAGGAGTGGCATATTGACCCCGAAGAGTCCCAGCAAGCAGTAGGCGGTATCTTCGACGCGAGTGGTAGTTCGATTGGACGCCCAACTCATCCTTTCCGCAACTGAAAAGCTCCAAAGCTTGTCAGGATGTCGAAGGACGACTCTTGGTACTCCAGTCGCTTTCTTGATTATAGAAGCTGGACCATGGTTGTGGGCAGTGCTGCGCTTATCTCCTATCACTCTCCACGATGAGGTGCAAAAGATGACAGACGATGGAGCAATGAGCTCTTGAAGCGTCCATCCTCGTCGAAACCATTCGCTTCGCCTCAGCTCCTCCATAGCAGCATCTGTGCGTTCAGAATGAACATCTGGAAGGTAAGCGTAGCACTCGGCTGCTTTTCGATACCAATTGAACATGGAATTGATGGCCTCGGTAAGCTCCGCGCTGCTTTTCTTGTCGATGCAACAGGTGTCGATCCAAATGAACCCATGTCCTCGACTTTTTGCAAAGTTGCAAGCTTTGAGGGTCTTGGAGTAACCAGGTCCAGTCAAACAACGTCCTTTTCGGTAATCCGAATACATGATCTCCCCTTTGCCCCACCGGTGGGACAAGATGGCGTAAGAGGGTACATTACTGCCAATGTAATCTTCCAACTCATATGTCGTGGTATTCAGAAGATGCATGAAGAGACGTTCGAAGCGTGTGGAGTAGAAACATATGAAGAGTGCGAGATACCTGAGCGTCAGTCAAAGTGCTGTCCCACGAGCCAGCATGGGAGGCAGATCTGCTGCATTATTCAGCTGCATGATCTTACCGCGACAGGTCATGCACAAAGCAAGACACGCCGTCGTGATCTAGCCATCTGTTTTGGAACGGTGATGTTGTGCGAGATAGAAAGACAAAATGGTGGTTAGGACGTGGACAGGACTGGAAGGTGAGGTCAAGCCATCGAATGCCTCAGGCATAATGCCAAGGCGCGGCCCATTCCGCGATCGCTCCCACCCGAATTTGGTTTTGGAGATTCCGACTTTGACCTCGTTGGACTATCACCAGACTTCACTTCGTCTATACCCGTTTTTCATCCCACAACACCACCTGCTCTTCGCCTTAAATCCACCAAGAGACCCTATACCGCACAGACAGTATGGGGGGCAAGAGCGCAACCAAGGCCGGCTACTTCGACAAGCTCAAGGGCCTCCTCGAGGAGTACAAGTCCATCTTCATCGTCACCGTCGACAATGTCTCGTCCCAGCAGATGCACGAGATCCGTCAGGCCATGCGCGAGACTGGTGTTGTCCTCATGGGCAAGAACACCATGGTATGCGCCTGTCTGCGCCGAGAGTACTGGAGCGAATACTAACCGCGAAATCCCAGGTCCGCCGTGCCCTCAAGACCTTCATGAACGAGTTCCCCGAGTACGAGCGCCTCCTCGCCCACGTCAAGGGCAACGTCGGCTTCGTCTTCACCAACGCCGACCTGAAGGAGACCCGTGAGAAGATCTTGGGCAACCGTGTCGCCGCCCCAGCCCGTGCTGGTGCCGTCGCCCCGGCCGACGTGTACGTGCCGGCTGGTAACACTGGTATGGAACCCGGAAAGACCTCTTTCTTCCAGGCCCTCGGTGTTCCAACCAAGATTGCCCGTGGTACCATCGAAATTACCACCGACCTGAAGCTCATCGAAGCCGGCAACAAGGTCGGAGCTTCCGAGGCCACTCTTCTCAACTTGTTGAACATCTCTCCGTTCACCTACGGTATGGGTGTTACCCAGATCTACGACAACGGTCAGACCTTCGACTCCAGCGTCCTCGACATTGAGGAGTCCCAGCTCCTCAAGACCTTCAGCTCTGCGATCAACACGATCGCAACTGTCTCCCTGGCGCTCAACTACCCAACCTTGCCATCTGTCATGCACAGCTTGGTCAACGGCTACAAGAACGTCATCTCGGTCGCCATCGAGACCGAGTTCGAGTGGGAGTCCATTTCCGAGCTCAAGGACCGCATCCGCAACCCAGACAAGTACGCCGCCGCCGCTCCAGCTGCTGGCAGTGCACCAGCCGCTGGTGGTGCTGCTGCCCCGGCTGCCGAGGAGAAGAAGGAGGAGGAAGAAGAGGAGGAGGACGAGGACATGGGCTTCGGTCTCTTCGACTAAGCGTGTGCCGTTTTGTGCACCGCGAAATGTCAATAGCAGTTGACTGGAAACGGTCGACGAATGAAAGAGTTGCACACTCGGATGACATGACAACGTTGCGTGATGTGAAAGTGAGTCCAGGTTGTGACGTGACAGACGATCGGACGCTTCTGGACACCAAAGGTACGTTTGGAACACTCTCTTTCTCCTGCACATGGACTCCTCGAAGGATTAAACATTTTTAACCCTGAGCTCGCTTCTGTGAGGATCAAAACAGCAACAACACTCTAATTTTTTAATGACACACAACCGGATCTTGCACTTGCTCGACTCGCAACCTGCTTGTTGGACATTGGCTAACTCGAGAATAACAGGCTTTTCGTATCATCAGCTACAGCCCATCCCCCTCGAGCCATAGCGTATGAATTGTATATGCTTCTAACTTGGCCAACTACATCACACCGAACCCAGATCAACTCTCACCCAAAATGCATACCATCCTCTCTTCCCTCCTACGGCCTCGCACACTCCGCAACTCGCCATGTTCCCTTCAATCACATACCCATGCGCCCATTCTTCCACGCCATCCTCCCACAATTCCGGCATCTTCTCCTCAAATAACTTAATGGCAATCATCTTCGCCAATCCTCGTCCTCTCCAGTCTTCTTCCACGTGCAACGTAGACAAGCTTCCATCTAGCTGAATGAAGGCCCATGCGATCGGCAACTCTGTCCTCTCCTCAAAAATCGCCAAATTCCGCAAAACAGCCAACGTCTTTTCCTGCCTCGGAATTACTGTCCTGCTCCTCACGAGTCCAAACTTTTCCCTTCTCAGCTCTCCCCACCTCAATCCCTCAGGTAACTCCAGACGTAACTTGGGAAGTCCAGCACGCGTAAAAATATACGTATGATTCGGAACCAGCGCAGCTCCCTTCCCATAAACATTCTTCACCACTCCCATCCTCTCCAGAAGCTCCGCCGTCGAAGAATGAATAGCGCCAAACAGCATGATCTTCTCATCCGCCATGTGCGCAGCATACTCGCCTCTCGAAGTGCCGGGGAAATCTTTCTGTTCTAGATCATGATCATCACCATCGTCATCACCGTCCTGATGAAAACTTTTCTGCATCGGCAATTCCTTGATCCTCAAAAGCAAACTTCGCAGCAGATCTTCTCGCTCGGAGATTTTTTCATTAGAGGCTGCGACTGAGGCTAAGGGAGTGGAATTCGATTCCGATTCCCAGCTTCCGTACATCCAGACTTCGGTCTCGGGTCTGCTGGAGCGGTCTACGAATGCTAAGATCCATGGCTTGTCTTCCCAGTCCGAGGGATTTTCAAAGGAGGAGAGATTTGAGAGTAGGACCGTGGAGGCGAAGAAGCGGCCTTGTTGCAGGCGTCTGTAGAGCGGGAGGCAGGTTGGGAGGTGAGGGCGGAGAAAGGCGAGAGCTTCATGGACTGAGGAGGGATTGGAGAGGGGGTGAGAGGTGATGTGCGTAGATGACATGGCTGTGTGGAAACACGATTTGTAGTCGTTAAGTCGAGAGAATATAAGTCGATACCTTGAGTCACCACATGCTGAAGAGGTTCATTCAGTTGTGAAGCGAGGTAACTCGATTAGGAAGGAGCAAAATGGGAGTGGATCGAAACGACGGTCGACGGCTAGTTGCGAGACGTCCATGGAAGAAACAAGGCTCAGGTGCTTGTTGGCAAGAGAATTTTTGTAGCAGTAACTCAGCTAACCACTATCCTGTCTGCTTCTGATCGCTCTCAACACGCCGAACGCCCCGAGCCGCTCATGGCGAGCGGCAATGCTCGTGAAGCGTATGCATACATGCAAAGCAACCAAAGTCAGAGTCTATCGCATGGAGGGTATCACAAGCTCAACCGGCAAGGCTGGCGTACGATCTCCCGTCGAGAGAAGGTCTCCGAGACATCTTGCGCCGCTAGCCGCTGCCTCAGCTCTTCTTCGACGCCCACCCGGTGTATCATGCGCGTGCATGCCTGTCGTTTGGTCCGTCCGCCACGTCGTCACCTCGTAAATCTATTATGCCTTTACTGCGATGCGCACTGCACCCGTTCGCCTCCTGCTCCCATCTCCTCATCGTCTTCGTCGGTGACTCCCTGAGCTCTCTGGCCTTCTCGCGTTGGGTCGACCTTCTCGAGTGGGTAGTCCTCGGTCATGGCATCTGGCGGTGGGATGTTCTGTGGCATGCGTGGTGGGAGAACCGACTCCAGAGCCTTGATCTGTTGTGGTTGCAGCGCGGTTGGGTAGCCGCTCTCGTCCGGTGGGCCTGAGAGTCGTTCTGGGAACTTGACGTCGAACTGCACGTAGAGGTTGCCGTAGTCGTGGTGTCGGTACGAGGGCATTCCCTGGCCGCGAATGACCTTGATCTCGCCTATGAAATTCGTTAGATACAGTTTTCTTTAGGTGTAGCATCTTAGTGTACTTACCTGGCGAAATGACCTCGCCTGGGAGGATCTCAACAGTCAGCCATCGGTCGTCGAGGTGCTCGATGTAGATTGCACCACCGGCCAACGCAGTCAGAAGGTCGATCTCGGCGTGGTAGAACAAATCGTCGCCTTTGCGCTGGAAGCGTGGATGAGGCTTCTGCTCAATCTCGAATTGGACGTCACCTGGCTGCACACCAGGCATCTGGTCTCCCTCTCCGCGGAAGTCAATCTTGGTGCCATTCTGAACACCCTTGTCAACGTGAACGTGGAGGACCTTTCGCTCGATGATGGTCTTCTTGCCGTTGCACTGCTTGCACCTGTCCTTATCGCGGATGGACTCTCCCTCTCCGTTGCAGTCGGGGCAGACAGTCTGGAAACGCTGGATCATGGGACCCATCTGGCGCATCATGGTCTTCATACCGGCACCGTTGCAGCCCTGACAGGTCTTTACGGCACCCTCCTTGCCTCCTCGGCCATCACACTTAGGGCAGATGACCGACTTTTGCAGAGCGAGCTTCGAGACCTTGCCGCGGTAGATGTCTTCCAAGGAGACCTTGTGTACGTGGTGGATGGTTCGCGCCTTCTTTGGTCCTTGATCTCTCATGCCGCCTCCAAACATGCCGCCGAAGCCACCGCCTCCGCCGCCGAAGAACTGGGCGAAGAGGTCCTCGGCAGCCATGCCACCGCCGCCCATTCCTCCTTGCTCGAGACCCTCCTCTCCATACTGATCGTAGAGTTGACGCTTCTGCGGGTCTGACAGGGTCTCGTATGCGTGTGAGATTTCCTTGAACTTTTCAGCCGCCTCGGGGTCGTGGGCGTTCTTGTCGGGGTGGTGCTTCAAGGCACCTTTGCGGTAGGCAGTCTTGAGCTTAGACTCGTCGGCGTCAGGCGAGACGCCTAGGACGTCGTAGAACTTGGTATCTTTGACCATGGTGGGGTAGGCGCGGGGAGTAGAGCTGAGGTTGTTATACTCGGCGTTGGGCTATCTCTCGTCGGAGGTAGGTGTCCAGGTGTGGATGTCGAATGGAAGACTCGGCCGTGAGAGTAGATGCGGCGAGTGGAGTGGCTATATCAAGAAAGGTCAGCACGAGCTCGCACGTGAAGTCCGGTACTGCGGTGGCAGCAGCAACCAGCGATCGTGGCAGTGGTGATAGCGGCAGGCTGAAGTAACTTTTCCAACGCCTTTCGCTACTGAGCTGGCGGACGGGCGGCGCGACTCACTATTTTCGCAGGTTAGAACATGTATTCTACAGCCGCAAGAAGGCTGCGAGAGGGTCGTGATGTGGCTATGATGGCAGCGTGGATGCGGTGGAGTTGAGGGAGGTGGTGTTGGAGAGGTGTTGCAGCCGAAAAAGATGATGTATCTGACAAACAGACGCTCTTGCCTGGACGCAGAGCATTTGAAAGAAGCCCTGCGTCGACGCCCCGGCGAGTCGGCGCGCCCTCGATGGAATCCCGCCGCTTCCATCGCTTTCGATGCCCAGCATCAGCCTCCTCGCTGCCCGATTCACCCTCAAATAACTGCGAAACAATTTTTATCGGCATGAACAACATCCATTCCAATTTTCAGCGCGAAATAATCTCCAGCGCGCGCGATATGTCACCGTGATGGCGTTCGTCCATGTCTTGGCCCTTCGCGACTTGCCACTTCCTCTTTGGGCATCGCTTCACACCCCGGCTTTCCGAAAACTCTATTTCGGCGGGAGCCGTGGCCCTTTCACGTGCAAATCTTGATTCATCCCGCATCACATGAGTCTCACGCCTCCTACTTCTTTTCCAGAAGCCTTCTATAATCATCGTTCGCGACAAGCACGGAGCGATGCTGCATCCATACCAGTGCATCGCCGCCATTGGACTGGAGCTTCTCGTTGCTGCCTGTGGTCCCAAGCTGCTTGTTCTCGATCTTGAAGTTGGAGATATCCTGTCAGAATGGTCTGCCGAGAGCGAAGTACGTCTGTGAAGGGACCGTCTCTACAGAACTTTTTGCTGACTTCCTGTAGACTTCAACAAACGGCAATGATGACAGCAATGAAGCGGAAGGACGTCCAGTCAAGAAGCAAAAGACCAACGATGCTGCTGCCAAGCCTCCAAATGTCATTAGACTCAACGTGTCCGAAGACGGCAACTATGTGGTGGCCGTGACAGACGACAAAGCTGTATATGTCTTCGAGAACAACGAGGGTGTGCTGACCGAAGCGAGCCGGAGGTCCATGCCGAAGAGACCATGCGCTGTTCAGGTACTGCCAGACAGCACGGCGGTCCTAATAGCTGATAAATTCGGTGATGTGTACTCGTTGCCTCTGATTCCATCTGAGGATGAAGATGAAGCTGCAGCAGCTGAAGGATCCACGCCACAGCCGGAAGTGGCCTGGAAGCCATCTGCCAACAACTTGACTGTACATTCGCAGCGAAATCTCAAAGTGTTGGAAGCCCAAGCCAAGCAGAAGAACTTCACCCCTCGCAAAGAGCCACTCAAGTTCAAACACGAACTTTTGCTCGGCCACGTATCAATGCTCACGGATATGAAGTACATCACTCAGCTGGAGGGAGAAAAAGAAAGAGGCCACATCATCACCGCAGACCGAGACGAGCATATCCGAATTTCCAGGGGCCCGCCTCAGGCTCACATCATCGAAGGCTACTGCTTGGGCCACACTGAATTCGTCAGCAAGATTTGCCAAGTCGGTGACACCAACCTCCTGGTCAGCGGTGGTGGTGATGGGTGGCTCGGAGTGTGGGATTGGCATGCACACAAGCTTCTTAAGAAGATTGACCTCTTGCAATGTGTCCGGGAGACCCCTGGCTACGAAAAGGAAGATCAGATTGTCGTTTGTGGTATCTGGAGCACGGCTATGGATGCTGCCTCAGGTATGCACACCGAAGAAGTGATAGTAGTCGCTTGCGAGAAGGTCAAGGCGCTCTACTTGTTCCCCTCCTCATACCTAAAAGTAGAACCTTCAGCGCTGGCGGAGCCCGGACCAGGCGAGTCACCCGTTGCGAAAGTGCTTTTGGGAGGGTGTCCACTTGATTTCGTAGGCATTGGCGAAAGTGCAGTAGTATCGATCGATGTGCGGGAGGAGGGGCAAGGGGGCTTTCGACTGCGGACGTTCAGGCTAAGAAGCAATGGCCAATTGAGCGGTCTGGCGTCGCAAGTCGGATTTGGAGAACAGGATGATTACGATCTCAAGGCTTTGAATCAACACAGCGGGCCTGAAAAGGATGTCAATCCCAAGGACATCGACAGCTTACTCTATGGACTGGCCGACATGCGAAAACGCCGTGACGTGCAGGAAAATGGAGAAAATGGAGGAGGCGACCAGGCCGACCAGCAGGAATGAACTCAAGTCGAAGAAGACGATGATACAGGGCAACAATGAAACCAGGAAGTTGAAGCGGAGAGTCTTTCCCTTTCCCTCCGAGCGGAGATCTACCTACCCATCCCATCGTCGAAAATCTAAGCAACAGGCAACCCAGCCTGCTCCGGCCTCGCGACGCCCGCCTTCTGCTGCACCTCACCGCTCTGCGCCATCGTAGTGAAACACCTTCGATACGCCTCATGGATCTCCGGCAACTCCAAATCCAGCCCTTCAGCCTGGTACTCCTTGACTTTCGCCAGCAATTTGCCCGCATCCAACTCACAATTGCTCCTCTCCGCCTTGATTACACCCGCCTGCTCCTCGAGGGTGAAGTTCGTCCACGTGTAGCTCGGATCCACGAGATCGCGGTACATCCCCAGCACCTCATTGTGGCTTATGGCTCCCGGGTTGGTGAAGTTGTAAACTCCTGTCTCGCGGTGCTCGGCCATAGCGATGCAGATGGGAAGCAGGTTGTGCAGCAGGGAGTGGGAATTGGGAATGTTGACGACTTTGGGGTACTTCAAGATTTTCGTCACGAAGGAGCGTGGATTCAGGTCGTTGGAGACGGGCATTCGGAGGCGCAAGGTCAGGTTGTTGGGAAAGTACCGCAGGAAAGTCTCAGCTGGGGCTTTGGTGGTGGAGTAGAAAGAGCCGGTGAAGTTGGGAGGGTCGGTTTCTTTGCTGCAGCGAAAAGCAATCAGAACACGGCCTGGCCTTGGAACATGAAACGGAAAGCAGGAAGGGAGAATACTCACAACGGCTTCCCCACCACCCTCGTCCTCGTCTCGTCATACTCACTGGTATAAATACACCCCGTCGCGACAACCGTACAATGGATCCCGCGCTTCTCACACTCGTACGTGACCATCAGCGTCCCGAGACCATTGCTCTCCATCGTCTCGAGCTTGTGATCTTCACACCAATCGACATTGGGACGACCGGTTTTGCCCGCGCAGTTGATGACGTGCGTGGGCTTGATGGAGTCCAGGACTTCGCGCACTTGGGATTGCTCATGCATGCGTGCGGTGGTGCCGTGCACGTTTTTGCCTTGGGATTGCAGCATGGTGATGAGTTGGCTGCCGATCAAGCCGTGGGCGCCCCAGATGAGGTAAATGTTTTTGTCGGTCATGGTGAGGAGGGGAGGGTCCAGGACGTGGTAATGGTGGTAGTGGTAGTAGTAGTGCTGACAGCAGCTGTGGTGGGAGTCGCAGGACCGAAGATAGTGGTGGTAGTCGTAAAGGTAGTGTCCCAGGAAGAAGAAGAGAACCAGAACCAAATCCCAGTAGAAGTAAAGAATGTAGTTGAATTCATTTCTACTTCTTCACTCCAAGCAACACATTCCCTTCTTTCCTCTTTATCGCGCATGTGATCCTTACTTACGACTCATATCTTACCGACCTTGCGGCTCAACCGAATCTGCTGCAAGGGGTTTCCACTGTCAAAGGGGGCAGCTCCACGACTTGCATACCAACCACAAATCCTCGCAAGGTTTGCAATTGCCACATCATCAAGAAACGAACAACATCGCACAAGAGCATCCTCTAGGCATGCTCATTTCCTCGCTGCATCCATTCGCATGACCCACGAATACCTAGACAACCAGATCAGTCATTGCTCAGGTCACACAGCATACCGCTCCTCTGCAGGTGGACAAAATCGTCGACAGGTTTGTCCAACCGTCGCCGACAGCAAGTAGCTCTCGACTACCTGCTCTGCGTAGAGCGAGAAAGACCTCGTTCAGGCAGGAAGAAGGAGGAAAGTTGACTCACAGCATAATGCCCCCAATCGCAAGGAAAATCCCCACCAGACTGCCATCCTTCAAGGGCTTCCCACTGACAACCCACCCCATAGCCACAATCGAACAAGTCTTGAAATGCCCCACAATCGTGCTACTGAGCGCTCCAATCTCATTGACAATCACAAAGTGCGAGATATTGAGGAAGCAAGCCAGTAACCCGCTCTGCACCACATCAGTACTGCACTGCTCTCTCTCAAATGTGAACGACGTCGACAGGGGGGAGGTAACTCACAAGTAAAATCAACCCCCAACTCCCCCCACCCACCGACCTAAACGCTGTGATATCATCCGAAAACGGCACGGCATAAAGCATCACCCCGACGGCCACGGGACTCTGCGCCATCAAAAGCTGACTCGAATCACACCTCAATTTTGAATGAAAAGCCTTAATCCAAACGCCATACAGCGCGCTCGCCACAACGCCCGCAAGCGCAAACCCAACGCCCAGGAAACTCGTCCCCTTCCCCTGCACAGCACCACCCTTCGTATCAAACCAGCTAAGCACCGCGACCCCAGCGCAAACCGGCAACAAAGTCCACGCCGCGCGCATCGGGAACGAGATGCCGTAAAGCCACCAGTTGAGAAGCGCGGTCACGGGGGTGACGAGGACGCGCACGACTTGGTAGAATTGGATTGACGAGAAAGCCAAGCTCGCGTTCGGGAGCACGACGTTGAGAATCATGCTCAGAGCCAACGGTAACACGTCGAGGGGGTCGATCCGTTTGGGGACGAAGAGGGCGATGCGCGGCCGGGAGACGAGGTAGAGGAGTAGGAAGGTGATGGTGAAGTGGAAGGCGGCGAAGGCGACTTGGCAGCTGCGGAGGGCGGCGGTGGAGAAGATTTGCTTGTTGACGAAGACCTGGAGGGAGGTGTGAGTGGATGTTTAGATATCAAGAGAGAGTTGGAGAGGCGATTGTTCTTACGATTCCAGCGGTAGAGAAGCAATTGACTGCGATTGCAATGCACAGCTTCATGCTCATGCCCAGGAAGACCTTCTTCGGCGCCGGTCCCGACGACTGAGCATCAGCAGCAGTAGATTCTGGATACTGCGCTTCTTCCTCATCTTTCTCCAGCAAGAACGGCTTTGCCTCCTCAACCGCCAACTCAAAGCTCTCAGGTCTTTGACAATCTTCAATTCCCATCTTGTCCTTTTCTTACTCTCAGAACGCGTATATCACAACCCTCCAAAACACAAACTCCAACTCCTGATAACAGGCCAGATCCAGACTTAAGACCCACAGCTCCGGTCCTACGCATCCCATCCCAAAATCTCTCGAACGCGCGGAGTCGCGTACGCAAGCATTCCATCGCACCCTTCCAGACCTCTCGCAACAAGAATGTTCCAAACAAAACCCCACCCCTTGCCCGATAAGAATTCCATCCAAACTAGGCGAGCGAGGAGAGACAAACAATAACCTCTCCAGCCCGTCCCGTCTCTTCCAGAAGAAATGTAACGACCCGCGCGCAGCACTCGTATTGGCATTTTCACAATGGAGACGGACGGCTGGAATACCGGCGGTGAGGATGCTTCTTTCTTGGCTTTGAGCGGACGGTTCATGAGCGAACGATGACTGACAATGTCCGATTGATGACAGGAAGCCTCGACTCACGATTTTTCAACGACGATGGGCTATGGAAGGGAGCGCCGCTGCTCACGGGTCGGGGGTCGTTTGAGCCGTTGCCGGATGTGAAGAACATCATGGTGACAGGTGGGGAAGGGTTCATGTTCGTCAGCCTTGCGAGAGACCCCAGAATCAACGGAGTTCGTGCTGATGATGGGGCGGAATAGCGCCTCCTGGCTGGTTCGGCACTTGGTCGTCAAGTACCCAAATGCGTACAACGTAGTGTGCTTCGACAAGCTCGACTATTCCAGCTCGCTGAACAACTCGCGCATGCTGGAGTCCCATCCAAATTTCGCCTTCTTCCACGGAGAGCTCACGAAGCCGGGAGATGTGCTGAGATGCATGAAAAAGCACAATATTGACACCGTGTTCCACTTGGCGGCGCAGTCGCACGTCGATCTCAGCTTCGGCAACTCGTTCAGCTTCACGATCAACAATGTCCTGGGCACGCACGTCTTGCTGGACGTGGCGCAACAGGTGAAGGCGATTAAGAGATTTTATCATATTTCCACCGATGAGGTGAGGTGACCATGAATGAAATATGCGAGAATTCAAGACTTACCATTAGTAGGTGTACGGCGAGGTGGAAAAGGGAGGCGCAGACCTGTTGGAGGGCAGCGTCCTGGCTCCCACGAACCCCTACTCTGCCAGCAAGGCAGCTGCTGAGATGTTTGTAATGGCGTACGTGCGCAGCTACAAGCTGCCGGTGACCATGATCCGCCTGAACAACGTATACGGCCCGCATCAGGTCAGTGCGGCACAACCAAACTGTGCGAAACTCCATAGCATTGAAGCTGACAAGTCCCTAGTTTCCCGAGAGTGCGTGTGGAATGAGCCAAGAGCCGCCTCAAATGCAAGCTGACCCGCGCTCCCAGAAATCATCCCGAAGTTCATCAACCTGCTGCAGCGCAAAAAGCCGCTCTTCATCCACGGTGACGGGCACAACACGCGACGCTACCTGTACGCCGGCGACGCAGCCGACGCCTTCGACGCGATCCTGCACAAAGGCGAGATCGGGCAGATCTACAACGTCGACTCCAAAGACGAGATCTCCAACATCGACCTCGCAGGCAAACTGCTCCAGGCGTTCGGGGTGACGGACACGAAAGGCGCGATCGAATATGTGCGCGACCGGCCGTTCAACGACCTGCGCTACGCGGTCGACGGTTCGAAACTGCGCAAGCTGGGATGGGAGCAGAAGGTGTCGTTCGAGGAGGGCTTGGCGACGACGGTGGAGTGGTACGGCAAGTTCTCGAACTGGTGGGGCCCGATTGAGAGCATCCTGACTCCGTTCCCAATGGTGAAGAAGGAAGGGCCGGCGATTGCGGTCGATGCGGCGGCGAAGGAGCTGGAGTCGGCATCGTCATGTGAGCGCGTCTCGCAGGCGCAGGTGGGAGCGGAGAAGCACAATCGTCTTCAGAATGGCGTGAATGGCGGAGTCAACGGGGCAACGACTAATGGAGCGTCGAAGAAACGGAAGGTGGTTGCGCTGGATGTGGAGTAGTCTGGGCTGGTGTGTTGTCGGCGGGGAGAATGTCAATGGATGCAGGCCCGATATGAGTATCTTTGGCATGCGTCAGGTGGACGGCGGTATCTGGAGACCCTTTTGGATGGTAATTGGAGGAGGGGAAGAATTCGAAGTCAGGCCGCCGGGAAGCATCCCATGTCGTCGTCGGCGATTCGGCAGCGCAGTTCGTAGAGAGTAGAAGTTCCATCGCGCAGCAGCGTTGTCATGGACAGGCGTTCATCCGGTGAGGCATCCAGGCTAGCATGAATAATATCACGAGCGTCAAGAAGGGCACACGCATTTGGAGGTAGTGCAACTGCGTCATTCTTTCCACACTTTCCACACTCGCGATATGCAGTGCAATGCTGGCTGTCGCGTCCCTCGTGGACACCGACTACGGTACTGAGTGATCGTGGTTGTGGTTCAGAGTAGCTGCTTCAGCTTCTCCCGGCAGCGCGGTAGCTTGTCATGTGCTTGTCGCACTTCCCGTCGGAGAGTTCCCTGTATGTTGTGGTGGTCTGGTTCGCACTGCCACCACCTGCGACAGTGGACGTGTGGAATTGCCGACAACCATTCTTTTGCCCGTCTGCTCGGCATTCTTCACTACAACCTACTTCATGTCTCGCAATTCTCCGCGTCAACGCGAGCTCAAGCTATCTCCAGCACCGCGCGCGATACCTTATCCTACCCGCTCCATCACCTACATCAGTATGATGATTGAAAGCTCACCATGGCCAGCAGCACCAAATCTCGCTCATATTCTCGGAGAAAGCATCTGAAGCACGCACGGTGCACGCTCCCCATCCCACCCCGTCATCCCATCTCTTCCTACTCCACCACACCACTCACGCCGGTGTATCGCCTACAGCCTATCCCCAAACTCCCCTGTCATTGCACCGTGCAATTTGCACGCGCATCAAACAAATCAACCCACAACACCTTCACGTGCTCTCCAGGATAAAATAAATTACCCCCGACATCATCACACAGCTCTCCTCCCACAAAGAATTTCCACTCCCAATCAACACCCTCACATCCTCGTCGACGTCGTCATTCCCGTCCACCAGACCGGGTACAAGCAGCAAGCAGCAGCAGGCATCGGAGAGCGACACCCACGCTCGCGGTCTCTAATTGGCGGGCAATGCCACGAGCCCCACTCGTGCTGAGAGCTCAAGAAGCAAGTGCCACCCCAGGGCTCTTGCCCTGCTTCTGCGCGATCGGCGGCGAGCAAGCCACTGATGTCGTTTAAACTTTGGCGCGCGCAAGGCTTGGGTGGCTTGCATGCATTGCATCGTCAGACAACATCTCCTCCTTCTGCTGCGCGTGTGGGACGTGGATGGGTGTTTTGGTGGTATACCAATGATGTGTGATGAATATGTGCCTCGGTCTGGTGTGTGAATATGCAGCTGTCGTGCAGCTACATGATTCTGAATACGAAGTTGGTGAACACTTCAACAAGCATCAGGCATTGGAGCTGCAGTGCAGCAGTCAACGTCACATCACGAACGACCACGACAGGGATCACATAGGAGAAATTGTAATATGTGTTCAGAACGTCTGGATGTTGATATTCGTACAGTCGAGCGCTAGTACTGTCAGGCCGAAAACTTCCTCCTGCTAGTATTGTACAAAGCGAGTGCGCGCTAATAGCGACTGTACAATACCGCGAACTTGGTCTGGACTTTTCCTTGCTCACTGTCTCAACTCTCATCATCAATTAAAAATTCTTCCGTCGGTGCTCATTTAAACATCTCAGAGCCTCCCGATCCTGTTTCCGGCGAGCCAGCCAATCCGTCTGTCGCATTTATACTCATACAACACAAACGCAAAAGCGCGTCCTTTCAGAGCCTGCTTCAATTTGCAGTTCCGTCTTGGGGAAAACGCCAGAAAACGCCTTGCAAAAACCTGCCATTCCAAGATCCTTTTGCGGCGGGCAAAATAGGGGTATCAAGTCGAAGTTAAGCGATTGTCGTTGAAAAAGAATCCCGTACGCCTGTCGATCGAGCGACATTCCCGATGCCACTCATCGGCGCATACCGTCGAAATGTCCAACCGTATGATTAGGTGGTGTAGGAGCGTCTACTCGTCCTCGTCTGGAGAAGCGGGGCCTTGGCCATCGCCCTTGTGGACCTTGCGATGCCTTCGCAGGTTGGAGACAACGGAGAAGTGACGGCCACAGCCTTCAACATCACAGGCGAATGCTGCATTCAAATTAGCAAATAGGTTACAGGAAGAGTGTTGACTTGTTTAGACTCACGCTTCTCGCCGGTGTGGCTGTACATGTGCGTCTGCAATGAGCTAGGGCGCGTGAAGCGCTTATCACAGATCTTGCACTTGTGCTTCTTTTGCGAGCTCGAAGAAACCTTGGAGCTGAACTGACCCATCATCGATTGCGGCGCGGGTGGGAGAGCTCCTCCAGGAAGGCCGTTTGGTCGTGGTAGCGTGCGCGATGGCATGTCGACTGATTCGCTGGCAGAGCTGTAGTCGCCAACAGATGCCTCGCTGACAGAGCTGTTGTAGTAGGTCGGGTAGGTGCTCGCCGAGGAGATCGAGGAGTGCGAGGAGTGCGATGGGAAGCCGTAGGCGTCAGTCGATGACCTGCCCGTGCTGTTGCTTCCATAAATATTTCGTGGGGTGATGTCGGACTGGCTCATGGCAACCATGCCACGGCTCGCGTCCAGAGCATCGCTGAAACTTTGGCGCTCTGCTTCAGAAGCCGAGTTGAGCCTGTTGTTGAAGTCAATCAATGAACTTTGGCGGAACTTCTGGGCCTCAATTGGGTCGCCCATGAACATGGTGGATGCTACTGACGGGTGCGATGCGCGCCTGTCGCCCTGGTATCCGTACGGAGCCCCATAGCTCGGCGTTGATGTAGGCGCGAACGAAGACTGCTGAGGTGCGGCAGATGAGTAGGGAGCACCGTATGGCCGAGGTGCATTCATGTCTTCCGAGAGTTGTAAGCCAGTCTGCTCGAAGAGCTCCGGGTCCAGAGGGATCATACCTGATGGCATTGACGGCGCGGAGATCTGGCCACCGGGGTACGCAGCAGAAACAGGCGCCTGGATGTATCGCGAGTCCCCGCC
This sequence comes from Phaeophleospora eucalypticola, assembly GCA_022814565.1. Lineage (NCBI taxonomy): Eukaryota > Fungi > Ascomycota > Dothideomycetes > Mycosphaerellales > Mycosphaerellaceae > Phaeophleospora > Phaeophleospora eucalypticola. Next base: position 943,131 of record JAKLNG010000011.1, read on the forward strand.
GACAGTGGTCTGTGGCATTGAGGTCGCGTACATCTGGCTTTGGGAGGAAGGTGCCTGGGACACCCATGGGTTCGTGAACTGCGGTCCCGGTGGATATCTCATGGCGTCGTAGCCCATGTTGCTGAACTGGTGGTGGTGGTGGTGTTGCTGACGGGAGTCGACGGCCATAGCCATTGTGGGCGTATTATGAGGTCGGGTGGTGTTGATGGTGTTGCGGTGGACAACGAGATGAGTGAAGTGGTCGTCGAGGTGACACAAGCAGTTGAAGCTCCAGTATTAGCCTTGCGGCCACGCGTGAGGCGATCAACGCTGGTGGAATGAGTTTCAAAAACGTGGAGAGACGATCAGATCTTGGAGGATGTGCGGGATCAGCGTGCTTAAGTGCTCCGTTCCTCGAGGCTGGGTGTATCCGGGTGGCAGCTGGCAGTGAGACACCCCTCAGCTTGCCGATCGACGGGGACCGGTGGTTCCTGGAGGGAGAGCGGAAGCTGTCAGTGGGCGGTGGGAGGACCCCTATGCAGCTAGCAGGCCGGGTGATGAGCCGTCGAGAGGACGGGTAAGTGTTTCAGGAGCTGCGGCGGTGCGGGATGTGGTGCCTGACGCAGGACGCAGTAATGGGGTCGTCGTGGACAGTCCTAGAGTGGATGCAGACGAGCAGCAGCAGCCACAGAGCGTTGGCGAGAGGTCGGCAGGCTAGCAATCCAAGAATTTCCCAGGACGGCCGGCGGGTGCAGCGATGGGTGCAGTGGTGATGAAGCGGGTTGGCCGCAAAGAGTAGGGATGGGCGGTGCGCGTCGTCGTTCTCCAACGTCGAAACGAGAGAGCGATGATCTCTTGCTGCGCAGGGCGAAGGCGAGCACAGAAGTAGTAGACGGCAGGTAAAGTAGAGTGTTGGAGCCCAAGATAGCGCGGCTGATGAATGGATGAATCAATTGCAGAGCAGGTGCAGTCGCGAGCAATTGTGGAGCGGATGCGCTGATCGTTAACGGAGAGGGCGAAGGGTTCTCTGATATGTTTTCCACGTCGCGCATGACGTTTCGGCGTCGAGGCCACCGACGTGCTGCTGAGCGGGTGCAGCGCGCAGGGCAGACTGGTGGACAGGGTGGAGGTGCAAGCCACCCGACACGCTACCCTCACCTACGTGCACCTACCCTCACGCCTCAGATTTCGTGGAGACGGCAGACTTTAGGCGATCGCACCTTCCTTGCGTAGCGCGCACCTTCTCTGACGCTAGTCGTGGCGCCATCCTTCTTCGGGAGCTAGCGCGCGGGCCCTGCGTAATGACGCTCACAGACGACCGGGGTCTGGCGTCGAGCCTGAGCGCCGACAAGGGTTGCAACGGAGGCCGCTGACTGGCTCGTCGGGTCACTTTGGAGGCTCCGCTTGCTCGGCTGCCTTTCACCCTCTCTGCCTCCTCCTCTCAGCACCACTGCACTAGCACTCATATCCCCTCTTTTCGCCAGCTATCGAGCCAGCTATCGTCCCAGCGCCTGACTGGTGACCTCAGTCCACGCCTACGAACCCTCCCGATTCCCCTCCACTGCCGTCCAACTGGCTGCGCGCTGCCAGGCTAATTGTCACTGCAACAACTCACCTTCGTTCGACCGCACACGCCGACCACGCTTCTGCCAGCAACGCGCAATGCCTACCCACACTCCGTCCCCTCATCAGCAATCCTTCAATATCAGCGTCCGCCATACAGATACTCCGCCTGCCATTTAGCCTTCGCGCCTATGCCCGGCTCTCTCCAATCCGAACCACCTGCTAGTCCATAGCCTCTGGCCCTGTCAATATTCCCGGTCCAGCGCTGCGGTGTGCTGGTGCGCGAAGCTCCCGCTGGACGCAGTGGATATCACATGTTGCGCGCTGCCTCGCCGGGTCTGTCACCGACAGCATGTCTCGCTTTCATTTTACCGCTCAGGAATAGCAGCTCAACGGCCAGCACAAACGCTACGCTGGTCTCTGCGGCGCCGCTACGCCTGCCACGCTTGTAGGAAACTTCATGCTGCTTTTTTCCATTTCACTTTCTGTAGCGCACGCAGCACCTCCAGCACTGCCTCAACGCCTGTAAAACGAATGAATCAACGCCCGCAATCACGCTGCTAGCATGCGGTAGCGTACCTCGTAGGCTGGTCCTGGTCGCCCGTCAGCCCGCAGACGCGCTGTTCACTCACACGCCCGGCCGCATACGCTGGTGGGTCTCCTGAAGGACAAGCTCTCTTCTCAGCACAGGCACACGCAGGAATGCGCAGGAGGATGGCGATGGGGGTGGATGCAGCGAGCGAAAGCCGAAGCCACACAGGTGAGCCAAACTCGACGTCGTTAGCTCCTCCTTCTCCAGCAACTCGCCTGAGCATTTCCCATCCACTCGCCCAATCGCTCCCTCATCCCGCGCCATACCGCTGATACGCTTTGCCAGGCTTTGCGCGCCTCTTACTCGTGCCCTTTCTCAATTTCCCTGCGATTTTGTCGTCGTCAACTCGTCCCCTGGACGCGCACTCCTGATGCCTCGGCCATTTGGCCATTTCGGTACTTCTCGCGATGCCTCATCCCTGCTTCTTCCGACAAACGCCACTCTGCAATGCGGCGCTTGTCTACACCACTCGCATCAGATATCCAGAAACCTTGGGCAAGCCAGCAAGCCAGAGGCGTGCGCCACTCTCGCAAGCTTTGCTCCACGGCATCGCTGATCCGACGCGAAAGCGGTGCCCACCAAGCTCGGCCAAATCCATTCGCCAAGTCCCTTTATGCTTATGCGTAGCGCCAACCTTAAGAGTTTGTTGTTGACGACAAGAGATTGGCGCTGTAACTTCCCAATGCGACCTCACCACTGCAACGGGGCCGGCCTTCTTGATCCTGCACACGACTTTGATCTCGTCCATTTGTCCAGCTCATCGGCTCGTATGTGAGCTGTCATCGGGACTGCGCCTTGGAGAAAGCGCGCCAGACTTCGACACCTCCAGCTGACGACTAAACACCGCGGCTCTTTCTTTGCATTGGAATTCTCCTAACGACTGCCGTGTCAGCCTCTCTGTCACCTCTCAACGCCGCGATCGCCGTGATAGGAAGCCTCCCGTCGAACCTTGATACGTTTATCGGTTTTTGGCGCCTCTCTCAAGCCTCTGCTGGAGAACCGAGAGCCTATTTCGCCTTCAGCCCCTCTGCCAACTTCTCCGAACTGCAAGTGCTTCTTGACACGGGACGTCTCGAACACCAGCTCTGAACACGGACACGTGCAAGCGATTTGCAAGTTGCATCGCTCATTTTCCGAATGGCGCCGCTCCTCTGCCGTCCACTCGACTGACCTTCTCACCGCCACCTCTCCCGCCCTAACGGGTTGCCTCTTCCCGGATAGCGAGCAATTCCTACAGCCTTTCTTTCCCCAATCGGTGATCGCACCAACAGCGGCGCAGATAAGGTCACATGCATAAAGCGGGAGGCTTACGCCCAGCAAAGATCAGACTTCTCCAAAAACAAATGCCGCACGAGCACGACGCCTCTTTGCGGAGTCAGGTAGACAGAGCGCTTTGCAAACCTCGGGATGCCGACCCCATCTCAGCCGCATGTCCCTCCACTCCGGGCCAAGGGGCTCTGTCCGGAGGGTGACGATCCGAGCGCCATTTCGCTAACGGCTGCTATCTTATGGTGAAACGAGGGTCTAAGTGCGACCGTTTTTCTGGTGCCTTGTACGCGCAAACCATCCACCCGTACCGCCATCTCACATTCACCGAGACAGCGAACCACAGGCTCTTGCACCTGTCAGACCCGAGTCATAGTATCTCGTGGGTGGAGATTGTGCATTTTAGGAAAGCCCACGAAGTTCAACCTCTATTTTCGCTTGCGATTAGAGATCATGCCGGTTGATGAGGTTGCTAGGATAGTGACAGCGGTGGTCTTTCGTACCGTGTTTGAAATGATCGAGGGCAGCAACGAGATGAGCCTCCCGGTCGCCGGCATGTCTCCGTAGCCCTGTCAGTGTCCAGTACCTGCTGATGCCCAAGTCTCGCAGTGCGAGGTGTCCCTCGCGGTGCTGTACAGAGCTTTCTGATCGCAAGCAACATGACTTGAGAAGTCGAGATGAAGTCGAAGACCTTCACAGAACAGGGTCCTTCTCGACCTTCGAGATTTTCATCCGTGATGACTGATCATCCCCATAAGATCGTCGAATGTGCAGGCCTGCCACGTTGCTGTCTATCAGACCGTAAGGGAGCGAGAGGAAGACACATGGGAGATCCGCGGAGGCTAGAAGCAGGGTCGAGTCCGACTCGAGCGACGACCATCTTCGTGCCCAATGTGAAACTTATTCGTGGACTTCACCTCTACATCGGCGACCCTCATCGTCGCTATCATCATGCCAGATGAGGAAGTGCTGACGGGAGAACAGGGTCGTGAGATAAACGCAGCAGCTGGGGAACTTGAGGGTCTCGACATGTCTGCGAGAGTCATGTCGAGAGTCAGCGCACAGCAGCAGCAGCGACAGCACCTCTCCGCCTCGGCGATATGGAAGCCTTCGCAAAGAACCGTGAAATCGCTCATTGTCCTTTCAGCATCTCAGACACAGGCACCGCCATGACCCAGAACACAGCTCGGCATCAAAGAAGACAAATGTCTCAACCGCACCACAAGCACTCCAGACCTCCCACCAACATCAATAGCCCATTTCCTACTTTTCTACGCTTTTCAGAGAACTAGTGAAGTCTCAACAAAGCACCGCAAATCTGTCAATCACTCGCACATGGCTTTGCATGGGTTTGGGGAAGCTTGTGTGTGAGCTTTGTGTGCCGGTTTTCCGTCTCGAAGGGAAAAGTGGTCTGGAACTTTTGTGGGGAGATCACGGGCTTTTGGGTGTCGGGCTCGGTGTCGGTGGTATTTTTCTCTGTGCGATTGCTTTCTCCGGTGGTGAAGAGGTGATGTTTGATGATGAGGTTTCCATATATCTTCCTGGTGAGGATGAGGTGCGATGTTCAAGGAGGTGTTCGTGGGCAGGGAAGGCACGCCAAGATAGGGGCGGGTAGCCCCGAGAGAACAGCAGTTTGTGCCTTTTGTTTCGTAGGACTTGAAACAACGATGATCGGTTTCTGTGAAAGAAAATCTGTGGCAAAGAGAACAACACTGTATTGGAGTCTTCATAGTAACTGGACATCCTGCGTCACCAGCCCCGAGGCAAGGTAGAAAGTGAACGCTTTGTTCTCCAATACCAGAACCAACTATATCCTTTCTCAACCTCCAATATTTTTGAAGACAGGGCATCCATGAGACCTTTCAGCAGCATCGTGGTAAAGAGCAAAAAGACAAAAAGATAGTGACCATTAAGATGCTGCAACCCGGAATCGAACCGGGGCCTCTCGCATGGCAAGCGAAAATTGTACCACTCAACCATTGCAGCTTTCTGATTGGTGAGAGAGTGCCCCAATAATTGTATATATAACTCTCAATGTTTCAGCACTGAACGACTATACGACTTCAACAACATTTGGATGTCTTTGTTGAACAAGGTAGAGGCCACGTTCTGACCAAGATGAAGGCGGTGACTGAACGATGTCGAGATCTTATGAAGAAATTAGATGCGACTTCGCAAAGCAGACGTATTTTATACTCTTGATGAAGTAGAGGTCAACCCAACTGAATGCCTTAGACTGGAATTAGAAATTCGCATGCGACTTGTAGAAAAGACGTCCTGAAACGTCCCTAGATGCATTGCAGATGTTATAAGGAAGGCCATCTGCGAATTCTGAGTTGCAAGGGCTTCATCCTAAATATAAGACCTCATTGCCCTCTGCCACGATGGCGCTTTGCAGCTGTGGCATTTGAGCCCGAAGCCAGTCTCCCGTCACTACACTCGATGCAAGTTCAGATACATTGTGTGCCTCAAACTTCTGACTTATATGCTGGTGCCTGATGCGTACTTCTTTCAATTAGCCACCGCCAGACGGAGACTAACGGCAGTCGAAACTCACATGAATATTGTCCGACGCAGAGTTCAGTCGAGTCGTGAGAGAACACCCACCATCACATTGCATCAATTGCAATCTCCCATACCCACTGTTCTGGATATTGAAGCCAGCAAGGCCATGCTTCCAAAGTCTTGGGTGCGAGTCAGACATTCCCAAACCTTCACCCAAGCGTGGATTCCACGACTTCAGAAACATCCCCAAAGCAGTAAAGACGCCGTCTTTAATTCTTCTTGCCTGTTTCTATGATTTCCTCGAGGCTGAACTCCACATCTTCTCCGCCCACGGCACCGGCTTCTTTCCAGAATTTGCTCAGGTGTCGAGTTCCGCTGTCGCAGATGACGGTCACGATTCGTTTGTCTTTCCAGCCTTCTCGAAGGGCTATTGTTGCGGCAGCTACCAAGTTGACACAGCTGCTCGCTCCAACGAAGAGACCTTCCTTCTCCACTAACCATCGTGCCATTTTCATCGCTTGCTCGTCTGTCACTTTGATCGCATCATCGATCAAATGCATACCGGCGTCGAAATTAGCTGTCAGGCGGTTGACGCCGATCCCTTCGACGATGCTGTCAACTTGGTGCCTTCGGCGAGTTCCTTCTGCTTCGGTGGGGGAGAACATGACACCGAATTTGACCTTGTTGTAGAGGCCGGAGCCTTGAGGGTCTGCCAAGATGACCTTCAACTCCGGAAGTAACGGCTTCAGCGCCAGTGCAACGCCGGAGATGGTACCTCCTGTGCCTGCTCCAGCGATGAAGGCATCGAGCTGTCCGTTCGTTTGAGCGTAGATTTCTGGTCCGGTGGAGTTTTGATGCGCGAGGTAGTTTGCGGTATTCTCGAACTGGTCTGCGAAGAAGCCTCTACCTGGCTTGTTGGGATCTGCCGTGTGTTCTTGAGCTCTTCGACGAGCGGCATTGACGAATTGGTTCTGATCTACGATTGAAGCGGGCTTCACGCGCTCGACTGTTGCTCCTAGTTTGAGAAGGAGGTCTGACTTCTCAACAGCAACGTCGGACGGCATGCATCTGTGACGACCGTGAATACAGCGAGCTGATCGAGATTGAGTGCTACGTACATGTGTGCCTTGTATCCTCTTGCCCTGGCCACAGAGGCCAAAGAAATCCCGGTCGACCCGACTGTGCCTTCATAGATTGTGTCGCCGTGATCGGGCGTGAGAAGACCAGCCTCTTCGGCATGCGTAATCATAGAGAGGGCGACTCGATCTTTCGGCGAATTACCAGCCCCATTCAGAAACTCTGCTTTGGCGAGAATCTCGCATCCAGTGGCATCGCTCAACGAGCGGAGCTTGATGAGAGGCGTGTTACCTATCAGACCTTCGACACCGATACTGATCTCTTGCTGAGGAGCAATGGACGCCTGTTTGTGAGGATCATTACTGCCTCCAGGGAATATTGACGACTTCCTCTTCGTGTGATCTTCTAATCGTACGTAATCGGCTTGACCTGGTCGAGGATGCTGTGTTCCGCGTAGTTGTCGCAATCTCCGACGATACGCAAGTTCGAGATCTGGATAGAGGTCTTTCAATGCTAGTGTAACGATGATGCCGAGCAGAAATCCTCCTGTCGCTGTGAGCTTCTGGCGGTTGTCAACGATATTTTCCCAGAGACGACCCCAGAAGTCGGCGAAGAGCCCCATCTTTCCAGGCTCACTATCTCGGAATCATGTTCTTGCGTGTCTGGGCGAACTTTTTGTTGATGATGGAGTCGTGGACGAGGTGAAGATGCGCGCCACGAAAGTCAACTGCAAGCTCGGAACTGGGTCCGGCAGCTCACCTCCGTCTTCAACTCCGCAAGACCTCACGAGACAATCTCCATCGCTCCATCGCGAGCGCCATTGACCTTTCCTACATGGACTCGCCGGCAATCAATCGTCTTTTCCGACGACTCGCTACCCATCGATTCTGCCAGGACGCCGCTATTCCAACGCGCACGCAATGGCGCTGCAAGACCACCCAAGCGACGCCTATCACCGTACCCGAAACACCAAAAAGAGACGCGGAGAGTAATTGGCAGCAGCGGACGGATCACTTCCCAAGCGACAAGGCCGAAGAGTATAAGAGGTATCCAAATGTTACCGCAGACCAGTTGCGCGGGAGGAAAGAGAGGCCGCGGAGGGTGAAAATGTTGATGCGGGACTTCATCGAGGACAGCCTGTACAATCCGCACTACGGATACTTCAGCAAGAACGTCACGATCTTCTCGCCTGGCGCGCCTTTCGACTTCAATAAAATACGGGATGAGCCGGAGTTCCACACGTTGCTCGGAGATAGGTACACACAGTTCGAGGACAAGCTGGATGAGAAGGAGTACAACAACGCGAGACAGCTATGGCACACCCCATCCGAGCTGTTTAGACCTTACTATGGAGAGGCTATTGCAAGGTACATGGTGGCAAACTACAAGTTGACCTTGTATCCGTACCATGACCTTGTAATATATGAGATGGGAGCTGGAAACGGAACGTTGATGATGAATATCTTGGACTACATACGGCACGCGGATCCGGAGGTATACGCGAGGACAAAGTTCAGAGTCATTGAAGTGTCCAGCGCTCTGGCAAAGCTGCAAGCCAACAAGATCAAGGCCACAGCGACAAATCGGGGTCATCATGGCAAGGTGGAAATCATCAATAAATCCATCTTCGACTGGGATCTGTACGTGCCCACGCCCTGCTTCTTCCTCGCAATGGAAGTATTTGACAACTTCGCCCACGATGTGATCCGCTACGACCCGTTCACGGAGGAGTGCATGCAAGGCTCCGTCCTCATCGACAACGATGGCGAGTTCTACGAGTTTTACTCTCGAAACCTCGATCCTGTGGCAGCGCGCTTCCTGCGGGTGAGAGACGCAGCCTGTCAAGATCGCCCATTTCCGCACCCATTGCGGACTTCGAAGTTCCTCCGCAACCTCCGCCATCAGCTCCCCATGGCGCCGAACCTCACCCTCCCGGAGTATATTCCCACTCGGCTGATGGAATTCTTCTCGATCCTCTCCACCAAGTTTCCAGCCCACCGACTCATCACATCCGACTTCCACAGTCTCCCAGACGCAACAGCCGGCTACAACGCACCTGTCGTGCAGACTCGGTATGAGCGAAGAACTGTTGTCGTCCGGACGCCGCTTGTGCAGCAAGGCTACTTCGACATCCTGTTCCCGACCGACTTCAGCGTCATGGAAGATCTCTACCGCGCGATCACGGGAAGACTGACACGGGTGATGACACATGAAGACTTCTTCCAGCGCTGGGCGTATGTGGAGGACACACAGATGAAGAGTGGAGAAAATGCTCTGCTGGGCTGGTATAAGAACGCTAGTGTCATGGTCACTGTGTAGAATACGACACCTGCAAGTAGAAGCCAAAGCTGTACAAACGACATCTTGTACACGACTGTCTCGCAGAGTCTACCATTTCAATCACAAGCTCAACTGGCCGAATAGGCTGGACTTCCTGCCATTTCGGAGCATCATTGGTCAAACCACACACATCAGCAACGTCGATCACGGGGACACTTCAACCTCCATATACACCAATGATTTGGATTGCTACCTAATCGCTGACCAGCGCAGCGGTCCCATGCAGCTATTGTTACAGTCTGTGTTTGTGTTGCGGTTGAGAGAAACGCCGATGCTCGCTGGGGTATCTCGCAGAGCCTTCCCATGCACACAATCAACGCCTCTTGCGAAATGCAATTGCAATGCAGTATCGTCACAGCCTCGCTCGCTTCGTCCTCGCCAAAATCAAAAACGCCTTACGCGCCAAGTCCCATCTCTTCGTCTTGGTCGTAGTAGAAAGTATTGTAGTGAAAAGTACCATGCGCCGTAGTGTTGTCGCTTGAGCAGGGTCGCTTACTGAAAGCCTTCGGACTGCGGCATGCGTGGCGAAGAGCGTGGCTCGGGATGGCGTGGCCTAGCACGGCGATAGGTGAGCTGCTCTTGGCCATCCTCGTCCTCGGTGCCTTCGCGATTGCTGTCGAAGCCACTCTCAGCATCGGAAACCATCTCGCCAAAGCCGTCGTCGTCACCAATGCCGGCATACTGGCAGAGGCCATTGCTGAGGGTTTCTAGTCCGTCCACAAGGTTGTCGAGAGCACGAGTGAACTCCTGGCTGAGAAGTTGAGGATCGGCATGCTCAAGTAGAGCATCTGGGTGTGGAGGATGAATAGCTGGGAAGCTGACAGCAGGTCCGGTTGGTGGCTCAATGCTTGGCTCACGCGAACGGGATGGCATGCCGCTCGCTGCCGAGCGAAGCCCGTGGTCGAGTGGAAACTCCGGCTCGCCCAATCGTGGAATGTCGTTCGAATGTGGATAGTACTGCGGGCTCGTGTCGACACCTTCGAAGCTCGAGAAGTTCGGCCACTGATCCATGTCTTCAGGAGACAAGTCCCCAAATCCATGTCCAAAGTCGAGTGGTGGGTGCTGCATAAGATTTGGTGCCAGTCCAGGGCGCTGATTGCCAGCAGAACCGAATTCGTCGTCTGTGCTTGAGAGGCTACTGCCACGAGCATGCATCTGGACCGACTTACGGCCGAAAGGCTGCGCGCGGCCGCCTTCTGACTGCCATTGCTTGTGATGCGAAAAGCGCTGGCGATCAAGCTCGTTCTGGATAGGATCCTCCTCAAGGTCAAAGGGGTTACCAGATGTCATGTCTGTCATTGTGGAGCCAGCGGTGGAGCTGGCTGTTGATGGTCGAGCAATTTCTGCGGGATCGTGAAGACCATCGTATGCATTAGCCATTCCCATGTCGAGACTTGACAGAGAGGCCTGCATAGGGGATGCAGCAGATGAGCCCATGTCGTGAGAGAAGTCTCGAAAATGACCGATGGGCTCAGTGCGTGTATGCTTGAGACTGGGCCGGAAAGCCGGTGCCAGCTCGCCAGCAGAGCCTGGCTCGGGCAAATCCATTGAAATGTAGGGCTCATCTGGCGAAGGCGGCTCGTTTGGCGCGGTAGACCCGAAACTGCTCATGAAGCTGGGTCCGGGAGCATTCAAGGGGCCTGGTCTGAATCTCGCAGTGTTTGAGATGTCAGGCTGCGGCTGCATGTAGTTGTCACCAGCGATAGAGGTCTGTTGGGGAGCATACGATGGCTCCGCCTCTGACTGAGAGTCGTTCTCAGCATCAGCCGCTTTCATTGTAGCCCAGTCAAACGTCCATGCGGCAGTATCGCGCTTGTTGTCAATGCTGTTCCGCGAGGGGTACGTGGATTGTTGGTCGTTACCTTCGTTGTCCTCGTCGTCGTCATCGAATCTCCGTCCTATTGGCCGGATGGTGTCCTGATTATCCATGTGCAAGGCAAATGTCGATGTTGCCGTAGGCTTATCCGCCTCGTCCAAATCAATGAACAGCATGCTTTCGCGAGTTGGTGCGTCTTCCGTAAAGGTGCGTAGAGGCAAGTCGATCGATGGCTCTGGCTCCCGAGGTGGTGGGGTATAAGTTGGTGTAGCAGACGTGGCATCGTATCCAGCAGCATTTAGCGGGTCGTATATCCTGGCCAGCGATTTCTCACCGCGACTCGCGGACTTCTCGCTATGCTCGAGCTTGATTCTCTCAGCTATGGTCATCTTTGTCTTCAGTGGTGGAAGCTCTGGGGGCTGCTGAGGCTTTCCAAGCTGTGGAGGCATTCCTGAGCCGTGTGGGGCGGGAAAACTCTGCAGGTCTCTGTCGTCGTTGAGGACAGGCTGCTTGCTGAGGCGGCGTTCGTAGTCGTCTGAGGTGCTGAATATCCACCCGTCGAAGCTGCCGTCTGTTGACTTTCGCTGATCAACTTCAGCGTCAAAAGACGAAGTCTCTTGACCCGAAGGAGGGCCTATCCAAAGCGATTGACGAGAACCACCTCCGCGCTCCCACATCATGAAGCGCTCAATGAGCCTAACAAGGCTGCTGGTAGGGTATCTCTCGCTGGTGTCGGCGATTGCTTGATGCTGAAGGATCTCCTTAGCTGTCACGCGACGACTCGGATCTACCTCCAAACACTCAGCGATAAGGTCTCTCAACTCCGCCGAATATGACTCATCAGTCAGTCGAGGTGGATCTCTCAGAATGACTTCGTGCAGCATCTCGTGGTGAGCGGTTTGGTTTGGCGGGTGACCGGTAGCCATTTCGTAAAGAGTGCAGCCGTAGGACCAGATGTCCACCTCAAAGCGATATCCTGCCTCGTCCTGGTCGATACCCTGGGTAATCTGTTTGGCCAGCTCTTGGGGCATCCAGTGAGGCGTACCGATGACCGTCCTACGCTTGTCCGTCTCATGCTCCAGGACGCCCACTATGCCAAAGTCTCCGACTTGGATCTTGCCTTCTTCTGTGATGTAGATGTTGGCACATTTGATGTCTCGATGGATGATGCCAGCTTCGTGACAGGCAGCCAAAGCGACAGCAACTTCCCGAGCAATTGGTATGATGTACTGCTCTGGAAGGCCGCGCGGCTCACCGTCGACTTGGTAAGGGCGCATCAGCGTTCGAACACTCCCGCCAGTACAGTAGTCTGAGACCATCCAGAGCTGTGAGTGCATATCGAAAGCATCGTGCAGCACATTGACGTTGGGAATGCCCATATCTTTCAAGCGCTGCAAGACAGAGACCTCCTTTCTGAACTCTCTGATGTTCTCGTCATGAGGAACGTTCTGGTGATGAAGTTCCCTGCTCATTTGCCAGTCCGTCTCGTCAATCTCTGTGATCTTGATTGCGACCAGCGAGCCTTTTTGCTTATCAAGACATTTGTAGACTCGGCCGTATGCGCCCTTTCCGATGAGTTCCAAGAACTGATAGGGTGGGACGGCAGTCTCTGATCGCTCGGCATTCTTGACAATCGTAGCATACATGTCCTTGGCATCCTTGATGCGCCGCGCCCGATCTTGGTGATCGGCGACCGGCATGGTGTTGGTGCCCGGTGCTAGGCGTGATGGATCCATGTTGGCAGGAGAGGTCGAAGACCGAGAGCGAAGAGAGCTCTCCGAGAGTTCGGAGATGGATGGCAAACGCGGACGATAGCCGTTACTGAGGGTGCCGCGCCGGCGGGCTGGTGGTGACCGATAGGTTCCTGCAGTTGACTGAACGTAGATGTCTGCGGTGTATGGTAGCGGCGCAGATATGACAGTGCCCCGGTGTTTCTTTTCTTCTTCCTGTAGAAAGAGAGATCTGATGCCGGCGAGGAAGTCACTGAACTCCGATGACGACTTCGGTTCTCGGCGTCTGCTGCTGGGAGGACGGTTGCCTGCGCGACCGCTTGCTATTGAAGGTCAGCTGATTCGACGAGAATTTAGGTGAGGGGCAATAGGTTGGGTTGGTACCAACAGAGCGATAATTGACTCGCTCACTCGCGTGCTCTGGGCGCTGACGGTGTCCGTACGACCAGTCTTAGACCGGCGTGCAGTACCCGCCGCTGTTTGGGTGAGTCGCGTCGAGGTCACGGCGGTCGTGGATGGTGACACTGGCCAGCCGGCTTTCTGTGCTACGGCGCCAAACAAATACCGACCGCAGTGCAGCTTTGTCTTGGGCCGAGCGAGCGCGGACCTAACCTTTGGGCGTGTCCCTCCAAGTCTTCAAACGAAGACTTGATTTTATTTGCGCGCCGTGCGCACGTGGTGGGGTGATCGGTTCGAATTCGAAGATGGCGGGGCACGCGAAATGAACAAATCAAACGCAAAAACGAAGGACAATCACTCAAACGCCGCTGCTGCCTTGCTGCCTTGCTGTCTCGCTGCTCGTCGTCCGCGCCACCTGGATTTAGCTTACCCTGAGTAGATGTGGTTTCAAAACTCCGGCGCTCTGTGCTCGGTCGCGATGATGCCGGTGATCCAATCGAGCGGATATCCGGAGAGAAACAGCTTTCCGTGGGCGATGAAAGCGACGATTGGTGCGAATGGAAGGAACCGAAATCGGAGTCTTGACCGCGGCTGGATGTTGCGGAGCGCTTGCCTGTAATGAGATTGTTAGCGTTCTATTCACTGCAATCGTCGCGCTTGCTGCGATGTAAGTGCGAGTACAACTTGCCCTCTGTGGAGGCACTGCTGGTGCGCCGCCTACCGAGGAGGCCTATGGCTAGGTCCTTTAGCGATTCGGCCATTGTGGAGGCCCGCTGAGTCGGCGGATTGCAATGAAGTTGTGTATTCGACGATGTGGAGGGGAACGGGGTGTTGTCGGTTTGGTTGATGGTGTCGATCGTGAAATGGATGTGATTTGAATGAAACTGGAAGCTCACCTCTTGACCGCAAGACGCAGTGTCGTCATTCGCTGAGCATCTCTATGCTCGCTGTCGATGCTTATCCAGTCGTATCAAATGTGCACTCCTAGAGAGATCATGGTATTCTTCCGCCACTTTGGGACGCCCATACCTCCTAGAAGGTCGAATTCTGGGATGATCCCACCAATATGGAAAGGCCAGTTTGATCTATTCGTCGTGGTCCATCTCAGCATCCAAGTGGTCGTCAGTCCTATGGGATGTATCCAGTCTGTGACCGTTTCCAGTGCGATGCCATAATACGTTCTTAGCTGTCAGGATGTGAAGTCGAGAAAGACGGAGAAGGTGAGGCTGAACGCGGATTAGCGTCGGAAGCAGCCGCTAGTAGCGTGTTTCACACTTAGTAAGCTTCCTCGCCAACTTTGTCGCGGCTTCTTGGCGGCGAAACTTCAACAAAGCACCAAAGCCTTCCGCGCCGTTTTGTCGATGGAGTCGGCGCGGATTGAGGGTGCTATTCTAAAGCGACACGGTCTACAGATTCGAGAATAGGACCACACTTTCCGCATACTCGTCTTCTGTCGATGTTCAACCCGGGCGAATCTAGTCTCTGGTGAGCAGAGAGCAAGGCAGGACAACCAATGGAGATCAATGCGATTGGTCTGCAGCCTGCCCGCAAGCTGCAGGAGAATTGGAATACCACCGCTGACAATGAGGCCGGCTTTTCTTCCTGCAAACCGAGACGTGAATAAACGCTCGCGGAAGACGAAAGCAGTCAGCCGTCGACACCAAGATCCTCCACATCCCGCCCAATCTTGCGCCTGATTCCAGAGTAACCACTTCAGGGAAAGAGCCCCCGACTCCTTCGTGCGCACTTTGGGCAAATGGAAGGTTCGCTGCAATCCTGTAGCTGCAGCTTTGTGCTACGCTTTCGGCTTCGGACTTCGTACGAGTGCGGTGTCAGCTGTTTGGCAGGGTAGCATCGAACGCGGCACTTCCGGGCGGCAGGAATCCTTCTTTGGAAAGCGAGCGCACTCTGCGCGAAGAAGCCTCTGGGCAGCAGCTCATCACGCATCGGGCTTTTGAGACCTCCAGAGCATAGTTCTCGTGTCGATTCATTGCTCCGCCAAGCCATGTCGATGATCTTAGCGAGTGGCGCCCGCGAAAAGGGTCTCCTGACCAGCATTCCTCGAATGTAGGAGCTGACGTCTTCAAAGCATCCTCAGTCGCCAATTATTGAGGAAGACCTGGCTGCTTTCAAAATTGATTGTCAGATTTCCGGGTCGCATAGCAACCTCAGTCCCACGTGCATGCCTCGGCCACTTCATCGCCAGGGCGCTGTGCCTCATTCGGAATCTGCGCGAGGCGTGGCCAACCAAACGTGTACGCCAGTGAAGGGTACACGCACTTCGCGAACAAAGAGCGGCTCTGCGGCACGGATGGCACAGCAGAAGCTCTCACACAGCCTGCATGTGACCTCGTTGGTTCTTGTCACCCTGGCTTTTCATGCAATCAAACACCTTTGTACGGCGGCTGACAAGAGCGAGAAGCGAAAGGATTCATTGAAGAGGTGCAGTTGGGAGTAGGATGATCGGGTCCACCTTTTAGCTCGAGCCACGCGAGATGCGCACACCCCATGGGGAGACCCTCAAGGCATTCTGGCCCTTGTCCCAGCGTGCCGGGTTCCGGAGTGCAACAAGCAACTGTCGGCGCAATGCTTAATTAGAGAGCTAAGCCCAACCTTTGTGGTTTGCAAGGCTCGTCTTCCTCCATTGTACCCACGTACCCACTTATCGGACCTGTCAAGATGGGAGGCGGCGGAGACATTGTCATCACTGGCACGACGGAAACCTCGCGTATCGAGGCTCCTGTCACTGTCAGAGCCTATCTAATCTGCGCCTTCGCTGCTTTCGGCGGCATCTTCTTCGGATATGACACGGGTTGGATGAGCGGTGTCTTGGGGATGAAGTAAGTACACATGCGCTTGCCTCGCGTCGATATGTCACACGACTTCACATTCGGAAACATCTTAGTGGATCTGCGTTGTCTAGCGTACTGACCCTTTCAGATACTTTATCCGCCAATACACAGGCAAACCCTACCCCGATCCAAACGACGCCGCCGCTGTCAAAGCCTTCGCCATCCCGGCCTCGAAGCAGTCTCTCGTCACGTCCATCCTCTCTGCCGGCACCTTCTTTGGAGCCATCATTGCTGGAGATGTTGCGGACTTTATCGGCCGACGACTTACCATCATCATGGGCTGCGTCATCTTCACCATCGGATGCATCCTCGAAACAGCCTCTACCAGCATTGGCTTGATGGTTCCTGGTCGCTTGATCGCTGGTTTCGGAGTCGGCTTCATCTCTGCAGTTGTCATCCTCTACATGTCGGTACGTCGAGGAAAGAAGCCGATTGGGAGAGGTTTACATGCTGATTCACCTTTAGGAGATTTGCCCCAGAAAGGTTCGAGGAGCGTTAGTCGCGTGCTACCAATTCTGCATCACAATTGGCATTCTGCTTGCCAACTGTGTCGTCTACGCTACTGAGAACCGCGACGATACTGGCTCCTACCGGATTCCGATCGCGATTCAATTCCTGTGGGCAATCATTCTTGGTACTGGTCTGGCCTTTCTCCCAGAATCGCCTCGTTTCTTCGTCAAGAAAGGCAAGCTCGAGGACGCAGCGAGAGCTCTGTCTCGGGTCCGTGGTCAGCCAATCGAATCAGAGTACATACGCGAGGAGCTGGCTGAGATCGTTGCCAACAACGAGTATGAGATGTCTATCATCCCTCAGACATCGTACATCGCTGGATGGACCAACTGCTTCAAGGGATCAATCTTCAAGGGCAATTCTAACTCTCGCCGCACTACCGTAGGCATTGTCATGCAGGCCGCCCAACAACTCACTGGTATAAATTTTATTTTATATTTTGGTAAGTGATTACATAAGCAAAATCACGTGATCTGTATACTGACCCTATCGCAGGGGTTGTCTTTTTCGATCAACTCGGAACGATCTCGAATCCGTTTCTGATCCAGCTGATCACAACACTTGTCAATGTCTGCTCGACTCCGATCTCCTTCTACATCGTCGAGAAGTTTGGACGCCGCAAAATCCTGCTACTTGGTGGTAGCTTCATGGTCATCTCCCAGTACATTGTGGCTATCATCGGCGTGACCGATGGACAGAACCCGCAGGCTGTCAAGGCTATGATTGCGTTTATTTGTCTGAACATCTCTGCATTTGCGATGACTTGGGGACCATCTGCTTGGATTGGTAAGTTCTTGACCCACGCGAATGGCAGGAAAGCTGACTGTGAGGCTAGTTGTTGGTGAGATCTTTCCTCTTCCAATTCGGGCTCGTGGTGTCGGACTCTCAACGGCAAGCAATTGGTTGTGGAACTGTATCATCGTCAGTCTAAGTATCTCACCCAATAACAGACCCTCGCTGACCATCTTCAGGCCGTCATCACACCCTACCTCGTCGGCTCCGGCAAGGGAGACGCCAACCTCGGCGCCAAAGTCTTCTTCCTGTGGGGCTCGCTTTGCATTCTGTCTGTCGTCTTCACCTTCTTCTTCGTTCCGGAGATGAAGGGCCTCAGCTTGGAGCAAGTCGATAAGATGTTGGAGGAAGTCAGCCCGATGAAGAGCGCGAGCTGGAAGCCGCACAGCACTTTTGCTGGTGAGTTGGGTTTGACGGGTGAGAAGGGGATTAGTGTTAGTGCGACGTCGGAGGAGGTGCACCAGAGGTTGGGGAGTGTGCATTGAGTGTGACGAGGAATGGCTGCACTGGTGATGGCAGGGTATCGAGCAGAATGCAAGGTTGTTGATCGTATCGTCTTCCGTTGTTGCTCACATCAATGTAATCGCTGGTGGCCGGGTACTGAGCGGATTCAACACGAAGGTCTGTCTCATAGAGCGAGATCAAGCGTGATCGCATAATCATCACAAACCAGCTTGGAGTGTTCGTTGCGACTCGCTCTCACGCCAGACACGCTGTGTTGATCGCAGAAGCAGGAAAGAACGAGTGGGCCGCACCTTCCTCACCAGAAGTCTTGGCGTTGGTGAGTGAATGTTCATGTTCACGACCAAGCCGCCCATATGGTTCTGCACATCAATGCGACGGCAAAAAAGCTGTTGTCTAGTCTTCTATGGAGGGCTGGCGTGCCTGGCTTGCGCCTTCCTCACCCAAAAACCTGGCGTCCGCATGTGGACTTCGACCTACGATCCCCCAAACGTTTCCCACGATTACACCTTCAATAAAAGGGCAAAAAAGAAGTCATTTGCGACACCTGTGTGATTCGAACACTAATTCGGCCATTAGTAAGCGTGTTTTGACGCTGTTGGAGGTTGTAGAGACATACCACGCTCCCGAACTGTGAAAATGTTAGTCGGGTTCAGAAGGATCAGACTCAAGAGGAACGTACGGAACTGCCTTAGCAGGGCAGCGCGTTAACCACTCCGCCAAAGTGCCATTTGATTGGTTGGCTATACACTTCATCGGCTAGCAATGATTATATCGCCTACAATGCTGCCCCTTGCATTGCCTGCAAGATGAGAAAAGGAGGCAAGAGGACGTTGCAGCTGCAAGACGATTTGAGTCTTCCTCTTATGCTTTTCTTGCATTGAGAGAACAAAGAGCAGAGCCAAAACCGTAGAAGCGAAAACGACTTTGACTTTGATCGGCCTTGGCCCCTTGTCGCCCTCGATTGGCCCCTTCAGTACACAGCCATGTGCAACGCAAGTTCAGAGACTTCCAGCGGACATGTCTAGCAAGACTTCGATCTCGGAATACTTTATAAACGTATTGAAAGTGTTCGTCGCACCTCGATGCTGACTTGCGCCCGTGGCAATTTTCCAGGCGGGTGGCACCGCAAGACACGGGCCCTCCCGAGCCCGTACCATGTCCTTTTCAAAGCAACTTCGTCCCCTCGATGTTTTCAATGCGAAGCAGCAATGATCTTCAAGGAGAAGATACAATCGCAAAATCGTCGAATTCGTTTTGGGACCTCAAATATTTACAGCAGAGGTGCTTTAGAAGTTGCCATGCCCAATGCAAACTGTCACGTCGCAACCGCGACCCGCCGAAGTATCCTGCCTTTCTACACATTTTCATTTTCATTTTCATTGGCAACAACAAACCAGGCGTCTTTCCATCGAATGTGAAAAAATGTGCATGCCATGCCTCTTCAGATATTTCAAAAGTCTAGATCCGCAGATCGCGGGCTTCCACGTGGAAGAAAAGGAGTCGTACCGTTCCGCGGAGGAAAGCACTAGCCGCAGTGCGTGTTCAAGCCTGTGACTTCATCTCCATTTGACACCAACCAGCATCTCTTGGCTCACATCGTTGGTGTAACATTCTTTCAGCTGGTATTTCCATCAGCAAAAGCATCTTACGAGCCCCAGACGCGTCGATAGTCTCTGATGATCAAGCTGCATCTTTCGATCGCAACAGAGTGCAACTCATCAAGCACATCATAACTTTCCTGAACAAGGGCATTGCAACCATGAACCGAACATTCGGTAAAGCATCCCCATCCCTGTTTCAGACCACAATCTAACATCTCTCCCCAGCGGAGTGCAACCCGAACCTCCTACACACATCCGACCTTCCCCCAAACTGGAGAAGCAACAGCACGCCTCTCTGCGGAACCTCATACCCATCATCACAACCACTATCAAATCTAACAATCTGCTGCTCGAACTCAACGCCACTCGCTGTTTCACACGACTGCTTTCAATATTGTCAACCCAAATCGTCGGCGACAGGATTCGGACACTGCCTACGGACCGCTTTTAATCAGAGTCAATGGGCGGATGGGTTTGGGTATACGTGCAATGAGGCTGCGTCGGCGTACTCAGGGAATGCGCAGAGGGTTTGGGAAGGTGGGAGTGGGATTCTGGGGTGGAGGGTATTGAGTGTTTTGATGATTGTGGCGTGGATCTCGGGTGGGTTATGACCGCGTGCAGGAGGACAGTAGAGGATGACTGATATTAGCGGGTTTGCGTTTGATTTGTGTACATCATTATCACCAGCATTAGCGAGTCCATCATTTCTCGATGCTGGAACTGAGACCTTGTCTCTGGTGCGCCTGGAAAGACAAGGACCGGCCTTGCCGATCACATAAACATTCCACCGAGACCGCCACCTCCGTGCCCGCCGTATCCTCCAAAACCCCCCATACCTCCCATACCTCCCATGCCATAGAGCCCAGCAAGATCTGGCATTCCACCGCCGTAACCACCGCCCATGCCCATACCACCGCCTCCTCCGAGACCATAGAGTCCGGCGAGGCCACCCATACCACCCATACCACCTAACATATCCTCCAGACCTCCGCCACCGCCCATGCCCATACCACCACCTCCTCCAAGGCCGTAGAGTCCGGCAAGGCCACCTATACCGCCCATACCGCCCATACCACCCATACCTCCCAACATATCCTCCAGGCCTCCACCACCATATATACCACCACCTCCTCCGCCACCAAGACCATACAAGCCCGCAAGCCCACCCATCCCTCCTCCAATACCGCCAAACAATCTACCATATCCTCCACCTCCTCCTCCAAGGCCATACAATCCGGCAAGTCCAGACATCCCACCTCCACCTCCAAATCCGCCACCGTATGGTGACTGGAAGCCGGTGTCGTACACTAAAAGCACTAATCAGCCTCATATGTTCAGATGTCGGGGACAGGGGGAGTGCGAACTGCCGCCGAAGTAAGAGCCTCCGCCTGGCAGACCGCCCCCGAAGAGGTTGCCGAAGCCGCCGTCACCCATGGTGAAGGGGCTGCTGAAGCTGCCCATGCCTCCCATTCCTCCCATTCCTCCCATACCTCCCATACCTCCCATTCCTCCCATACCTCCTAGACCTCCCATACCGTATCCTCCTCCCATGCCGTAGCCTCCGCCCATGCCTCCCATTCCGTAGCCGAAGCCGTCCATGTCGATGATTCTGCTGCAGTTGAAGAGCGGTTAGACGAAGATGAGAAGCGCTGTTGTGGTTTCGAGATCAGCTCGGCAGTCAACGTTTCGTTTTTTGCGGATGATGGAATACAACATGCAATTTTGGCAGCAAAATGCTCTTTAATCCGCGAAGAACAATTGTGAACAGGGTGAGATGCTGCGTTCAATGGAGCGCATGACGAAAACAAAGTCTTGATGGCATCTGTCGTGCTGAGGTGAAGACTGCGTCGAGCAGATGTCCACAAGAGCAACACGCAATATCAAGACACCCTGATGCTCAAGGTCAGTCAGATGAAGCATCATGACAAACAAAGGAAACTCTTATTTCCGATCTGCCTGCGCTATATGTACAAAAGCTTTGCCATAAAGCATCAAATCTATTGCTCGGAGGCAGCGGCACCAGTAATAATCTCGACCAGCTCTCCAGTAATGACAGCCTGTCTAGTTCGGTTGTACAGAATCTGGAAACGGTCGATCATGTCGCCGGCGTTCTTGGAGGCGTTGTCCATGGCGTTGCGACGAGCGGAGATTTCGCAGGCGTGGCCCTCGGCGAGCGCCCAGTAGATGGAGTTGGCCAAAGCGTACTCGCGCAAGTTGGGGAGAAGCTCCTCGTCAATCTCGAAAGAGGAGAAGTTTGCTGGAGCATCAAATGTCAGTATCAGACCACAATCGCTTAATATGCGCGCACTCACGTGACTCCTTGATGGCCTCCTCGGAGAAAGCCTCGATGACGGTTGGCTCGTAGCTCTGAGCGTTGACGAACTTGTTGTAGAGGATCTTGATGGAGGAGTAGTCGCCGGGGAGGAGAGTGACCTGGTCGGCAATAGCGGTGGCATCGGCGAAGGTGGGGACGTCCTTTCCGACACCAGAGAAAGACAGAGCCATGTCCTTGGCGTTGCTCCTGCTCAACTGGGCCTTGCACTTCTCACCCAAGATGACGAGCTCGTAGTCGGCGGGGTTTTCGGTCATCAGGCGGCGCGTGGCACGAGTCAAACCAGAGTGAATACCACCGCAGAGACCCTTGTCCGAGCTGCAGACGATGAGCAGCGTCTTCTTGTTCTCTCCCTCCAATGGCTTGGTCTCGGCCTCATCGAAAACCTGGTTGTTGGCCTTTCCGTACTGACGGGACTCCTCCATGGCGCGCTGGGCCTTTGTGAGCTTGGTGGAAGCGACAATTTTCATCGTCTTGGTGATCTTCTCGATGTTCTTGATCGACTTGAGACGGCCTTCGATTTCACGAAGGGTAGCGAAGTTGGCATTCTGGAAGGCGGGTGCGACGGCGGCGGCGGGTCTGCATGCACAATGGCTGTGTTAGTAGGTGTATTGATGCGGTCGTGAGGAGTTCGCGCGGTGGTGGTGCTGGCAGCTCGGAGGTCGCGGAGAGGTCAACATACCGCATCGATTGCGCCGCGCCGGCCCTGAGGGCGGGACGAGCAGCTCTGGACAGCATACTGCTCGATGAGAGGAGATGGAGGTGTGGTGGATGGTTTGGGCGTGCTGTGTCCCTTTGCCGGCGGAGAAGCTTGGGGATGAGGTCGTTGCGGCTGTCGGGAGATGCCGCCGATTGCTTTGCGCGGACCAGAAGTCGTGGCAGCTGCAATCATCCGACAAAAAACCACTTCACCAAAACATCTTCGCAGCCCTTTCTAGCATGTGACAATTCACCACTGTAGCATCATGCGACAAATATGCATGTTTGTCAGAGTGTAGAATACAACGCAATTCATCAAGCAGCATTAGCGAATTGCACATTTAGATCGGTGGATAGGTTGATGCTCTGTTCCACGTTTGGTGTCTACGACATGTGTCTGAAGTTCGCCATATGCCTACACTGTTTTACTTAGCTTCGACCGAGCGTCAAAAAGTTCTCAAGCAGCATAGCACAGCATAGCATCTTGAGAATGGGAAATGGCAGGCGACAAGTGAGGATAGTGAGCTCGCGGTGACCGAACACCACGACTTCTGCCGCGGGACTGTTTCGCAGCCAACCGACCAATCAGAGCCTTTAGCCTCATTCCAGGCCTCCTCCTGCGGATTGTCTTCGCTTCCTTTCCTCTTCCTTTCTTCACCTTTCACCTCCGCCTCCTGCCAATCCTCACCCCCGACTGCGCGCCCTTGATACGGTCTCTACAGCTTCGCCCATCATTCACGCCCTCGCGCGCCTGTCCCGCCAACTCACTTGCCCCTCCAAACTTCTCCAACGCCAGGCGCGACTCGTTTCCAGCACTTCCGGCAAGCGCGTCGAGTCCTCCCCCAACGCCTTCACCTCTCGCCGCTTGGGTCCCCTCGAACGCGAACTCCTCAATCACCCGCGGCGAGGCTTTCCATTCAAGATCAAGATGTCGGACTCGGAAGATGACAAGCCACTCGTGGGTATGTCCTGTCGGCAATGCGCCTTCCTTTGAACAACTTTTGGCTTCAAACCCCTCGGCCCTGCGAGACTCGGCCATTTTTCTTCAGCACGGGCTTTTTCCATCACAAGATTTGCACATGCTAGCCTCATATCCTTTATCCTCGCACTTGTTTACTCGTCCACATCTTTTTCCACACTCCAAACTCTTGCAACACCTCACGTGCCTATCACTGACACAACTTCTACACAGCCAAGTCGAAGGAAACCATCTCGAAATCCAACGACGTAGCCATGGCCAAGGGTGAGGACCAAGTCAACGGCGTGAAGCCTGGTATCAGCCTTTCCAATGGTCCTGTTGAGAAGATGGATATCGATAAGCCCCTCACCAACGGAACCACGAACGGTGTGACCAATGGCAAGCGGAAAGCCTCTCTCGCCAACGGCAAGAGCTATAAGGAGGAGTCGGAATCCGACGATGATGATGTGCCTCTGCAGAAGAAACGCAAGACCAAAGCCGTCTCCGACGACTCCGACGACGAGCCACTTGTCCGAAAGACCCAGGGTCCGCCCGAAGTGACTGCGGCACAAGTGGGCGAAGAGTCGGGCGACGAACCAATCGCGGATAAGCTGCAAAAGCAAAAGGCTGCGATCGAAAAGCAGGCCGAGAAGGACGCGAAGGCAGCACGAAGAGGCGAGGGTGGCAATGCAAAGCGCAAGGCCAAGAAGGTTGAGAGTGATGATGAAGATGATATGCCCATCGCGAAGAAGAAGGCTCCGGCAAAGAAACAGACTAAGAGCATCAAGAAGGAGGAGTCAGACGATGACGACAAGCCTTTGGCGAAGGCCAAGCCTGTGAAGAAGGCTGCCCCGGCCAAAAAGACTGCAGTCAAGAAGGAAACAGCCAGTCCAGCCAAGAAGGGCAAAGGCAAGGTCAAAGAAGAGTCTCCAGAGGAGGGTGAAGATGAAGAGGAGACATACGAGTGGTGGAACGATCCGATGAAGAGCGACGGCACGACAAAATGGACCACCCTTGAGCACAACGGCGTCGTCTTTCCTCCCGAATACGTGCCGCTGCCGAACAACGTCAAGATGCTCTATGATGGCGTGCCCGTCACCATGCACAAGGACGCCGAAGAGATTGCACATGGCTTCGGAAGCATGCTTAACTCAGAGCACAACGTGCAAAATCCTGTCTTCCAGAAGAACTTCTTCGCCGACTTCAAAGAGGTGTTGGACAAGACCAAACACGCTAAGGGCCCAGACGGCCAGCCAGTCAAGATCACCAAGTTCGAGAAGTGCGATTTCAAGCCCATTTTCAACCACGTCGACGCAGAGCGGCAAGCAAAGAAGGCGCTTCCAGCCGCAGAGAAGAAGCGACTAAAAGCTGAGAAGGATGAGGCAGAGGCGCCATACATGTATTGCATGTGGGATGGCCGCAAGCAGAAAGTGGGCAACTTCCGTGTTGAGCCTCCAAGTCTTTTCCGTGGACGCGGCGAGCATCCCAAGACTGGCAGATGGAAGAAGCGAGTCATGCCAGAGCAGATTACCATCAACATCGGCAAAGACGCCATGGTGCCAAAGCCTCCGGAGGGTCACCAGTGGAAAGAGGTCAAACACGATCAGGAGGGCACATGGCTAGCAATGTGGCAGGAGAACATCAATGGCGCCTACAAGTATGTCATGCTGGCTGCCAACTCGGACGTCAAGGGCCAAAGTGACTTCAAGAAGTTCGAAAAGGCTCGCGAGTTGAAGAAGCACATTGACCGCATCCGCAAGGACTACACCAAGGAACTCAAGTCGGAAGTCATGGCTGAGCGTCAGCGTGCAACGGCAGTCTACCTGATCGACAGATTCGCGCTCCGTGCTGGAAATGAAAAGAGCGATGATGAGGCCGACACTGTGGGCTGCTGCTCTCTCAAGTGGGAGCACGTCTTCCTG
This sequence comes from Phaeophleospora eucalypticola, assembly GCA_022814565.1. Classification (NCBI taxonomy): domain Eukaryota; kingdom Fungi; phylum Ascomycota; class Dothideomycetes; order Mycosphaerellales; family Mycosphaerellaceae; genus Phaeophleospora; species Phaeophleospora eucalypticola. Next base: position 968,529 of record JAKLNG010000011.1, read on the forward strand.
GACGCTCCAAACAAGGTCACCTTCGACTTCCTGGGTAAGGATTCGATCCGGTTCAACGAGACGATGGAAGTCGATCTCCAAGTTTTCAAGAACTTGAAGATCTTCAAGCGTCCACCGAAGAAGAACGGGGACGAAATCTTCGACCGTCTCACCACATCTGGCCTCAACAAGCACTTGTCGCAGTACATGCCTGGTCTCACTGCCAAGGTGTTCCGTACCTATAACGCATCGTACACCATGTCGCAGCTGCTGAAGGAGATGAAAGCGGAAGGATCCATTCCTGAGAAGGTCAAGGCCTACAACGACGCGAACCGCAAGGTGGCCATCCTCTGTAACCACAAGCGTACGGTTGCTGCCAGCCACGAGCAGCAAATGGAGAAGATGGAGGACAAGATCAATGGTCTACGTTACCAGCAGTATCGCATCAAGCAGATGATGCTGGCGTTGGAGCCCAAGCTCAAGAAGAAGAAGGGCGACAAGTACTTCGCGCTTCCTGAGGGCCTCGACAAGGAGTGGCAAGAGAAGCACCATGCCGCACTCGTGGAAGAGCAACGCAGCAAGATTGAGAAGAAGTTCAACAAGGAGAACGAGAAGCTTGCTGCGGAAGGCTCCAAGGAGATGAAGCCGAAGGAGCTAGAGCAGCGGATGGAGGTTGCCAAAGAACTGGAGGCGAAGCTCAAGCAAGAACTCAAGCGCGGTAAAGTCGAGCCTGAGGGCAAGGGAACTTCGGTTGATAAGTACGAGAAGGACGTGGAGAAGCTTGACGTCCGGATTGCCAACATGACGACGCAAGCCGAGGATCGAGAAGGCAACAAGGAGGTTGCCTTGGGCACTTCGAAGATCGTAAGTCGGCCGTCTTGCCATTCCAGCAGAGTGACCAAACTAACTTTGTTATCCAGAACTACATTGACCCTCGCCTGACTGTCGTCTTCTCCAAGAAGTTCGACGTGCCCATCGAGCGATTCTTCTCCAAGACTCTGCGTGAGAAGTTTGAGTGGGCGATCAAGTCGGTGGATGAGGACTGGGAGTTCTAAGCCCACCTTCTTTTACGGCTTTGCGACACGACTGGCGGCATTTTCTTTCGTGCACTGGCAACAAGCATTATGGAATTTAGCGAGTGCGAAGGGAGGTGAGCGATTCTGAATTTCATCGAGGCAGGGCGTAGAGATCGGCCTGCCATGTAACCTACCTACCTACACGGGGTTGAGAAAAGGAGATAAACGGGCGGCCTGGATCAATGATACCCACACTGCCACTGTTAGGACTAGAGAAGGCGAGATGTATGTGTTAGCAGCGTGCAAAAGTATAACATCCCAATTACTACAGCAACACTTCAATGCAGTTGAGAAGCAATTCTACATGGTGAAGAAATACGCTCTGTCAGGTTGTTCTACAGTGGATTTTGAGTGGCTCGTTCGCAGCCGAGACTAAACTTGAATCAAGCAATTCCGCCGGCATAGCGTGGGCGTGGTGCAGCGCACCGTCCCTGCATCGCGCGCATCTTTCGCATCTACTACCTCTGCTACTTGACTTCACTTCTACAACTTCACATTGTCTGTCCACCTCCTTCAACACCAATTCCATCAACCAAATTGGAAACATGGCATCACCATGGTGGATCACCGGCTCGCTAATGGGCGCGAGCAGCGTGGCTTTTGGCGCTTTCGGAGCTCACGGATTGAGAAATCGTGGTGTGCCCGAAGCGAAGGTTGCAAGTTGGGCTACGGCGGCGCATTATCAGGTACTTACTCATCGACAAATCTCTTTAGATGTATTTGGATGTGCTCATCATGTTGATGATTTAGTTGATCCATTCCGTCGCTCTACTCGTGGCGGAGACGGCTGTGCCGGCGAATGTGTGGGCGAAAGGACTGTTCACGGCCGGCATAGCGATGTTCTCGGGGAGTATCTATGGCTTGGTGCTGGATCCGCAGGATTTGGGGTTTTTGGGACCGGTGACGCCGTTGGGAGGTGAGTTGATGCTTTGATCAATGTACTGATGCACAGCGAAGATATTGATCGATGACTTTATTAGGCGCCTGCCTTATTGGAGGGTGGATTGCGTTGGCTTTTGGAAGTAGGGGGAGGAATTTGGCGGCTTTTCGGGGGAAGGGGAGGAGGTTGTAATGAATGAGGTGGAGGTTTGTTGAGTTGAGGTGGAATGGGCCACGGGTGGGTGTTGGTTGTGGTTGTGATGCTGATATGGAGGGGATGGGATTGGGTGAGGGGTCGTGTAGGTTCGGGATGGGAGGTCAAGGTCGTGGGCAGAGTTTCACAGCAGGCGAGCAAGCGCCACCTCCAACCAACACCTCACCAACCGCCCACTCTGCAACCTGAGGTGTCACGGTCTCGTCCCGCAGCTTGGCGTTGGCGACCTCACCTAAGTCACCTACTCACTCTTCGTCGTCTCTTCCTTCTACATCCACCATCACCATCACCGGCTCCATCGACATCTCCGGGCCACCACCATATCCCCGCAGCAGGAAGGGCGCCCGCCCTCTCCGCCGGCGTCCACCATGTGCCACAACCAACTCCTCCAATACGTCTGCGGCCACACCACCACCCACCCGCAATCCTGCAAACGCGGCTCCCCCATCCTCAAACGCCGCTGCCTCCTCACCCTCACAACCATCAACCCTTCCACTCGCACAAAGATCCCCTCCCTCTGCTACCCCTGCCTTCGTGAGCCCTTCCGCTTCCTGGACCTCCCCCGCGAACTCCGAGATCTCATATACAACTTCTGCATTTCCGACGATGCGGAGGCTCCGAGGTCATATTCCTGGCCGCGACAAAAGTCATCCACCAAGGTCCTCATTCGCGGCAAGCCCTGGGTTTCGCTGCTCCTCTGCTCCAAGCAGCTCTTCCGCGAGTACCGCGCCCGCGTCGTCAAGGGCGTCGAAGTCGTGCTCGTCGACTACTTCCGCACCGGCATGGCGCTCGACACGCCGAAGCTGCACGCAAACCTCCTCTCCGCGCCTGTGGAGTTCAAATTCCTCCTCCTCGCCCCTTGTGAGCGTTGTGAGAAGGGCATAGTACATGCGCACTGCTATGTGCGGGACGAGTTTACTTGCCAGCAGCGTTGGGTTGCGGCGCTCACGGAGCAGCTGGTGCGGCCGAAGCGGGTGGATGTGAGGTTTGATGTGTGGTGGCCGCCGAAGGCGGAAGAGGACCTGGAGTTCAAGTGGCCGAGCACGCCGCATGCTGCGTTCTCCATGCAGGAGGAGGTGGGGAAGTTTTTGGAGGTGCCGAAGTTGACTGGACTGGAAGTTTTTCGGAATCGTGGGTTGGTGGTGTTGGAGGAGGGGACGAATGGGCGGGAAATGGAGGGCGCGGGAGGGGAGTTGGTGGCGAGGTGGAAGAAGGAGGGCGTAGAGGGGGAGGGAGGCGAGTGGTGAGTCCTTTCCCGATTGCTAATATGCTGATGTGGATGAGGAACGGCAAGAAGAGCATCTCGACTGACGGTGTCTGCAGGCATATTCCGGATCCACAGAACGACGAAAAGAGCAGCCACAAGCGGAAAGACAGTGGCGCTTACGTGAAGTGATCGTTCACACACCACCACATTCGACCATCTAATCAATTCCTCCATGCCGGAGAGACGATGACAGGGGTGGATCTTGCTTGCTTTTTGAAATCTAGGCTGTGAATTTCTTCTCTCGGAGACTGCTCGTATGTATCACTATCGCATGTATATGTACATACATCAGTAATGTCTCTATCTAGCAACGACACAGTAGATCGGCCGTGAATGGCACGTTCTTTTTTTGATTTCTCTTATGAATATCGAACTCATCCACCACCCACACGAGGTGTCGGGTGTCTAATCCGCTGAACATGTATGCTTAGTTCGTCTTTAGGACTGAACACTAACGGGGAGGTCTGTGAGAGGGTCCGGCGTAAGTTGAGGGCAACTTTGACGCTCTAGGCTCCAACGACCGAGGGAATGCCTTCACGGAGGTAAGACGTTCTACATTCGTCCACTGCAACTTTCTTGAAAGCGCCTTGAGCTTGCAGGCCCGCGTGTCAATTTATCGCAGACGTGAGATTCCGTCAAGTCCATGGGGGGTCAGAAAGGCAGGGAGCCAGAAGCCAGAAGCCAGAAGCTAGAACGCTAACGCGCAGACGAGGGGAGGTGTTTGGCGGAGCGGATCTGCCCAGCAGCCAGTTGATTGATTAATCTATCCGTCTTGAGAAGGAGCGTTGCTTTGCTAGGAGGAGGACCTTGGGATGATTGACCGAATCGTCCAGTGCAGCTTCCAAGGCTGATCTCCGATCAACATCTGCTTTTGAAGTGGCCTTTGGGGCGCTACCCATCTTCTAGTCCTTCTCCAGAGGCGAATTTTGAGAGATCAGTATCCTGATGTTAGCGTGCTGCTCCGTCCGAGTGAGTAGTGAAATGTTGTGGCTGATACATGGCCCGTCCGTTAGGCACGATATCGATGCCCACTTCAGCCAGCTCACGTTACCGCTCGAAGGTATGCGTGACCGATTGGCGCTGCTCGAATCACGCGATGCTTATGCGTCCATATCTGGTTTCAACCTCGTTCGAAGACTGACTATGGATAATGCGGACATTGGCAGAATGTGTTGTTGTTGATGTTGATGTGTGAGAAGGAAGGAGGTCAAGGAGAAGACCACATGTACCCGACCACCCGATAGCTCCGAGCCGAGCAGGGCGCTACGGCGATAGAAGCCGGGCAACGGCCAGGCCAATATTTTCGCGCCTCGTCACGACGACAACCATATAATACCAATCCAAAGGTCAGCGATACCGGCCTCGTGCTGTATGCCATATCTATCTGCCGAACTCGCGACACAACCAGCTCGCATCTCTTCGCACAACCAACAGCCCTAGAGCCAGCAGGGCAGAACTGACTGGGCCATGTCCGTCCCATTCGTACGAAGCGCCAGCAGAGCTTCGGCTTTTGCTCTGCCGAAAGCTCATGGAACTGTCTGCCGGTCGACGCAGCGCCGGGCCCTGTCCTGCTACTCCTCCGCCGGCACGGAGAAGTCGTCAAGTGGATATGCTCCTCAAAATGCCCGCAAGCAGTTCTATAACACACAGCCTTCTGTCTCGTCGTCTGCTTCTGCGAGGAGATCCTTCACTACATCTCCCACACATCGCTCCGCCATGGCCTCCCTAGCCGAGATCAAAGACAACTGCCGCAAGGTATGCTCCCCCACCACATTCACCACTTTCCTCCCAATGCCTTCTCATACTGATCGATATGACTGTAGGTAATGTGCATCGGCCGCAACTACGCCGACCACGTCACCGAGCTCAACAACCAACGCCCCAAACAACCCTTCTTCTTCCTCAAGCCCCCCTCCTCCATCCTGCTCCCCACCGAAGGCCCCGTCCTCCGCCCTGCCGGCACGAATCTACACTTCGAAATCGAGCTAGGAATCGTGATCGGCAAGACCCTCCGCGATGTGGACGAGAACGACACGGCGACGTGGATGGACGCCATCGACCAGTACCTCCTGACCATCGACATGACCGCGCGCAACGCACAAGAAGAAGCGAAGCGCAAAGGCCTGCCCTGGGATATCGCCAAGGGCTTTGATACGTTCTTGCCAATTGCGGGGCCCGTGAGTAAGGAGAAGATTGCGGATCCGCATAATGTGGAGTTGTGGTTGAGTGTGAATGGGGAGATGAAGCAGAATGATAATACCGAGTTGATGCTGTTCCGTATCGGAAGGCAACTGAGTGATATTTCCAAGGTTATGACTTTGAATAAGGGGGATATTGTGTTGACGGGTACGCCGAAGGGTGTGGGACCTGTGGTGACTGGGGACGTGATGGAGGCGGGGTTGAGGGTCAATGGGAAGGAGGTCGAGGAGGCGAGGATAAAGGTCGCCGTGAAGGATCGTGAGGGACCATATGTGTATGCTGAGACATAGAGCGATTTTGATGTTGGATAGATGAGCCAATTTCTGTATGCTTTAAAAGCAGCACCTGCATATCACAGCATCTTTTCGCTGCTTGAGGTCCTTGCGAGCGAAAGCCATGGCTAGGTAGGCAACAATCAAAGGCGCTTGAACAAATGTGCTGATTGCTCTTGACCTACTCCTCATCACTGTCTCCGCCAAAGCCAAAGGAGAACCCTCCACCTTCTTCCTCATCCTCCTTGGCCCCTCTCGTAAGCTCTTCCCACCCCTTTCCGATCTTGCTCAGCCTCTCCATCTCTTTCAGCCCCACTGACAGCAGTTCTGGATCCTGCTCCCTGAGTCGCTCCACGAACAGCCCATAAGGATCTTGCACTTCGTCGCTGAAGCCGCTGATACTCTGCTTCTGATCTCTCAGGAAGTGCAACACAGCGCCCACCCTACTCCTTGGGACCAAGTTCTGAGTGATCGCAATACTGTCTTGCAGGTTCAGGACGAGGTGGTACCATCCCGAAGGGACGTATAGCACCTCTCCTTCGTGACAGATGCCCTCTTTGCAGCCTGGCGTTCTTCGCGCCTCGCTGTGGAAGCCGAGAAGCCACTCGGCTATACTCAGAGGACTGGTGACTTCGCTCTGATCTTCTGAAACGTAGACGCCTGGAGGTGGAGGAATGGAAGGCGAGGAGGGGAACATGATCCAGTACTTGCTACCCTTGATGACGGCATTCCAGGCAGAGGTGGCGTTGGGGTCTTTGTGGAAAGTGCTGCCGCTCCTGTCAGGGCCGATGATGAGCCAGCGGTGGTCTGGTCGTTGGGAGCCGAGCGCAGAGAAGGCGTCTGGGCCGTAGCAGGTCGGTGGCCAGTAATCAGCGTCTTTCTTAGGCGCAGAGGAGACCGTCAGAGACATCTTCTCTGCGAAAGAGCGGTCGAAGAGGTAGAGAGGGGATTCATCCCGGCTGTTGTTCATGTAGGAGATGTAAGTGTTGAGAGGCCAGTCGACTGCTTCTGCACGGAACGGGACAGTGGCGTATTTCTCCAACAGTGTTTCAGTTGACCAGTTCTTGTAGACGGACCATTGCTTGACAGGCTCTGTGAGTATGAAAGGCGAATGATACCAGTCTGCCGCAAACTCTTCATACGAGAGATCCGCCAATCGAGCAATCTCATTCTTGAGCGGTATGTTCTCGGCATACGGATGCAATGGCACATGGGCGCAAAAGAACGGGCGATGTAGCACGTCTGAGAAGAGGTTTGAGCAGTCCACCCGTGGCTCTCGACTCGACGGCTGCGAGAGATATGTGGAGCGCCATGTCCCTTGCCATGTGAATTTATGAGGAGAGGACCTACCAATTGCACTCAGCATACTACTGCTGAGCGAGCACCCTGCGGGTCTACATCAGACAGCATCGTCACACGGCGGCAGAGCACATCTCGAGGCTGCTGTTGGCTTGATTTCCAAGCAGCTGTCGCCCAAACTCAGCTGGAATGCCTGATGACTCTCCGCCGTGTGAATCGACTCTTGCTGTATAAAGTGACTCATGCAGGATCCGAGGTGAATGACTTACTCGACAAACAAGGCGCGCCAGAGCTCTTCGTTGCGCGTGAATGCGTGCAACGCTCTACACGTGCCACCCAGCCTCAACAGGTCCTTGGCGTCGAGAATCTCGAGGAACTGAGCGATGAACTCGTCTGGAAGGAGAGCAAATCGGCCGGCGGCGACTTTGAGATTGGCAGCAGAAGTCAAGGCATTTCCAGATGGGCGTATTCCCAGGGGATGTCGGCGGACGACGCTGCTGTCTTCGCTTTCTTTGCCTTCCGGGTTGAGCTGGACTGCTGCCGCCGGCTCTGTGGCTTTCAAGCGCTTGGCCGGCCTGACATGCGATGACTCCTCGGACTCGCCGCAGTGAACATGGACTCCGTTCGGTTGGACAGTTGGGACTGCCATGATTGGCCACCAGATGCCAGCAGAAATGACAGACGCAGGTGAATCGATGCTGATGTCGCGTGGTGGCGAGGAAAATTGAACGCTGTGGTGAGGCTTACGTAAAGGGTTAGTGCGCTGAGGACCCCAAACTCTAAAAAATTCAAGTCTCTTAAAGACGACTTTCTTTCTTCTCCAACCCCACCCCACACACAATCGCAACACGCACAAAACCACACCACAACACTAGATCCGAACGACTGTCCTTACAGACGGTCAGGTATCTAGTTTTCCCAGTACAACCAACCAGCAAACGCGCGGCGGCTTCCCACGAGGACCTCCGCCCACCCACACACCGATCTTCCACCCGCTCACTGCGCCAGCGCAAGTGAGCCTCGTGTCTCAGTCGCAATCATGGCTGACGCTAAGGGTCTTGAGGACATCGATGCCGGTAAGTCTGAGAAGTGCATTCGACGCGACGGCGCAGAAGGAGCAGCAGCAGCAGCAAGAGGCGGATAAGGCGGGCGGCAACATGAGAGGGGCACAACTGTGATATCTGCGTGCGCGCAGGCTTCGCCGACGACAGCGACTGACGTACCCTCCCAGGTCAGATCGAGTCCAACTACGATGAGACGACCGACTCCTTCGACGCCATGAACCTCAAGAGCGAGCTCCTCCGTGGAGTCTACGCCTACGGTTTCGAGCGCCCCTCTGCTATTCAGCAGCGCGCCATCATGCCTGTCATCAAGGGTGAGTACTCGTCCTCGATCACTCGAACTCGACAGCGAGGACTCGAACTGACAGAATCAAAGGCAACGATGTCATCGCCCAGGCCCAGTCCGGTACCGGAAAGACTGCCACCTTCTCGATCTCCGTCCTCCAGAAGATCGACCCCAACCTCAAGGCCTGCCAGGCTCTGATCCTCGCCCCAACCCGTGAGTTGGCTCAGCAGATCCAGAAGGTTGTCGTCGCCATCGGTGACTTCATGAACATCGAGTGCCACGCCTGCATTGGTGGTACCAGCGTAAGAGACGACATGAAGGCCCTCCAGGACGGCCCACAGGTGGTCGTCGGCACTCCTGGCCGTGTCCACGACATGATCCAGCGCCGCGTCCTCCGTACCGACAGCATGAAGATGTTCGTACTCGACGAGGCCGACGAGATGCTGTCGCGTGGTTTCACTGAGCAAATCTACGACATCTTCCAGCTCCTCCCACAGAGCACCCAGGTCGTCCTCCTTTCGGCCACCATGCCCCAGGACGTCCTCGAGGTCACCACCAAGTTCATGCGCGACCCAGTCCGCATCTTGGTCAAGAAGGATGAGCTGACCCTTGAGGGTATCAAGCAGTTCTACATCGCCGTCGAGAAGGAGGACTGGAAGCTGGACACCCTCTCCGACCTCTACGAGACCGTTACCATTACCCAGGCCGTCATCTTCTGCAACACCCGTAGAAAGGTCGACTGGCTCACCGACAAGCTCACTGCCCGTGACTTCACCGTCTCGGCCATGCACGGAGACATGGACCAGGCCCAGCGTGACGTGATCATGAAGGAGTTTCGCTCTGGCTCCTCTCGTGTTCTCATCGCCACCGACCTGCTCGCCCGTGGTATCGATGTGCAGCAGGTCTCCCTGGTCATCAACTACGACTTGCCGGCCAACCGTGAGAACTACATCCACCGTATCGGACGTGGCGGTCGATTCGGACGTAAGGGTGTTGCCATCAACTTCGTCACCGCCGACGACGTTCGCATGATGCGTGAGATTGAGCAGTTCTACAGCACTCAGATCGAGGAGATGCCAATGAACGTTGCCGACCTCATCTAAGCGCACACCCCACCACCACGACACACCGTCTCCCGTTCGACTGAGTCCGAGGCCTCGACAGCTTTGGATTGGCAGATTCGGACGGAGGGACATCGACGACACGCACCGGTTTCTGCTTGAACTCAACGCCTGACAGCGCGAAGTGCGCACTTTGACGAGCGCGTGCTGCGCGCCACGATGATGATGGACATGCATGGCCTGGGCGGAGTTTCAGCGGGAGCTCACTGTTCGAGCTACACAAAACTGCTTTCACGTTTGTTTCTTAGAGGGGCGTACTCGGGCAGTGTACTACATGCGATCAAAATGTTCCTCTTGCGGTTGCATTGCGACTTTGTTCGTAGATTACCGCGCGTATTGATTTGAAAACTTAAAAACATCTGTGCCTTCCACTTTTGGTTTGACGGGGTAGAACGTGGTAGGTGCGCGCTTGATCGTTCCTTCCCTGTAGTTCGCATGTGAACGCCAAGATGACTCGCGAACTTTTCGTCTCGAATCTCTCTTCCTCCGCGCAAAACACACCTCCCGCCCACCCACTTCGTTCCCGCCACACAGGACGTGTAGGCCTTGTTCGCCGCGCTGTACGTCTGCTCTGTTGACTAAGAGCGCGCCGACCCAGCATCAACACGAGCACCAAGCAGGAGCGGCTATCATGGCGCCTACCAGAGACCAAGCCAATTCAGGCGATGCGCCAACTTCGTTCCCGACAAGTCTGCTCTGGGCTCACCAAATGAAGCGGGAAAATGCTCTCCTGATGGGCCGCATGAAAAAGCTCGAAGAACACCTTGCCCGCTTCGAGACAGAGGCCGCTACGAAAGACGACGGCGGCGCCAGAGTCTCGAGCCTGGAGAAGCGACTAGACGCAGTCTCCAAGAAACAGCAGCAAAACGACGAGAAGTTGCGGAAGGAGACACTGGAGAAGTTCGAGAATTTGCAGGGAGATGTGGAAGCTATCACTTTGCAAATTGCCGCGCTGGTGCCGAAAGTCGATCAGATCCAGGAGGTAGAGCAGCGTCTGAAAGAGTATGAGCTTTGGCGGACGGAGTTGGGCCGCTTCGTGGATGAAGAGAAGATGGGGCAGATTCGGGAGAGGTTGAGGGCTTTGAGTGCTAGGATTGATGGGGGAGAGCAGAGCCAGCAGGATGTTCGGAGGAATGTGCAGGTGTTGGAGGAGGTTGCTTCGACGTTGAAGAAGGGCTATGAGGAGCTGCAGGCGGAGTTGAAGCAGATTGCTGCTAGGCCGATGCAGCAGATTGTTGTGCCTACTGCAGCTTCTGAACCTGCTGAGAGACCTTCGTCCGCAATGCAGCGTGAAAGGGCTCCCAAGAAGGCCGCAGCGAAGAAGAAGGGTCCGGAGAGTACCGCCATGAGGGGCATCAAGGAGGAGCCAGGGAAGAATAATGTGCTAAGGGGCAACGCCGCAAAGGCACCGAATCCTGCTGTCCACTCAGTTCGAGGGCCAGGCGGCCGATTCATCAAAGCTGGTGCTGTTCCAAACACGCAGTCTGCAGTTGTCAATGCACGCTCCGACGGTGCGAGAGATCAGAAGGCCGTGGACAAGGATAGCAACGGCAAGGAAATCTTACGTTCCGGTCCAGGATGGATAGAGGTCGCCCGAACTCCAAGCAACGAGGACGGCAAGATAATCTTACGTTCCGGTCCAGGATGGATAGAGGTCGCCCGCACTCCAAGCAACGAGGCAGCACCAGATCAGGAGACCAGTGGCCCAGACTTCGTAGCGTGAGTGAACCCGCTCTCCTGAGCCACGAAGCCAACACTGACAGAATCCACAGACCAAACGGCCGTAAAGGAAAATTTGCACCGCGAGCAGTCAAAACTGTCCAGTCGGTTGAGAAGTCAGCGCCGGTCAAGCGTGGTCGTGGACGCCCTAAGAAGGACCAGACCTCGTCATCTGCGGTGTCTGCGGCGCCAGCCAAGCGCGGTCCTGGCCGCCCGAGGAAGGATCCTGAAGCGCCGACTACTTCACCGTCACCAGCAAAGAAGCACGCCAAAGCCTCAGGGGCACCGGTCGCTCGTGGGATCAAGCGCAAAGCTCCTGCTGAGGCGCAAGAGCCGGCTACTCGCATTATGCGAAGCCAAGCTACAAAGGCGGCAGCTGTTGGACATGAGCAGAACAACGAGGGCGGAGACGCCACACAGCTTGAGAGCGACGAGACAGCGCCAGCGAGAGCGGACGAAGGTCAAGAGCAACGACGAATTCCCGTCTTCACTCCACGCCGACTTGAGGGTAAACACCTCCGCCGCGGCCTTACGAGCATCTTCACCTCACCGCTCTCCTCTCCACCAGGCGAAAACCCACCCGTATCCAGACGCCTCGACTTCACAGGCAAAGGCAAGCAACCAGTTCCCGAGACCGAGAATGCGGTGCAGATGCGGCCAGCGAAGAAACCTCGTTTTATCCCGCAGCCTGATGACAGCGACTACGTGGAGCCGGGGAAGTATCTTAAGGAGTGGAGTACTACAGGATGAGCAGCTGGACAAGAACGTGAGCAAGAGCTGTCCGGAAGCAGATGGCTGTGTTGATGGAGACATCAATGGCCAACACGAACGTGGAAGATCTTGGCGACAAAGGGCAGAGTCAGCAAAAGAGACCAAATACAAAATAGATTTAGACAGACATTCATTCTTCCCATTCCTCACCTCCCGTCTACTCCCTCACCACAACCCGACACGGCATCCCTTCATTCGGCTTCGCCGTCCCCTTCTGACACTGATACGCCCTCTCCCCAAACTGCTCCAGCACACCCGTAGTCAAACTCGGATACCCACTCCCATCACCCTTCAACTTTCCCACCTCCTCATACGCCTCCACAAAATCGAATTTCCGCAGGAACATCGCCAGAGCGATTTTCGTTTCGAGAAGAGCTAGTTCCTGCCCGATGCAGTTTCGCGGTCCTTTGGAGAAGGGGATCCAGGCGGAGTGGTTGTTTTGCGCGTAGAAGGGGCAGGAAGGGATGAAGCGGTCTGGGTTGAAGATGTGTGGGTCTGGAAGATGTCGTCAGCTGAGCGTGCAGATATAGCAACAAATTGTCGTTCTCCATTTCTCATACTTCTCAATTTCATGAATGGTGAGGTTGAAGACTTACCAGGGAAGTATTTTGGATTTCGGTGGAAGGCGACGACGACAGGGTAGATCATGAAGTTGTTTGTCGGCATCTGCTCTCCCGTTTCCGGGTTGCGGACGAATTCGCTGCCGGGATTGTCAGCATTACTAGTGTTTCGGCAGGTCGTGATCCCTGGCATGTGAAGAGGGAAAGTGCTCGGGACCGGTGCGAGAGCGAGAGGGCTGGGGATTGTGTGCAAGAAAACTCACCCTGGTATGCCTGATCTGATGGTACTGGCCGGCGGCTGGATTCGTAAAACTTCCTTCGTGACGGCGAGAGTGTAGTCCAATCTGTTCAGGAGGTGAGGGTCTTTTCGTAGTCTTTCGCCAACTTCGTCGAGGTTGGAACCGAATACTTGGTCGTGTTCTTCGCGGATCCGAGCAAGTATGGAAGGGTTCTTGCTGAGGTAGTAAAAAGCGTAGCATAGTGTCGAACTCGTGGTGTCATGGCCGGCAAAAATGAAAGTCTTCATATTGCTGATGGCAGCTTGTTTGAACTCTGAGTCAAGTTTTGTCGTGATGCTGGCCTCGCCTGTGGTGCCTTTTACTTCTTTGAGATAGGCCTCGAAGGCGAGGTCGACGACGTGCTTCGACTTTCCTTTGCTTTGCCTTGTCGCGAAGCGCTCGTCAAGGAGGTTGCTCAAGTACCTGTTCATTTTCCACGTATTGTAGCGAAGCATGATGGGGTGCCTGATGTCCCAGAGTTCGCTTGGCCGGAACTGAGGGCCCAGGTATGACCAGTATGTCTGGCTGTTGAAGGCATCGAGAAGAACATTGCTTCCCCTCTGTGCATTGAAATCCAGATCGAGGACGATTTTGCCTATGATGTTTACTGTCAACTTAGTAGTGGCCTGTTCCATTCGAAATAAAGTCTTGTTCTTTGCGTTCTCGGTCATGATGGTGCAGAACATCTCGCATTCTTCTACAATGATGGGAACGGTGGTCATGAGATGGGAGAGGGAGAAGCCTGGATTGAAGGCAGCTCTCCACTTCTTCCAAGTAGCGCCTTCACTTGTCACGAGATTCCTGAAGGAATTCAGTGATGAGCGTGCCCATGCAGTATCGACTGTGTCACTCACCCAGGCCCTCCGAAGTTGCGCATGAACCAGTCAGTGAGGGGATGCTTGCGATGTGGGGTCTTGATGATGACTTCGTTGTAGACTTCCACGTCAGAGAGTATCATCATGCCTGGACCAAGTGGCCAACTGTCGATGTAGAAGAGGTCCCCCAGTCCATAGTGCTCTTTCAGCGCCTGCATTGTGGATTGAGGAGCGGCATTGACGGGCTGTGTTGCGAAGACCTTGGCCATGGAGAGTAATGTACCGAACAAGTAGCTTCGCGGCGGACCCGGAAGGCCCTTGAGAAGAGAGCGTTGGAAGTGCAGTCGGCTGAAGAAGTGAGCAATGAGCGTGAGCGCGATGAGGGCGAGGCCCCAGGTTAGGGCAGAGGAAGAAGTGAGGTCTAGCATGATGTTTACTTGGTGCTCAGATGGGAGATGTCGCCTCTGCAGGAGACAGAATGATATATGTCTTGTCACTGTGGTCCAAGCTGAATGTTCCAAGGAGCAAGCTGAGCTGAGTAAGGCACTTATGGAACGAGGCGTTCGCGAAGGCCAGCAGCAGGGGTGAAGATGAGTAATCGACACAGTAGTCTGTGTAACTCGTCTCGAGACGAGCGCCTGCCTTTCATGCAATGCCCAGATCCTGATTTTGACCATTATTGGCCTACCTGCCGACGGCATCTAGACTTTGCCAGGATTGTCAGAAAGGGAAGAACCTTGCGGAGTGTCGAGTCGTTGCATGCTGATGGAAATTTGTGAGTAGCCAGCAGCGAGTCGACACATTCTGGAATGGTAGAGACCGTAAGTTAGATGCTCGAGGAAGTTTGGTAACGGCGAACGTCGTTAGCGCGTGCAGAAGTCGTCTTGTGAAATGGCCCGTGCTTCGAGCAATGACGTTACGGGCCGTCCTGCTTGAGGAAGAGGAATTGGAGGCGAGTGCAACAGGCGCCAACACCAAACAATCGCTCCAGCAATTTTTGCGGAATCGCACCAATTCGCACACACGACAATACATTTGAGACAAAGTAAGTGGATGAAAGAAAGATGGGAGGTGCCAGCGAGCACGAGCAGCAGCAGCAGCAGCGCCGGCGGGATTTAGCCTTGGCCCGAACAGGGAATACGGTAGCCCCAGCCGACCATGTGCAGCTCGGAGTCGGGCATGCTGTCACTGATGATGCAGCGGTATGGGACTTGGACCTGCCATTCGCATCTTCCACCCAACAATCTGAACAGCCATTCCCCTTTCGACTGCCCGCACGCGACGACGACGACGATATCGATCGACCTGTGACGCCCGAATCTCCCGCCCACAGCTCCGTCATCAGTCTCAACAGTCCCCGCGCAGACGAATCCGACGACGACGACTTCGAGCTCATCGAGGACGAGCGCCAGATTCCTACCGCTAGCTACGACGGCACCCGCGAAGACGAGCTCTCTGGCGACGGCGACCAGTATCATCGCACGCTTCGCGAGCTCAACAGGCAGTACTCTAGCGCCAGAGAGCGGGTAGGCGCTTTTGCGGAGCGTCCACATCAGCCTGCGTTGTCAGGCACCAGCAATATGGAAGGCAGGAGCGGCAACGACTACGACAGCCCAGACTGGCCACAGGCTGGAGAGAATGCCGATCCGCAAGACCTTGCTGGACCAGGCCTGACGGGCAGGCTAGAGTGCAAAGTTGGCGATCCGCAGAAAGAGGGCGAAGGCACTCAGAACCCGTACGTGTCGTACCTGGTGACTACCGACACCGACTTCAAGTCTTTTCAGTCTTCGCATGTCACCGTACGGAGACGCTTTACCGACTTTGTCTTCCTTCACCGGACGCTGGCGAAAGAGTACCCACAATGCGCAGTCCCGCCTCTGCCAGACAAGAACAACATGTCCTACGTACGAGGAGACCGCTTTGGCCCAGACTTCACACATAGGAGGGCATACTCACTGGGCAGATTCCTCAAGCGACTAACGCTTCACCCGGTACTACGGCGAGCTACCCTCTTGACGCTATTCCTGGAGTCGAACGATTGGAACGCTGTCATGAAGACTAGGCCGAACCGGGGCATGAGTGGAAGTGAGTCTGCGAATAGCTCTGTGTTGGAGAGCTGGACAGACTCATTCTTGAATGCATTCACGAAGCCACACAAGATGGATCAACGCTTCCAAGATGTAAACAACCGTGCAGGTAAGCTGGACGATGATCTCGGTACAGTGAGCAAGACGGTAGCGCGAGTGGCCAAGCGAGAAGGCGACCTCGAGACGGACTATGCAGAGCTGGCGACGCAGTTTCAGAAGCTTGCGACTCTGGAGCCTGGAGTACAAGACGAGCTCACCAAATTTGCGACCAGCGTGCAGAACACAAGCGAGGGCTGGAAGCAGCTGAGAGACCACACCGATCAAGATTACCTGGGCTCCCTCAAGGATATGGAAGCCTACATACTCTCTGTCAAGTCCCTCTTGAAGACTCGAGAGCAGAAGCAGCTCGACTTCGAAGGCCTAACCGACTACCTCAACAAAGCCGCCCAAGAGCGCGACACGCTCGCCAGCCACGGCTCTGTCGGCGCATCAGGCTTCCTACGACAGAAAATCGAAGACGTCCGCGGCGTCGACCATGAGCAATCGCGCCGCGAGCGGACCCGCAAACTCGAAGTGCAAATCAGCCGTCTGCAGACGGAAGTGGAAAACGCTAAGAAGACGACGGAAGCATTCGACGAAGAGGTCGTCAAGGAGGTGTCGGACTTTGAGCGCATCAAGGCGATTGAGTTCCGCGATACGCTTGGTGGCATGGCAGACGCCAACATTGACTTTTTCAAGAACAATATTGACGTGTGGGAGCGGTTCATTCAGGACATGGAAAAGCAGCAGGCCGAGGCGCAGGCGGCGCAGGCGGCGTAAGGAAATGGTGATGGAATTACATGAGATTGGATGGGCCGATGATACCTTGTGTAGTGGACTAGATGGGTGGTAGTAATGTTTACGGCATCAAACTATGTCGTAGTATGACTGAAGTCTCGTATGCTCTGAATCGAAATCATAAGGCTGGCGAGATCAAAAAGATGAAAGTGCGATCAGACCCGCAGTAGGATACGTTGGTAATCTCTACAGCACAAGGCTACTACCAAGAGACCAACATTCCTGCATTTTCAACAACTCTCCTGCAAGGGAAGAAGAAACATAAACAGCAAGGCCATCACCGCGGGCATGCTCTATCCTATCAAGACTACAGTCGGCTCCCACTCATGTCATGATTTCTTGCCTCTGCCTCCCCGAAAGTAACGCTCAGTTTCCTCCAAAACGAAGTAGTCCTCTAGCTGCTTTGCCGCGTCAAATTCGCAAACACCGTGATCTTCTCCACGTCCAATCCCTTGCTATCGTCCGCCTTCGCAGCCGCGACTTCAATCTCGAGTCGATTGACGCCCGATGCTAGGCTTCCCTCGTACACATGCGTTCGCTTGCCTGAGTCCGCGTTGAATTGGGTGTCGCGCTGCACGAGCCGTGTGCCGTTGAGGGTGACGAAGATCTTGTACGCGCGGCCCATGGAGAGTTCGTGGGAGATGGTGGGCGCGATCTGGAGGTAGTAGTGGGATGCGGGGAGCGTGATGGTTGTGCTTTGGTGTGAGAGGGTTGGGTGTGGTTTGATGGCCAGACTGTAGGGCTTCGAGACGCTTTGCAGTCCTGATGGTGTGGAGATTGTAACGACGGGTAGGAGGGCTTCTGATGCTGGGTAATTGCGGAGCTGCGTGGGTGGGAGCAGGCCAGGAGCTGTGTAGTGGTAGCTGCTCATGCTCAAGCCGTTTGGAGCAGGGAAAGGACTTCCACTGGTCGGCCGTGTCAGAGGTGGTGGCATCATGCCGTTTGTCAGAGGTTGAAGACCTGCTGGAGCCGGCGACATTGTGGAGTTCTTCTCGTACTTAATAGCACCTGCGCCAGGACTGCCAGCTTGGGCACTGCTTGGAGGTCTCATGGGATCGACGCCCGGCATATGTGAGGGAGGTCTCGCTGCTCCATTGATTGCAGACGGAGTTGCTTGGTGATTCCCGTTGACACCAGCTTGCACCATCAGTCGCTGCCGAGCGAGCGCTTCGTTGTCCACGCTGACGCCTGGGGTTGGCGAATCCCGATGTTGAGTTAGGTTCAGAGTGATGCCAGACTTTGACGCTTGCTTAGGACCACCGATCTTGATGCTCGGTTTGGCTGGCTCCTCAACCTTCTCCTTGGCCTCCCTGAGACGCGATTTGAAGACGTCTTCGAACTCTCCAGCAAGCTCATACATCTCGGAGCCGTCCTCATTGTATTCCCTCGCGTTGCGCCAAATGAAGCTGACCTCCTGCTCAAAGGCGTCCCACGTCTTGAAGTCTGTAATGCCAGTTGGCGGATTCCGTCCGTGTATGCCTTGAGTCTTCTTTTGCACGCCCTTGATGCACACAGGATGCTTAATGACCTTGTAGTAGTCCTCTAATCTGCGACTTGGCAAATTGGCAAATGGTGTAAAGATTTCCAATCCCCTTCAGGACGTCAGTCACGATTGGTCACAAAATGAAGGAAGCAGACTCACTCGTCGTCAGTGTAGCGTAGTAATTCAGCAAGGATCATCTGCTGTGCATCCTGGAATGATTTGCCTGTAAAGTCCATGTCTTCACTGTCGCCGATATCGCCCATGGCAGCTGCACTTGGAGCTACTGAAGACTTCCTATCTGATGGTGCCTCAGACTCCTTGGCCGCTGCAGACGGTCTGGGTTTCGTACTCGCTTCCCGACTCTTTGGTTCGTCCTTCACAGCGTCGTGTTCTCGTCTCGCTCCATTCGTCAAGGTCAATTTGGGAGGCGCTGGAGTGTCTTTTGGAATCGGCGTCGGGAACGAGGAGTAACTAGGATCCAGCGAGTACTGCGGGTTGTGCACTTTCATGAAGTTGTACACGAGCTTCCGTATCCGCTCAGCATCTTCGTAGACCTCACTTTTGGGCATGTTGAAGTCCTTTGCATTCTGCACCATGCGCTTAAGGTCACTCTCTAGGGTGGTGACAGTCGGGTAGGCATTTCTCTTGAGCTTCTCCTCGATCGTGTCCAGAGCAATGGGGAGTTTGATTTGGTCATAGTAAGAAGGAAGCTCTTCGCGTGATGGCAGCTCGACGAAGGCCTCTGTGATGCCACGTCCGCTGTGATCAATGGTCAGCGTGCTGGTCTGGATGGTATATTATGTGGCCAGCATACGTCTTGTCTGTGCCATTGCTCAACTGATTGAGCAATTTGAAGCCGACTTTCTGCACGGCGTTCAATGTGTCGTTGCCGGACCCTTGTGCCTGTGATTGTGCAGGCGGAGCGTTGGAGTTCTGTGAATGCAGTGCATGTCAGCGGGTTTTCGCCAGTGATTGCTCGCAGGCCGGGAGAGGAGATGGTCGGTGGTGCTGATGCTGGTGCAGTGCCGAGCGGTCTGGTGTTGGTGTGGATGACGAAACAGTGAAGGTGCCGCCGCCGCCCATGCTCGACACTCGATCCCGTCGCGTAGCTCTGTTCGGCCTCCAGTCCCTCTCTTCTGCACGCCAACACCGCGACTTCGACACCACACCAACCCACCACCACACCACGACCACCGTATCCACAGCTACGCGCACGCAGTCATATACTGCTCCCGCACGCGTCCCGTATCTCGCGCATATCTCCGGCTCTTTTGTGGCAGGAAAAGGAGGAATATCGACGCACCAGCAGCTTGATCCGCTTCGATCCCCCCGATGCGCCCTCGGTGGTGTTGGGCGTCGCGTTGGAGGCTTTGCGCTTGCGGGCGGAGTCCATGACGACAGTTCCTCGAGAACCACCCAGCCGAAAGCGCGCAAACATGCGGTAGACCGGCAAGAAGAATATCCAACACGCGAGGCGGCGATGCGACGAGTCTGTCCAGTGCGACGACCTCGTCCGCCCAACAAGGGCGATTTCCTGGGATGCGTCGGGCACGCGCCTCGGGACGGCCCTCACGGCTTCGGTACATGCCGCACGTGACCGTGTCGGCTTTCGCCCCGCGTTCTTTGTGCAGTAACATTTTGAAGTTGCTTTCACCGAAAACATCATCAGCAAAATCGGCTCATTGAACGTGGAATCGCATACGAGCATCGCGTCGATTGGAACTTGACTCGTCACTGAGAATCCTCATTTATCAAAACCTCAAGTCTGGGGTCTATCGAGAAGTATATCCGCCATCAACCATCAAGGCAGAGCCCGTCACGAAGGAGCTTCGTCCTCCGGCCAAGTACAAAACTCCGTCAGCAATCTCATCTGGACTTCCCATCCTCTGCATGGGCACCGCAGTACCAACCCTCTCCATCATCGCCTCTAGCACCTGCGGATTCTTCGTCGTCAGCGGCGTCTCCGTGTATCCTGGACAGATCGCGTTGATCCTCAGTCCCTGGTTTGCATAGTCCTCCGAAGCCGTGCGAGTCAATCCGATAATCGCATGCTTGGCCGTTGTGTACGCTCCCGATAGTGTGATGCCAACGACTCCTTGGATCGAGCTGAAGTTGACGATTGAGCCCTTCTGCAACGGCCTGCCGTTTCTGGAAGAGAGGATTGGCTTTTGCTTCAGCATGATCTGCGCTGCGGCGCGCAAGACGTAAAAGCTGCCATTCAGGTTGACGTCCATAATGCGTTGCCAGTCACTTGTCTCGGCGAAAGCGACTCCTCCGGCGTGCTTCATTGCTATGCCAGCTGCGTTGACAACATAGTCTATGCGGCCGAAATCTGCGGCGACCGAGTTTACCACGGAGGCTACCTGAGTTTCGTTGCTGACATCGACTTGATAGGTTTCAATTCGGCAGTGCTGGATGTCTCCGTTTGTTGACCCATTCGTTGTGCCGTTCGTAGCTCCATTGCTTGCGCCGTTCGGGTGGTATTTATCGCCATTAATGTGATGCTGACCATTTCTTAAGGCTTCCTCAATCTCAGCTTTGACAGCGGCCAGATTGTCGAGGCTGATGTCGAGCAAGGCGATTCCAGCACTGCCTTCTTGAGCAAAGGCTTTGGCGCAAGCTCTGCCGATTCCTGAGGCGGCTCCCGTGACCAAGGCGTATCCAGGGACGTCCATGATCGGTCTTCTGTTCTATTCCTAGGAAGTATATCGGGCTGGACAGCGCGAAGAGCTTCTAGTAATGCGACTTGGCTTTCTCAGTTACCCGGAAGACCACAGCAGGAACCACGGGCGTTCATATTCGATTCTGGTCGGAACATGGCGCCGTGGGCCTCGCCCGACGGCGGATGACTGCACACCTTGATTTCCACATGACATTGCTCTATGCCGCAGAAGATATCAATACGGCCGCTGGATTGAGTTTCGGCTGGCGACGCTTTCCTAAAGCGCGATGTGACGGAGCTGCAGAGCTCCGCCTCAAGCCAAGGTGAGCTTCGAAATGGAAAGCCTCCTCTCTGAGTACACAGGGCCGCTCCAGAGCTTCAGAATTATCGATGAGATTCCGCAATGTGATCTTTCGGGACGAGAGCCGTACCTCTCGCCACCATGTCGTTACAGGCAAGTGAAATCGAGCACTGCTAAGCGGAACTCATGTGTTGGACTGTCCCTCCAGCTTGACACACTATATACAGCAGCTATTAGCATCGAGCTATACCATTGTTCCCATACTTTGCCCCAACATCAACACCGACAACTGCTTCCCAAAAACAGTCAGGCCTGGCGGGATTGCATTCACCTCTTTCTCTTTTACTTGACTAGCCAGAATGCATGACATACTGATCATTGGTTCTGGTATCTCCGGTATCTACAGCTTGTACAGACTCAGAGAAAGATTTCCTTCATGGAACGTAAAGGTCCTTGAAGCCGGTGGAGACGTTGGTGGCACATGGTATGCCCGTGCGAACAATTGAACAATCTATACATGCTAATGCTTCGCGCTCAGGTATTGGAACTCATACCCTGGATGTCGAATCGATACTGAAACCTTGTCGTACTGCTTCTCTTTTGACAAGGAGCTGCTCAAAGAATGGAGCTGGAAGGAGACCTTCGCCACACAAGCCGATACACATGCATATCTTAAGCGCGTGGCTGAGAAGCATGATCTATACAAGGACATCCAATTCGACACTCGCATAAAGTCGGCCCACTGGAACGAAGACGGACGATTCTGGACATTTGTGGACGAGCAAGGCAGCCAACATCAGACGAAATTCTTCGTCAGTTGCTTGGGCTTCCTCTCATCACCGACCTTACCCGCGATTCCTGGAATTGAGAACTTCACTGGTCAAGCTTTCCACACAAGCAGATGGCCTGCCAATCTGGACCTGAGCCGTGACTTGGCTGGTAAGCGGATCGGTGTAATCGGAACGGGTGCCACCGGAATCCAGACCATCACTGCTATCTCGAAAGAGCCGTCGATCAAATCTCTCAGCGTCTTCCAGCGAACAGCAAACTGGTCAGCTCCACTTCGAAACACTGAAATCACGCCTGAGCAAATGAACAAGCATCGAGACGACTACGACAACATCTTTCAACAATGCGCTGAAACGCCTTCTGGCTTCTTGCATGCAGCAGATCCTCGCAAATCTCTCGAAGTCAGCGAGGAAGAGCGTCTCGCGCTCTGGGAGAAGCTCTACGCCGAGCAGGGCTTCTCGAAATGGTTGGGCGTCTTCAGCGACACGTACACCAATCGTGAAGCCAACAAGCTCTACTCTGACTTCATGGCCAACAAGATCCGGCAGCGAGTCCACGACCCAGAGACGGCGGATAGTCTGATCCCCAAGAATCATGGCTTCGGCACTCGACGTGTGCCTCTGGAAAGCGGCTATTTCGAAGCTTACAACAAGCCCAATGTCCACCTCGTCGACCTGCAGAAGTCCCCTATCGAAAGCGTCACCGCGTCCGGAATCAAGACCTCAGACGGCACGCACCACGACCTGGACATCCTCATCTTCGCCACGGGCTTCGACGCCATCACCGGCGCCTTCTCCGCCATCTCCTGGGAAGGGAAAGACAGCAAACCACTCCTATCCTCTCCCACCGACGAAGACGCAGAAGCGTCCATCTGGCCCGGCTCACGACCTAGAACTTTCCTTGGCATGACGATCCCCAGCATGCCGAATATGTTCATGGTCCTAGGCCCACACCAGCCATTCGGAAACGCAACGAGGAGTATCGAGTTCGCTGTGGAAGTCATCGCGGATATGTTGCAGTTCTGTGGTGAGAATGGGCATGACCGCATGGAAGCTTCTGATGAGGCGGCGGAGAAGTGGACGGAGCATGTGGTTGACTGTTCTGCGGCTCAGGTGCTTGTGAATGAAGTTGACAGGTGAGTATTTCTATTTCTCACTGGACCGATGCAGTGGATTGTGGCTGACGGACTTTACAGCTGGATGACGGGTATCAATAAGAACGTAAAGGGCAAGACGGTCAGGAGTGTTGTGCGGTATAGCGGTAGCGCGATTGAGTACCGCAGGCGATGCCGTGCTTGTAAAGAGTCTGGGTATGATGGGTTCATGTTCAAGAAGAGCAAGGCGTTGCCTGAAAGTCAGGGGTACGAGAGCATGCAGAGTAGATTGTAGTGCCTGTGGCCTGAAAAGTATAGAAGCCGCAATATTCTTGCACAAACTCGTGCATCAGTGTCACGCCACTCCCTTAGGCATAGATCATGCTAAGGCCCTCCATATTGAATAGCTCAAAGTATGCACACGCTTCAGGCACATGATGCAAAGTAATTCGCTGGATGAATATGTTCCTAGGCGCCATGGATCAGCGGCAACAAGATCACGCAAAGTCTTTGAGCGTTGTTGAACCACATTGAAGGCACCTCATGACGTGGATTGACCTGGCTATCTACCTTAGCAAACCCATCCACCATCAACATTATAAACGGCACCCGTAACAAACGAAGCGTCATCACTCAGCAAGAAAGCGATGACCCTCGCAATCTCAATTGGCTCAGCTCGCCTCTTCTGCGCAGTGACTTGCAGCCCGCGCTTCACAGCTTCAGGATCTTCGCCTTGAGACATTGGGGTGTTGACTGACCCTGAGAACGAAAGTCAGCAAAGTCCAAGTCGGTGAAGCTCAATTCTGGCCGACTTACCTGGCGAAACGCAATTGACTCTGATACCCGGATTCTCCTTCGCAGCAGTTCTCGAAAGTCCAATAACGGCAGCTTTGCTGGCACAGTATGCTGCGTTTCCTGGCGAGCCGAATTGGCCAAAGACGCTGGCCGCTGAGACCTAGAACATTTATAAGTTTCATGACTTGAATGTTTTGCTTGTGGAATTCACTCACAATGCTCCCACCATCTGACATCGCTCGCAGCTGAGCTCTCAAACAATTGAACACCCCTCTGCTATTCACAGCGAAGGTCGACTCCCAATCTGCATCAGCCATCTCGATAATAGGCTTTGCAGTCCTGATAATGCCTGCCATATTTACGGCCCCATCGAGCTTGCCAAACGTCGTCTTTGTCGACTGGATCCATTCGTCGACGGATATGGGATTGCTGACATCAATTGTTGTGTAGATGTGCTCGCCGTGGTTCTTGGGAAGAGCTTCTGCTGCCGTCTTGAGAGCCGATTCATTGAGATCGGCAAGGGAGAGTACGGCGCCTTTGCTGGCCAGGAGCTTAGCAGTGGCAAGACCCATTCCAGAAGCAGCGCCGGTGATGGCGATCTAGAAGAGCATTAGCCATTTCCGGTCTATGAGCGAAAGATTTCGATTGTAGACTCACTACCTTCCCGTCGAAGGAAGACATGTCTCGTGGCAGCTTTGGACTTTTTGGAAAGCTTTTGCAAGAGGGCGACAGTAATGACTTCCGGACAGCATTCGTCGAAGCTCTTGAAATTGTTGGGCTGAATGAATAAACATCACCAGGACCACTAAGCATGTCGGGTCTTTCGTTACGGCTTCCGAGGATGACTGCGGACGGATGCAGGACCCGATCGGTGTGTCGCGAAAGAGGAAAGCATCCCCATGAGCTGCTTGGAGGCGCCCGAGCTTGATTTCAGATTGGAGGGTAATCGTCCATCACCAAATTCAAGTAGTCGCAATCGGTTCCAAACTCGTTCCGCTTGTTCTGCCAGACTTGCTCGATCTCAGCGAGCTTCATATCGAACAGGCGCAGACCGGTTCGTCGAGAAGCTTTGTCAAACCACCCTGCGAAGTACGCCTGCGTTGCAGCATCTTCCGCCTCGCACGCAGCAACAAAAGCCGGCCACATCAGCCTCACAGAAGCATAGCCTTCCTCAGTGTTTGCCGCTTCGTAGCGAATCAGACAGTCTCGTACTGTGCTGACCTGCTGTTGCAGCATTGAAGCATCCACATCGTGTATTCTTCGGTAGAAGAAGATCAGAACGGCATGATGGACTGCCTCAATCATATGCTCGAGATCCTCTTTAGAAGTTGGATGTCGTTGCGATTGATGCTGCTGTTTGATGCACTTCTCGATGGTCTTTGCTCGACTCGCGAAAGCTTTGAGGCCCAGCCCGCTTCGTTGCCCCTCTTGGTTTCCAGAATTCTTCTCCCGACTAAGGCGAACAATGAGCGAAACCAACAAAACGTATTCTTCTGGGATTCCAAAAATCTCTGGATAGAGTGTGGACGGCCACACGCCGGGTATTTGCAAGTGCAAGTCGTTCTCGCCCTGGTCCTGATCCTTGACTTTGAGCATCTCCGACTCCAGATTTTCACAAGTTGGCATCTGAAAAGATAGACTGTCTCGGCTGTAAACGCCAGCCCCGCTGGATTCGATCGCCTTGCGCAGATTAGTGTGTGAATGAGCATCTTTCCCACGAGCTGTGCTCTCGAAGAATATTCGCTCGTATGCATAGCAGTGATGAAGCAATCTGACTTTTCGGGACTTTTTGCGATTGAGACCTCGAACTCGTATCAGCCTCTCTGCTTCCAAGAGGTAGTATTCCGTTTCATCGCGGTTGCCTGTAGTAATGGAGACTTGAGCCATGGTGAGAATCGCCATAAGCTGATTCTTATACTTTGCTGTCTTTGTTGGCCCATACGCCGATGCAAGGCAGAAGTTGGCCTCCGTTCGGGCTTGCTGGGCGTAGAGTGTGCTCTTCCTCTCCCATTCTGGAGACTGGGACGTTCCGCTCAGGCTAGCAGCGCTAATGGCGAGAGTCCCATAGAAGACACAACGGCTTGCATGGTCGACTTCTTCCTGAAGAGCAAGACCAGCGAGGCAGTTCTTGACCAGCGGTACAAACAGAATATGCCATGGAGTCTTGCTATGCCTGTAGGGAGTCAGTGATTTGAGTACCGTACCCAGGTAGTGTTTTAACAGGACCCAGGCGCTCTGAGGAACGTCGATCCGTGGACATGTAGCCGGGGTACCAACCCGTGAGATGGCATTACCGTTGAACGCGGTGGCAGTGTGAAGGTCAGAGGGTCGTTGCGCAGCGTCCGAAATTAAAGGCTCTGGGTGCATAGGAAGATTCTGCTCTGTTGGTTGTGGAATAATCGCTTCATCCAAGATTTCCTGTATCCTGGCACCTGGACTCATGTCCCAGGAATCAAAGCCATAGTCTTGAAACAGCATTGCGATAGCTTCTTGGGTGTCGGCCGACCAGGTATCTTCCGAAGGGCTCGTCGAATTGTCTTGAGGCGCATGAAGTTGCTCTATGGGTTGGAAAGCTCCACCTTCGATGTCGTTGGTAGCCCCGGGAGGAGCCACTGGGATTCTAAATGCCCCAAAAGGACCACGTTGGATTTGGAGCTCGGCAAGAGATGAGGTTTCCTCGCAGTGCTCATCGATTTGGGAGATGTTCCACAACGCCAAAGGCGGCGGCACAGAGGCCATGATCTGTGCACTCATGCACTCTCTCTGCTCGACGGTAAGGAGTGTCCGGCGATGGCGAGCGCCACCACCCAGAGACGCATCATCGGAATCGAAGAACAGACTCTTCTCGTAGCAGCAGGTCAGCCCTGCACGCCGGCAAACCAGACATTTCGGCAAGCTTTCGTCGCACTTAAGCCTGCGAGTACGGCACTAGGCATAGATATTCATTAGCATACGCGCCCATTGCGTTCAATGTGAGGTCGTATCTTACGGTGGAGCAGCCGCCAAACGATCGGTTTCTCTTCCCTTTCGACGAAGCCATGCAGCAAGCCAGGACGACGAGGACGACTTCCTTCCGAAACACTTGCCATGAAAGGGTTTGGGAAAGTCATGGCCTGCATTACATGTTTGGAGTGGGAGATGGTAGTTTCGTTTGCGTTCGGCACAAGAAGTCGTCTCCATCTCTCGGGAGCTGCCGTCGCCTTCCTCTTCTGAATCGGGCTGCCGTCTCCTTTCTCTCCACCTTTCCTCACTCTCCTCCGTCACAACATCCACATCGCACATCATTCGCCTTCCTGCACATCATCGCGTGCTCACTGTACATGTCGGCTCAAAATGAATACCAGCGGCTTGGATGTTGCCGAGAGCATACGAGCGAAACACGCTCACCGAACTTGATGCTCCGACAAGTCGCTTAGATGCATCCTCCCATCTCGCGTTTTCGACGCGTTTCGAGTCGCTGTACCCAGGTACAAACAGAGTCCACGAGTCATATCGAGCGGCTGGCTGTTTTCGAGCACGTTGTTGACAGATCGCGACAAGTCCCGCCTACCAAGCATGCCTAAGAGAAGGTCACTCGGTCAAGAGCGCGACTCTGCGGAAGCCCAGCGCCAAGAGCAAACTCTTCAATTTCTATCGTATCTGGCTAGGAAGTTCTTCTAAGTATTCCCATTCCGTCCCACGGATTGCCATTTGCCAGTTCCGGACAGTCCTGAGTTCAACTCTATGCGATGACCTCGCTCGATCACGACCGAGGCCAAGTAGTGCATGCATCGGGCGAGCTTGACCTACTTTTGAGTAGGTCGGGTTGCGCTCGCGAAGGCTGAGATAGAAGCGAAGATCCGATCGCCCTAAACAGAGCAGTTGGGGCGAAAGTAAAACTGGCGACATCAGCAAGGCCGCAACACGATGTCGACAAATTCGGAGGCGGAAGAGAGACGGAGAGCACGACTCCGCACGGAGATGGTGCAGGGAACCAGTGACGATGTGGGAGCTGGTCCTCGAATCTGCAGTGTCGTTTCAGCAACACCCTAGAATTGAGTTCTTGGGCACCTTGGAAAGTTCGCTTTGCCCTTCCGAAGCTCCCGGCTATAATGGTCATGATCTTGCACTTCACATCCGATTGCTCACAGATGCTGAAAGTCGTGCAGAACTGATATCCTTCTGGTCGTGGAGGCGCACAAATCAGACATGGCAGGACTCGTACTGTATGGAACTGAAGGCGACACGTTGATGGGCCTCACCTGGACCTGGGCCTGGATTGCAATCGTACTGTTCATTCTACGGACTATATTTGCGGCCAAAGCTCCACGAGAGACGCTATCACTGTTCGGCATCAGATGGGACTATGTATGGGTAACATTCGCATTTGTGCGTGGTCGGCTTCATGCAATCAGATGCCATCGCTCACAGCATCACAGGTGACAGCTCTGATTGCTCAGGCTTTCATCTCAGTCAGCTATCATAACGCTACAAAGACGCCGACCGATATGATGGAGCACATTGCAGACATACTGTATTGGGGAATGTCAGTACTGGATGATTCAACCACCTTGCCTCCTTCGGCCAAGCTGACACACTTGCAGCATAAGCAACACCTTCGGCATCTTCTCAATGGCGTTTGGTCGCTTTGCCGTCATTGCGCTGCTTCTGTCGCTCCATGGAACCACCTTCCCGAGAGGTCGACTGATGCTACATGTTCTGGGTATCCTACAATTTGCGATCAGTGTGTTGCAAGCGCTGATCACACTGTTCCAATGCGATCCCCCCAAGAAGTTATGGGTAAGACTGACAGGCTGATTCAGTAGACGGCAATCCGGTTGACAGATTCTTTAGGCAGTCGGTACTCCCGGACATTGCCCTTATGCTGGACTGGTCATGGACATTAGCTACTTCTCTGGAGCTTGGGGTTCTTTTACCGACTTTGTTCTGGCCATTTATCCCGCCATTCTCATCATTGGACCACTACAGCAAATGAAACTCGGGCTTAAGATTGCCATCTGCTTTATCATGAGCGGTGGCGTGGTTGCAGGCGTTGCAGGAGTCATCATGACAGTCCTCGTTGAACAAGTCGATTTCACTGGTGGCTACGGAAAATTAATCATGTGGACGCTGACGCAAACTTGGTTCATCATCATCTTCGGCTCGCTGCCAACCATCAGACCTTTCTTCATGACGATGGGCAGGACGGTGAAATCCTGGAGCTCGAGGTTCCGAAGCAAACGGAGCCGGAATACGACGAGCGACTCAACTTGGACCGAATTGGAGGGCCAGGAGCGACATATTGGTAGTCAGAGTAGTCTGCAGCCTCTGCAAGAAGCGAGGACGACGAAAGACGACGCGGACATGGAAATCTATTCGATCCCTACGAGACACGATAGCTTTCGATACTAGGCAACTAAAACCCGACCAAAACAGAACACACTCGCATTTTCTGGCCTTCAAGTACAGTTCGCATACGGTGCTGCATCCTCGCCTGTCCGAATCGTACACAGGTTACCCTCATCGGTGCACTACGTCGCAGTTAGCTGCTCACTCGCACCGTCGCCGCAGAGTCATACTTGGGCGGCCGGATCGCAAAGCAAAGCCGGTCCTACTCCACTGAAGTTCGTCGTTGGTATCAGACAGACTGCTTCGCCTTCGGTATCCCACGTGCAGACCTATACATTCCAGGCGATGTTAGCCGCATTCATGTCATTCAGGAAAACGGGACGCCGTACCGACTTCTCATAGCCTCGAGGCTCTACGATTGGTGAAGCGAGGCATGTGCAGCTGAGGGTGAGAATGGAGCAATGAATGATGCTCTTCATGACGGGCGCTTGAAAGACGAGTTGAAGTGACCTGGCTCCAAACCTGGCCAGCAATGCTCTTTATCATTCGCAGCTTTGCGCTACCCGCTCCCGATGTTTGCTCTAGCGTGTACCGTGCCACTGTTCCTGCTGCGACCCAGCCGGCGTCAGCATGAAGCACTATCACTCTTGTCATCGACGTCCAACGCTTTCAGGTACCTGGTTACATTTGTGTCAACAAGCAAGCCTGAAGCCGAAAGCCCTTCCCGACTTGGTGGCCCCGAGTGAGAAAAGAATGACTGAAACCGGCCCTTGGAGAGCGTGGCTATGCTCGTTAGTGTTGTACCAGCGTTCGTCCAGGTGTTGGTTTAAGGGAATTTGGAAGCTTCAGCAGTACTGGAGTAAGATGGCAAATCTGCTCCCTACATAATTCGCAATTTCTTGCCGCCAAATACATACGGCCACAGATCCGTGAGAACAGACGATCCCGTTAGGAGTAGTATAGTCTCGAGTCTTTAGATAGTCGTCAGAATAAATAGCTGTCTTAGCCGTATTATAGAAATACTTAATAACTTCCCTACGATAGTGTTATTACGGAATTAAAGAGCAAATAGAGCTAGTACGTAGTCCTGTCCTAACTTGCTAACGACCTTTTTAGTAATTAAAAGGCGAAGGATTCGCATAAGCATGGCCCGGTCTCCTTTCGTTCGTTGGTCTAGCTAGTTAAGAGACAGACGTTTGTTTAATGCTATAGCGAAAGCGTCGAAAATTCCCATTCCCTGCGCAATCTTGACAATAGGCAAAGTCCGGCATAAGAATATGATTCTATTAACAGTCTTTTCTGGCCTTTCAATTACCACTCGTAGACGGTCGATGGCATTAAGAAGCTGTTCCTTTTCCTCATCCTGCCCAGAATTCTGAGAAGGCGGGTTGGCCAGCAGTGCTTCAATTGCTTTCGTGACTTCGTTGATCGGTCCAGACATCTTGATTGTTCTCAAAAATTTCTCAAGTGTGCGATGAATGTGCTCATCAGAGATGTCTTCGGAGGGGAAGCTCTTTGGATGTTGATCGACATTTAGACCAAGTGGATCCGGTCGGCTTTCTGGAGACGTTCGCTTCCTCAAAGCTTATCGCTGCAACCTTCTCCAAGTCCGCTGACGTAGTCAGTGGCCGTTCGGGCAAATACACTTGACCTGGTGCTCAGTACATCTTGAGATTTCCGGGAATTGATCTTTCGACTTCATCCATCAAACTTGATATAGGTGACCTGGCTCTCAGCCAGACTGCACCCGATCAGTAGAAATTCTCGTCTTTTCGAGCAACTCGCTCTTCAGTGATTTTGACATATGCCGTTGGCAACATCGAGACCGGACTTCGTAGTGTCGAAGCCGTCGTCCTGGCGTATTGAATTGGAGGGAGGCGCTTGGAGCTCAGAATGATGTGTTCTGGCACCGCAACAATGGTGCCAGACCACTAGCTCATGTGATGCTCTTTCGTTGCTTAGATTCATCGTCCGAATCTTCGTCAGACGCGGTACGCTCTGCAATCCATCTCGCCAGAGTGTTCACATCCTTCAACATCTAAGGCCAGCGAATCCACCACTGAATCAACTCTTCCATCGCCGCTTGAGCCTTCAACGCGTCCTTAGGCAGGCCTTCTGCCTCAGCCCACATCCGGATTTTCTCTGGGTCCTTGGGAAACCTCTCGCTGCTCACTTTGTTCCAACCAAAAGAGCTCCAAGATTTTTGGCCATCTCGTGTTTTATGCCCGATATCTTCATGCGTTCTTTCGGGGCAAAGCCGCTCTGCATCCACTAGAGAGGCCTCAAAGGCCTTGGAGTACAGCTTTGCCTCTTTCTCTGCACGTCGACGTTTGATATTTGCCACACGTATTCCATCCCTTGGACGTGTGTGGCCGTCGGTCAAGGATCTGAGCTTATAGTCGGTCTCTTTCGCAAGCGCTCCCAATTCCCACAGTGGTAAGTCTTCTTTTCTTTGACACTGACCTCCCGGACAAAGCCGCTCAGCCTCTTCAATAGCATATCTCAGCGCTGCCAATGACTCAAGATAGTTCTGCTGCTTTTTGAAGAGTTCAACCCGCGCCAGCCAGTAGTCATCCAATGTCTTCGCATTGTTGATCTCGTCTAGCTGCCTCCGAATCAAGACACCGTCGCAATACACCCTGCCTTCGCATGATCTGGCCTGATTCAAAGGTTCAAAGGCGTCCCAGTGAGCGTTTTCAGCACATTTGGCGCGGACATAGTCCAGATCGAACGCATCACCATTGAAGTTGTTGGGCCAGCCATGTTTGACGTAGATTTCCCTGAGTCGATGATCGTCCTCAAGCCTGAAGTCGGTACACTCTCCACCTCCGGGCAGCTCCTTCAATTCACGATACCAGCGATTGATATCTCGAAGCACATCTCCAGCGGAGCGACTTGGAATTCCTTCGATCCGGTTGCCGTTCTGACCTGGATCGTCCAGATCGGTCTCGCTTTCCTCGGACTCAGATTCTCCATCGCTTTCGTAGTTCATGTCCACATCCTCTTCTTCATCCATTAGATCACTCGCTGCACCATCCATGTCGTCTTTGTCGCTCCAGAAATCGCTGCTGTCGTCAGAGCTGTCACTGATTGCCTCTTGTTCAATGTCATCGAGAACACCTCGCCAATCGCCTTCTATTTGAATTCCCACACCCGGCTCATGCCAATTTTCGTTGATGACCGGATCGGTAGACCCGCAAGATTCTTGGTCAAATATCCAGATTCGATGTTCCCTCGCGTCGTAGATGATAATTGACCTGTGATTGCCCAATCGTTGGAGGGATGTGTACCATGGCCTCATGTAGGGACCGTCATGCGCTTGGAAGTCATCACCATGAGGATCAGAGTACACAGGATCTCTGTCCTGCTGAACCTCCCTGGAATCTCGAAAGTCAACAAAAGCACCGCCATGGAGAAAGTCACTGGCGCCGGCTTGTTCCTCGTCGATGTATGGCAGAATACTGTGAAGGTAGATCACTGCTGGGTCCAGGTCAAGTTCGGCATAAGTTTCTTCGAGATGGCTCATGTCGTGAGGTCCGCGAACGATGCCTGCAGGGTCAATGTATCTCATCTCGGCCAACGTCGTGTAGATGTCGAGCATGAGGTTTGCCACCTCATGAAGTCGGGCTTTCTGCGGGACCTGGTCCGGAGTATCAGACATGGCGAATATACTCTCCCGTACACTGAGGCAAGAGGTGAGGTCGAAGAAGAACCTTGGAAGGATGTTCGAGAACGTAGATAAGTTTGGACGATCCAATCGCTGTGCCACATTAGTCAACCTGAAAGCTTCAGGCAGAAGCGCCACGAGTTAGGCAACAAGTGCGAGTTTTCCTGCAGTGCCTCCGCATCAGGATTAATGTACGATACTTATGCCAGTCTGCACAAGCCTCTTTCCCGACGTCTGGTACATTAGCTGATAGGGCGTGGTTGGTTTTGCCCATTCGAGTAGTCTTGCTGAATTAGCCTTATAGTTAGCTGCGACTTGATGTGGTCGGCTGAGTCCGCCATGTCGACGTAGTCGAGATGTGCTGCTTATCGCACTGAAGATAGGGCATCAAAGCGTCAGAGCATCAATCGATGCAATTGGCGTGAATAGTAGCAATGTTGAAGCGACGAAGTTTGGGAGAAGTTCAAAGTTGGAATTTTACAGAAGTCGCGGAACTAGGTCTCGGTATCGGTTTCGGGCATTCTGCGGGATCGCTCAACCCGTCATCTTCTCGCCACCTGGCTCCCAGATATCCTTCCACGACATCTCTTCTTTTGTTCTCCATGTACATTATCATCGTCTAGCCCCTTCAATGAGATTTAAGCGACAGCAATGATGGCTGCAATGTGAGGCGTTGCCTTCAACACCGCCGTACAAGCAGCAAGATACCCGGCTCTTCTTCTTAAGACTCTTGTTCATGCAAGACTTGGCCGCCCGATAGAAGTCCAGGACGAATTCGCGAGCGAACCATTGATACTCTCCATAGTATGCGGAATGATTGTAGGCCGTCCGCTTAAAATCTCCGCGGGCTATGTCTAAAAGGACTGGTTCGAGCAAGCACTATGTAAGGAAACGAAGCCGCAGTAGAACTTTCAACCACTGCGCCACTTCCTTCGCCACGCGCCAGTGAGCATTCACCTCTCACAATCGGACGTTCTTTCTATACAAGAAACCGTCCGCTAGTTCAGCGTACCTGGCAGCATTAAAATTTGCATTGGTCCATTGCCCTCAAACTGCAACAGAAGATGCCGAGCATTACCTCCAAGCTGTCAAATCTCACTTCCTCTCACCACAAGGATGACGAGGATGATTTTGGCAAGCCATATTCGCCAGATCAGCAGGAGCTCGTTCCGCGAAGTCATCTCCGAGTCAGTGC
The DNA here is from genome assembly GCA_022814565.1 of Phaeophleospora eucalypticola. Lineage (NCBI taxonomy): Eukaryota > Fungi > Ascomycota > Dothideomycetes > Mycosphaerellales > Mycosphaerellaceae > Phaeophleospora > Phaeophleospora eucalypticola. Next base: position 1,002,562 of record JAKLNG010000011.1, read on the forward strand.
AGCCTTGAAGGAGTTCATCGTCAATGAAAGATTACTCTCTAGCAATCACGACACCGTTGAGGCTTTGCTCGAGAAGAATCCGGTCCGAGTGCCCGAAGAAATGACTGAGAAAGGCCATCCACTGACGGAGTATTTCATTGACTCGCGCATTGAGTCGAGCATCCATGTGAGGCGAATGTCCGAAGATGTTCGTAGATCAATCAGGCTGACGTGACCCAGGAGAAGCACAGCAACGAGATCGTCAACATGTCGGCCTTAGGCTTATCTTCTCTCCATGAACTGGGAAGCAAAGCAAATGAGCACGCCTCTTCTATAGTGAGAGCCCACATCGAGGGAGACCAATCACACAAATTTCCCATCTTGGCTTCCTGGTCTGCGGGAGCGAACATTTGCGTTCTTGACCGGGAGAGATACAACTCAAGTCTTCAAATTAACGAAGCAATGTTTGCGGACAGCGACGGGTTCATTCTCAAACCAGCGGCACTTGCTTCTGGACGTAATGGAAAACCCGAGTCCCGCAAGGAGCGAAGGCTCATTCTCCATATAGCTGGCGTCACCGATCTACCGACGCCAGCTGACCAGGACTCGAAACCTTTCGTCGCTGGCGTCCTCGAGCATCCCACCGACGGCTCCAAGCGCCAAAAGACCTCATCCTACAAACAAACCAAAAACGAGCCTTCTTCGCCAAAATATCCCGTCTTCCACGAGAAACTCGAATGGGTCTTTGACACCAACGAGCTCACATTCCCCCGAATCTTAATCCGGGACAAAGAGGAAGTTCTGGCAGTGGCGGCGATTAGATTATCTTATGCTGTTCCTGGATGGCATTTCTTGCGTATGAAGGATACTTCTGGACGAGAGACTAGGTGCACTATGCTGGTAAAGTTTGAGGTTAATGATTTGATCCCGCCTGGTGTGAGGTTTATGCCGGGATGGGGAAGTTGAGTGCCGCATAGGTATCTCGATGACTTGATGTGGGAATACTGGGGTGAGGTTGCGCCACTACGTCGATGGGGTCTTCCAAGACCAGAACGATGAGTCGCAGACAACTAGGGAACATCTTCAGCGGCCTCCCACGGGTGACCGCCACTGCCAGCCAAACTGGGCTACATATTTTGTTGGGGATCTGCTCGCTGGATGCGCATTCCCCGGATGCCTGTCTGGCGAGGAGGCGATGATTGAACCGGTATGTTGTACAGAAGCTCTACACCGATAGTTATTAAAACACAAATGTTTCGTCACATCCAGCACCAGAATCCGTATACATGAAACGGACAGTAAAGCTGATTCATATCAAGTATCCAAGAAGTAGGAGCTCGCCTAGCGCTAGCGGCAAGAAGCGATGTGGGCGCCTGCAGGAGCTCAGCTTTGCGGTTGAAGATCAACCACAGCCTGATGATCATTTGCCCGCCTGATTTGCTCTTCGACGTCAGGTCGTTGCCTGCCCGAACACGGTGAACAGGGCGAACGATTCCTTTGTACTCGATGCCACAGCCACTCTATCCTGATTTCTGAGGCAACGACCTACGCACAGGCTCGATCAAGGTCAAAACAGGACCACTTGCCCATGACACCAGACGCCGCGCTTCGTCATTCAAATCCACTGCTTCTGCTGATCTCACCGCTCTTGGATGTTCAAAAATGGCATTTTACGGCGGTAGCGCTCGTATGGAGCATTACGAGACTCAGATTCGACTTCTCCGCTTCGGGCATGGAGACGATGACGAAGACATCGCAGTCAATCTACAAGTCCACGACCGAGAGACATGTCCGCCTTACATTGCCATTTCCTATCCTTGGGGCGATCACCTACCCACAGTCAACATTGCTGTAGACGGCCATACTTTGCCGGTCCGCTCGAATTGCTGGTACACTCTTTGGCAAATGCGCCGCTACGATCGCAGCAAAGCTTTCTGGATCGACTCCATTTGCATAGACCAATCCAATGTCGCAGAGAAGAACGCCCAGGTTGCGAACATGGGAAGCGTGTACAGCAAAGCAGCCATGACGGCGTGCTGTCTTGGTCCAGGTAACAATCTGGCGGCAGTACAAAGACTGAAACAACCCTTATCTGTCCATGATACACCTAGAACTTTATTGGCGGAAATGAACGCACTGCGGGAGTTGCAGCATCGATCCTATTTCAGACGTATGTGGATCAAGCAAGAGATCATCCGGAGCAAACATGTCCGTCTCTTTTGCGGCGTGGATTCCCTAGACTGGGATATATATGCCGAGCGACTGGACAATTTCAGAGCTCGCGAGATGCGAGACGGACGACTTGGAAGAGAATTGCATCCGAAATCGAGGAATATTTTGAGCAACCAGCACAGTGCCCTGGTTGAAGGCCGGAAGTACCATCACTCTTCATCTCTGTCTCAAAGACCAGCAGGCTCTCTGCATTCGCAAGGAAAGTCATCGGGCGCTTGGACTGATTTCTGGACATTGTTGCAAGAGCACGGCGACGCAGAATGCACCGATCCGCACGACAAAGTGTATGCAGTGGTGCCAATTTTGCCAGAAACGACCCAAAGGATGCTCGGAATCAACATTGATTATTCTCAACCGCTGTTAGATCTATGCCTTTGGATGTTCCGAAGTACCCTATTAGAATTCAAGTCTCACCCTGATGGTCTTTGGAAGACAGAGCTTGGCGACTTCTATCGAACAATGACTCTTATGGTTGAGCACTGGTTGCATCTGAGGCTTTCCGATGCGTACGTCGATGCTTTCGTCGCTCGCTGGCTCACTTGGGACAAGTTCCGGAGTGTGCGTGCGAAAGACACGTCTCAGTCTTCCAATGATCATATGTCGCAGCTTCAGCAGCCCATCGAGATATACGCTCCACTGGAGGTCTGGTGGCGTATCAAGATCGAAGAACGCAGGCCTGGTCCGCCTGGTTATCAAGAAGTTGAGTATGCCAGACACTACGAAAGTGAGAAAGAGCCACTTTTCATCACCGAGACCATGCTCGCCGGAGATGTCAAGGCGTACATCCTTGCCGCAGAAAAATACTACCACGAATTAGGCCTAGAGGATTTCGAGCTTTCCGAAACGGAAGGAGAAGACTTCAACGATTTTGTTCTCTTGAATGGAGCCAAAGGCAACTTCACGCTGTCTGGCCTACCCGCCGACACGCAAGTCAAACTTCTTTTCCCTCCCCTTCCATGGGAGCGCAGTGCCGCCGAGCTTTTCCTCGTTTCTCCGAACACAGCAGTTGGAGACCAGATCCTCGCTTGCCCCTGCATCAGTCCACGGGATACATCCTTTTTCCTGCCGGTCATGCGACCCGTAGATCAAAAGGACGACCCCGGCGGGCCAAGTGTTCTAATAGGTTGGGCCGTCATGCTACGCATGGACGGCTCCTTACACAGGGGCCTTCAAAGGCCCTCCATTGAAAAAGACTTCGACGTTGGCCCTCCTGTTGCGATGACTTTTCAATTTTACTGGGAGGATCTTGTGCTGGAGACGATACTCAGGCAGGATGCTGCGAGATATGTGAGGCAAGCTTGCACGCATTCAAAATTTCCTTCATTCGTCAGTGAGGACGGAGTGGATGAGCTCGAAAGCAGCAAAAGGAAGGTTTCGTTTGCATAAATGACACAACTCTGGGGACGAGAACGTAGCCTGCTTGGGATGCCGTATTGAGCTTTATATAATTGATTCTTTCAAATTCGAATACATACGGCCACAGATCCGTGAGAACAGACGATCCCGTCCGCTCTCGTGTACTTAATCACGGAATCGCGAGACTAGTATTGACGTGGGTGACCAGTCGAGAATCCCTCGTGCTGTATGTTTTTGCCCTTTTTGGCCTTTGTAATTTTGCACTTCGAGACACGCCTGCTGCGCTGAGAAATGAAATTGTGTGGTCTTGCTGCGTAATAAGATTCCGAATTGTGGTGAAGCTCAGGGTCAGCTGCCCGGTCACAACAACGTAGTAAGAAGCATGATCAACCCAAAAGCCATTGGTATTGCATAGTAAGGACCGCTCATACTGGCTGAAGCGTTGCTCGTCATAATGTCTGTCTTGCCGACTTTTTGGCAGAAGATCTGATTTGTGGTGCCGGTGAGGAGAATGACTTGGAGTTGTTGCGTCGCATTCTGATAGTATGAGTTGTTGCCTCCGTCCTGGGCACCAGACGCAGAGTAGAAAACTCCATCGCCGCTCTGTATGGGGTAGAACATCGATGAATCGGTCACGTCGGTGAACGAGGCATTTGTGGTGTTTCCAAGCTCTGCAGATTTTCGTCAGCTCCAGCTTCCCATCTTTTCGCCCTTTACATGACTCACGAAAGGTGGCTGCTCCATAGCAAGTCGCCGTAGCCAAAGTATTGTTGCATTCTCGAATGCTCTTGGGGAAGTCAGGACCGTCGCAGCTGGAAATGCTAGCGGAAGCGCTTGCGAGGTAGGCTTGAGCACATTGGTAGCCGAGGACGTTGGAGCAATCACCGTTGTCGTCCTCGCTGTAGTTGTTGGTCACATTGGGCGGCAGATCAGGCAAACTGAGCACGGTCAAGCATAGACGCCCTGCTGGACTAGATGCAGATGCATTGTTCGTCAAAGTAGCCAGCTCGTTGCTCAAGTTCCCACCACCGGGCCATTCGAGCGAGTGGACGGTGTTGACGAAATGTGGATTTCGATGGTTTCCACGCAAGTATCCCGGGCGCTCAGGCAGACCGTCCACGTTGATATCAGTGATGTTGACCCTCCATGTCCATGTGCTTGATTGTTGGCTCGACCCATATCTCGTTGTCAGGAAAGGAAATCTGATCTCGCTGGTGGCGCTGGGGCTTTCATTGATCTCCTCAATTGCGTTGTACAGCGTCAAATTGTTATCGTACGGACCAAAGCCTGTTCCTATGGAGCCTGAGATGTCGCATGCCATGGCACTTGTTGCTGCTGCGAGTAGGAATGACAGCGCTGTGCGAATTGGCAATACCATGATGGTGAGGGAGTGTTGGCTGGATATGGTCAACCTGTCAAGGTCGTGATTGATAGTAGGATTCCTGAAAGACTGGCACTGGATTCCATATATTGCATTAGCCGGTACTTGAAGAGTGTCATCAGAATTCCTGAAGGATTCGTTATACTCCACGTGCTGTGGCGCCCCGCGGGGTACATTCTGGCTTAGCTATACCAAATCATTTGAGCCTCAACGAGATCTCTCTCCCTGGTCGCTACCTTTTGTTCCATTCTTCCAGGAATATGTTTCATGATTTACATCGCGTCGCGCTGACTGAGACGTCCTGGTTCACTGGATCGACGCCATGCAACGACACAAACAAATTGCTGCTTGTAAAATCGTTTGTCGTAGGTCCGCGGAGCATGAAATTGTAACACCGGGTGGTATAGGCAACCTACCGCGGCCACTAGGTTACAAGATATTCCTTCAGGAGCTCTCTATAGGGTCGAGATCTCTCAACCATTTCTGATTCCATAGTATGCGTTCGCAAGGTCGACTGACAGCAAGCACACCAGAGCCACCTATTGAAAGTTCCATGTAGAATGAGATCACTCCCAGTCTTCTGGTCCATGATGAGCAATAGCGCAAATAGGCAAGCTATTTTTGAAACTCTGTTTCTGGAATCAAACGTGTCTTGGCAGCACAGATCTCACCTGTCTAGTCCAAGATGTTGATTCCAAAATATCCCCATTTTGATGGAGACAACACTGCGCCATCGACGTGATCTTGCGTTTCGTTCTGGTGTCTCCAGCCGGTACATCCGTAGGAACAAGCAAAACGGGGTGAGCCTCGAATATAAAAGGATGGCGAGACGACGAGACAAGTTTCTCATCTGGTCATCACTGTCCATACCACAATCGTCAAGATGCGAGCACTCTTCCTCTCATTGATAGCCCTCTACGGACTCGCAATTGCAGCACCCAGGAAGCCGGACTCAACTGCTGCAGGTCCCATTTGCCCAAGTCCTGACACCAACATCTGTGTCAACTCGACTGCTGCCAAGCTGCCGACTACCCAAGTCCACGGCTACACCGAGTACAACGTCGCCAAATACAAGGAATGGCCCTCGACCCAAGACTTCGCAGGCTGCCAGGCCAAGTGTAAAGACGATTCCGGCTGCAAATCTTTCCAACTGTACTTCCAAGGCCCAGGTCTTACAAGCAGCGCATTCATGTGCAATCTCTACAACCACACGATTTCGTCGTATCAAGTCGATTGCCATGCAGATGGTGCCGAGTCCGGGATCACATATTTTGATGAAGATTGCAAGCCACCGACGCCTTTGACCAAGGGGAAGGTCCCCAAGAGTCCCGAAACCGACGATTTTACTGGAACGTGCAACGGAGCACGTAGCTGGAACGGAGATCAATACCAGATCATCCGCGATGTGATCAAAGTCGAAGCGCCTTTCGTGGACCAATCACTTCAGGACTGCTCTGATGCTTGTCAGCAAGCCAATGAGTGCAAAAGCTATCTTGTAGGTCGAGTCTTGTTTCCCTCTTTGCACATGCCCTTGCAAAGCAGCTGACCTGGTAGCAGTACTCCAACAAGACTTGGCCGTCCTATCAAGCCCCAAATCAAGGTGGAGTCGTTCCTTACGGGGACGGAGGCTTCGGTCCCGCAAATTGTCTTCTGTTGAGCCAGCCGGTCTCCGTACTCACGGCGGACGGGGGAAATCTTGCAGCTGACCACTTCTATGACCGCAACTGTCCAGTAGAATGAGCTCTGGCCCGTGCCACGTATGATCAATGAGTTTTGAAGCCCTTCAATAGAACGCCAGACCCAAATCCATCGTGTTGATTCTTCCTTTGGCTTCAGCAACTTGCGATGAGCGAATCTCGACATCAATTAATAGTCTGATAATAATCGATATCCCTAAACATTATGTCTCCGTTGCAGTCCCCCCTCAGAATTTGAGTTGACGCTCTGTAGGCTTTCCCTACCTCTTCCCAGGCCTTTCTGACCTCCTCATGGACATCTGTTACTGGCCTAAGATCCCATGCCACCTTTATCTCTGCGGTGCATGTCCTGAAGAACTTTTTAGATGGGCCACGGGCATATAGAAAGTTGTGCTCTCCTCCGTAGATATCTTGAAAATGAATGAACAGCTCTCGAAGGTTCGGACTCTCCTTTGTTGCTGCTGCCGCGGCCGTGTATATTTCCATAAATTTTGTGTCATCCATTGTAGTGCGGAAATCCATAGGCGGATGATCCTCTACCGCCGGGAGCTCATCTTCTTCGAGGTATTCGCGCATCTCGTCAATCGTAGGCTCGCTTTCGTCAATGTCCAGTCGTTCGGCGCCGTGCTGCAAGTCAAAGTACCAAGTCCCGTCCGCGGACGCAAGCTGAAGCTCTTCGAATGCCACCTCTTCTAGACAAGAGCATTGGTCCTGTGCCATCATGCGGAAGAACGCAACGAGGTCCATGGTGGCCCACGCGATCTCAAGTCTCACAAGCCGACGACTCAGCAGTCCCAGCTCGTGGGAAAAGATGTCATAACCCAGTTCTGGACTTCTGAGATCCTGAGGCGCAGCAAATTGGTTTTCGGGCATCGAGCCCGTGTATGTCAAGTTTAGTTTTCGCAACGCGGCAGGAAGGTGGACAAGTCTGGTACCAAACGCTGCGCAGATCCGTGAGCATGGGCCACAATGGGGGTCAGATATTCATCGCCTACCGTCGCGCGCTCGTCTCCGTGACGTTTGGCATTTCGAACTTCCGTCAAGCAACATCAACTCCAGCTCCGCGAGGGACGGGAGTTGCGCCACATACGCTATCCAAGACGCCGGCCAAATGTCCCAGCATCCGTATGTGCTTTCTTGGACGCCTGAATATTGCAACCTTGTCACAACAGAAACAGCGAGGTCGGTAGGGAACATGCCTGATAGAATGCGAAGCCATGCGACTTCAAACTTGACCTGCTCGTCATCGCCCGGCGAGCGTTGGGCAGCAAATATGTCCAAAGTATTGACACTTCCATTTTTCGGCAAAGGCGGGGTTGCAAAGCTGAGGGATATACCAGTATGGTGATGTTCGCTATCTTCCCGGGCCTTCTGATCAAGTGCGGTAAGCAGATCGCGAATAGCTGCGGTGAAAAGCTCGCTGCAAGCCGTAAGAAAGCTGGCCTCAATGCGTGTAGAGGGCGTCAAGGCGCTCAATTCTCCCTGACAAACAGAAGATGCGTCGTAGAGAAGATGTCTCAGGACGCGAAAGCGGTGGCGACCAACAACACGTTGGAATTCGGGCAATCCGGACGGTTTGACAAGGAGGCTCTTGAAAGTGATAGGCTCGACATGTGTCTGACACTGGCGTGATGCGGCCGCGAGAGACGCCAAATCTGAGCGGCGATATGCAAGATGGGAGCACACTTGGATGAAGAGTTCCGCCGGGAGACTCTCAAGTGGAGACGACATCGCCGTGACTAGAAGGCTGGAAACCGGATTTGTTGACGAGATGATTGCGTGTTGTTTTGAACAAATACTTTGAAGTACCAATAGCTAGGAGCGAGATGGTAAGCAACTGTAGTTGTGAGGGAAAGGGAGATTTGGAAGCTGGTGATTGATGACTGAGATGTGTTTGAACATCTGTTTGACTTCAGGGGAATCGGGTAATGTTTTAGCCGGCGCCTGTCCGATCTCGGCCTGAAGTTCTCTTGTGAACATTGTATCAAGACAGACACAACTTGTCAATGTTACACGACATCTCCAACGTCACTATCATCATGGCTTCGCTCTCAAGAGATGGACTGCCATTGACACGCTTCGGCGCGGATATAGATTTGTCCCTTCACAAACGCTGCACACCGGCAACTTGCTAAAAAACATGGCCCACGTCATCAACGAAGACAAGATTCTAGAGACGATTCGCAGATTCACAAATAACGAAACCATTCCTTTGGACGCCTTGCGGCCACCTGAGATGGGAGGCCAATCTATTGTCTATCGAGTGTACATACCCGGACGACTGGATTGGGCAGTGAGAATACCTGTGAGGCTGTCTGTCGCTGCTGCGAAGGATGTTATTGAAGTCGAAAACACTCTACTACGCCGACTGGAGGCCGCAAAGTTCCCCTGGTCCCCGCGCGTGCTTGGTGAAGAGCTGAACGATTCTAATCCTGGGAGCTTTCCATTCTCCGTATACAATTGGCTGCCCGGAAAACCACTGAAATGGAACACTATGGAGCCACCTTCGCTGAAGGTGCGCCAACGCTTCCTGAGACAGTTCGCCCAAGCCTTTCTCTCCCTCATCAGCTGCACCCGATTCAACGGTAAGGGGCTGCTATAGTCGATTACGCGCCATACTAATCACCTTAGACACGGAGCACGAAGATTTTGCCGATCATGTCACACGAGTGACCGACAACCGCATCGTCCGAATTTGCCGCGGGCAGCTTCCATTCCGTGTGAGAGACTGTTTCCAGCATCGCAAGCTGTTGTTTGACTTGTTGCCATTGTCAAACAACGCACCTCGGACGCGATTTGTGGGACATAATGATCTTGCCGCCCAGAATGTCCTAGTTGACGACGACCTCAACTTGACAGGGATTATTGATTGGACCTTTGCTGCAGAAGAACCGTGGCAGCTCGCTGCCAGCTTGCCAGCCTTCTTACGGCCGTCAGCAAGTGATGTCTTGGGTCTTGCAGAACAGGATCGCGCTTACGTTGTGGAAATTCTTCTAGAGCAGACGCCTGTTGAATGCTACGAGCTCGTATCGGCTATCGCAGACATGTGGTCTCGCCCCGACTCCGAGTACCTGCAGCAAATGCTGGATGGCGTAGGAAGGAGAGATTGCTTTGAACAGGTAGCGAGGAACTTCCCGGACCTGAAGCTTGGTGATGCCGAAGATGACGTTGCTGCGTTTTTCATCAGGAGGGGCAGCAACGCAAACTTGCGCAAGGAAGACATAATGGCCAAGTGGTGAGCTAGCAGGAGTGTACTCGTGCCACTACCACTTTTGTTCTCGAGCATATGTTGGTTTGGAGCTCACGGTTCCAGAATGGGCTAACTCGCCAACACCACCAGCACGATTCCGAGCAATACAAACTTCATCCAGGCGGTCTCCTGGAAGGCAATGGCTGCCCAGCCGATAAAGGGGACATAACCCGCAACCAGACCTACGACTTCTTGCCGTGTGGCAGACGTCCTGCCTACCGGATAAAGAGACTCGTCGCTCAAAGCATTGTTATCGCCCTTGGTGAGAAGTCGCAAGCTGCAGTATCGCATCAGCGTTGAGTTGTTAAACAACAACTCGAGGAGAGATCTTACGCATGCACGTCTTCTTCATGGCTGCCTTCTTCATACCACACCTTGGCAGCGCGGTGCACCATTGGCAGCGGATGGCCTGAGAACCATACGACCGGTATGTCCTAAGCAAACGCAAACCTCATTAGCAAAATTCTATGACAAGACCAACAGGATGGGACTAACGCCAGCATGAATGACGGACGTTCTATTCCAGAGGAAGAGCACATCACCGCGATGGAACGCCGGAGCCATGGATTCTGAGACTATACACATGATGGGCTTTGAAGAATTCGACAGAAGGCAAAAAGTCTTCCAAAGCATCAGTGGCGTTGTGACAGCGAGCAGAAGTGTGAGCATCTCTGCCAGTGCAAGCCTTGGCCTGACTGGTTTCGATTGCTTCTGTGTCGGCATTCTGGTGGTTGTCGTTTGGAGTAACGTGCGTTCGAAGCAGCTTGTGGTGCCAGGAATGCAACAATGATCAACAGGTCTGCATTCTTCTTGATGCCCTTGGCTATCGGTATTGTTCGATATTTTTGGACCTGTCCGAATAAACGAGCTGAAAGCGAGGCGAGTGGAAGGAAACCGATCGCGAGCAATGAATGGATGTCGAACGAACAGCTGGCCTCAAACGGACAACCGAAACGATCATCAGTGGTGGCGATGCGCTTGAAGCAGAAAGTCTGGATGAAGCTACAGCAAGCGATTCCTTCGTGCTACAACGCTGTCCGAAATCTTGGCGTCCAAAAGTTACATTCAGCTACGGCTAAATTGGTCCCTCGATGATGTTGAAGGATTTAAGTTTGTGTAGAGCAGCCCCACAGCCATTCCACACGATCCGGAGGCACTCTCTTGGCAGTTGCTAATGGTTCAGTTCAGCCTCAAAGCCTATTATGCGCTACGACGCACGTGCAAGCCGTGTCGGAAGTCTATTTCGATGAATGCGACTTGGTCTGTCGAGAGCAAGGTCAAGGCATACCTTCTTTCCACGATCGAGGACAACGCACATCTGGTGTACTATCAACACTCAGTCACAATCTACACAAGATGGTATCCTACTTGAAACTCGCTGCAAACGCAGTCGTTCCGCAATTATGGCTGGTGGTTTCTGCAGCCTTCTTCGGATTGGCATTGTCAGCATCTCAAAGATGGTGGCGCTTCACTACGGTTGCCTTGTTCCTGGTCTTCTGCACAATATCCATCACCGCTGGCAAAACTTCCTACTGGTTCGCGCCTGGACTCTCGAATCTCTGGCATCAATCGGTGCTGGTCTGCATTGTCCATACCCTGACGTTGGTACACGATGACGAAATCGTCCACGACAAGCCATCGCCCTCCTTGAAAGAAACCCTGCGCAAGCAAAATTGGCAATCGAAGCTGCTGACAGTTTACAAACTGTCCTGGAATCCGAGACGCGTTCCAATCTTGTCCAATGCTGGCGCTACCGAGCAACGACGTGCTCAGCATTTGTCGTTCTACGCTCTGGGCTTTCTCAAATTATTCGTCTACTATCAGCTTCAGTTTAAGCTATTGCCAGCTCTCTTCGATGAGACTATCGTCGAAATCCAACCTCAAGATGTTTCTCCGGAGCTCGAACTACGTCTCTCCCAGCTAGGCAACATCTCAATGCGAGAAGCGCTTGTGAGAGCCTACATCTCAGTCTACTGGATTTGGGAGAGCATCGTGTATACAGACGGCGCTCACACGGCTTTTGCCATGTTTTTCGTCTTTCTTGGACTGGACACGCCCCAAGACTGGCCTACACTCTTCGGCAAGCCGTCCGGCGCAACGAGCATTAGAACATTTTGGACGAAATTCTGGCACTCAATTGTAATCCGGCCATACAAAAGCGCTGGAGCAATTGCCGCGCGGCGAGTGTTTGGTCTATCACAAGGCTCACCGATGTACCCGGTTGCTGTCACCTTCACAGTCTTTGCTATTTCTGGAGTTTCGCACGCCATTGTTGCTTGGTATGCTGGATACCAGTCATGGGAAAGGAACATCTACTGGTACTTGTTGAACTTCCTAGCATGCATTGCAGAAACGGTGGTGATGACAGCGCTTCGAAAAGCTTCGAAAAGCTCGCAGTACTTGCGCGATTTGCTTCATACAATCGAAAACAGCTGGGTCGGGGAGCTGGTCGGGTACATATGGGTTTGCACGTTCTTGTTCCTGACTGTGCCCATGTTGAAGTACCCGGCGGAATATCAGCAGGCTATCGCGATGGAGAATATGAAACGAATCTTCTCGGGGATGAGTGTTGTGTCTTCCTAAACGTCAGGCTTGTAGGAGATTATGAGCACATGAGTTCATCATCGAGTATACAGCACAGTATATAAAGTCTATCTTGCTACTTTGAGCACCTTGTCGTATCTCAGACTGTTCGAAGGCTCAACGAAAGACGCCCTCTAGTGAGGCTTGCAATCTCGTGAAAAAGGGCAATAATCATCAACGATCGTTCAATACCAAGTCGTCAGCGTCTGCGTTCATTTGGTGTTGGCCACTACTGCCTCCACACATGAGCCATCTCTGCTCGAACAAGTACCATCACCGTGACCTTGGACCATCATTAGCAAAATCTCACAAAAAAAAGGGCAAAGAAATCTCACCAGCGCCATATCAGCCCCCTCCGCGACCTCCACTCTCCAAACACTCCGATCCTTGCCCCTCGCCTCATTGAAAATAATATCATTATCCCCAATCAACGAGATCCGCGCAATCGTCGCTCCCTTCAAATTCAACTCCGTCGTCAGAGCCGATCGATCCAGCGGTCTCATCTCAAGCACCGCATCCCTCCCCTCACGTCCTCCAAAAATCGTCGCGTCCACAGCGGAATGCGCCTTGGTGATTTGATTCACATGCTCGATGCTGGCGAGTTTCTTCTCCTTGCAATCTTCCACGATCCAGCGGTTCTTCACGTCCAGACTGTAGTGTCGCAGGTCCAGGAGGTGTTTGTCGTTGGGGCCGAGGAGAGAGCGTCGGAAGCTCCAGGACTTGATTCCTTTGCCTGTGCCACGGAAGAGCTCTTTTCTGTCGGTAGCGTTGAAGACAGCGACATCTTGGAAGAGACGGTCGCGACAGTGGATTTCGAGGGTTTTGTTGCTGTCGGCTATGAAGCCTGATGTGATCGCGAGGGGAAATGGAGGGGGATCAAGCATTGAAGCCATCTTGTTTGCTGGATTTGAATTTCGAAGGTGGATATTGATTTGACTCTGTCTTTGTCTTCTTCCAACTTCAACTCAAGCCGCGGAATTGAGCTTCAACAGCAGTTTTGCAAGATCAGATAAGCTGTAGATGATCAGCGTCGTAGGATTCGCGCTAGCACCGCCATCTGTGTAACAGCTGAAAGCTCGCAGTCTTGGCAGGGCGATTATCTTTGCTACTCGGGGCCGACTTCGCAGACCGGCTCCTCGTCTAATGTAGAAGCAAAAGTTCCGCGGGCTCCAACGCTGCCTGACGTATATGACAGATTGCCACGTGCGACTCAGCCCACGTGCGTCTAGCGTAGGATTTAGCGGCTCGTTGGCGTGGTTAGGGTCTATTCAGACGTACATCATTTGCACTTTGCTACACCTGAAAACCTGGTGGGCCGGATAAATTCGACTTGGTCGAATACTGGTCAACAGGGCAATATGTTGCTTGCAGCTTGTCTCAGCGTCTCTCGAATTTTCAATCGGCCGTAGCAAAGACTGTTGAAAACTCGATCGATCCAATAAGTGTGCCTTCGCGTGGTTCGCCGTTGTAGTCGGTTAGTGTTGCCTCAGACCTGTGAAGGCTGAGAAGATCATCGCAACTCCAAATCAAAATTAGTTTGACGATGCACAATTCGATCCCCGAAACACATCGGCAATCCGCGGTGGCCATAAGTCCAGCTGCAATCATTTTTGGCTCCCCTTGATGACACTGTCATAGCAATGGAACATGTGGCATGCTCCACAGCTTGCCGCAATCAGAAGTTCCCAGTCGATCCATAACTCCTTGTTTCATTCGGCTTGTTCTGTTCCCGGTAACTGGAACAGACAATCCCGAATGCCACGAGGCGAACCAGGAACTCACCTCGGGAGCTCCACCATCGAAGCAACATTGACACATGGCTGTGCAGATCCCTCGTGGCAAGCACGTTCAAGCTTCGTTGCAACTTTCTTCATCCATTAGAATTTGGTCCACATTTAGAGCATTGACTGTTGGTTGTGTGGATAAATCCTCAGCTTGCTCGACAGGCGATTCGACAGACCAGCAGTGCCAAGGTCAAATCGTCGGTCACTGAGGCTGAAGTAGATCTCGGTCTCCTCGTACACGACCTGAGATTGGTTCAGCTCTGGTGGTTCCCAAATTAGAGCCGGTACAATGAAGCTGAGGTGGATCTCAGGAGCCGCGAGCAGTACCTGAAACCGACCATGCCAAGATTCCGCAGACGAAACGAGCGACCTTCGACGACGCCAAGATGGGACTCGGACCTCTGAATGCCCTCGTAGGATGCACCGCGTAAGGGGACGGTGGATTAGAAGCACGTGGAACTCAGCGCAGATGTAACGATTGCACTGTTTCAGCCTCTCCGGTGGACCCATCGTGAACCATGGATTCCCAAAGTTGAAGCGACCACGCTCGATGAAGCTGTGATAGATGGAAATATCAACGCCACCAACACATTCGAAGACCGACTGGGTCATCAGGATCTCGAAAGTTGAAGCGGCAGTCGACATAGCTGAGGTGTGACCCAGATGCGGATACTGAATGGATGTATCCAGCTTCTTGGCCGCGAAATCGAATGACGAAGGGCTTCATCCAGCGATGTGACGTTCATGATGATCGATCCAATGGCATCCAGCAGGCCTCAGTCCTGGACATAAAAGGCCGCTCGTCGTCCCTCGAAATTGAGAGAAGCAGACACAACCTCTTCATTACTCCAACCAAACACAAACTCTCTCAACCAACTTCAAACAACACCACTCAACTACGCCAACAACTTCTTCAATCTTTCAAAATGGTTTCCGCAAAGCAGACTGTCGTCTCCGCCGCTGCGCTCATCGCCAGCACTCAGCTCGTGCCAGCTCCCTTCCTCGCCGCCATCCCTGCCGCCATCGGTGCTTCTCTTGGCAGCATCGGTGAGGCCGTCGGTGTCGCCGCTGGTGTCGCCGGTGCCGTGGAGGGAGGAATCTCCGCCGGCCAAGGCAAGGTTAAGCGCAGCCCCATCGACTTTGCCCGCGTCAAGCGCCAGGACTACGGCACCCAGCAGGCCTGGAACGACTGCCACGACCAGCTCTCCGGCGCATCCATCACATTCTCCGCGCCTAGCCCAGGCAGTAAGTAGAAGAACCTCTGCCTCTTGAGCACGCATGCTGACATTCTTCCCCCCAGCTGTCCGCGTCGATGGCATGCCACCAGCTTGCATGACCCTCTCCACCACCATCACCGGCAAGTTCAACGAGGGCAACCCAGTCCCAGAGGGCAACGACGCCATCCAGTTCAGCAACCTCTCCAACGACGACATCCAGGCCATCCAGGACGCCCTCAACGCCCACGCCTAGATCAGCATGGGTATAGCGGGTATGTGGGAGGAAACTCAGATCTCGGAATCAGGTGGCTTAAACAGGACCCCTCAATCCTTGTAGATGGAGTATGAGATAGAATAGAGACACGAATAAATCATTGGGCCCAAGAAACCGCTTTTCTCCAGAAAGTCTTGAATCGTGTAGCTTCCACGTACTGCCTTCAAAGAGCTACTCTACCGCGGTAGCAGGCAGCTCGCAGTTTGTATCCACCTTGCTGAACCCACTGACACAGCCTCAGTCAGGCAGGCAGGCAGGCAGGCAGACAACCCGGTCCAGGAGCAATCTTCTAGTCAGATGCTCCGTACAAGAGCTTCGGAAGTCTTCGTCACATAAGTTGGCATTATCCGGGTGTGGTTTTGCTTGCTTGGCGTCTCTATTTCCATCAGAGATTCTTTGCTTCCCGTTAATGCCGGCTGGATGATGGCATCAGAAGA
Organism: Phaeophleospora eucalypticola; assembly: GCA_022814565.1. NCBI lineage: Eukaryota > Fungi > Ascomycota > Dothideomycetes > Mycosphaerellales > Mycosphaerellaceae > Phaeophleospora > Phaeophleospora eucalypticola. Next base: position 1,018,752 of record JAKLNG010000011.1, read on the forward strand.
CCCATATTGGCTCTCAAGAGCCTACCCACCCGCCCAGCGAGCAGACCAGAGGTTGTGACTCGCTTGCTCCAGACGCCCTTCATTAGAATCCTCATGGGGGTTTGCGTCACTCGATGGCTATGATAGCAGAGAAGAAGTTCGCAATGTCTCAGGAAGAAAGCCGACAGAGGTGAAGTGCAAAGATCCTTGTCATCGCCGGATAAAAGAATTAGCCGCAATGCGAAACCGAGTGCCCGCCGACGCAGTTCCACCCTCAAGTCCATGAACATGAACCATGGTTCAAACATCTAGAACGCATTCCAATTCCAATTCCAACTCTACATCCCCCTCTCAAAAATCTAGTAGGTCCTCTTCACAGGCGGAATACTCTCCATCTCCCCTTTGTCCAACGTATCCATCACCACATTCCTATACCCGACCTTCACATCCTCCGCATTCTTCCCCTGCCAACTCAACGTATGCTTCATCCACTCCCCATCATTGCGATCCGGGAAATCCTCCCGCGCATGGCTCCCTCTACTCTCCTCTCTCAACATTGCTGACTTCGCCGTCTGCGCCGCACACGTCAACAAATTCCGCATTTCTAAGGTTTCGATGAGGTCCGAGTTCCAGATCATGCTCTTATCCTTAACCGCAAGGCGATTGGCGAAGTTCTGCTGCACTTCGTCCATTTTCTTGTTCCCTTCTTCGAGAGTTTTCTGGGTTCGGAAGACGGAGATGTCGTTCTGCATGACTTTTTGCATGTCGGTGCGGATTGTTGCGGAGAGCATGTCGCCGTCGGCGTTGCGAATGTCTTCCATTTCTTGGAGATGGTCCATGCCGATGTCGTCGGGAACCTTTTTGTGGGGAGCGCCTTTGGAGTCGTTGGCGGCGATGTCGAGGGCGCAGGCGCGGCCGAAGACGACGATGTCGAGCAAGCTGTTGGCTCCAAGGCGGTTGGCGCCGTGCACGGAGACGCAGGCGACTTCGCCGGCGCCGTAGAGGCCTTCCACCACCTTCTCTTGGCCGGTGACGGGGTCGACGTTGAGGACTTGGCCCTTCCAGTTGGTGGGAACGCCGCCCATGCAATAGTGAACTGTGGGGAGGACGGGGATGGGTTCTTTGGTCACGTCGACGCCGGAGAAGACGCTGGCTGTCTCGGCGATGCCAGGGAGACGCTCGTAGATCAATTCCTTGGGCAGATGGCTGAGTTGAAGATAGACATGGTCTTTATCTGGTCCCACTCCACGGCCTTCGCGGATCTCCATGTGCATACTTCGGGATACGACATCGCGAGATGCGAGGTCTTTGGCTGTGGGAGCGTAACGTTCCATGAATCGTTCGCCATTGCTGTTGAGTAAGTAGCCACCCTCTCCTCGGGATCCTTCTGTAATCAAGACCCCAGCACCGTAGATGCCCGTGGGGTGGAACTGAATGAATTCAAAGTCTTGGTTCGGAAGGCCAGCTCGTGCAGCCATTGCCTAGGTTTCAGTCAGCATGAATCCACATCTTCTTCGTCATCGGTATCAGACTCACGTTTCCGTCCCCTGTCGATGTATGCGCTGAAGTGCAAGAAAAGTACGTCCGTCCATAGCCACCAGTCGCAAGCACCGTGTTCTTCGCAAAGACCCTGTGCAAAGTGCCGTCTTCCATCGACATGCATAAAACTCCCACACAAGCTCCATCCACCATCAACAGGTCAATGCAAAAGTACTCGATGAAGAAATTCGTATTATGCTGCACCAGATCAATCAGCACCTCATCCTCTCCTCCAATCAAATATCAAGAGAACTCACCTTAACGCTCTGCCCATAAAGCGTATGCAACATCGCATGCCCCGTGCGATCCGCAGCAGAACAACACCTGACCCCCTGCCCACCCTTCCCATACTTCAAACTCTGGCCCCCAAGCGCACGCTGATAAATCCTCCCATCCTCAGTTCTCGAAAACGCCATCCCATAATTCTCCAACTCATACACCGCCTTGGGAGCCTCACGACACATGTAATGGATCGCATCCTGGTCGCCGAGCCAGTCGCTGCCTTTGACGGTGTCGTACATGTGCCAGCGCCAGTCGTCTTCGGTCATGTTGCCGAGAGCGGCGTTGATGCCGCCTTGCGCGGCGACGGTGTGCGAGCGGGTGGGGAAGAGCTTGGTGATGCAGGCGGTTTCGAGGCCGGATTCGGCGAGGCCGACGGCGGCGCGGAGTCCAGCACCACCGGCTCCTACCACGATGGCATCGTAGTGGTGGTCAATTATGGGGTGTTTGAAGGAGGAGGTTGCTGCTCCGGAGGCGGTGGTGGCTCGTCGTCGTTGGGACTGGCCGAGGTAGCCGCGTCGTTGCTGGGGAGAGACATGGCAGCTGTTGTGAGCTGGAGTTCGTCGCCTTCGTAGAGCTGTGCTGGAGCGTTGGAGGAAAGAGGATGTGGATGGGCGGAAGATGGAAGAGCATTCCATGAATGCTCGGCTCGTTGGCCGTGCCATTCTTGCGAGTAGGCGAGGTTGTCTCGAGCTTGAGGTTGCAGAGGGAGCGATCAAAGCAATTGGCCTAAGATCTGAGTCGAATCCAGCTCTTCTCAACCTCTTCTTTCACCAATGCCTTCAATCTGTCCAAAAAGAAACAAGGAACAACACGCAACGAGCGGGGAGATAGTGGGCACAACAACCACTTGTCACTCACGCCTCCTCCCAAGCAGAGCAATATCAAGACAACAGAAGTGAAGAAGAAAGAACATGAGGGCGTAATGGAGAGTAGAAAGACATACCGCCTGAGGTCTTTGCCGTGCCGAAACAGCACGAAGCCGGGGAATATTGGAGCTCTCTGCATCTCCAACGCGGGACGAAAGTGTCGTCAGTGAAGTCAGCCGTGCTCCGCGCTCTGTGATTGGCTCCCGCGAGATCTGGGGAAGCAGCCGCAGTGCTTATTCCCGGCGGGCCAAACAGATCCGTCCGCTGGAGGCAAATGCGGTAAAGCTAGTCGTGCTAGTCGAGATCACAGCAGATAGACATTTCGTGTCCAATTGACATGTGAAAGAAGGTCTGAATGGTGCACGGAGGCGGTATCGAAATGTGCCTTCTACTCCCTGGTATCACGTCTAACATTCGTAGATAATCAACGTCTTGCATATTCAATACGCAGACCCAGCTCTCCTCAATCCGCCTTGCTGCTCTTCGCATTGCTCTTCGTATGCGACGCACCTCGTCCTCTCATCTTGGCGCCTTCGAAGTAGCTTGTAGCACTACTACTGGGCGGCGCGACAGCAATCTTACTGTTCGAGCTCTGCCTTCCTCTGTCCTCTTCATCTTCCTCGTCGCCGCCAATCTCGAATTCGTCCGTCATTTCTATCAGATCGCCAATGCCACCTACGCCCTTTCCTGGCGTACCAACAGATGCACGTGCTGGCTCTCGTCTAGCTTGGGGAGTCACAGCAGCCTTGCTCGCCATTCTTCTCGCCCAATTCTCGAATGCTCCGCCTAGCGCTTCCAGGTTGAAGTTCAGGTTTGGTCCCTGTGAGTGAGGAAATGCAGGTGTTGCGCTGCCAGACGTAGCAGGCGTTGGATCGTCAGAGTACAATGGCATCTCGGGCTGATACAGGACATTTTGATTTCTTGGAGGCGCGACGTCCGGAAGATGTTTCGCAAACATTTTGTTCAACCCGTCTTGGGCAGGTCCGGGGAAGTGCACATTTCTGCTCATGGAGCCTACGCCTCCAGGGCCGTTGAGATAATTCGGAAAGTAGCCATTCGCTGCATTACTAGTCCGACGCGTATGGCGACGTCGCTGAGGCGGAGACGATCCGGAGGGTGATGCAGCAGGGTGTCCATGACTCGAAACGTTCGTGTTCGCTCGAGAGAGATCCAGCGAGGACGAGGGTGTCTCGAGGTCGGATAATGCGTTGCTTTTTCGCCGCGCTGGAGGAAAGTACCCCAGTGCCCTGCGAGGTAAGCGTGCAATTTCGGTTGGCTTGCTGTTCCCTGGAAGTAAGACCCATGAATCATGCTGCCAAGGCTGCTCATGCTCCATGCCGGAAGAGGCTGCTACTGAGGATGTGGTGGTCGTGGAAGCAGAACTCGCACGTGTCCTTCCATCTTCACTGAAAGGAGCGCCGTTCGGCAGTGGTGTAGCCGCAGTGGGCGTAGGCACTTCCTCCGCGTGCATGGCAGATAATGCCTCGCTTTCTGAACCCAGCAAGTCCGCTTCTCCCTCTGGTCCAGGGACAGGTTTACCCTTTACTGCACAAGCATCGACTGGTAATATCAGCGTCTTCCTCGCGAGGATCGTGTCGTTCGGCCACATGCGGTTCGCTCGCCGTAGCGCGTTTGCGGAGATATTGTATCGTATAGTGATGCCGGCCAATGTGTCATTCTTCTGGACCGGATGTAGATAGATCAACGCTTCGCGATCCTCGTTCTCTCCCGGCGGCGCAGAGGCCGAATTGCGGTCGTCGGATAGTCTCCGCTTGAACTTCCCCATGGCATCCGGATAGCTCTCTGATTGACCCGTCAACATGTCTCTCCTCTTGCGTGCTCTGAATTCGGCAGCCTGCTCTTCTGTAGTTCCCACACCAATTCCTCCAGATTGTGGATGTGATGTCGGAGCGTCTGGTCCCCATCGTGCGGGTGGAGCGCTGGTGGAGGAGCGCGGCCCTGATTGCATGCGGCTCAGCGGGCGTCTGGGGCGTGGCTTCTCCTTGTGATCCGGGCCGGCGAGGTCATTGCCCAGCAAATCGGTCGCAATGGCCTGCACGGCATTCCACGAGCTTCCAAATAAGCCAGCTATTGAGGGCGACTCGGAGCGCTTCTTCTGCCTGGCGGAGTTGCTTCCGTTGGGCGAGCCCGTGGCCAGGATGCCATTATGCCTGCGGGCGTTGGGACTCGCGCGCTGAGGATGCGCGGCCGGGATCGGCGAGGCGGATCTGCTGTGGAAGGGCGAGGGAATGGGCGACGCGAGACGGGAGGAGGAGGCATTGGGAGGATCGAAGGTGGTGGATTCGTCGCGCTCGTCCAGGCCGGATATCAGGCGGTTGGTGCGAGGTCGCAGCGTGGAGGCGGAGGAGTGGGCAGAGCTGGCGCGGGCATTGCTTTGGCTCATGTCCCTGTCGCTGTTGGTGCTCTACACAAACAATGGGCGGTGGTGCGCGGCGGCGGCGGAGGAGTCGGTGGTGGTGGTGGTGGAATACATGTATCCGGTACCGGGAGCTGCGGTGGTGTTTGCAGTGGTGTGAAGGTGAAGCTCTCCCCAACTGTTTCGACAGCCCGCGGCCGGCCTATGCGGGCATGCTCCTGCTGTGAGCGCTATCAGACTGATCGCTGGTATTCCTCAATATCGCGAAGTGCAGCTTTCACAGCCGGCGGCAGGGTGCATGTGCATCGGGTGTAGTGTATCGTGAGAATGCAGGTGTAGGACAAATGCGGACGGTCGGCGTTGATTGAGGGACTCCTGTGCTCCTTGACTCGTCATCGCTTCGAATAGAATCCAACGCTCCCACGTCATCCCTGTCAAAAAGCTTATTCCACCTCTTCAAATTTAACACTTGCAATTAGACACGCGTCAACTTTCACCTCACCTCGAAATCTCACGCAGCAATAGGAAGAAGACAGCTGGCCCAGAGAAGAAGCAGAGTTCTTTCACAGCATACGATGCGGTTTCCCTTTGAGATACGAGGCGGGACTAGCGGCCTCCATCACGAACAGGGTTATCAAGAAAACCAATCTCAACATTCAAACCTACTGACAATCCAAACACTCCGAGGCATGGAGATGTGATTGCTCCAGCCGCAGATTCAGTGGAGCACAGTCATCGTCCACACTTCCAGTATGGAGCGTGAATCTGGGACAATTTGAACAGACCTCTGGCCCACACACGAAATCGAACAGTCCCGATTTCTAGCCTCTATGGTGTCGGGTGCTCTTGCCTAGAGACTGTATAGCGCTTCTCTGTGGTCTTGGATCTCGCTCCCAACACGCATCTCCAACGAGTGTGGCCACATCTCCTGCTCCGCGCTTGCGATGTGCACACGACATGGAGCCGGCTGTCAGCTCGCACAGTGCAACAGACGCCAGACAAAGTCGTGCGAGCACCTTTGCATTAGGTAGAGATAGTACCATACTGCTTTCGCGGCGAAAGAATGGGCCGCCTGCCTGATATTCCACGAGCCGAGCATGAGAGACGTTTGTAGCAAGCTTCGGAATGGCGACGACTGCATCGACAGCAAAGCAGCCAGATCAATCTTCACACAGCCTGAAGTATACGGTGGCCCCGTGTGATATGGGCGCTAAACAACCATATTCTCTTGGCTGTTCTACATCGTGTACGATGGCCGTTCTACATCGTATACGAGCGGGATGAGGTACGAAACCAGGATCGACTGTAAGAGAAATTTTTTTTTGTTCATCCTAATCCACATTCCACTGAATCATACTATTCCGTACTTTTCTGGTCCCCTTCTCGCTCATTCCTCAAATTCTGTACTTGGACTTCGTTCCCAACAGATAATCACTCGCGTTCTTCCTGAACGTGTCCGGGATAATCTTGTTGCTCAAGCTCTCAAAGTTCATCAACTGAGGGTTCTGGACCGTCCACTGCGGCCATGGGATCATCGGCGCCTTGTTGCCCAACGCGTTCGGGTCCAAGTGGTTCGTGAACGCAACGTAGTACGTCTGCAGAGTGTTCGTGATCGGGTTCGGCGGGACGAGCTGGTACGAGAAAAGCAGATCGGAGCCGTGGAAAGTTCCAAGCACCGGGGTGCCGTAGAGGAAAGACGAGAGGTAGGACCAGCAGGGTTGGGATTGCTGGGGCTCGATGGTGGTGAGGTAGACGCGGCGGGAGAGTGTAAAGGTCAGATCGCCGAGGATGGCGGCCAGGCGCTTGAATTGCGGGTAGATGTTGTTCAGGCCGCCGGTGCGGAAGGGGGAGCCAGCGGGCTGGCCGAGGAGGGGTTGGTTGGGGTAGTAGGTGAGGAGTTGGTCGACGTCTTGGTTGATGGTGGGGTTGGAGGGGAAGTAGGAGGCGATGTAGTCGTGGAGTTGTTGGGAGGTGGTGATATTGGACTGGACGAGAGAGAAGAGGGTCCCTTCGTCTTCTTGGTCACCGATGATGAGCGGCACCTTTGTGAAGCGACCGTTCGTAGCAGACACCTCAGGGGACTCGGAGAAGAAGTTGTCGCCGGAGTCGGGGCGGGGGAGGTAGGCGAGGTTGACGCTCTGGTAGCTGAAGATTCCTGGCACGGAGTTGGCGGCGTTGAGGAAGGTGGTGTAGTCCTTGCTGCGCAGGCAGGCAAGCTTGTCGGATGCGCTGGAGCAGCCGGCGTTCTTGACGACGGTGTCGTACACCTCCTGAGGCTTGGGCGAAGAGACATCCGTAGCTGGGATGACAGATCCGGAGTTCATGATGGCACCACGGAAGAGAGCCTTGCCCTGGTAGGTGTTGTCACCTCCATTGATAACGGTCTGGTCGAAGACAGAGATGGCACCTGCACTCTCTCCCCAGATGGTCACCTTCGATGGGTCTCCTCCGAAGGCCTTGATGTTCTCGGCAGTCCACTCCAGCCCCATACGCTGGTCCCTCAGGCCGAGATTGGTAGAGTGCTCCTTGGCGAGGTCCTTGCCAGCCAAGAAACCGAATCCACCGACTCTGTAGTTGACAGAGACATAGATGACGGGCGCACCGAGGTCGACAGACTTCTGGACGATGGAGCTGCCGTCGTACATGCTGGTCGACCCGACCTCGAAACCACCTCCAAAGATCCTATCCAAGTTAGTAACACGCCAGGTGCTCGTCAGACATTGTACACTCACCAGAAGAGCACGGGAAGGTTAGACGAGGAGTTCGTTCCTGCCGGCCTTTGCACATTCATCGTGAGGCAGTCTTCGCTAGCACCAGAGGCCGCCTGGACAATCGGCGAATCGCCAAGCTCTCCCACGACATTCTGGGGAACATTAGAGGTGTCGACCTGAGTCAAGAACTGCGGGCAAGACTTGGGAGATCCAGTTGCCTGGATCGTGCCATATGGCTTAGTGATTGGGCGGGCTGGTCTCAGACGCAAGTCGCCAACGGGAGGCTGAGCGTATGGAATGCCCTTGAAGGACTCAACACCGCTGGAGGAAGAACCGATCACAGTTCCATTCTTGATGGTCACCGAAGGTCCGGATTGACGCTCGTCCAATGGAACGGCGAGCGCAGTGGCAGCTGCCAGCAAAGGCAGAAGAGTGAAGCGACCCATCTTGCAGAAACACTCGAGTGAGAGGCACAAAGACAAGGTACTGGGTATGAAGGCATCCTGGCCTGTTTTATTGCAAATGCGATTACTTCTCCAAAGTCTCGGCCATGCCAGTAGCTGTGCGGGTCGTAACTCGGTACGAGTGAGTTCTGCTTTAGACCGAGTGAAATACTTGTTCAGGCAGCAGATCGACAGCAAACCTGGGGCTCATTGGGCCACAGTGGACCGTGATGATCTGGAGGCGGTAGTACCCGGCTCTCTATGTAGAAGGCTTTTCTGCCATGTCTACGGCCGCGGCCGCTGCAAATTGGCCAATAAAACATCTGTTGGAGGCCATAAGGTCTGCGCCAGCAACATGGTCCTACAGGAAAGCTTGCTGAAGCCCAGCAGGTGACCGTGGGAACTGGAATAGTTTTGTATGTTCTCATCTTCAAGGTTCTGCGTCTGCCAGAAATGGGTGGTTCGCCGTGCTGGTTGGTTCAACGGATGGTTCCTAGTTGCGTGGTGCAGGAGATCGGCGTGGCGTTACCCCAGGAGCCGAGGCACGCAGAGTTGCGGAGTGCGACCCTTTTCCCAATCACGTGCCAGTGAAGAAGCATTCTGTACGAGGTACGGGAGTCTTGATTTTCTGTTTGAGTGAGCCTCATATTCATTGGTGATGAGGAGGTGATGTGCTGCTGAAGAGATGAAGTTATTGCAAGAGGAAGTGAGGTCGGTCGGTCGGTGTTCGGATGACGGTTTGTCCGGCCGGTGACCGGGGTGGCTCGGGTTCTTGGGTGGCTGCTACGCTCTCAATTTCTCCTCTTCATCGCAATCTCTTTACTTTCATCACTTCTACCACTGCTTCCTTCCCTTGCAACGTTTTCATACCCTTCATAGAGGAAGCTTTCTCGCAGTTCGATTCGCGGCTAGGCGGGAAGCGCGGCGAATCGCAAGTACACTCCCATGGTTCCAGAGGCCTGCGACAAGGACGCGAGTGGAGCAAGACCTGGATCAAGGTGGCGAAGAAGGCGTACTATGGCCGTCATATAATGGGGCGTGCAGCGACAACAGACATTATTTGCAATTTGTGATTGTCTGCGTGTCCTTCCGAGCTGAGAACCAGTCACACGACAAGAACGCCTAGCCTTTCACATGAATCCGCGGACTATCCGCATCTACCCGGTCTTTGACTATGATAAGACGAAGGACTGGATCTATGAGCCGGCAGAAACAATTGTAAGGGCTTTTCCGCTCTGAGCCTACCCCATAGGAGCCGCTGTCGCACGTCGCATCTTTTACCTTTCCTCGAGTTCGAGGCCAGTGATACACAGCAACTGACTCAGTTCGCCTTCCACTGATGGCAAGTACTATTGATGAGATGTGCGCAACAAGCAAGCACACGATTTCTCACATTGCAGATCCCCTGGCGAGATCGAAGCGAAGAAGCAATAATGTTATCTACTTATCTACAGTCGTGCGGGTTACCCATACCCGCAACCTCTCAGATTCGCTTATCGCTTGGCAGAACCACGGATAGTGAAGCCGATGGGCATGGTATGATGAAGATCGCATGCCGTGTATCGCTTCCCTCATAGGTATTTGAGCAGCATGGACGGCCCAGATACGACCACATTGGTCCAGATGTGCGCGCGGGAGGTCACGTGCCGGCTATCCGCGGGCCTAGATCACTTATCTCGTGGCTCCCATGTCCGGGGTACCACATGGCATACCAAAGCGATTCGCAGCAAGTCAAGCCACTCGACACCCTAGCTCGGGACCGTCTACCGTAGCGTAGGAATTTCCATCACCCCATTCGAGGCAAGATCTCGCGTGCATGCGACCAACGAAATGCGGAGGTTCTATCTCCAGATCTACGAGGCCTATGAGGAGACCAAGCCACCAACCTTAATCTCTGCGTCTAGGCCCGCGATCACTACTGGTTTGCAAACCTCTGACGCCAGGCGACATGCTCGCGTGCCACGTTCTGGAAGCTTTGGAAGATTATACATATGTCGTGCAATGTCTCGCGATTTCGAAGTTTCCTCCGTGAAGCACCTACCGCTTATCTTCTTCTCCATCTTGTACAGCTACGGCCACAATGGCTGAATTCATTGACAGCAAGAAGGCTGGCGAGCCAGTCGTCTGGGACGACAAGTACGCCCACGATGACATCCACAAGGTCATCACCACCGCCGATGGCGAGGTCGCCGAGAACACCGACTCCCTTCACAGACGTCTCAACAACCGCCAGATCCAGCTTATTGCTATTGGAGGCTCCATTGGTACCGCTGTGTTCGTCAGCATTGCTAGTGGACTCGTAAAAGGAGGTCCAGGCAGCTTGTTCCTCGCATACGCTATCTACTCTATCTTCTTGGGCTTGGTCAACAACGGAATGGCTGAGATGACTTGTCTCTACCCGGTCTCTGGTGGATTCGTCCGCATCGCTGGTCACTTCGTCGATGAGGCATTCGGTTTTATGGCTGGCTGGAACTTCTTCCTGTACGAGGCGCTCATCATTCCGTTCGAAATCACGGCTTTGACAACTGTTCTGGGATACTGGAGAGACGACATTCCACCATGGAGTGTACCGATCGTTTGTATCGTAAGTTGGCAATCGAGGCCTACGAGACATGAGTTCATCGGCTGACACGTACCTAGGGCCTGTACTTCTTGATCAACGTCCTTGCTGTTCGCGCATACGGTGAAGCCGAGTTCTGGCTGTCAGGCGGAAAGGTCATCCTCATCTTCCTCCTGTTCGCCTTTACGTTCGTGACAATGGTCGGTGGAAACCCCAAGCACGACGCCTACGGCTTCCGTTACTGGCAAAACCCTGGATCGTTCGCCGAGTATAGATCTACTGGCACTCTCGGTCGATTTGAGGGATTCCTCGGCTGTCTCTGGAGTGCATCCTTCACCGTCGTCGGACCTGAGTACCTGTCCATGGTTGCTGGTGAGGCTAAGCGACCACGCATCTTTATCAAGACTGCGTTCAAGACCGTGTACGCTCGATTCGCCATCTTCTTCATTGGCAGTGCGCTTGCTGTCGGTATCGTCGTCGCCTACAACGACCCCACTCTTGTTGGCATTCTTTCCGGAGACAAGGGTGGAGCCGGTACCGCTGCCGCCTCTCCTTATGTCATTGCCATGGTGTGTCTCTTCAATCTCACGCAGTTTCATTGTCCTCTCTAACATCGATCGCAGCAAAACCTGAAGATCACTGGTCTCCCACACTTGGTCAATGCCCTCCTCGTCACCTCCATCTTCAGTGCCGGTAACACCTACACCTACTGCGCATCGCGATCTCTCTACGGAATGGCCCTCGAGGGCAGAGCCCCTAAGATCTTTTCAAAGTGCACGAAGAGCGGTGTCCCGATGTTCGCTCTCGCAATCACCATGGTCTTCCCCTGCCTGTCGTTCCTGCAGGTTAGCAGCGGATCCGAGAAGGTGCTTAACTGGCTGATCAACCTTGTGACCGCCGGAGGTGTGATCACCTACATCGTTATGAGCACTACTTTCATCTTCTTCTACAACGCCTGTAAGGCACAGGGAGTCGACCGACGCACCTTCCCTTACTTCGGATACTTCCAGCCATACTCCGCGTACCTTGGCCTGATCTGGATGATCATGATCGTCACCTGCTACGGCTACTCCAGCTACGCCCCATGGAGCACTGAGAACTGGTTCATCTACTACGCCATGGTCATTGTCGGTAAGTCGCGGACACCCTGCCTTCCCCATCCCAAGCATCTGCTAACATGTCCCTCAGCCTTCGCCACCTTCACCTTCTGGAAGGTCATCCACCGCACCAAGTTCATCAAGGCCTCCGAGGCCGATTTGGTATGGGAACGTCCAACCATTGACGCTTACGAGCAATGTTTTCTCGACCCACCAATTGGATTTTGGAGGGAGATGCTCCAGCTCGTTGGCATTGGCCGACAGAGGGGTGGTAATAATAAGAGATCGCGGAGGCCGCATTGTTCGGAATGATGCGATTGTCGAGGTGCTCACTCGAACCTAATGCATTGTCTTCTAGTAACAATAGCAGTAGGTACATACGTTTAACGTTCAAGCTCCCTCCTGCTTCCCTCCTCTCTTCTTTGCCACAGGTGCCACTTGATGGCATTGCGCAAAACAAATGTATATATTTCTTTTGACGACGGAGCCTCATATCAATCAATGGTTTCGGCTCCATGGCGCAAATGGTAGCGCGCCTCAACGGTGTGAGGACTGTCATTTGCCCGTTTGTATCATTGATCGCAGACTCGCCTGCCGAGACCCTCGGTCTTTGAGAGGGCGGTGACATTGTCCGGTCATAACACTGTTGAGGAGATCCATGTTCGAATCGTGGTGGGGTCCTTTTTTTTTTCTTTATCACATGTTTGTCTGTCTCGTTTTCATCGTCTAGAAGCCATGTCAAACTCGATGCAGATGGTTCTAGGCAAGAAGAGGCTTATCGCAGCTCCGGAATGTTAAGCCGCTAGGCCACAGTTGCAGACGTAGTCTTGGTAAAAAGCTATAAAGTGGTACATTGACTGACAGTATAGTAAGTAGTAAGGCACGTGGAGATGTGATCGTCGGCAGTATCGAAGGGAAGAGGTGGGAAGCGTATGGTCGAAGGAGGTAGCGATTGTATGAAATGGGCAGAGATATGTCGACCTTGGCGACTGCCGATATCGCCGGCCGCATGACTTGTAATGTCACGTGAAATTTCCCGGGCCAGCTTCGTTATGGCAACGCGGACCTCAACCTCGACTGGACAACACCAACAAACACTATCTATATCATCTTTGAGCCTGCCAAGCGCCAGAAATTTGAGAGCAAGACGCCTGCAGCTCCCAAAGGCCAGCAAAGCTTGAAGGGCTTCTTTCAGGCGGAAAACACACCCGCTGCTACTAAGGAAGGCACAGCAGACCAGCTCTGAGAATCCTGCTGGCGTGTCAGCGAGGCAAGACGTCGAGGAGAGGATCGACGAGGTCACTACCGCGCCTCACACTCCAACCAGCACTCAAAAGACGGCCGATCAGAACACTCGTCCTCCTCCGCGTCTCACACACCAGCCAGCACTCAAAACACGGCCGACCAGAACCCTCGTCCTTCTCCGCGTCTCACACTCCAACCAGCACTCAAAAGACGGCCAACCAGAACCCTTGTCCTTCTCCGCACCAATTTGCCGCCCAAGTCGCTTTAGCAGAGCAGAGTCAGAAGTCCTGCTGGCGTGTCAGCGACGCAAGATGTCGAGGAGAAGACCGACGAGGCCACTACCGCGCCTCACACTCCAACCAGCACTCAAAAGACGGCCAACCAGAACCCTTGTCCTTCTCCGCGCCAATTTGCCGCCCAAGTCGCTTTAGCAGAGCAGAGTCAGAAGTCATAGAGCGCACTTTTTGCAAAGCCAGACCATGCAGACGAAGGAGAAAGGATCAAACCAAGGAAGGAGCTTCTGGATGTGCGCAAGGCCGCTCGGCCCCAGCGGAGAGAAAGAGCGAGGAACGCAATGGAGATGTGCGACGTCGAAGAAAGACGGAGGAGCAGAGTCAGAAGTCCTGGGGCGCATCTGCAGACGAAGAAGAAAGGATGAGACCAAGGAAGGAGCTTCTGGGTGTGCGCAAGGCCGCTCGGCCCCAGCGGAGAGAAAGAGCGAGGAACGCAATGGAGATGTGCGACGTCGAAGAAAGACGGAGGAGC